>JAECXO010000001.1:14924166-15612500 GCA_018152825.1 Scaptomyza hsui
CGGAACAAAACAGAGATTCGTATTGGACAAGCTGACGTCCTTGTTCGGTTCGGTTCGGTTCGGTTTGGTTCAGTAGGGTGGAGCACTCCTCAACAATTGAACCAACCAAAAAAAAAAAAAAAATAGATGAAGGGAAAAAGCGAATAGAAAGAAAGATAGACAAGTATAAATATGTATGTATGTATATGAAACAAAAGCATCGATGCAACTACCGGATAAAAAATGAAGCAATCAGTGAATATAAAGGATGTGTAGGGGGTGTGTGGGGGGGGGGATCGCTAGTGGAGGGTTGGAGGGGTGGCTTGTGCGATAGTTTTGTGAAAGGCAATCATAGGGATACTCCATACACGTCAATAAATGAAGCGAAAATGCCAAAGCTCTCTATCTCCCTCCCTCTCCCTCCCTCTCCCTCTCCCTCTCTCTCTCTCTCACACACTCACTCTTCCTCTCTCGCTCGCTCTATGAACAGGCTTACGCAACAGTTTTTCATATAGCATTTTTAATTTGCTGCTCTTTTTTATATTTTGTTTTTCTTTCTTTTTTCCTGCTCGCGTTATGTTCGCTCTCTTTCTACACCCACACACACACATGCTTTCTCTCTCACTCTGTGTCTGTCTGTCTCGCTCGCACTATTCGCCTGCGCCTGTAGTTTATTTTCTTCTCTGTTTTGGGTTTGTTTTTTTTGTTTTGTTTTTTTTTTTTCAATAATTTTCACGTTTTGTTCGCTTTTCGTGTTGCAATTTGGGGCGCCCCCATTTTTGCTTTTGCATACACACACACACTCACACATACATACATGTGCAGTCAGCCAGGCAGCCACAATCCAACTCCCCCTCCCCCGTCCCGATGGACTGCAAGCGGAAACTCGATGTATGTGTTTATTGAAGCGTATCCATTGATTGGCAGGACATCTGCACATGGCATTCATTTTGAAAAGTCGGCGCTTGATTTACCACCAACACACACACACCCACCCACCCACCCACCGCCTCCCTCCCTCCCTCCCATCTATCCACCCTTTGGGCCATCCATTAGCGTTTGCACATTGATTGGCGGCCAGCTTTTGCTTCTGGCATCGATATCCCTTCCCAATTGTAGCACACCACCCCCCCCCCTCCCCCCTCCCACACACACACACACACACACACACACACACACACACTCCCCCTCTTGTGTTCGGTTATGTTAGTTTGCGTGCAAGCGTGTAAACAATTTACCTGCAAAATGTTTGCATTTTGCTTAGATTAATTCATATTTTTCATCAGCTTTTTTTATCTCGCCCCACACCACCACAACCCACCCACCCCGCCCACCCACTGCCCAAACTTCTATGCTCGTTTCTGTGTACATAATTTTGTGCATTTTTTTTTTTGGGAGCTGATGTTGCAAATATTTATATTTAATATTATTTTACCTGCATCTAGGATGAAGAAGAATTCCTTTTTTCCTGTGTTTATTTAGAACCGAAATAGCCAAAAGAACTAACAATTAGTTAGATTATCAAAAATTCCTTGAATTGAAGTGCAATAAGTGTTCTTTTGAACGAACTAAATGATCAAATTGGAGGAACTCATCAGTGAACTAAATTATCCAAACGGACGAACTGAAGAACTGAACGAACTATATGATTACTTTAATTGGAACTTAACAACCAAGAAAACCATCTAACTCTTTAAACGAACCAACTATTAATTAGTTAATCAAAAATTCCCTGAATTTAACTGCAATAAGTGTTCTTTTGAACGAACTAAATGATAAAATTGGAACTGAATAGCCAAAAGAACCAACTCACTCTTTAAACGAACCAACAATTAATTAGTTCATCTAAAATTCCCTGAACTGAACTGCAATAAGTGTGAAAAGCTTTAATGATAGAATCATCTTGGTTGAACTCAATTTCTATCTCCCCCTTTTTCGGTTTCTTTTCATTTTCACACTTTTTTACCCTTTTGCACAATTTAGTTAAACGATACGTAAACGTTTCTCTGTCTCTTTCTTTCACCCCTAATCGCCTAATTATTTACACTATTATTAATTGTAATCATCCCCTCGATTTGGTAATTTATCTTCCCCCATCGATGTGACCTTGTCTATTTGCGCATATAACGCATACGCACCGTGTGTTCTGCGTTTATGTGTATCAAATACCAACCCACATAAGTATGGAAAGGGAAGGGAAGGGAAGGGAAGGGAAGGGAAGGGAGGAATGAAACTCTGGATAATATGGCATTATTTATGTATTAGTTCTAGACCAAGCGACTTCCCCAGTGACTACTGGGGGGGGTGTTTAGTGTTTGAGGGGGGTTGGTGGTGGGTGGTGCGTGTTGTGCCAAGGAAGGACAACGAAAAATGATGGCAGAAGAACCACCGAAAAGCAGAAAGAAACGAACGGTAATATATTAAATTGAACACAAAAAAAAAAACAAAAAACAGGATAAAAGGACAGCAACCCTTAGACAGCAAGGAATGCGTTGCGGTAGGTTAGGTTTCTGTTTACCTCAATCCCCCCCACCATATCTCTGTGTGTGTTTCTTGCCTCTTGGGGTAGGTCGTCAACAAGGACAACAACAACAAGGTGAAGTTTCTGCCTAATGGCAACGCAATTTCCGCCAAAAAAGTGTGCCTACAACAACAACAACAACAACAACACACACACACACACACACACGCGAGCGACGAACGTGTCACAGCTGACGCCATTTTGTTTCTGAATAGACTACCCCCTTCCACTTTCCCATCTCCCCCCCACCCCCCTAAGTTGCAATTGCTGCATTGTCTGACTGCGCAAATGACATGCATGCAACGTGCTGTTGCACACACTCACACACACACACACACACACACACAGACTAGGACAAAATGGTCGACCGACAAATGGCAAAACGGCAACCGTTGCACCCTTACCCCCCCCCCCCCCCTCCCCACCCATCTCTCGTTTTGTAGCTGCATTCACCATCTTCTTGTTGTTGTTGTTGTGCACGCCTCGTGTGGCATCCACACAGCTGCGGCGCCGCCAGTCGACGCCTACATGTCGGAAATGTTGGCATGTCCTTGTTGTATTCCAGCTCTAATATCCTTTATAGCAAAAGTGCTTGACGTAAATTGACTTGTTTTTACTTTTGACTTTTAAAGCGATGCCTCTCTCAATCCCCCCCCAACCACCTCCCTTAGAGCCCCCCTTCTATGGAGAAGGCAACCAAAAACAATAGAATTCCCTGTTTGACTTTTGTTAGAGGGGAAAGGAGGGCTTTGTTTGTTGTTGTTGTGGTTTCAATTTGGATACAGGATACACACACACACACACACACACACACACACACACACACACACACACACACAGATGGGTGGAGGCCAAACGGAAGGCCGTTTAATATTTATTTTATGCATTGTTTCAGTACACAAGCACTTTGTGTTTAGTCAAGGGTTCAGCGGGGTGAGGGGGGTAAGGTGAAGGGGTTAGATATGTTTTACAGGTGCGAAAGTGTCAGTAATGTGTTATGTTAGGGGCATATCCAATGGCAGCGCCAGGAAATGCCAAATGTTGACAGCGCAATAAAGCCTGAAAAAAAAAAAAAACAGAACTAAAAATTTTTTCCTATTCCTCCTTGATTTGTATGTTGCAACATTAAAGGTATGGGAATTAGGGTATATGATCATGGAATGCAAAAAGGATGTATTGATGAAGAGAGAGCAGCTAAAGGAAAGGGTGTGAAAAATATGCATCGTTTCTTCTTAACACAAAATGCATTTTATTTGTTTGAATAGATTCACTTTTTTTTTAATTGTTTTTTTTTGAAGCAAAATAACGGAGTGAGCCCGATAACAACATTTACAGCAAATTAACGCTTTTTTTAGAAATACATATAACATTCCAATCATCTCAAATCAGATCTTAACTCTTATCTTTATTTTTTTAGAATTCTTTGTAAAACAAATGTGATTAATTTAAGCGTCGTCGTCATCGTTTATCGGTCACATTCACTTATCAGTTGACAGTGACTGACCCCGCCCCCCCCATCCCCCCACCCCTTATACTACACCCTAACGCTGCCCTTAACTGTATGCAATGCACACGTGTCGTATGCGCAATATGTAATTTTGTTGCATTTTATGAGCACACACTTAAGCTCCCAATAATCAGGGAAAAGGGGGGGGGGGGGGTTGCAAAGCCCAAAAACACAGAGCAAAGTTGACGACACAAGAAAACAAAACAAGTTAAAACGACTGCGGAATGCTCTATAAATAAAAGAAGTTAGTTTGAGAATCGGATTGCAAAGATATCGACGATTCCGATATTACAAGACGGGGGGGCTGGAGGCGGTATGTGTGGGCGTGGCCTGCAAATGTTTAATGCAGTGTGTTCGGAAACATTATCAACTATTTTGCCACCAAATTTTGTATCTCTAGGTACTTAAATGTGGGAAATATGTGTGTTTTTATCGATTTTTATCGACTTGTTATCGATTTCCGTAGCGCCCATATATTGTTTGACACTTTATGTGACGAATAAACTCTTTACCTCCAATATCAGAGAGTATAAAAATGAAAGAGAATAAACCGGATGGAAATGGTAGGCAGCAAGGGGTTAAAAAAAATGGGGGGCTGGGGGTGGTTGTAGTCATTGTGGGCGGTGCAACAAAAGCCAGAAGGCAGCCAAAAGAGCAGCGACAACTAAGGACACAAACACACACACACACACACACACATTTATAGTATTTGAGGCACATGGACATTTCCATCGATGGAGGCGCCCCAACGAGCTGAAAGCGTGAAAAATAAAATGTCAAAAGTGTTTACGTTGTCTTCCTCTTGCCCAAAAAAAAAAAAAAACAATAAAAACAATAAAAAAAGAGAACCTATTTCCACCCACCGAAACCACCCCGCCCTCCCTTCCGCCCACCCCTCCGACCCACCTGCCGTTTCTTAAAATTGTTCCTGTTCTGTTTTGTTTTGTGTTTTTTTTTTGGTCTGCTCCTATCTCTCTGGCATAAAAAATTGTTGCAGTGCACGAGGCGGGGGTTGGTGGACGGGGGGGGTGGGTGTGGTAGTTGCAACGTGGGCGGCCAGCATTCATTATATGCAACAACATCAAATGTTGTCGACGTGGCAAAAGACGCAGGACGCAAAACGCGACAGCAATAACACTAAAAACTAGCAACAACAACGTGGCAAGGACTTTGCCCAGGACATTGGCAACAACAACAACAACAACGACAAAGGCACACAAAAATCGACGAAAAATTTTTTGGCAAGCAAACAAAAATATTTTGCACTGAGCAGCCGTAAAGAGACACTGGCAACAAGAAGAAGAAGAAGAAAAAAACACTGAAAAATAGTTGAGAGAATGTAAAGAGGAGGCAACAAAAAAAAAGACAAGGAAAAGGAAAAGCAAGCCAAACATAAAACTATATAAGTAACAAAAAGAGCAAGAAGCAAAGGAACAAAATGCAAGAGATAACCGAAAAACAAGATGAAGCGACACAAATACTAGATCACAAACCGAAACTTTGAATACACTCTTGTTAAATACTCTAACAAATTTAAAATGACTTTATTTAACCACCTGCATTTGCAAAAGGGAAAAAATCGAATATTATTAATTTCTTACCGTTGATAGCAGTCAGTCAATTTAGCTAAAAGTGTTTTTTTTTTTAGAAAATGATAATTTTGAGGAAAATTTTAATCTAATAGAGTACAACTTTTTTCCTAATTATTTGCGTTTTAATCAATGGAGTTAGCTTGGTCCACCCTAATGCACTTATACTTATGCAAATTTATTCAATAGGCATATTTTGAATACATATGTCTGTGTCTTTAGGTGAGAGGAGATAGCGTTTTATATTCTGATTAGAATTACATGCACTGCAATAACAACAACAATAATAATTCCAATGAGCACGTTGTGTGTGTGTGGGTATTTTTGTGCTGGACAACTTCAATGACTATCCAAACTATGCCCTTTGTTTAAGTAAGGGCACAACTGCGACAACAACAACAACAACAACAACAACAAGAGCAATAAGAACAACAAACGGCAGCGGCAGCGTCGACGACGACGACAGCAGCAGCAGCGGCAGAAAAATGGCAGTTATCGGCGCCAATGCATGCGACTGTGCCACGTGACCGGGAACCCGAGCGCGGTGAAGGGGAGAGAACGGCTAGAACTAACTGGATGAGAGGAGGGGAGAGCAACGAAAAACGAGCAAACGAGCGTAAGTAAAAAGAAGGCAACAGCAACGGCAGCAACAGCAGCAACAAAAAAGAAGAAAGAAAGAAAAACGCAAAACGAAATACGAAAAACGAAAAAAACGCCGACGCCGACGTTGAGTTGATGGCTTTGCCGTACCGTACAAGTTGTAGTTGTAGCCCATTGCCCGATGCCGATGCCGATGCCGATGCCAATGCCGATGCCGATGCCGATGCCGGCATCGCTGCCCAGGGCCACCCTCAGTGCAGGCAGTCAGGCAGTCGTCGCCCGAGTTTCGCAGTCGTTGCAGTAAAACAAACAACAACAACAGAAACGAATGCATGGCCTGCCTGAAACTGCCTTGTTGTTGTTGTTGTTGCTGCGTTTGCTGAAGGGGGCGATTTTTGCTGCTGCAGCGACGTCGTCGTCGTCGTCGTCGTCATCGTCGTCGTTTGTTTGTTTCGTTTTCTGCGTTTTCAGTTTTTTGCTGTGTACATGTGTTGTCGCTCTACGCTGTGTGTGTGTGTATTTTTATTTTTTGCTGCTTCTGCTGCTGCTGCTTGTCTTGTTGTAGTATTTTGCAGCTGACTGCCAATTGTTTGGGCCAATCACAACGATGTGCAGCGTCGCATGTGGGTGTGGCCTAAAATGCAACCCCCGCCCCGTTGCGCCCCTTGCTTCACACACACACACACACACACACACTCATACTCAGCTGTGGCTGCAGGTGGACTGCGCTGCCGCTGCGTGTCCAAAAATTGCCGTCGCCTGACCCTTTAAGCCCAATGCAACGCTAGCGTCGCAGTCGCCGTCGCCGTTGCTGTTGGCGTCAAAGCGTAATCGATGCTAGCCTCCCACCACCCCCTCCCTGCACCGGTACTTCAGCCAACTCCAAAAGTGTTGTTTGTCGTAATGCGTATAGTTGAGAGTTTTTCTCGCTCTCTACCTCTCTCTCTCTCTATTTTCCTCTTTCTCGCTTGAAGTGTATGTGTTGTTGTTGTATATTAGTTCTCATCTTTCGGTATGTATTTATTTTTGTTGTTGGTCTCGGCTATTTCATTGTTATTTATTGTGCATTAGGAACTGCACTTTGTGCATCTTCCCAAATTGTTGTTGATGATGTTCTTCTCTCCTCCTCTTCTTCTTCTTCTTCTTCTTGTTGTTGTTTAAACAGACGAAAGTCAAAAAAGTTACAAACACCCAACAATTAAATAATCAAAACTGACAACAACAATCTTCTTCTCCCTCCATCTCTTTCACACTACATATATGTATATATATATATATATGTATATGTGTGGCAATTCTTCAGACATCGTCTCTAAAGTTGACAGAAGTTTTGCTTAAAGTTCTTAAGTTGCTGCTTTCAAGTTTTTGGGTTAAAATTTGTTCGCGACTTTGCTGCAAAAACTTTTCACTTTCCTTTGGACCAACAACAACAACAACAACAACACAACACAATAAATACTTGACGCCATTTTGTTGTCAGTGTCTGTGTGTGTGTGTGTGTGTGTGTGTGTGTGTGTGTGTGCTTGGCTTACAAGTTGAAAGTCAAAGAAAAGTGCAAGCAACAGCAACAACAACAACAAGATGAGGAAGAAGAAAAAGGAAGAAAATCGTCTGCGGCAAAACATTTAAACTTAAAACTTTTCTTGTTTTTGTTGTTCTTCTTGTCTTGTTCTTGCCGTTTATTGTTGTTGCTGTTGCACCTTGAAATTGCAATTGAGATGAAAACTGAGACATTTTATTGAATTGGCCTAAAACAAAATTTGTCATAATTTATGCTTAAGATTTACAATTTGTGTAACAAATTTGACTTAAAATAAAAAAAGTGAAAACAAAAAAAATTTATACTTTGTTGGCTTAATAATTGATTGGTACAGCTTCATACATTAACTTTTAAATTGAACTTAAGATAAAGAATAAAATTCGCATGCAACAAAAAATTTAGAAACATTTTTTAATAAATGAAAACTTAATACATATTAATTTAAGACATGTATTTAAATGTATAAAAATGCCTTATGTAATATTATTAAACAGAAAAATATATGAAATACAATTTAAAAGTATATTTAAGTTAAAAGAAAGAAACGGTTTTAAAGTTAATTACTAATTTCAAATAAAAATAATATATATTGTATTATGCCCAATAAAAGGTTTCAAATAAAATCTTCAGCATTTAGGAATATGAAAACTCTGAAAATATTTCTTGAAAGCTACTTTGACCATAAATAAAATCTTTTTAAAACTGAAGTTTACTTAAATTAACTAAAATTGCTTAAACTGCTTAAAACAAATGTTATATAAACATCAAAAATACTTTAAAATAATAAAATATAGGGGAAAAAAACCAAATGACTTTCTTCAAGTAATGCGAAAGTTTTGCGCTCGTCTTCAGAAAACAGAAATAACTACACACACACAGACAGATGCAGCAGACAATACAAAGAAGGAGAGTAAGAAGTATAGTAAGAAAGAGAGAGAAATTTGTTGCATACATTTGTGAGCAAGAAGAAGTAAAATTTTATTTGCTGCTATTTTGCGCACAATTTAATGCTATTTTTATGCATTTAATGTCTGGCTGTTAGTGTGTGTGTGTGTGTGTGAGAGAGAGAGAGAGAACGAGTGTGTGTAAGACAGCGCAAGTTTCTGTGGGTTGACAGTGAAAGTGCTGCACACAATGGATGCAGCATGATGCAACAACAACAACACATACATACATACATACATACATAAGTCAGTCAGTTAGTGTATCTGTGTGTGTGTGTGTGTGTGTGTTTGTGTGTGATATCGTTATAAGTAGCTCTTGCTACGTAGTAGTAGATAGTAGAAGTTGCAACCGAATGTTGTGTGTGTGTGTGTGTGTAGTAAGTAAGTACTACATGCCACATTTATCGTGCAAAGTTTTCAATTTCACTTTCAACATAAATATGCTGACTGCCACTTGCCGCTTGCCAGATGCTGCTGCTGGGGCATTATGACCCACTTAAGTGGCTTTATTACGAGGTTACAAAACTTTCCTCTATATATGTTTGAATGTATGTATGTATGCATATCTCCTCTCTCTCTCTCTCTCTCACACACCTTCTGTGTGTGTGTGTGTGTGTGTGTGTGGCGTTCTATGGCAAAAGTTTTTAACTTGATTTAATGAGTTTTAATTGGCGCCGCTTTGGCCAAGTTTTTTCAAGGGTGGTTAATTAACTTAGCTTTTGTTGTTGTTGCAGTTGTTGTTGCATTCACAAATCTAGCCACATGGCATACTAACACCAGACAGCCAGTTGCTGTCAAACTGTGCCACATTTTATGCCAGATACGTGCCCATACTTTATTCATAATAAAACTGTCAATCAAATGCATATACTATATATATTTATAATGCACACCAAAAATGCCAAAAGTGGCCAAAAACAAAACAGAAACAAAAAAATTTCCTGCCAGCTGCGAACTGTCAAATTATAAAAGGGGCGTGGCTGTCAAGAGAGGTAGAGAGGGGGGGGCCAAGAAAAGGTTCCGCTGCCAAAAAATTGTAACAGCCAAGAAGTTCACACAACTTTTCTAACTTACAGCTGCTGCCATTGCTGTTGTTGTTGTTGTTGTTGTTTGTGAGGCAAGTATCTGAAAATATGGTTTGTTGATATCCAAAGGGAAGGTAAACAAGCATTTGACGCTACTATTTTCTAAACTTATATGGGGTTCATATGTTTATGTATTTTCCTTTTCCTGTTTTATTTGTTTATTAAAATATTCCTAGTGCCACAAGTTATACACTTTTAAATTAATGCACTAGTCACAATCGGATTTTACATAATAAAACAGATAAACTTAAATTTAAGAAACTACAAAATTATAATTTTAAATTTAAAATACTAGACGAATGCGAATTTAAATTTAGCTGGTTAAGAATTTTGATTGTATTTTGATATACATGTGCAAAAAATAACTAATGTTTAAAAGTTTTGACAAAAAGAAAACCATTTTAAATACAGGATTGGGTAGAATAAATAATTGAATGTTTACCAATAATGAAATCAGATTTTCTTTGATGATGTTTTACTAAAGAAATATGTAAGTTCTATAAAAACTAAATCAATATTCCATTTTTATATAACCAGAAGTAAAAATGATTATATCCACATACACTTTTTTTTAATTTTGAAAATTTGAATACCTTCTTTGTCTTTACTTTTTAGACCAAAACAGTTTATAATTTTCTTCTCGTACCATTAACAAGTAAAATAGTCTAAGAACAAACTTTTCTAATAATCTAATCATACAGAAAATCTTCAATCTGTTGTTTCTTACCACTCACTTGCAGAGCATCCATCAGTCGTTGTACAACACTTGTGTATGTATTTAGTAATGATCTATTGCTGTTGTTTTTTTTTTTGTTTTTTTGCCAATTGATTTTAGTTGAGGACACATGACAGGTTAGTTAGTTAGCTAGTTTAGTTACCTAGCCTCAATATTTGTTTAACGTCAAGTGAAAGTCTTTCTTTCTTTGTTGTTAGTTTTTGTCTTTGTTTATTTTTTTGTGTATTTTTGTTTTGTTTTATTGTTTGGCTGCCTGTCTCCACAATCTGCAATGTGCATGTTGCATGTTGTACGTGGCATGTGTGTGTGTGTTTGTGAAGTTGTCCCTCTTCCCATCCCCCCCCGCCCCCCTTCCCACCCTTCAGCGTCTTTGGATTTGCGCGCACGTCAGCGCATCTGTCAGCAACATGTTGCTGGCAGCAATGTTGACGCTAATTAGCAACAGCAACTTGCAACCTGCAGCCTGCAACCTGCTACTTGCTACTTGCCACAGCCTGAGGCAATTTTTATTAATGGGGCGGCAATGAGCAGCGGCAAAAGGCCGCACAAAGGCCGTCTTGGCAACATGTTGCAAGGCTGCCTCTTTACATTTTTTTTCTTTTATTTTTTTTGGCTTTGTCGTCTTCATCTGCTTTCGGCGTCGGCGGCATGTGAACAATGTGTCATGTTGTTGTTGTTCGCGCAATCAATTTGTTGTTGGTGTTCAATTAATTGTACTCGAAAGTTGCAAAGCTGTTTGCCGCGCTGTTTGCCGATGTTGCAACTGCTACTGTTTGTTGCAGTTGTTGTTGTTGTTGTTGTTGGCTGGCGCCAATCGCCAATCGCTCGCATCATTGCCATCGTCCTACCATTTACAAAGCCATCCAGCCACTGAGTCCAAGCTCCAAAAGATTACAATCAACAGTAATACAATATATTGTATGTTTGTGTGTGTGTGTATAAAAATACATTTTTCCTATTTGCCTGCTGGCTCTGCTTCTAGTCTGATATGTTGCTGTTGTTGTTATTGTTGTTATTGTTGTTCGTCGCACTCAACGGGTGGTCTACAAATCCTTGTTGCTGTTGTTGTTGCCTGTTGCACTTGTCATTGTGCGGCTGCAATTGATGAAGTCTGAGGCTGATCCACAGCTAATGAAGCCAAACAATTAAGCAATTAAATTTATTTTCTTCCAAAATATATATGAAAAATGCTGTAAATATGTATGTAAGAAAAATAAAATAAATAAATAAATAAAAAATAATATTAATAACAATATGCATATATGGTATATAAACATACATAGTCTTAACTTATATGAAAGTCATTCAATGTTTAATGTTCAAAATACTTAAATCTTACAGTTTAATGTTATTATTCGTAGCTTTTATTTTTTTTTTTTGTTCTTTATAATTTTATATATATTTGTTTTGCCTTTTTGTCATAGTGATTAGTGCTCTAATTTATAGTAGTAATACTGTAGCACTAAGAATTTGTCTTTAATAATAAATTAAATTAAATTAAATTAAAACAAAATTTTGACTAACATTTTTCTTGAGAGTTCTCATAAAGCTGTTTGCAAATTAGTTTGAGCCAAATCGGTTAAATGCAATTTCAAGCCTATAGCTGCTTTTAATCTCTTGGTCAGTCATTTCAAAGATTAATTGCACATTCATTATTGAGAAGCTGTTTTTAATGGGACCAGCATTGGTCCAGGACCAAGTCTGGACTCATTATTGTCATACTATTTATAGCTGTGCGCGCGTTTAAGGAATATGACAGGACAAACACAAGATGCTTTTTAATTAGCAGCAACAAGCGATGAAAGCAGCCAGCATTCAAAATGACACAAACACAAGGCGAAGGCAGGGTCTTCGCCCAAAGGATATCACGACTGAATATATATAAAATATCTACAACTCTCCTTGAGAATAAGACGAAGATAATGATGATGTTGATGTTGATGTTGATGTGGACGGCATATTAGTAAACAGTTCTAAGACAATCTGGCGCCCTAAATGCTGCAAGGAAAATGACGCGACACAAATCGACGGCAAGGACAACAACAACAACAATAGCAACACAGAAAGAAACGAAGGCTAAGGACTATTTTCTTATGTCCTTTTAATTTTTTGCATTTTTGCATTCAAGCAAAGACAACTTTATTTGAATGCCCTCTAACTGACAACAAAAAAGGATATAAGGTTACTCTTAAAAAAAAAATTGCATCCTTTTAATTATTATTACATATACCTTTATTATGATAACCTTTGTACAAGTTATTTTTTCTTACGTTCAACAATTATTTTTCCCAAAACAATTTCTTCCTAATACTAACTCTCAGCATACGACTTCAGCTTTTAACCTCTGTTGTTTTATTTTATATAGATAAAAAAAGAATTCATTCAATCATTTAATTTAACATATTATACTTTTATTTGTAATCTAATTAAAGGGTATTTTGCAGTTCAAATTCTTTGCTTGCTTCTAGCTTGTTCTTTTTGTAGTAATTGCTTCGGTTTGGCATTCGCTGTCTGAGTCTTTGGCGCCACCTACAGCACAAAACGACCGCGCACAGTGGGTGGCGCAGCTAAGAAATCAGATGCGAAAGAAAGAAAGTAAAATATTTGAAACTTTATAATATTATTTCATGCACTATATGTTTTGGTAAAAACTAATTATTTTTTTTTATTTTCTATAAGCTAAGACTCTAAGTAACAACTTTAACCTAGCCCAACTTTACTGCTTTTATTATTAATTTATTCAATTACATAAATTCTATCACATTTAAGAAATTAAAGTTTTGGGCAAATTATTAAAAAATAAATTTAATTTGCTAATTAAGATTTAACAACTAAAAGAAAAACTCTTTCACACTGTGCAAGGAACTTTGCTAGGACATCAGAGGATGGGACTTGGAGACTAGAGGGCTTGAAGGGGGTGGGGGGAGCTGTTGCAGACAAAAGTGTTAATGGCGGCTAATAAGGCGGCAATGGCAACCGCAGCGAGCGAAAGAGGGAGAGAAAGAGTGCGAGCGAGGGAAAGGGAAGAGACAAAAAGAAACATCAGAGAACACAGAAGGACGACAACGATGACATGGAATGACATTAACAAGCGTGATAAAAAGCGAAAAGGGCGTGCAAAAAACAAAACAGAAATGAAAAGAAAATAACAACAAAGGTGCTAACAAAATGGTAAAAAAAATAAAATGAAGAAGAGAGAACAAAATACAAAGCTCATAGAGTTGCAAGTCACAAAGTTCGTGGAAGAAAGCGCTAGCGAAAGTTGCTTAAAACTTACCCAAAAACAGTGACAATTTATTGCTGTATTAAATTTTAAAGACTACGTCAACGTTACTTACGGTATGTTATTTTCTGTTTCGAAGTCTTACGTCGTTTGTCTGACGATTGACGTAGAAACGATTCGCGTCGCGTCTCGTCGCGTTGTGTCGCTTCACGTCACGTCACGTCACTTCACGTCACGTCACGTGACGTGACGTCAGTCGTGTGCCTGTGTGTGGCTGTCCCATTATATCAATTATTGAAAGCTGCCAGGGTTGGGTAAACGATACGAAATGAGTAAGCAACAAGCCCAGACAGACATGGACATATAGACAGCCAGAGACAGCCCCAAATCAACCCCAAAAACAACTGAGTTTACTTTACATATGCTTTTCTATATATATATATGTATATTTGTGGTAGTTCATAGTTTGGATAGTTTTGTAGTCTATCAATAGAAAGGGTTTTGGGGGCTGTAGTTAAGTGTATGACGTTGAATTTTTGAATATGGCAATTATGGAAAGCAAGGTGTTTACAAAAATGTATCAATTTATTCAGATATCAATTTCTTAACTAATAAATAGAAAAATTTTAAATAAACATCAGTTTCTTAATTAATAAGTATAACTGTAGAAAGCTCATATTAAAGTTGCTCGCATCAAAAATGGTTAATTTCTAATTGCCTTCTCAAGTTTTTTTTGTACAGTTTGTAAGGGTGAAAAAATAAAAATAATTGATTGTTATCGATAGTTCATTTATCGCATTATATTGATATTAACATGAACACTTATGTATATTCCAATCTCTTAAAAAAATCCAAATGACTCAAAATCATGAAAAACTTAAGATAAATAAAGAAAAAATGAATTGATCTTCCCAAATATTCATCTACATATACTCAATTGCAGTTGCGATTAAGCAGATAAATGATTATTTTAAAACATTCTTGAGCGAATAACATTTAAACGCAGCCAAAGGAAACGAAGCAGAGCGTCTTTAATTTGTAATTAGACGCGTTTGCTTCAAATTTTTGGTTCAGCATTTATTGATTTTCCTGTTAATGCCTGCGAGCCAGGCAGCTGAAAGAGGAAGGGGAAAGGGAATTTGGGGGGCCAGCAAGTCATTTTTGGGTGCTATGAACCCAGCCGCCGTCGCCGTCGTTGCCGCCGCGTCAGAGTTCAGACAATGACCCCGCAGCCCCGTGAAGCCTGCCACAACAACAAAAGAGAAACCGAAACCGGCTGCGTTTATTTCATTGTCAAGGCTGCGTCGAAAAAAAAAAAACAGAAAAAAAAACGAGGGAGCCTACTACAAACAAAGTGACGCCCCCTCACGCACAGTGCGTACGTGTGTATCTGTGAGATACATACATACATATATGTATGTACAATCTGCAGAATTGTGCGTGGAGCATTGAACTTGAACAAGTTGATTCAACTTTTGGTGAATGAATGCAGTGCGTGCAAACACTTCAAATATACTAAAACTATATTGTATAAGCCGCAGTTACATTGAACTCTGCGCCTAGTCAAGTTAACGCCGCTTTCTTCTTTATATGTACGAGATTTGTAATTAATTCTCATATGCTTCATGCAAATATTTTAGCGAAGCTTGTATCTAGTATGTGTGTTTGAAAAGATACATAGATAGATACGCTTAGTTACTTGCAGATTGATGGCCCATTCAAGAAAACATAGCACAACAACTAAGGCAACAATGGCAGCAAAAATTAATAATAATAACAAGCAGAGAGACTTACTTTTGGCCAGTCCAATGAACCACAAAAAAAAGGGTCAAAAGCTTGCGAAAAAATATTTCGCGGCTATCTTTTGTTTTATGTATTAGTTTTAGTTTTTTTCTTAATATTATTTTTATAATTCGCTTGTCTTGCTTTCTTTTTCGATGTACTGATTAGATTTGGGAACCTTTTTTTCACCCCACAAATGAGCTAATCAATTATAAAACATATATATCGCTTAAATTATTACGTGCATGTCAACTTAATTGTATGCATTTATATAGTATATGTTTTTCATACAAAAATACTAACTTAATCGAATTAAATTTCGTTACTCAATTACAACAGATTTGTATGTAAACTTTTTGTCATTTCCTTGTTTTTTTCTTAAGGGATAAATCCAAAAAAAATAGCAAAGTTTAAAAATAAATAAAAAATTACAACATAAACCGTTATATCTATTAGTTGAATTCACTTATTTTGGGATTTTAGTAATACATCTTGAAATAGTTTAAATTCGATTGAAAAAGATTTATTTATATATTATTATTTTTCAACAAGCTATGAAATATTTTGTTTGTTATTGTATGAATATTTTTATCTTATCATTTAGTTCGTTTAAAGTTGCTGAGTTAACATCAAATCAAGTATTGTCTTAATATTCATTATATGGAAAGCGATAAAAGAAATAAAATAGGCATTGGCGCTGTGCTCGCAACAAAACGGTTCTTTGCGCAGCTGTCGTCACGAAGCAGTCGTGGCCGAGCGGTTAAGGCGTCTGACTAGAAATCAGATTCCCTCTGGGAGCGTAGGTTCGAATCCTGCCGACTGCGCAGTTCTTCAAATTGCTTACTTTTTATTTTATTCTTTTTTTCATATTTTTAAACACTTGGATTCTAAACTAAAACCTTATTTTTTTATTTTCGCTTTGTTTATTGCAACTTTTTTTGTTACCTGGAACAAAAGCGATAGCCAAAAAACGCCGAAAATTTGCGAAAAATATTTGTAATTAACCCTAAATTGATTGAATTTTAAACATGCTTAAGATGGGCCCATTTGCTTTGCTGGTGCTGGTGGGTAGAGTGGGTACAGTGGGTTAAACTGGGCCACCCGTGGTGCTGTGAACCTCAAGCTGGACTTTCATCTAGCTTGCTGGCTTTCTGGCCATTAGATTAATCATTGGGCTAGCAAGCGTGCGCTGCGGGCCAAGATGGGCCAGCAGCGAGGCACTTTGAGCTAAATTTATATTGTATAATAATCTGTATCTGTGAGATACAATTGGCGCATTGACCCCACGCACACACTCCAACATAGATGCAAAGTGAGTGATAGACACAAAAAAGTCGACGACAAGTTGTGCAAAAAAAAAAAAAAGTGAAACGCAACCGACTGCGAAATACTCTAATACCAGTAAAAGAACGGATGGTAGGCGTGGCATCCAATTGTTTGATGCAAATCTTTTGAAACTGTCACCAGCTGTCTTCCTATAAAATTAAAAACTGTGGAAGATACATGCATTCCTGTTTTTGAAAGGGGGCTGGTGGCGGCAGGAATGGGTGTGGCATCCGAATTTTTAGTGAAGATGTTTGGGGAATCCCATCAGCTATCTTGATAGCAAATTTTGTGACTCTAGGAGAATGGGGCGTATCGATCGAGGCTTATCGACTTGTTATCGATATAATGACACTTCAATATATACTATGTTACCTTCGGTATCAGAGTATAAGAAAATAAAATAAAAGACAGAAATCGGAGCGAACGCATAAAATTTGCAAGAAGCGCGAAATGGGCATTTGTCAGATAGTTTCAAGTATCTTACAGATTGCTGTTAGCACTTTTTGCAAAAAAAAAAAGAGAGAGGGGGGAGGAAGGGTAGTACAGGCCTCGGCTAACGACCGCAAAGAGATCAGTGCAAAAAAGACTTTGACCCAATTCGAAGTTGGTTTTTGGTTTGTTGTTCTTGCCTCTCCGCCTCCGTTGATTAATTGACTTGCGCATCTCGTAGATACACACACGCACACACACTGTCTTGGCCAACAGCTGTGCGTGGCTCCTATCGCTAATTGAGGAAATCGAATGTTAAATTATGTGGCCAGCACTAAATGTTTGCCAGCCGTGACACATAAGCAACAACGACAACAACAAAAACAACAAACGAGGCAGAAATAAAAATAAAATAAATTTATGCGGCGGCGTCTATCTGTATCTAATAGATACCAGATACAGTCTCACAGTTACACAAGTCACACAAAATTCACACGAATCGTTGTCGAAGCTCTCGTTTCTTTCTTCTTCTTCTTTTGTTTCTTATTATTATTATTTTATTTTTTTTTTGACCTGTTTGCCATTTTGGTGTCATCTCCTCAAATTGTTGTTTATTTTATGTTTTATTTAAGTTGCAGTTGTGTTTTTTTTTTTTTGTGTGTGTGTTGAAATCGTTTTGCAATTTTCACTTTGGTCCCGCAATAAATTTTCGCCCACCTCTCTCCCTACCTCTCTCTGTGTTTTTGGCCAAAAATGAAGAAGGAGAAGAAAAATGTGTTGAAACTTTAAACGCCGCTGATGTTACAACAGTTCCTCCCCCTCCTTCTCCTCTCTCCCTTGCTACCCTCTTCGATTGTTGTTTATTTGGCCAATGAACTGAGCTGAACAGCTCTTTTAAAGATACCTAGAAATTGGCTCCATTTGAGTCGACAAACCCAAATTGCCAAATCAACGTTGTGACAAATGTGAACAACAAGTTCAGCTTAACAAAAAAAAAAGGCTGAAATAAGCCCCTGACAAAAAAAAAACTATTTCTGTTTGGAAAAATGTTTCATAACAAATGTTTAAGTATAAAGAAAACCTTAAGTATTGTTCAGAATGCTCTTAAATGTTTCCAAAAATATTTCAATACTTTATATAAAATATTAAATACATTTAACTCTGTGAACTTTCCGTTCCTTCTTTTCCTGTATATTTTTAAAAAATCGTCTCGTAGTGATATGTCAGAAAAAACTTTCTTCAGCTATAGCTTTGTTAAAAATAAACCAATTTACGAAAGCAAAAGCATTATAGTCATTGTTTGTCCTCTTGATTTGTATGGAAATTAAATTTGAAATTTGAAATGATAATTTTTTGGCAATATCCTATATTTAATAATTCGTTTAACTTCAATTAAAACATTAAGCTAATTATTATTACCTGGCAAATGTACTATGTATGTATAAGTGTACGTGTATAAAAACTATCCCAATCTATCCTATATTCACATTACAAAGCTAGCTATTGCAAGAAGCAAGAAGCCAAAACGCCATTTTCACACCCCAAGCAAAAAAACATACAACTTGCAACATACTAGTATCAATGGCCGATGACTACGATGGTGTGTGTGTGTGTTTGTGTGTGTGTGTGTAAATAGTTTGCATGACCACTTCATAAAGCTGAGTGAAAAGTTAAACGCCCGCAAAACAGCCACGCCCACAGAAACACACAGACAGTGCAAACATGTGGGAGTATGAACGAACAGGGGTGAGGAATAGGGGTAGGTAGGGTAAGTAAAGGGGTTTGTCGGGGGTAGGCAGTGGGGGGGGGGCTGAGTCAACATCGTTAAAATGTTTTAAAGAAAACTCTTGGCGGGCAAAACAGAACAAAACAACAAAAAAGAAATCATTTGCATAAAATAATTTTGCGTGTCTTCAGTAAATAAATTATACAAGTAGTAGGGCACAGTGCGCAAAAACCAACACCCGCACACACCTACACACACTCACCTACACACACACACGCACACATACACACACCAACAGATACAAATGCTTAGCAGCCGAATGAAGCACAACTAGGCAAACAAAACAGACAAATGTGCATTTTACCAACAAAGCACATAAATACTTGCAATCCCTGTACACACACACACACACACACACACACATAGATGTGTGTGTGTGTTTGAGTGTCTCTTGAGCTTTTGCTGCTAACGCTCCTCCCTAACATGTCGCCGGGCAATTAATAACGGATTATGAGCGACTCCCAAAGCGTTGACAATGCCAATGTGACGGCATCTTTGCCGTCTCAACAACACAAAAAAAAAAAGACACAACAGCAACAACAACAACAACAACAAACTGATAAAAAAAAAAAATAAAAACCATGGATAAAACAGCAACAAACAATGCACAAAAGTCAAAAGTATTCCCACTTCAAACTCAAGCATGTACCGCTACAAAATATTCGCATGAAAGTTTGAAACTCATAAAGCTGAATACAGAAAATATAAAAGAATTGTTTCCTTGAGCAGAAATTGTTTTTTAAAATCAACTTTTGATTTTTTTCAAATCTTCCAATATGCATTTATTGGTTTTCAAAATTGTATAGCCAAGAAGTTGTTGAAAAAAAGCTTCAAGATTTCACGAGCTATTAAATAATAAAACAGGTAAGAAGGCTCTAGTCGAGAGCTTAAATTTCAATGAAATTTTCACAGAATTGCCTTATTTTGTAAAACGGAACAAATTATCGACTTAAATAAGCTTATGTTTCAAACCTGAAGTCTCTAGTTGTTATAGTCTCTGAGATCGACGGATGCTGATCGAGAATATATATAGACTTTTCACTCATTTCATGGGTCCTAAACAAATTCAGCTAAAATTGTATACCTAAAATGTTTAACTTTAGTTCAAGTTAAAAGACTTGCGTGTTTTAAAAAACTTTAAAAAATTAAGGTAAAATATATGTATTTAAAAAATTTAAAAATATTTTTGGACGCTAGCAAGCTCACATTGGATATATAAAATAATAGTAGAGGAGCTTTTCCTCAACTTGAGGTTTAAAAATTAAAGCATTCAGTGTTAGAAAACTCTCCAATATATCTCTAGAAGAAAATAGTTATTTTAGCATACTTTTAAAACAACAACCCAAAGATAGATGGTTATTCCAGCATTCTTATCAATTTTTGTTCAGTGTAAGGTACTTACAAACATATGTGTGCACACATACGTAGACACATGTTGGTGTAAGTGTACATTTGCAAACCGTTAAGTATCTGTGCGCTAGAAAAGATACATTTCTTTCATCGGCATAAGCATCGTCGAGAAGCCGCTTTATTATTATATTATTTTTGTGTTGTTGCTGTTGCTTTGTCATCCCCCCCCTCTCTCTCTCTCTCTCTCTCTCTCACCCTGCACTGCTTTTAAGCTGATGAAAAGGAAAATTCAAGCGTTGGAGCATCCAACTTAACCATTTTCATCACTTTTTTCCTCGATGTTTCTGGCTAGTTGGCTGCTTGTTTGTTTTTAAGGGCTTACTGGCTGACATTTCTTTAGAAAAGTGTTAAAGCTGCAACAGATTAGACATGCGGCGACATTCTTCTTCACGTGAATGTTGACTGTTGCGAGTTCATGCTAATTGCATACTTAGGGGAAGAACTTTTCATCATTTCTTCTTTGGGACAAAAGCTCAATGTAATATTAACAGAAAATCAGTGCTTATTAATTACGGATTATTAGTTTGAGTGTTGAGAACGATTTTATTGCAGATTTATTCTAAGCAACAACAATTTTTAATAGATGTCATGAAACTGAAATATTTCTATAAATGTTAAATGAAACAAAAATAGCTAGAAACAATAATAACATTTTCTACTTTTTCCTTTTTTTGCCATTCACTTGTAAATTCTATTACAGTTGTTGTCTCACATTTTATGTGCGTCTTGTGATCTTTTTTTTTTCTATTTTTTGCGCTTAGCTCTCAAGTGCAACATTCCCAAATCTTTTTCTCTTTCTCTCCTCTGGTGTCTTCTATAGCTTTGGCTTTATGTATTTTTTATCTTAATGCCCCAAAGGCATTTTAGGTGCCATTCAAATATCCAACACAACAATTCCGAGCCTTGCCCAAAAGGCCATCAAAAATACAACAATCAAAAAACTGTACCAAAAAATCTCCAAGAAAGAAAAAAACCGAAGCTTAAATGTTCTTTAGTTTATCTTTAAACAAATTAATCTATATAAAATTCAAATATTTTCAGGCTTAAATTTTCTTTTACCCTCGTTGGCAGCAAACTTTTCACCTATTTTGGTATGCCCCAAGTGAGTGTATACGCCCAATAGAAAAGATCTGATGTGCGACGCCTGGCAGCAACGACTGACTGCAACTGCAACTGCAACACAAAACAACAAATAAAAATGGGGTTTAAAAAAAAAACCCAAAAAAAACAAAAAGAAAGAAAAATAGAAAAATTGTGGCAAAGTTTTGCGACAAGTTGCAAGTTGCAAGTTTTTGGTTGAGGCAGCGAAAAGTCATGCGCCAGAGAGCTCCTGAAGGACACATCAAGGAGACGATGGCAACATCAGCAACAACAACAACAACAACAATTCTGACAACGATGGCAGTTGTTTGTTACGCTTGTTGTTGTTGTTGTCGCTTCATCATCATTAGGGCCACCCCCACCGCCGACCAAAAACAAAAAAAAGAGTGAGAAATGTGCTTAGGGTTAAGTGTTCCCGTTAGAAGAGGGTTGCCACCAGCTGCCCAGCTCTCTCTCTCTCTCTCTCTCACACACACACTCTTGCCACTTTGTTGCCAATGACAATGACACGCGCCTTAATCCGTTAAGGCAAAGGCCCACAATGAAACATAACGGTTAAGGATATGCCCATTGTATTCTTTTTTTGACCCAAGAGCGAGGAGCGCAGTTCAATGCACCTACAACTAACCCGAAAATTTGGTGTGTGTGTGCGAGTGTGTGTGTGTGTGTGTGTGTTATTTATTGCGACACAAAGGACGAACGAACGAAGGAGCGAAGGCCTGCTGCACAGACGTTCAATGTCCTGCAGCAAACAGGCTAATAAAATGTGACGACTGGGACGATGACGATGAAGACGATGAAGACGATGAGCAGCAGCGTAACGCAACGCGAATTGAAATTTCGGCTGCCTGCAGCAGGACAACAACCACAACAAGAAGAAGACGAAGACGAAGACGAAGAAGAAGACGAAGGAGCAGTCGCAGTCGCAGTCGCACGCAGGACATTGACACCCGAAAACAAACGATGCCGACAGACCGAAAAATGCCACAAAAACACAACCGAAGCCCTACGAAGCCCAAAAAAACATGCCAATGGCCCGAGCCTTGACTCAGGCGTGTGTGTGTGTGTGTGTGTGTGTGTGTGCGTGTCCATGCCGCCTGGATTATCCCTACAGGAGCAGCGGCAGCAACAACTGACAAAAAAAACACACAACAAAAAAAAAACGAAGAAGGCGAAGAGTGCATTGAACTTCAGCGCGTTCACTTGGGCGTAAATCAAAATGTGTCCTGCGTCCCGTGTCCTGTGTCCTGATGCGTGTCCATTTGCCGTTGCGTATACGCAGCGTACACACACACACACACACAGCAAATGAAATGCAGTCAGTTCATTGAACGCATTCCCAAAAATTGTTTTGCCTTTGAGCTTTTGTTTCGCAACATGTTGCTAAACAAAAAGAACAATGTGAACTGAATAATGATTATGTTGATAAATTAAATGACCTATGATTTAATGGAGCTTTTCGGTATATATATTTTTTAGATGGTCCAAGCGGAAATTTGCACAAAGTTTTTGAATAAAAAGCAATAAAATCGAAAAGATCTCAAATTAAATTACTATTGATCAAACTTAAACAAGTTTACTATTAAAGAAACTGAATAGTCATTATTTTCGGTGAAAGGTTTACACATTATTTTTTTTTTTTGATCTGTTAGTTATCTAGTAAATAAATTAATATTATGTACTTCTTTCGTATTTTAATTATGTAAAGCTTCTCATATACAAAACTGAGTTCCCTTTTCTTGAATAAACTATTATTATTTTTAAATAATTATTTTTCTCAATTAATTTTATTATTTTACTATTCAAGATTGTGCTTCTTTTCAACAATCTTGTTAATAATTTATAGTTATGTGTCTTTGCTGTTGCTATGCTTAGCTCAGCCATAAATCAAGTGCTGCAGCTTAACATAACTTTTGTTAACGATCACTGTGCAGAATGTTGCAGATGTTGCACATAGGAACAACGTACAATGTAGCCAACACACACAAGGCACTCTTGCCCCCGCGTACGGACTAATTGTATCAACATGAACTTCAATTGCCGCTGACATGTTGAGCGCCAATCTGGTTGCAACATCAACGTTTTGCAAACGTTCTGCAACGTGCAACGTGGCACAAATGAAATCTATCGCATAACTTGTTGCAGCTATTAAAACAAATCTATCTGCCAAGACTGCAAATGAACTGTCTGTCTCTATGTGTGTGTGTGTGTGTGTGTTGGCAACATGTTGCTGCTGCAACTTTTTTTGTTGTTGTTGTTGCTGGTTGAATTTATGTGAACCAAAGAGTGTCCCAAGTTCTTAGGTTCCACCACAGGCAGCAAGAGACTGGGGCACAAGTGCCTGCCACACAGTTGCCACTGGCCACTGGGCACTGGGCACTGTGCAACAGCGACGTTTACAGCCACGTTTACATCTACACACACACACACACACACACACACACATACAGTGGCGGCTTAGCATAATAAACGTCAGAATTAATTGGATTTTAATTGTCTGTTAAGCGCTGAAATTAAGTGCAGCCAAGTAGATTGTTGTTGCATTTGTTGTTGCAGTTGTTGTTGCTGTTGCTGTTGCTGTTGCTGTTGTTATTGTTTAGCTGGCAGCAGCAAGGAGTACAAAATGTATTACCAACTGACTAACTGACTGCTTTATTCATGGCGGCCGCCTTTCTGGACTTTAGCTTTTGGCTTCGGTTCGGTTTTGCTTTCCCATTCATGGCCAGCCTCGTCGTTGATCTTAACAATGATCAGCCAAGCGACACATATGTACACACAAACACACACACACACACAGTCATAGTTACATTTGCATGTCGTTGGTGGTCGACGTCTTGGAGTTTTTTTTTTTGTGTGGTTTTCTCTTTGGTCTGTTTGGTCTTTTGGGATCTTGAGTTTTTGGTCTCCAGCTAGTTGTCGCTGTCGTCGCAACAGTCTCAAGAGTTGCCAGAGTCGCCACAGTGTGCTTGATGCCGCCGCCACGATTGCCAAGTTTGATTACGTGAAACACGGCTACCATAAATACTAAAATATAAAGTAGAATTTGAGCATAATTAAAAAATTTAACATAAGAAAGTGAAGAGGTCAAGAAGAAAAATTAAGACAAAAATCTAATGTTTTTACTAAAAAAAAATTAACAAAAATTAATAATAACGAAAAACTCTTCAATTAATAATAACTATAATTTTTAACTTTTATAAAAAAATTAACAATAACTTTTACTAATAACTAACGTTTTTCATTTAAATTGCAAAATAAAAGTTTATTACGCAATTGACTTTTTGTGATCGTAATCAGCTTTTTGGTGGCCTTGAAAAACTTGTTGGATGATCCTCTCATAGGGATATTTATTTTACCCATAACTGTTATTTGCATCTCTGGTTTTTAGTTTTCATTCAAAGATTAAGATTTTAAGAGATAATATTTAATAACAAACTTTATAAGTTAAGTTTTTGATTCATACCTAACAGCATGAATATATCTTTGAAATTGCTTATTTTATAGTTATCGGTATCGATTTATCTTTCGGTCAGTTAGTCTGTTTATTGTACATTGGTTTTTGTACGCAATTCTTTAAAGGTTTTACCTTAAAGTTGCTTCTTTTATTGTTATCGCTATCGAATCATTAAATTTCTTTATTGCGATCGTCATACCGAATGTATATTTTCTATTGTTATCGGTATCGAGCTGTCATTCATTTATTATTATATGCATATATCTTTTTATAGTAATTTGTTACGATTTTCTGCTTATTAAAATGTCTTAAGCTTTAAGTTGTATGTTTTATTGTTATCGGTATCGACTTATCGGTAGTCACTGAAACTCGCAGTTTCATACTGCTTTTGATGCTACATATTTCACAGACATTACGTTTTCAATCCACGCTCTCAGACAGGACTCGAGTCAAGTCAGACGCTGCCAAAAAAAAGGACCTTATTACCATCATGAATATAGATAAAATTATACATGTATGTGTGTGTGTGTGTGTCAGGGCAACTCTCAGCTGTGCTATTTATAGCACACAGGCCTAATGTATCTCAAACTGTAAACACACACACACACACACACATTAAAAGTGTGATAGATGGCGCTGTAATAGAGGGGGGGTGACAGGGTGGTTGGTTGGGTGTAGGTTGTAGCAATACCAATCCAATATGCACACACACACACACACACACACACAACACACACACACACACACACACACTTGCAAACAGGACCAGTTATTTACAGCTTATTGTGTTAGGTCATGATTATTTTATAAATTGCACCAAGCACAAGAAACGTTGCGTTGACTTTCTGCCAAGGCAACAACAAATATAATATTGTTCTCCCACCCCACACACACACACACACACACAGCACCCAGTTCACCAGCGACTGCTTTGTTAGAGTGGCAACCCTAGCAAAAAAGTTGCGTCCTCCACTTTTATGTTTGGGTATTTCTTTCCTTTCCTTTCCTTTCCTTGCCTTTCCTTGCCTTTTCTTGCCTTTCCTTTCCTGTCCTTGCCTTTCCTTACTTTCTTTCTATACCCTGCATCCATGACAGGGTATAATGGTTTTGTGCAAAAGTATGTAACAGGCAGAAGGAAGCTTCTCCGACCCCATAAAGCCGATATAGCCATGTCGATCTCAGAGACTAAAATAGCTAGAGACTTCAGATTGTTTCCAGCTTTCGATAACTCTTTACGTTTCCGATATACACCTGTAATCGATAATAACAAAATGTTGAATTTCGAAAATGTTAAACACGTCTTAGAAACACAATGCAAAATAAGTTATTTTAAATAACGCAAATCTGTGAAAATTTCATCGAAATCGGTTGAGAAATACTAGAGATATCGAAGACTAAAGCTTAGTCACAGATACTACTAATACATATTAAGGTATCTGCTAGTCGGTATATCTCGACTAGAGCCTTTTTACTTGTTTGGTTCATTTTTTTTGTTCTGTTTTGGGTGGCATCGGCTCAAGTGTTTTACTTTGGGCTGCTTAAATAATACATACACACACACACACACATATTAAGGTGTGTGTGTGCGTGTTTTTTTCGGCTGGATCGATAATTTTTGTCTGCGCCAAACGCATTTGAGGCTAGGCTGTGTGTGTGTGTGTGTGTGTGTGGGTTGGTTGAGAGGGGGCGGGCGGGTATGCGGGTGAGCTGCCTTATTTGTTACTGTGTCTGCCTGCTGTTGTTGTTGTTGTTGTCCTCCGCACAAACTCATAGTTGCTTATATATATATATATACTATATATATTGTATATATAGTACCTGTGGGAACTATTTTCTGTTCTTAGGTTAAGCATTTTATTTTTAGCCACCTGCATTTTTATAGCTTTCGAATATTAGAGGTTTCCTAGCTCTGCACTTTATTTACATTTTTATATTTCTTTTAAAGAATGCTTCAAGTTCAATGAAAGTTTTGCTCAAAGCTTAAACATTAATTGAAGAAATTGTATGAAAAAAAAAAAAACATTATCCCAACTTCTTTCCATTTGTGTTTTTTGTTTTAAAGACGCTTAAATTTGTCATCTATTCAAAAGCGTTACAATTCCATAAATACATCTACCCTTCCCCTTCCGCCCTTTCTGTTTGCGCAGTTCATGCGTCTCAATGACACACACACACACACACACACACACACACACATTTATACTTACGCACATATAGAAAGTATTTACTTTTTTTTTAGCTGCATGCCCGAAAAAGTCGAGTTGAGTTCGTTGAACTTGCCACACACAAACACAACCTTTTTATTTGTTTTCGTTTTTCTCTCTCTGTGTGTGTATGTGCGTGTGTGTGTGTGTGTGTGCGTGTGTGCGTGCATAGCGCCAGAAATCCCCCAAAGGCTCAAACGCACACACAGCGTAGAGTCCTGCCTGTATCTGTGTGTTAGTGTGTGTGAGTGTGTGTGTGTGTGTGTGTGTGTGTGTGTGTGTGTGTGCCCCTCACTTCGGTTGCTAGTTTGAGTCCTGCTTATCATTGCGGTTTATTTGTCTGTGCCCCGCCAGTCAAACCCCAGCGCAGTGTTGAGGGTCGCTCGTGGCAAGGGGGGCAAGAGGGAACAAGAAGGTAAGCCGCTATATGCCCATTTACATACATACATACATATATGTAAGTATATGTTTACATTTCCACGGTTAGTTAGCTTCTATGATTTTTTGAAAATTGCTAAAAAGTACTATTTTAAATTTTTCATTTCATACAAAAACGTAATTTTTAACAGTTTTCAAAAAATCATAATAAATACATGCGTAGAGATTCTTATAAACATTTTTAGTCACTATAAGAATTGTTTGTAGTAACTTTTTGCATCAAAACATTTTTTGTTAAGGCCTAGGGAAAAAAGTTTAAAAAGTTGACTTTTACAAGAATTGAAAACTTTCAATGGGTACTTAATGGGTTAAGAAAATTGTATCATTCAAACGGAAATTAAATGAACTTTACATTGATACGTTAGTACATACCATAAAGTAAGTTTAAGTTATGGGTAGATTTAACTTTAAGTGTTGTGTACATACTTTTGACTACGCCTGTATATGTATTTTACTTAACTTAAGCATGGATTTTTAATTTTAGCCGATACTAATATACTATAATAGATACAACTATACATCTGGAAATCAACATACAGTTTGACATAGAAATATTTATACTTAAAACTATAAAAACTTTTTGTAATCCCAAAACGATTTAAGCTGTCATTTATAAAATACTTTACAAAGATAAACAAAAAACAGATTTTTGTCTTCATTCTACCAATATATTATATATATTCCATACTCATGGCACATACTTAAGTTTTTAGTATGTTCTGGCTTAAAGCTATAAGATAGTAATTGAAAATAAGTAAAACATATAAGATATTTATACTTTAAAAGTTCATCACTTCAACAATACTGTTCACTTTTTGTAATGATTTCTAACTTTCAAAATTAAGTTTCCAAGGTTTTTTTCTTTAGCTATTAAATTCTACACAAATTAGGTTTATAGGGTATATCTGCTGTTGTCGATCACTATTACTATAATATAGGGCACACACTCTTACACTCAGTTAATCAAAATTGATATTCCGCACAGTTGTGTTTCTTTTTGCATTTACAATCGTGCAAAAAACGGCAGCGGCAGCGATTTCTCGTGAAATTTGTAACGAAAATGCAAATGTGTCAAAATGAAAATGGATTTTTAAGCGAACAGACGGAGCGAAAACCAACAACAACTGCAACAATAGCAACATTTAAGAGAACTCTTTTTAACTTCTCTGTATTTCATTTGGCTAACATTAAGCGGCAATTAAAATGGTAGCTACCGGAGGAGGGGGAGGCGGAGGCGGGTTAAGGTAATATGTAAGCACAAACATTTATCCCACCCCTGCCACTCCCTATCTTAGTCCCCCCCCCCTACTTCATCATCATCATCATCATTATTATCGTTATCATAATTTGCAACATGCTCGCTTTTTGTTGCACCGTAGGGCAATTGGCTGTGTGGCAAGGGGGCATGTGGACAGGGAGCGCAGGCTTAGGTGGGCGGAGTGGAGGGCAGGGGGTGTGAGGGGGAGGGGAGTGTGGTGAAAATGCAAATTGTGTTGCATGTTTGCCGCTTTCGAGTGTTTTGTAAGGCGCCGACGGCGTCACAGAAGCCACCAATGTGAAATTTGTCGGAATAAGTTATGCCACATACAAATGTGTATAAAACATATATAGTACTTATATACACGCTTCAGTATGTGTGTGTGTGTGTGTGTGTGTGTGTGTGTAAGGGCCACCTGTAGCTGTGCAAAACTGCTGGAAACGAAGTTAAAAACTTTTCCATGAACAAAACCAAAACCATAAAACCAAGTTCACTTTTATTCATGATGCTATCGTCTTACTTTTTATGAGAGATATTTTTCAAGAGAGATAAATAAATTATCTATAGATAGTTATCTAAAAAAAATGTTGTTTTTCAACATTAACAATAAACAAAATGATTAAAAAGTCATCGTTTAATTGTTCCAGCCTTTTTACTTAAACTTGAAGCAATTGTGAATAATTGCACTGAAAACTATGTAAATTTTTTTTTTGTCCACTCTATATGCTGAACAAATCGTTTGAGTGAACAACCTCAGTTTTTATTAGTTCACTGTTTCGAGGGAGTTTCCGATTTACACATGTAATCGATAACAATAAAGTCTTGCGTTTGGAAAACAATTTGTTGTGGAAACAATGGAAAAAATAATGCAAATCTGTGAAATTTTTATCGGTGTCGGTCGAGAAATATCTTAGATAATTATTGAAAGTTAACATTGAGTTAACATTAGTCTTAGTTCAAGGGTATTTAGGGTATCTCCTAGCCGAGCTTTCTCAACCAGAGAGCCTTCTTAATTGTTGTGTTAAGAAATCCTGCAAAGCAGATCTGAATATCTTCTATTCATTACTTAAATAATATAATCGAGTAGCTTTGTTTTTTACTTTGAATACTTCTTGAGATAAGCTCTTGACAAAACTCTCTCTCTCTCGCTCTCTCTCTCTTTCTCTCTCTCTCTTTGCAATTTTGTTGCACTTGTGTTTGTTGGTTGGGAAAGTGCGAAAGTTAATATTGTAGCATGAGGCATCTAATTAGCGGGTATTATGCTAAACACTTGCTGCAACTGCAACTGCAACTGCAACACGCAACGAGAATGTGAATTGTGAATGTTATGAGCATTGTGAATATAGTGTATATGTATGTACATATATACTGTCATGACTCATCATTGATTGACAGTTTAGTCAGAAGAAAAATATGTAAGAAGAAAATATTTGTGTTTGTGGCAGGAAGTGAGTTGATAGTTGGAATCGGTTGCATTTTGGCCAATTATTGGCTAAGCTTGGCCGATTAGTGGCCCATAAATCAGCGGCAGGTGAGCGATACCAACAAACAAAAACAATGCTAGTGGCAAACTCGAGCTTCAACTACTTGCAACAAAGAGTCATAAATAAATGCTTGCAACTAATTCTGGCAGTTGCCTGCCACCATTGCGTTATTATTGATGGTGGCTGCAACAATGGCCCCCACACACACACACACACACACACACACACACAGGCTCAGCAACAGAAGACCAGCGGCTAACTCTAAGCTTCCTCCCACCCATCCACTCCCCCCCTTTGAGGGCACACCCTGGCTGCATTTAAACCTTGATTAATGATGTCTCCTGTTTGTGCAACATGTTTAAGCAATTTTCGTATAGTTCACTGAATACTGAAACTACGAATCAATGGCGAAAAACTTGGCGAAAATTCATTGAAATGAAATTTTTGTGCATTGGTGATTAAGTAGTTTCTGATTTAGTTTAATACGAATTGTATTTGCTTAGATATTTACTTTAAATAAACTGTCGAACTTCCATATAACGAACTTTTCTATTTTTTCTAGTTTTTCTTGTTCCCTTGAAGTTCGTTTCCTCAGAAACTACAAACACTTTATAAAGGTTCATTAAGAATCATTGGATGTGGGAATGTGAGAAACACAAATGAATTTCAATTTCAATTAATTGCAAATTAAAAAACTTTCTTAAATTGGGCCTAAACTTAGGCACTTTCTTTGTCACCGTCTTCGCCACTTGAAAGTGCAATTAAAGCCAATAATTGACATGTACAAATTGTTGCTGAATTTTCGCAATACACAAAGCATACGTTACGTAATGCATGCTCTGTAAGCAATTAAGAACTTTTAGCTCAATGTCTCTGAAGAAAAAAAGATTTCTTCATGGCTTCAACATCAACTAATGCTAAACTATTGACATGAACTTAGTTGGGCCAGGTTCGAGTTAACTGGTTTTTCCTATAATTGGTGAGTGGTGGGGGTGATGAAGCGGCTGGGTGGGGGGGGAGGGGGGGGGAGTGAAATTTTGGTAGTTAGGCTTACATACGTATGTGCATCTCGCTTGCACTCTTGCACTGCATGCAGCGCCATTTTGTTTGAAAGCTAATCGAAAAAGCGTACTGCCTAACACACACACACACTCACACACTTACACACACACACACATACACTTACACGCATGTTGTGGGCATTGCACTGACCGGAAGTACAGTCGACACACAAAGAAAAGCAACAAAACACACACGGAGACCAGCATAGATATGTCCATTTGGCTAGGCGAGGCTGCGTCTGCGTGTGTGTGTGTGTGTGTGTGTGTGTGTGTGTGTGTGTGTGTGTGTATGTGGCTACCACTCGCATTTTGCAAAACATCATCAAAATTGTAAAAATAAACAAAAGCCAACATGCATAAAACCAATTTCCATTAAGACACACACACACACACACACACACACACACACACACATACACACATCACACGCACATGCAACTCTGTGCTTGCTCTCTCTCTCCCTCTCACACACACACACATTCACTCTCTCTCTCTCTCTCTCTAACCTTCTTGTTTTTTCCACTCACACTTACTCTCTCTCTCTCTCTCTCTCTCTCACACTCTCTCACTCCCTCTTTCGCTGCTTTTTGTGTGCAATGCTGCCTTCTCTCTATCTCCCTCTTCCCCACCCGCCCTCTCGCTCTGTCTCGCTCGGCTGTTGTCCAAAAAAAGCATAGAACAAGGCATCGAACAACGTTGGGGACCTATAGATGAGCTGCACATGATGTTGCAAAGCTTGGGCGCCGCTTGCCCCATATGACGTGCATATGGAGCCATGTGGCGTCTGTCTGAGTCCGTGTGTATATGTGTGTGTGTGTGTGTGTGTGTGTGTGCAAGTGTGTCTGTGTGTGTGAGGCGTGGCTGGACTCTAGACTTTTTGTGTGTACACTCAACGAAAAGTCCATTCAATATTCATATTTTTCTAAGTCATTTTTGATTTACTTTCTATTACAAAGAGTTTTTCTTTATTGATTTAATATATTTGACTATGAACTAGATCTAAGGACTACTATTATCAAACTATATCGTTCTTTAAACTGTTAAAAAGAAACAGTATATACAATACAATATATAAAAAATTTTGGAAAGTTTAGAAACGACAAAATTGAAAGTAATTATAGTATAAGTTACTAGAATAGTAATAGAAGTGTATATTGAGTTTTTTTATTTTTTAGAAAAAAAAAAACAATAAAAAAACCCTATTATTCCAAAAAAAAAAAAAAAAAAAAATACAATTGATATTTAACTTTTGTTCAAGACTATATATGTATATGTATGTCAAGAAATTTAAAGTCAAAATTTAATATTATTGTTAATAAAGAGTTTTTCTAGTGACGTATAATTATTGAGAGTTCCTTAGCGGGCTAGACGTCATTATAGTAAGGTTTTTAGCAATTTAAAAAAACATATAAATACAGGAAGATTTTTGAACATTTTTTTTTTCAGTCACTTTTAGAATTGTTTGTAGTAACTTTTTGCATTAAAACATTTCTTGTTAAGGCCTAGAAAAAAAGTTTCAAAAGTAGACTTTTACAAGAATTGAAAACTTTCAATGGGTACTTAATGGGTTAAGAAAAGTATTGTATCATTCAAACGGAAAATTAAAGGAGCTTTCCATTGATACCATAGTACTTTCCATAAAGTAAGTTTAAAGTTATGGGTAGATTTAACTTTAAGTGCTGTGTAAATACTTTTGACTACCCTGTATATATATAGAGGATATTAATGAAAAATGTTAATGCTCATATATTGATTGTTTTCAGTGTACTGTGCACTAAAAACACTACACTACACGAACTAAGCACGCACACGTATGCATTTATAGTGTGTGTGTGTGTGTGTGTGTGTGTGTGTGTGTGTGTGTGTGTGTCTGCCTACCGCACCGAAAAATAAGCGCACACTGCGAAGCATATCCTTAATTGATATCACAAAAACCGAGGCGAGGAATTCGCACAAAATGGCAACCCACATGAATTGCCTCAACTGGATGGTGTGTGTATGCGTGTGTGTGTGTGTGTGTGTGTGTGTGTGAACAGCAACAAAAACGCAACGGCTCTTACTGCATGCGATAGGTCGGAAATTTTGCTCGCAATCAACTTGTAAGGCCCTCAAACCCAAGTGGACGTAACGGCACCCCCCCCCCCCACACACACACACAAATACCCCCCTTCGACACACACACACACATAGACAGAGTGCGCGCACCTGCAGCCTAGTGCATAGGGCAAAACAGGGTGCAAGGCTGCACAGGACGCCGTAAAATGGCGGCCCACGTCAGCTTCTCTCTCTCTCTCTCTCTCCCTCTCTCTCTCTGTGTGTGTGTGTGTGTGTGTGGGAGGACAAACAGTCTATGCTAGTCTGGCCACCGTCTGGATTCTCGCTCCTCGCGTGGGCGGGTTTTTTTTTGGGCTGCATTTGGATTGCTTTTTGGAGTCGCTTTTTGGTTTTGGGTTTTTGGGTTTTTTGGGTTTTTCGGGTTTTTGGGCTTTTGGGATATTGACAACGTTGGGTAGTGTGAGCTCTTGGTACGGGCTCGGTTCAGCATCGGTTGAGGTTCGGTTCAGGTTCGGTTCGGTGCTGTTTGGTTGGATTATGTTGCTCCTTTTTGTCCTTTTTGCTGTTTATTTTTATGATTATTTTGTTTTTCTGCTGTTTGGTTTTGCGCATAGTGGCAACTTAGGTCTATACACCCACCCACACACACACACACACACACACACACACACGCATGCAACGCATCGACGTACAACCACCCACCACCTCCTTTATCCCCGTCGCACTTGTTATTAAATTCATACCCTGGTGCAGTAAGTGTATCAAATATTACACAGCTTCATTAAGTTAAATATTATTAAATGTATTGCACATATAAAAATACTTTGTTCTATGCCCAAGTATATATTGCAAAATTAATCTTATATGCAAACGTTTTTTTTCTAAGCCCATAACCTCAAACCCTAATAAATCTCTAAAACAAAAGACCTTTTTTCACAGACCGAATTTGTTAATCCCAAAGAACTAGCTTTTTCTTAGGATCCAAAGAAAAACTATAATTAGTTAATTTAAGATTTATTAAGTATAAAATTGGATAGAAACACTGTTTTTTTTTTATCTAATACCTTTTTTTTTATAAATTTCGTCAGTAATTTTCAAATGACTTTGAAAACTCTTTTTTAAAAGATTTAAAAAAATTTTAAAAAACATTTTTCTTGTTGTTTAAAATAAAAGTTTTTTGCTGCTGGCCAGCCAACGTTTTAAGTTGTGTTTATTTGTGTTTGGGTGGTGTGTGTGTGTATGTGTGTGTGCGTTTACAAGGCAACGTGACGACTAAAGCAAGCCCATCGCCTACAAATGTATTAGACCTGTTCGGAACTTGTCTACACTTAGGAAAAAAAAAGACAAAAAATAAATCTACTTAAAGCTTGAAAGTAACCAAATTTTAAATAGAAAAAAATTATTTATAAGCTTAAAAAAATCATAATGCATTATTCAAAATTTTTTAATTATTTTAATCAATTTAAATACAAAAAACAATTAGTTAATTTAAAAACCAAAAGAAACTTTCTTAAGTAACATAAATACTCTTAATTTTTAACCAATTTTTCGGTAACAATCTAAAATAAAGCCACCCAACAAGAACAAATTCATAGACCTTTAAGCTATATTTTTTATGTGTAATAATTGTCCAATACAAGTTATTAATAATTTTCTTTTAATGTAAAGCAATTTGGATGGAGGGTGATTGGGGCCGGGAAAGGGAGAGAGATCGGTTGGTTTTTGTTGAGGGGCAAGGTGGAGGGAGAAGGGGGGGCTCCGAATGTAACTCCGATGGCGCTTTGGGCGCAATTTTGCTTTACGTTTTTCAAGCAGAAAATCGATAAATGCTCACGTACAGGAATATATATGTATATATATATACGTGTGTGTGTGTGTGTGTGGCATGTACTTAACGTCGCATGTGGGCAACGTCATGCGTCTCCGGCTACGCAGCAGGGGCAGCCAGCCGGGGCAGGCAGCGGAGGCCAAAGAGACCGTTGCACGGCCTGAGACTGAAACACAGAGTCCTGCTGTACATGGCCAAAGAGCCAAAGAGAAAGAGAGAGAGAGAGAGACGAAGAGGGGGAAGAGAGAGGGAGACGGCTGGAAAATCCCTACGTGCGCTTTGCTGTTTCATCAATTATTTGTTTCGGTTTTGTGCGAATGGACGAGAGCAAGGATGCATTCATCCAGCCAAGGACCAGGACCGAAAACCATACTCCACACACACACACACACACACACACACACACACACACACACAGTGAGCCGAAAACTACAAGCTACTAGCTGGGGAGATTGAGAGATGGACGTGAAAGCGTTTTTGGGCATTTTGTTTTTGGCCAAATTGCTAACAAAAACTGTCTGCTGACTATACTCCATATATGTATACATACATACATATGTATGTATATATGTATGTATATATGTAAACATGGAGTGTACAAGTGTGTGTATTGTTTATTTGGCTTGCCATTGGATCATTTGAAGCGCACATAAAACACGTCGAAATTTGTGTGTTGTGCTTACAAATAAATTTAAATAGTGTTCACACACACACACACACACACACACACACACACACACATACACAGCCATCCTTTGTTGTGCAAAATGCTCAGATTGATGAATAGACACTTTGAAGTATATCATTCCGTAAGATATAAAAATATATATTTGTGAATTGCATTTTATTTTATGATGAAAGTTTTTAGTTATCCTTAATTTATAATTTTTTTTTAAATAATTAGTAGATTTGTTGTTTTTTTTTTTTAAATTTTTATATATTTTATTTTAGATATTCTTCAAGCTATTTTCTAGACATATGTACAGGGTATTTTTTGTCTCACTTTTGTTTCACTAACTTAATTTTGTTGTTTGCAAAAAGTTTTTTTAAATCAGATTACTTACTTATTGGTGTCTGTTACTAGTTTTAATAAGTATACAAAATGTTGGCTTAATTACTTAATACTTGTTTATCAACACTGGCCACACATTAGCACATGAGAGCTCACAAGCTACAAGTAAGTATTTAATTTGCCTATTAATAAGTTACAAATACAAAAATTGTTTAGTTCAACTTCTGCAGTTGAGCATTTCGAATACCTATCGTTCAAAACCTAACTTTCAAGCACTTAGCAACACTGCACACCACCTAAAACGCATCCTTATCACTTTGATCAACCAATTTGAAAACATTTTGCCATAACTTAGGATAAGATCAGAGCGTAAACATTTTCAAAAACGATCCAAAGTCGATAATGTTGGCCAGGAAAAATTGTCACATAAATCAGAGGCAGGCAGGCAGGCCTAAAGCTTCCGGTGCAACGGAGGGAAGGGAAGGTAGAGGTAGCAACAATGCTTTATCTTATGGCCAAAAGCTGCTGCTGTTGTTGCTGTTGCACAGGTAACGGTAACAACAGCTAAATACTATATGTATATGTATGTGAATAGTACAGTATGTAAGTTTATAGTATATATATGTAGGCATCATTTTGGGTGGGCTGGCTGTGGCGCCACTAGCCCGCAGCAGGTGCCACACACACACACACACACACACACAGAGAGAGAGACACTGAACGATTAATAGCGTGGGCCAGCGTGTGGCGCCTCCAACTCTTGCCACAGCCTCGCCTTTTTTCGTGTGTCTATGCAAAACACACACACACACACACACACACACACACACACACACACACACACAATGAAGCTGGCTGCCGATAAAAATCCTTACCTCAAGCCCCCTCTCACACCCTCCCCCTCTATTTGGACTCTGCATATGCGTTGACCATTTGGGGGCCCTGATAGGTTGGCAAGGGGGGCAGGTGGGGCAGGTGGTGGAGGGGGAGCGGGTGTAATGCGATAAAAAGCTATATGGAACTGGACACGAGAAAAAAAAAAGGAAAGAACGAAAAATGAAAACTGAAAAATAAAAGAAATATATACATCACAAAGGCAGACAGACAAACAGATAGAGATAGAGAAGAACGAAGAGAGAGAGAGACAGAGAGAGAGAGAGAGAGAGAGACAGGGAGAGAAAGTGCAAAAAAACAAAGCAAAGCACACGAAATAGGAAAAGGAGCAATAAGAGGAAGAAGAAAAAAATCGTTAGGTTCGACATTTGACTGCCTGGCTTGGCCTGGTCAAAACCAAAGAGCCAGAACGTGCAACAGCCTCGAGGAGCAAGATAATAACAACAAAACAACAACAACAACAAGGACGCATAGGACGACACCGAGAGACGCGCATCCAATCAGCAGAGGCATATGCTAACGGCAAACGGGGTGTGGCCAACAATTTGGCCACCCCATCATCATCATCAACACTCACACACACACACACACACACACACACACACACACATGTAGAAAAGGGTTAAGAGCAGGCCTTACATGCATCCGCATAACCTCTGCCCCCACCACCCCACTCCACGCTGTCCTTCCAGACTGCCAAATGATTGACAACTGCACTCAAAGGACCAACAACGAAGTCCAGTTTAGTTTCCACTCCAAACGAGCTGCCTAAAATTGTAGATATTTTGTTATGGGCTAAACAAAATCAGGGTTAGAAAGCACCAATTAAGCTGTTAGCCTATAAGAAACTATATTTATTTATTTATTTAATTTATTTATTGTAGATATTTTGTTATGGGTTAAAATAACTCAGGGTTAGTTTATAACTTACAGAAAGCACCAATTAAGCCTATAAGAAACTACGTTTATTTATTTATTGTAGATATTTTGTAATGGGTTAAAATAACTCAGGGTTAGTTTATAACTTACAGAAAGCACCAATTAAGCCTATTAGAAACTATATTTATTTATTTATTGATATTTTTATGGTTAAAATAACTCAGGGTTAGTTTATAACTTACAGAAAGCACCAAATTAAGCTGTTAGCCTATAAGAAACAAAATTTTGAACGGTTTCTAAATTTAAAATTGTATTTTTCCCTTGAATTAAAGTTTTACACATTTTTCTTTTAAGAAAAATTTAAATTAAATTCAAAAAACTTATAAACAAAAGTTAAGAAACTAAAAAAAACAAATTTTAACTATATTTTTCAAGTTAAGAACTTTGCAAGTATTTAAACTGTCTAGCAAAAGAACATTCACAATTTTTGAGATTTTTATTATTAATTTTTTATTATTTTTTTTAGAAAACCCGCTAATTAAATAAAAATAATAACAGCCATTGATTAAAATTTGTTGTAGTTTTTTTATTTTTATATATCGCATATAGTAAATTTAATTACGTGTGTAAAATACTAATTCCATTAAAGGCTCGTTTCTTATTGCTGGATGTGTGTGTCGTACATACTGATAAACAAATAAAAAGCTGACGAAACAGAACACAACTGGACTGTTTGAGATGATTCTTAAGTAGAAGTCGAAGTAGAAGAAATCTTTAAGTAATTGTTTCTCATTTGATTTATGGATTTAGCTTGTTGCTGATGTTCTGTTCCTTAAAGCGAATGTTTATTGTATATAAACGGCACTATTACTATCATATGTATGTACGCACAACATGCTATAAATATCAAATAGAACTTTTCTTTCGCAGTGTATGTTGTGTGTGTGTGAAAAAAGTTCCCTGGAAATGCTTAAGGGAGGAATTTGATCAGCTATTTAGTGTGTTGTGTGTGTGTGTGTGTGTGTGCAAAGCATAACATCAACTGCATCCCAACCAACATACAAAAACAATATATCTGTGTGTGTAATATATATTATAAGAATTTGTTGTTTACTATCATTTGTTGTTTTTTTCATGACCCTGCAGTTGGATTAATTACATTGAAGGTTCAATAACGAACTATTCCATATCATATAGAATTATATGTATGCTATAAAATTCCGATATCTGCAAGGGCATTTTTATCGATTACTTTTCATGTTCTGTTCTGTTTCTGTTACTGTCCCCAAAAGGGTTTCTTAGCCCACCCGCCCCCCGGTACATCCGGTACATCCGGTACATTCGGTACGTCCGGTACGTCCGGTACGTCCTCGGTAGTTCAGTCTTCCACGGCATACTTTTGGGTCCATTCGCGAGCGTTGCGTATGGCTTCCGCCTCGTTGATCTTCCAGAGTTCGGCGACATCGTTGGCGAGCGGATCATCTGGATTGGGTGCACTGAGTAGGGCCTGGATCGATAGTAGGATCGTGCGGATTTGCAGGGCAGGACTCCATTTGTCCTTGAGCACATCGAGACAGATGCGACCCAGACGATCGATGTTCGGATGATAGATCTTTGTGATGAAGCGCACCTTTGGCGCCGACATGGGATAGTCCTCGGGCAGGAAGAGTTCCAGCTTGAAGATGCCACCCTCGAAGGGTGAATCGTTGGGTCCGGTGACAATCACATGAAAGTAACGTGCATTATTCTCATCGGGTATTGCATTAATGCCCGGCACCGGTTCCTGCATCAAGCGTTGCGTCTCCTTAATGATGCGACGTGGCAGATTGGACATGTTTCTTAAGTTTCAACTACAGTTGCTTCTTCTTCTTCTTCTTCTTCTGCTTTTGCTTGCTTCAAGTATCTCTTTAGCTTGTTGCTGTTGTTGCTGTGTTTCTGAAAAGAGTGTTAAAGCGTGAAAATTGAGAGTTAAACAAAGTTGTTGTTGTTGTGGTTTCAAGGACGTATGTGTGTGTGTGTGTGTGTGTTTGTGTGGCAGGTGCACGTTTCCGTTGCCTCCTCCTTTTAACTTTCACTTTCAACAAATGGCAAAAAGTTTTGCGTTTGCTGCATTTTATTGCACCATCTACAAGATACAAATGCAATTTCACAAATGCAGATACAATTTGTCGTTGTGTGTGTGTGTGTTGAGTCTTGAGTACAATTAAGCAACTCTTGCAACAAGTTAGAAGTATCAACTAAGCTAAACGTGGTCGACTATCAAATACTCTAGAAAGAGTTTATTCTTTTTACTTAAGTTTCTTATTTGTTACTTATTTTTGTCGCGTTCTAATCAGAATGCAATAAGTACAAATAAGACAAAACCTAACTGTAATTTTATCGTTTAACGAGCTTCGTGTTAAGTTCTAGCTGCTACGTAACATAACATTTGCCGGCTAGCGCACATGTATATGTGTTTGTTTGTGTGTGTGTGTGTCTGACAACCGGCTGGTTATTGTCACAAAAACAATAACAGAAGTAATATTCAAATGCCAGCGATACTATGACCATTTGGAAATATTCCACAAAAAACAACAATATTTAATTATCAGCTTGAATGGCATGACAGAAAATATCAACAACTGGAATGTAGTACTAGTAGCCATTTGTGCTTTGTTTTCCATTTATGTGTATTTTAAAATTTATTGATTTCTTAAGAGCGGGTAGGAAGGGGGAGGTAGACGTAAAGCACATGTTGTCTGCGGAGGTGCATCGTTGGCTGGGGGTGGGGATGGGGGGAGCGCACGTTGTCACGCACGTTGTACAGGGAAAAAAAAATCAATACCAAAATGAAGCCAACAAAAGTGAAACAACAAATATTTAATCAACGCTAACAACAAAATAAGCTGCCAAATTTGTACACACACACACACACACAAACATACACGCACGCACAGAGACAAGCCAAATATGTATGAGACAAAGAGACCCGCGAAAGGCGTACTAGAATTTTTCACCAATATGTATTTATAATTTCGAGTGCTGCAATAAAAACTTACCTGTACACACACACTCACACACAACCCGCAGACACGCACACAAACGCACACGTTGTTTTAGTCAATGCGTTTTGCGCTTTTATACTTCTTTGCTCCAGCGCTGCCGCTGCTGTTGTTTTTCTTCTTCTTCTTGCACTTGCACACAGCACACTGAACGGGAAGAAGCAAACAGAAAACAACAACAACAACAACAAAAAACCAATGTAAAAACACACACCGGAAAAAAAATAGGAAGCACAATAACAAAACAAAATTGCTCACGTTTTCGACACACAAATTTGAGAATTATTTATCAAAATTTCTTTACAGAATTTAGCTGTTTTTGCTGTTTAGCTCCAGCTCCCCAGCTCCGCACAAAAATTATGAACGTCGAAAAAAATTGTTCTATACACGCTTTGTTTGTGTTGGTGCATTGGTGTGCTGTATACGCTTGCATGTGTTGTGTGCGTGTAAGCCGCTATGTCAGCGTCGCAGGGTTGCCAGACGCATCACTGCTAAATCAGAGAAAATTCAATCGCTATTTTCCAGTGATAAGTGAAAGTTACAGCACAAACTTAAATTTTCTCAACTTCATTAGTATTTTTCATTTAATATAGTATCATTTTGCATCAGCTTCTAGCTTGTCAAATTTTGTACATCATATAAATACTGGTCATGTGGTGGCAACACTGCCGTCTGGCGGCTGTCAAATGTGCGCTCGGCTCGTAGCAATCAGCTTTCTGACACGTAACTAGCGTGTGTTTAGCAGCCAGCAGCTTTTTCACCTCGCATGCAAATGCTTATTAGAAGAAATTGCTTCAGGTTGAATTGGTAATCTCATGTTTCCAATCAGTAATTATATTCGACACTAAAGTAATTGTTGGAACGTTTTTTTTTTTTTTTTTTAATTTTTATTCAGTTAGAATGCATAATAAAAATCTTCACACTGAGTGTGAAGCTGTGATAAGAATTTAAAAAAATAATTTTTTAGTGCAGGTGATATTCAAATAATTAAAAAAAAAAAAACTGGGATTATAAAATTAGAGTTTTCGAAAAGCGGAACCAAGCTTGTTTTTTTTTTGTTTAATTCTAATAAATTGATAGCTAAATATTTATCTTATAAATGAATAAATAAATATTTTTCATAAACCAAATATTCTTCAGAACTATGTAGTTAGAATTGTTCTTAAGTAAGCTGTGTTAGATTCAAAGCCCTAAACCTGAGTTCAAGAAAACTCAGTTAAACCTAGACTAACTAATGAAATCTTAAACATGTATTGCATAAAAGCATATGAACTTAACTTAACTAAACTTATTGAAAACTTTACAAGTATTTTCTATAATCACATATAAGTTATCAGTTGTATTTTTTTTCCCACCTACAATATTGTCTGGATATAGTAAACAATGTCAATATTTAAACGCAAAAAGCAAAAAAAAAAATGTTGCCAATTCTCTTAACAAATAAATAATTATTAAATGAACACAAATCTCAATTTTTATATAAAATATGTCAATCGACTGTAATATTTAAGTTCATTATATTCACACACGATTGTATTTCGTTTGTTATCCTTTTTGATTTTAACAAAAAACAACTCAACAAAATCGCACAACAATTAAATACATACTTGCACACATACACACACACACACATGCATACATCTCACATATGCGATACATATTTACACTGCGCCCCTCTGTTTGGTCATTTGCAATTGAACCAATACAACAAAAACAACAAAAATACCAAAAACAACACGAACAACAGCAATAACAAAAACAACAACTGCAACCGTTGACCATGCGATAGGCGCACATTTAACACACGCCCCCTGAGCCCCCAACATCAACAACAACAACAACAACGACATTTGTTTGTTGCTCGAAAAAAAAGAAAAAGTTGAGCACAAAACAGAAACAACAAGAAAGAAACGAAAAGAAAAAAATACCATACTGTGAAATTTGTGTGTTATCAACATTTATGCGTTTTAACGCCCCCCGCACAGGCCATTGGGCAGTAGAGGAGAGGTTCGGCTTTGCCTGTCACGCACGCACACACACACACACACACACACACACATTTGCTCGCTCTCTCACACATGTGCAATGCCCAATGGACGCACAAGCAGTCGCACATACAACAACAACAACAACAACAACAAAAAACCGAGCCTCGCAACTAAAGCAATAAAAACAACAACAAGAACGCAGCCAGCAGCCATGTGCACACATGCAGTACTCTCACACACACACACACACACATACACATGCACACACATGGCATCTGCTTTTAGGCTGGGCAACGGCGACTAGTTAGCCAGGCACGAAAAACCCAACCCACTCCACACAAACACGAACACACATACACATACATACTCACTCTCTTGCACTCGCATTAACACGCCGCCCCCAACCCCTTGGCACGCTCACCACTGAAGTGCAATGAGAGAGAGAGCGAGAGTGAGAGAGCAACTGCAGTGCGCTCTGTTGTTGGGCTCTGCCGCTGCACTGCAACTGCAGGCGTCGCTGCTACGCAGCTGTTTGGGCGACCTTTATTTGCTCTTGAGTGCTTGTTGTTGTTGTTGCTGTTGTTGCTGTTTGGCTTTTGTATGCAGCTGCTTTTACTACATATTTACTACTACATTTTACTACTACGGCCAGCTAACCAAAGAGCACAGCTGATTGCAGTCTTCTTGCTTCTCTTGTTGTTGTTATTGTTGTACGCATTTTAGGCGCAGCGTCGCTGTCAGCGTCGCACCCCCCCCCTCCCCTTAAACACAAACAGCACATTTCTATAAATTTTAATGGCTGACAGTTTTCAATATGGCGCAGTTTACATTTGCTATTTTCTGTCTTCTACATTTTGCCTTCTTATCTCTATGTATGAGGGTGGGCTGTTGTTGTTGTTGTTGTTGTTGTTGTTGTTGCAGCTAGTTGCAGTTAAACTGAGGTCGCTGTTAAGTGGTTGAAAAACTGTGCAAAGTATAAAATTACATTACATTGCATTTTTTGAGAAGAGAACGAGAACGAGGAGGAGGATGAGAGGAGGAGGAGGGCGTTTATTAAATGATGGTTAAGGACATCAGTTCTTCAATCCAAATATAAATGTAACAGCAACAAAATGGAAACCTTTTGAAGCTTATTAAATCGTATATTTATATTATATACACAGTTGTTTTTGAAAAAAAAAAAATAAATACTTTATTTACAATAGTATTTACTGAAGATTACAACTGCATAACTTTACCAAGATCAATAAAGCCATATCTCTCTGAATTTTTATTATTGGAGACTGTAAATATACTTTAAATATTCAATATATAAAATTCACTCGACAATTTAAGTATAGTATTTTTTTTTTCATTTTACAAAATTAGCTAAAATAAAATACTAAATATTAAAGCCTTCAGCTCAAATTTTCGCATCTATAACAATCTGATCACAAATTTGTCAGATTTCGCATTTGCTTATAAAAGATTTACGTCATATTGATCATCTGGTAAAATTTCATCAAGAATTGTTAAGAAACACAAAAGATATTGCTGTTGGAAATTTACACAAACAATAAATGGTATTTGAAACAACAAGGATTAAGTGTATTTAAGACATTTTTCACTTTTCTTTGACTATTTCTTGGTCGACTTTTTTCGATTTAAGTTTTCTTGGTTGTTTCCATCACGATTTGGCTTTGAGAAACTAGATAAACGCTCTATTAATTCCAAACTTCTATTCATGTCACAAGATATTAATTAAGATATAAGATATTTTTCTCATATGTTAAATAAAAATGAATTTATTAATGATTTAAAAAATTGCATGCACATGTACTTATTATTTTGACCATATGTGTACATACATATTACATTTATATGTTATATTATTTGTTTCTTTATTTTTCTTAACTTTGTTCCATTTTATCTGGATGCAACTTTAGGTATTTATTTATCTCACAGTTTGGGGCAGCTGCAGCCTTGAGACAAATACTTTGTGTGTGTGTGTGTGTGTGTGTGTTAGTTAAAGTTGTTTTTTGCTCATTTCTCTGCGCCTTTGCTTTCGCTTTTTGCAACCACAACGACTATAAAAATATAATGTGTTTTTTTTTATTATTTTATTTATTTTTTTCTTTATTATATCTTTTGTTTTTGGCAAAACCTCTACCGAATCCTTGCCAACTGCATCCTTACACACTCAAAGACCCTAACACCTCCATTCGCCCCTCCCTCCCCTCCCTCTCTCTCCCTCCCTCTCTCACTCTCTTTCTCTCTCTCTCGCTTTCTCTGACGCCTTAACCCCAGCTGACGTTGTAACATTTGAAAACTTCTGTTTGGCATCAGTTCATTAACATTGCCAGCCTCTCTCTCCCCTCTCCCCCTCTCCCCCACTCCCCCCTCCCACTCTCTCTCTTTCTCTTTTTGTCCTGTTCATTCTTGGCGCCGTTTCACACTGCCCGAAAAATATTGCTACACGCATCTAATTAAAATACAAATGCACAAGAAAATAGCAAAGAAACAAATGTTGCTAGCAGCATGTTGCTAAAGGCGCGCTCTCTTTCGCGCTGCACACGGTTGCACTGAGCGCATAACGGAGTCAAAGAGAGCGTTAGCTGCGACGCTGACGTTGACGGCGACTGCGACGCAAGCAGCGCGGCTGGCAATGCCGAAAAACGCAACGAACAAAACGAGCAAAACAAAAAATGCAAAAACACAAAAAATGTTTTCAGCCAAAGGACGTTTTTTGTTGTTTTTTTTTTGGGCTTGACGAGCAGTCGGTGGGTGGGTGGGTGGGTGGTGGGGTTGTTGGCACGCAGCGCACAAATAACAACAACAAGAACAACAACAGCAAGAAGGAGAAAAAAAGTGTCCGTTAGTCATTAGTGTGGTTGGGGAAGTGGGGAAGGGGGTGGGGGGCGGGGTCGTGAGTGCAACAGACTTGTCGTGCCAAGAAGCTGACACTAAGAGGGGTGGTTGGGGGGGGGGGGGTGTTGGGGTTGCTGAACAAAGGAAACCCTTGGCAACGCAGGCCAACAAAAAGGAATGCCAGAAAAATACAAAAATACAAAAATACAAAAAAAAGCCAAAGCCAAAAAGGACGAAAAACTTTTTGCCTCTGCTTACGTTGGCGTCGACGTCGTCTGCGTCGCGCCCAGCGGCCGACAGACGCCCACACACACACACACACACACACACACACACGTATCGTAGGCACAGCGTAGTCCATTCAGTTGCTGCCAAACCACCACGGCACCCAACCCACCTCAAACTGCTTGGTTTTGGAGTCAATGTCTGGAAGCCCATGAGTTTATTTTGAGTGTTGCGTGCTGCGTTGTGTGTGTATGTGTGTGTGGCGACTGCGTGGTGTCTAAAAAGGTGGGCGGAGGGGGGGTCGGAGGGGTGCGTTGGCCCAAAATGAAAGGGGTTGGTTTGACATGCCCCAAAACGAAGACTCCAAGACTCGGCGGCGTCAGTTGTATTAGTATTAGTGTGTGTGTGTGTGTGTGTGTGTGCTTGCGGTTGAGTGCAATGTGTAGAAGGGGTGGGGGTGGGGGTGGGGGTTGTGAGAAAGTTGTGTGCCTTGCATTTCGATTTTTTATTGAGCAAACAACGAATTCGCAAATAAAAACAAAAACCACGATAAAAAAAAATACTACACACAATTTTAAGAAAAACAAACCACAAAAAAACAAAAATACAAGCGAAAATAATGTGAGTAGAGTTATTGTTGTTGTTTTTTAATTGCGATCTGTTTTGCACTTAAATGCAGCACAAACTGTTAAACACCGCATTGCTGTCAAACTGTAGCACTCGCTGATTGGATAAGTATTTAATTACATAGTATATAGGAAAATGAAAGGCTTTTTAAAGACAAATGTCAGCTGTATTCGACAGTTTGAGAAGCGCTTTGTGCTGCCAATCAGTGCTTGCGCAACTGTGCGATCATTTTGGCAAACCGATTCAGTTGCCCCGCAACTGTGAACAATGCACGAGCGCACGCAGCGCTGCTCAAACCGTCGTCGTCGTCGCACTGATCGCAACAACAACAACAACAACAATATAGGTGATTAATTACCCAACTCAGCAGTGCAGCCCAAACCTTCCCCTTGCGAATTTGTCGGTTGAGTTGTTGTTGTTCTTGTTGTTGTTGCGCTCATTTCTAGACTCATCTGGGGGCCCCTAGCGAGATATCTGCGCGAATTGCTATTTCTCTTTCTTTTTTATATTTGTGTTTTTGTTGTTGTTGTTGTCTCTCATTTAATTTATGTTTTATTTGATTTTTTTGGCGAGCCCAAAAAGTTAACTTGTTGTGTGTGTGTGTGTGTGTGTGTGTGTGTGTGCGCTTTGTGTTTTCTAATTTTTGCGCTTTTTTTTTGCACACTTTTTCTATGCCATGTGCTCGTGTGTGTGTGTGTGTGTGTGTGTGTGTGTGCGTGTGTGGTGTTGCTGTTTTATTTGCTAATTTTTTCGCACGCTCAAGCAGCGAACAGCGCCGTTGGCGTCGACGTCGACGCTGACGTTGGGATCTCTTTGGCACACACAAAGACAAGCGTTGGAAGAGAGAGAGAGAGACAGAAAGAGTGGGAGAGAGCGCGCGCGTTCGAGACAGACGGGCAGGGTGTGTGTGTGTGTGTGTGTCAAGCGACGAAAAAATTCGCAACAAAAGAGAATTCGCAAAATGGCAAAGAATGCCGCTCTCTCGGTTTCACTCTATGTATATTGTGTGCTAGCAACATGTTGCTGGGCTGCTTTGCTACATTTAATGCTGCTGTTGCGATGACTGGAGGATCTCGCTCTCTCGCTCTCTCGCTCGCTCTCTTCGAATGCAACTTTTTTGCAAACTTAAGCGAGCGTGTTTTTTTTCACTCTGCCGCCACGTAAGTGTTCTCTGTATGTGTGTGTGTGTGTGTGTGTGTGTGTTTGGAGCTATGACTTTTGCAGTTTGCAAAAAAAAAACAAAAAAAAAAGTGCTAATGATTGTGTGTGTGTGTGTGTGTGTGTGAGTGTTTGATTTGGTTTGCTTTGGTTTGGTTTGGAGCGCAGTGTGGACGAAAAACGCTCAGCGAAGAAGAAGAAGAGGCGCCAACGTCGAACGTCAACGCCGACGTCGACGTCGCCTCAGAGCTCAGAGTTAGTTGTTCAGTTTGTTCATTCGGTTGTTTCGTTTGCTCCTCGTCGCTTGTGTGTGAGTGTGAAGCGCTAAGAAAATCTACAAAATTCTACAAATCACCAAATCTACAATTTCACAATTACATATTATCCCCCTACCCCCCACCACCACCCCAAATACCCTAAAAAAAAAAAAAATAAAAACAATATTAAAAGCTAAAAAAATTAAATTACGCTGCGTGGCAACAAAAAGTTTAACTAAAAAGTGCAAGTCCAAAAAAAAAAAAAAAAAAAAAAACAAAAAACAAAAGAAAACTTTCTTTCTGAGATCGGTTTGTGCGTGTGAGGGAGAAGAGGGAGAAGAGGAAGAAGAGGGTGGTAAGCAGTGGGTGGGCAGGGAGTGAGTAAGGGTGCGTAGAGATTGTCTCTCTCCCCCTCTCTCTCTCTCTCTAACCCCTCTCTTTCGCCTTCTTTTTGTGCCACTTGCTGTTTTATTAATGATTGCAAATTTCTATTTATGTAGAATGAAACTTTTGGGCAGATTTTCTTTGGCGGCTTTTATCATCATCAGCTGTACGCCGCTCCCCACCCCCGCACACTTACCATCATTCTCTCTCTCCCTCACTCTTACGTATCTGCGCGCTCTTTCGTTGAACGTGTCTCTAATGAAAAGATTTTGGCACTTGTCAAATTTGTTTGTTTGTTTGTTTGTTTGTTGATTTTGGGTTCACTCTAACAACCACCCAAAACTTATCGAATTCCTGTGAATGAAAGTTTTAAGATCGATTTTGTTTTATTTTGCGAGCGATCTTTCTTCTAGATGGTTCAGAAAAGTTTTCTGTTTTTTTCTTTCTCATGAGATTATGGATTGTTTTTTTATTTTTATTTTCGATGACTTAAATATCAATAAGTACATTGATCTATGTTCGTTATCAATCTAAAGAAGTTTTAGTTTTAGTTAATATTTCTAATTCAACTTTAATCACTTTTAAATATAGTAACTGCGTTTATCTGGTCAATAAATATTGGATACATTTTACATTTCTGCTTTTTATCCTGTTTTTGATTCAAATCAAAAATATATTTTCATATTTTTCATTTAAATTCTCTGTTATACATATTTTTTTTATTTTTATTCAATATAAATTCAGTTCTATAATTTGTTATAAATTGCTTTTCAAATATGTGTTTCAAGGTTTTAATATTTTTTATTAAAAGTCTAAGCTTCGTTTATTTTTGCTCTATTATTTTTTATCATTTAAAATGTTTTAGTAAAAAACATATAATATTATTTTTGGTATAGCTTTTCAAATAAATTTATTTATAGTTTTGTCTTTTATTGACAGTTTTAATTTATATTTCTTTAAAAATATTTTCCACTTTATTTTCGTACTTTATTTAAAAAATTTGATATTTCCTACATTCAATTTATTTTATTATTATTAATTTTTTCACTTAAAATGCTGTCTATTTAATAATTTACATTCTTATAATTAAATAAAAAAAAATATAAGAATGAAACATTTAAAAATAGAAGTTAAATTATCTAAAATAATTATAATAATTAATAACTATTTTGTGTGTTGCGCCTGCGACTCATTTGGCGTTGATTGGCTCGCACACACACACACACACACACACGCACATTGATAGTTAAGAGCGTGTGCGCTTCTCTGCCTCTGCCTCTGGCTCTGGCTCTGCCTTCGCCTCTGCTTCAGCCTGCCAGCCTGTCGTCTATCTACGCCTGTCTATGACTGTATGCATGTATGTGTGTGTGTGTGTGTGTGTGTGTCGCGTGTGTCACGCTCTTTGGGGATACACTGCGCTTGTGTTTGTGTGGGTGGCCGCACATTTATACTACTGCCAGCGGGGGGGAGGGCTGCTGCAGCGACGTCAGCTTTGCCGATTGCAGCGATGCGTCGCTCTGCCCAAAAGCTTTTGAGCTGCGCTCAACTTTTGAGCGCTTCGTTCAGAATCGTTGCTGCTGCTGCGCTGCTGCTGCTGCGCTGCTTCTTGCTCGTTTCGTTTCGTTTCGTTTCTTTTCTGCTGCCAGCCGCCTGCCGTTTATTTCTTTGCCATTTTTTTGTTGGTGTTTTTTTTTTTTTTTTTTTGCATTCTGCGCGTCGTTGCGTCTCTCCATGTGTGTGTGTGTGTGTGTGTGTATCTGTGTGTGAGCCTGTCGCGCTGCCGCCGTTGACGTCGCCGCCTGCCGCGTGGTCCGGTGTGACGTTCAACGTAACGTATCGAAAACGTATTGAATCATAACAGATCCGCACGTTGTCGCGCACGTACGCAGCTCGCGGAAGAAGCAACAACAAACAACAAGCAACCGACAACAACAACAACAACCAACAAACATCAACAACCAAACAACATCATCAACAACCGACAAAAAATTATTATTTCCAAAATAATTTCAACAACTTTTTTTAATGTGTTGCCGCAGCGAATAAAAAAAGTAATGAAAAAAACTTAGCAAAAATTGATCATAAAATATATTTAAAAAAAAAAAAAACAAACGCGTCGCGCGAGTCTACAAAAATGCAATGCAAGAAAATTTATTTCCTTTGCAAAAATCAAAAAAACTAACTGAATTTATATTATTTTTTTACTGTGTCTAAAAATCAAATTTTTTTTCTTGGTGCGCTGTGAAATGATTTAAATGATAGACATATCATTTATATACGAATATATTGAAAATATATAATTTTTATTTTTAAATATTAAAAAAGTTAGAAGAAGTAATAAAATATGAATGAATTATTAAGAAACGCGCAGTGAAAAAATCGTTATTTTTGTAAAAAGTCTATTGTTAATTTTTTGCACATTTTTTGGATTGGTGAATTTTTTGTGTGTTTACTGATCGAAGAATTAAAGTAAGCTTAGACAAAGACAGAAGGACAGAAAGAAACGCGTGTGCGTTAAAGGGATAGAGAATAAGAACCTTGCCGACGGTCTTTTAAAAGAATTTTTAATGGTTTTTTTTTTTTTTTTTTTTTGTAGTTTTTTTGTCAAGTGATCCTTACGAATATTTGATGTGAATCTGATGTGAAATATTTGTTAAAGAAAAGAAGAGAATTTTTTTGAATTAAGAAGAATTCAATGTTTATAAATGTGCGAACAATATAGTTTCTAGTTTAAAATGACATTTCATGAGCCTAACATTATGTTTTGTATGAGTGCATTCCATAAAAAAAATGCATATTAAAAAATTCATAACCAAAATATATTAAATAATTAAATTTTGTAGAAACTATACAAGTAAAAAAAAACACATACATTATTTTTCATTTCAAAAATTATTTTCAATATTTGTTCAAAACTCTTCCGAGTCCTTCTTAAGTTTCCGATAAGAAAGATGTTGCGTTTTGTTGCGACTGCTCTTCATGTTGCAACTGTTTTCAACAGCTGTGCAACTGCGACTATTGTTGCTTCCCCCCTCCCCTCACCCGTGAGAAACGTATGCAAATTACGCATACGCCGCACTGACCGCAGCAACAACAACAACAGCAACAACATGCTGTCCATGTCCATTTGAGTTAGTCTGAGTTGCAGCTGATTTGCGTGCGACGCTCAAATTGAGTGAAAGAGAGCGCACACAAACACAGAGAGAGCGCTGCAGCGACTGCAGCTGCTGCTGCGTTTTTGCTCTTGACAAAGCGCGTGCGACGCTCTTAAGCACACACACATACACACGAACACGAACATGTCGTCGTCATCGTCATCGTTGTCGTTGTCGTTGTCATCGTGCAGCGACCGAAGCGCACTCGCATTCGCATTCGCATTCGACTCGCTCTGCAACATAAGCGCTGCTGACGTCGCTGCTTGCGTCGCTGTCGTCGCCTTCGTTACGTTTTGCACGTTCTTTGCGCTTTGGACTTTCGCAGAGATTTCACACGCGATGCGATTGCAGTTCTTGCAGACACTTTCATACGTTCGTTCGTTCGAGTTTCGAGTTGCAGCGCGGCGGCAAAATAACACGGCAAACGCACACAAGCAACAACAACAACAACAACAGCAGCAGCAGCAGCAACAACAAACGATAAACGGCACATTTTAACGCATAAGATCGAAACTGTTTGTTTTTTAGCAACTGCATAATTTGTTTTTGCAAATCCACAATCTATTCATAAATATTTACCGTTGTCGTTCGTTGCTTTGTTGTTTGTTGTTGTTGTTGAGCGCGCGCAAAAAACTCAATGTTTTTTTTTTTGTGTGTGTGTGTTTGTGTGTTTGTTTGTTTTGTTGGCTTGTCCTTAAGTCCGGCTTTCAATATTTCTTATTGTTTTTCCCAACTTCCCTTTTTTTTGACTGTGTGTGTTTTTTTTGTTTTGTTTTTGTGGTGTTACTCAATTTTTTAGCGTCGGCAAACGAAAACTAAACTAAACTCCAAAAACCAAACATTTTGTTCTCTTGCAGGCATAAACTCAAAACACAACAACAACAACAACAACTAAAAATACAACAAAAAATGTTTAACAACAAAATTCATAACAAACACAAGCGTTTTTAAACCAACAACAAAAATAAGAATAAAATATTTAAAACAAAAAAAAATACACAAAAAAAAATCTGCAACAAAACAAAAAACCAACATCATCAACAACTCTGCAATGCAACAACAGCAACAACAACAACAGCCACAACAACAGCAACAACAAACAAATGCAATTCAACGCTGCATCCTGCGTGTGTGTGTGTGAAAACAACAGCAACAAAAACAACAAGAAAAACATTTTGGGCTCAACTTGCGATCAATTTCATGTCTACTAGTTTTGGATTCCTTCTATTCTTCTTATTTGATTTTTTTTTAAATTTAATTTGTTTTAACTGATGCCACGCCTACCGCCCAATAGCAACAGCAACAGAAACAACTTTGAACTTTCAAAAATGATATAAAACAAACAAAAAATTGCAAACTTCGTTTTTAGTTTCATTGTTCCCATGACAAAAAACCACAACAACAACAACAAAAATTGAAACCATTTTTGGGCGCATTAAACCAAAATTGATTTATTTCGAGAACAAACACAAAAAAGATTAACAACAAAAAACATCTAAAAAATGAACAAAAATTTTGTTTTGGTTGTGCAAGCAAAAAATTTCACTTTCGAACTAATTTAAAAACAACAAAACCAAAAAAAATAATATAAAAATATATAAAGAACGTAAATAATTCAAAAATTAAAACATAAAACCCAAACAACAAATGCAACAAAAGCAGGCAGCTAGTGAAACAACAACAACAACAACAACCACAAAATCAACAACAGCAGCGACGACAACAACAACAACAACAAGCAGCAAACCAACAACATAAAAGTATTAAACTGCGGTGTTTGGCGTTTATGGTAAGTACCAAAAAATAAAAATAAATGCTCAAAAAAAAGTTAACAAAAATAAATCAAGATATAGAGCAGAAAGAAAATTGTTAATAAATTGTTAATCTTTTTTTTGCGTGTCTGGGAAAACTGATCAAAAATGTGTCTAGAATTGTGCAAGCTTATTTTCATACCTAAGAAAGAATTTTTTTCTTTTGCTGCAGCGAATTTTCTTTAAACGATTGCAAAAAAAAAAAATCATTTTTATTTTCTTTCATTCACTTCCCATTTATACAACAAAGTATTGATATGCATTAAGCTAGAAGCGGATGTGCGCTGAAAAAAATGCTGAATGTTATCAAATGTTATTTCTGGCCTCATTGCAAGAATGGAAATCAAGCGAAAGTTTAGTTTAAAAAAAAGAAGCTAAATAGCCAAACAAATGCTTAGTCAGAATTAGGAACTATGTACTTTCTGATCGTCTGACTGTCTCATTGACTGTTTGTCGACTTCCGGCGTCAATTTGAAGAGTTGGCAAAAAAAAGAACAAATAAATGAAATTATAAAAAGTTCTGGCGCCAGTAGCTAAGCATAATATAGAAAAGAATTTAAGATTAAGAAAATTGTAGACATAAAGAGTTTGTTTTTCTTTCTTCTAGATTGTATCGAATGAAACTCAATTTTATATCCGACTTTTTTTTTAAAGGTTCTGCAATAGAGAGAAGCTTAGAGAATTTCATTAAGTGTAGTTTTTGCTAAGTTGTTTTTAAAAAATTTCATTCAGTAGAGTTCTTGATAAGTTTTTCCCTCTACTTTTCTTAGTTTTCTTCATTTATTTTCCTTATTCATTTCAGATTGATTTCTGAATTTTCACTTTTCTTACATTTCTTCTTCAACTTCTTACTTTTTAAGCCATGTATGTCCTTATTCAGCAGAAGCTTCGTTTTTTTTCTTATTTAGTACTAAGCTGGATTGTTATTTTAGTTTTCTCTATTTTCTCACTTTTCAAAATTTCTCTCTAAATTTTTACTTTTCATAAAATTCATTTTAAACTTCCGACTTTTTTCATACGATTTTGTTCATCAGAAATCTTGCTTCGTTGTATTCTCTAACTTTTTAAGCGTTTTTAAATCTCATTTCAAGCAATTCCATGCTGAAATTTGTTATATAAGTTATATTCTTTTTCATTTTCCCAATTGACTTCAATTATTTTCATATTTTTGCATATCTCGTTCCAAGTTTCTTATCGACTCTGCTTATTTGTTTTGATATATCTTTAAGTTCAGTGCTGATTTTGCCATTTCTGAAGTTGTTGCTATAGCTAATGATTGTGTATTTTGCATTTATACACACACACACACACACACACAAAGACTTTTCACACCACAAGCACAAGAAAAAAAAGGAGAGAAAAATAAATGCCGCTTGCAATTTTGTTGCAAGTTTATTGAAAAATCGCATTGCAATTATAAATATTTATAAACACCCACGCACGCAGTCGCAAAAGTCGTTGCAAAGTTGCAAAGTTGCAGAGTTGCAGAGACTTAAGTTCGTTTCGAAAGTGGAACTGGAATAAATCTTTGCTCCCTTTGAGGTGGAGTTGATTTTTATTTTTTGTATATTCAGTTTTTGGTGCGTGTTTTTCGCATTTGCGGCGCATGCGCGACTTTGTCTTCTTTGCCTCGCTTCGCTTTGATTTTCAGTGCAAAAAATACAAATCTTCATTGAATATTCGCATAATTGCGTTTGCTTATTTTTTATTTCCTTTTTTTATTTTTTGGTGCTAATGAGCAGAATGCAATTCGACTGCAAAATCTGTTTTCATATCTTTCTATGCGCGGCAACTTTGTTGTTGTTGTTGTTACTGTTGTTGCAACAATGTGCGGCAAAGGGTAAGAATGGCGCAGATTTTGAAGCCTTGACACGCAATTCAAGCTAAGCTTACGAGCACTTATCATAATCATAATAATAATGAGTACACGTATTTAATCATCAACATTAATACCGCAAATTACCTTCATTTTTATTCCTAAGCACTCGCATCAATCAAAATCGCAAAAAAAAAAGAAGAAAAAAACTATATAATATATGCATAAATGATTGGGGAAAAAGGAAAACTAAAAGCAAAGGAATAGGATAAAAATATATCAAATCGTATGTAATTTAGATCTTTAGAATAGGTCTCAAATAAACGTTAACGGATGTGACATAGAAAAAGAAACGCAAGAAAAGATTAAAATAATCAAATAAAAATTACAGAAAGTTTCAAGCTTGAAAGTATTTGAAAAACATGTCAAGTTTAGATAGAAGCAAACACTTTTTCCATGATATAAAATACTTTGATTGCACTTTTATCACGTTCTGTATATGCGGGCAGAGCGGGTGGAGCGGGTGAAGCGGTTGAGGCGATTTACAAAACGTTGAAGCACAAATCAATATAATCCAGACAGTGAAATAAAACTACATTGACACATTACGCATACGCCGCTTTGCCGCTGTTACTGCAACACACTGCAGCATAGGATATAAAATATAAACACACACACACACACACGCACACACACACACACACATACACAGTGAGGGAGTACATGTTGCAAGCGGCAGCAGCAAATTAAACAATTTTTAGATTCAGTTTTTGGCGATTTCCTTTTCTGTCTGGCAACCAAATATATAAATTTATATGTATATATATATATATACTTGCGAGCCTGGCAGATGTAAAAACACACACACATACATACACACACACATTTATATATATATATATATATATATAAATGTCTATATTTGCATTTGACAAAATAAGTGCAAGGCAGAAAACGTAAAAATCTCTCACAGAGAAAAAGAACAAGAAGAAAAAACAACAACAACAAGCTGCTCGTGGCAGGTCAGGCATCAAGAACCTGGCTGGCTGGCTGGCATGTCCTGCAACAGTGGTAGCATGTGGCATGTGGCAGCTACTACTACAACTACTACGTGGCAGCCCGCCAACGTAATTTGGCGGCGTTTTTTTTTCTTCGCTTCATTTTCGTTTTCGTTCATTTTTTTTTTTTCATTTATTTTTACGTCGCTCGTCTCGCATTTTCACATTTCGAAACTCGCACTTCAATTAATCAGGCGCCGCAGTCGGCAGACTTTCCTTTTCTCCTTTTTTTTTTGTTTTTAGTGTACTTTCTGTTTGTTTGTTTTTTTTTTTTTTTCTGTGTGCATAATTTGTATATTTTATTTTATTTTGATTGTTGAGCTATGTTTTTTGTCGTTTTCTTTTCTATGTACGATTTTATTTTGCTCGTCTCTCTTCATCTCTTTCTCTATCTCTAGCTGTTAATGCGCGTAACTGTACGCGTTCTGTAGACGCATTTTTGTAGCATGCATTGTGGCGCCGGGCAACGAAGATTACTTACAGAAGAAGTACAGTCGAACTTCCATATAACAAACTGCACATAACGATGTTTTTTCTTGTCCCCTTGAAATTGTGTTGTAAAGAAGTTCGATTATTTTGCTTTTAATTAATCGAGACGTTAACCGATTACTTGTAGGTAGAATATTATATCCTTTTGTTAGATCTTCAGCATCTTACTGCTAATCCAATATTTTCAGTGTTGTAAAATACAACCTTATTGGATTTTTAATTAAATACACTTCGTAAAGAGTGTAAAGTATACAAAATCCTTAGTTTCACTTAAAATAGTTTGTTTTAGCCACTTTTATTTTTATTATACTACTGTTGTTTAAATATATATTATACAAAAATATTGTCAATGTAATATGTATGTATGTACAGTGAAAACCCAAAAACGGACGGGAATTTATTTTTTTTTTTTGGGGGAGCAAATTTATATATGTAAAGTGTCCGTTAATAGGGTTTGTATATAGTGTTTGTTCAGTGTTCCCAGATCCCACATCCTACAGAGAAAGAAATATACCCTCTCTGAGGAGGAAGAGTCAAAGAAACGGAACAAGACAAGTGTCAAGTTTATGAGTTTCAGTTTGCAAGTTGCAAAGTTGCAAGTTTGCCTTGTTGCAAATGCAGATGCCAACTTAAAGGCTACCGGTTTTACAGACACGACACACACACACACACACACACACACACAGACACACACGCACACACTCAGACAGATCAATTATGATATAATTATCTGGAGTATTGACAGCGGCCCACAGCGAGCATCGAACACCGAATGCCAAATGCTCAGTGATGGGGAAGGAGGGGGGAGGGGGAAAGTAGGCGCCTAGCCCCCTCTCTCCCCCCTTTACCCCACACGATAGAGGGGCCGAGCAAGTGAAATGCGCATGCGGACAAGTGTTGCTTGTCATTATGTTAATTGCATTTAAGCGCCAAGCTAAAAGTCAGAGGGGCCTAAAAGAGGAGAGCAGAGAGAAGAGAGAAGAGGGGGAGAGGATGCAGCTTTTATTATATTAACTTGCTGCTGCATATAATTGATGATGATTAAATCAATGCTACCGCAATGCGCGCCACACTGAGTGAAAGGGGTGAGGGGGGGGGAGAGGGGTTTTTGAGGGGGCATCTCTCATTTTGAGCATTGAAATTGAAGCGTGCTCGCAATCGTTCTTCTCTTCTTCTTCTTCTTGTCGTTGTTGTTGTTGTTGTGGATGCTGCAAATGTTTTTTGTTTTTTTCATTTACGTTTTCGTTTTCGTTGTTGTTGTTGTTGCCCCATTCGCATTCGCATTCGCATTCGCGGTTTGTCAGTTTCAGGTTTCTCGCAACATTTTGGTTGCCTTTTGGTTGCAAGGTCTGCCCTTTATACTTACTACACATCTGCTGCACCCGGTTTAATCTTTGATTATGCAACATTAAGGCATGCACCTTGCTGCTGCTCCTGCTGTTTCTGCCACTTAGTTTCTTGTCTTTTTCCTTCGCTCTCTTTTTTTCCTTTCAAATGATGGAAGACACTCTTCGGGAGTCTCGCTTGGAGACAGCGTTGATAGCTTAACATTTATACATCATTTATGCTATTTATTTTTTTTAAATCTATATCCTATTTATTTTGAGTGAGTAAAAGAGGGTGTAATAAACAATAGGGGATCCTTTAAAATTAAGTTGCTTAACTATCTTTTATTTTTTTTTTGTTTTAGGAATTAATATTCAGTTTAGTTTAGCAATATTAATAAAAGAATTATTTGTCTACATCTCAATATTCAATTATTACTATATTTTAATAATCATTTATGACACACAAAAAAAGAAGTAATTTTATAGCTTCAGCTTTTGCCATATTACATTACCTCCTATAATTTACAGCTACTTTGCAATAACCATTTGCCAGTTTCAGCCAAATATTAACTAGAGAATTTCCATTCGCTTATAAACGATTAAAAAAAGGCAGCACGAAACAAAGAACTGGCCATAATCGACAAGTTAATTTTTGGCATTCTCGTATTTTAGCATATGAATTTGGACTGGCCAAAAGGCTGAAAGCTTTCGATTCGTATTTACATCTCATTAACTATCGTTAACTGCAGCATTTTTTTTTTATGGCTCTCCGTTTTTTTTTTTTTTTTGGCATTTTGTGTGCAGGTGGCAATGGAAATTTGTCGAAAAAATATAAATTGCAATTTCACTTTTAATTTGGACACACACACACACAAACACACATACACATACACATATTGAAAGGGGTCCTTGTGTCGCGTCCTGCGTTCCATCATTATCATTGTTGTTGTTGTTGTTGTTGTTGTTGTTTGGTTGTTGTTGCTGTTGTCTGACTACGCTTTACGCTCTAAATACGCCAAAGATAATCAACGAAAACAAACAGCGGCAACGATGGCGACAGGGTCAGGTGTATAAAATGGTGAGAGGGAGAGGGGGAGAGGAAGAGGGCAGTATTCCAGGGCCACATACATACATACATACATACAGACATACTTGCCACACTTGGTGGCAAAGCTATGGCTCGTTGAATTTGCCAGCCTTTATGGAGTTTGTTGTTGTTGCTTCTGTTTAGGGTTTTTGTTTTTTATCATATAGGGGTTTTTTTTTAATAGGGGGTCCCCCTCGTACGAGGGTTGCGCACACGCGGCCGCCAGTTAAAAACTTGCGCCGATCACTAACCAACACAGCGAGGTGTGTGTGTGTGTGTGTGTGTGTGTGTGTGTGTGGCCAAAATATGAAATAATATCAGCGTACTATCTGAATGAGGTAGACAAAAGACACGCCAGACACACACACACACACACACACACACACGCACACTCAGACAGAAACTGAGTCAGATAAATAGTAGACAGACTTATAGATACTGGGCCTAGACAGGCACAGACACGCACAGGCACACGACGACGACGACGACGACGACGACGACGACGACGATGATGACTTTGGGCGTTGCAAGCATGCAGAGGCAGCCAAGCGGGGCAGGAACAGCGACACACAACATGTTGCAATGTTCGCTATGTTTGCCATTGTAAGCGTGGCAACAATAGTTGCTGCAACAGGCCTCCCCCTCCCCCTTCCCCCCTTCTCCCCAAGCACCGGCAAACAAAGGGGGCAGGAGACTGGACTGTGTTGGGCGTTTTGGTCAATGACAAACAATCATTGGACAACTGGCCAAGTGACAAATATGTCAGCTATAACAAACAGCAACAAAACAAAAACAACAAAACAACAACAAACGGCAGCAACAGTTGCAACAAAAAAGGAGCAAAAAGAAAAAAATGACAATCTTACACCTGTTTATCATTAATTTTTATGTATTTTTGGATCATTTTCTGTTATTTATAATATTATTTACACAATTTTGAAGCGTTGAAAAATTGTTTTTAGAACAATTGCATTAAAAATAAGTACTAAAAATACAATACTTATTTCAAATATTGTTTTTAATTTTTTGTTTTTATTATCATATTGTAAATATATATTTTTTTATTTTAGTTTTTATTATTTTTATCATTATTTTTAGTCGCTTCCAAAAAAGGTTTAAACGTATTCTTAGCTGATTTTTATTGACTTTTGGCTGTTTGTTAAAGCTCTATTTCGGCTTAGTCTGTGAACCCCACGGATTTGTCTACACCCATACACGCACAGAGTGCACGAATGTGTGTGTGTGTGTGTGTGTGTGTGCAACTCGTTGCAACGCTTCAAAGCTTGGGAGAAGTGAAAAGTCTGCAAATGAGGGTAAAAGCAAGAAAGAAATACACCAAAAAATAAATACATACATATGTATATGTATGTAGGTAGGGCAAAAAAAAAAAGAATAATTTTTGTCCCCTTCCCCCACCCCTCCACCGCGGCCGCCTAGAGAGAGAGAAAACGTAACGCTAATGCAAATACAACCCTGCGGCATTGGCAAAAGCTTATTGCCAAAAACAGTCGCAAAATACACACGAAAAAGAAAACGAAAAGGAAAAGCAAAAAAAAAAGAAGAAAAAGAAGCGAGAAGCGAGTGTGGAAGGAGAGGAGGACTCAAGTGGGAAAGGAGTGAAGTGGATGGATGGTTTTCAAAGAGGGGGGAGAAGAGAAGCGGGGCCAAGGCGACGAATTATATTGCATGCAAATAAAATAAAAACGAAGATGCCGCCAGCGACGATGACGACGACGACGACGACGACGCAAAAATACCCGAAAAAATAAAAAACCGAAAACGAAAAAAACGAAAAACAAAAACAAAAACAAAGAAAGCGGCAAATGCAACGCTGATGAGTGGCTTTAAAATTCCACGCGGGAAACGCCGGCGCGCAGCATATTTTAACCACCATCCGTGGCACCACCATCCGTGGCAGTTGCACAGTTGCACGCAGTGGCAAGAGGGTCAAGGGGTGCGAGAGGGGGTAGGGGGAGAGGTAAGCAACGCCACCATGAGGATATCAACACCATTCTTCGACCCGTTGAAACTTTTGTTTTGTCCCAATTTTTGTGTTCAAGTCTGTTTTTTATATTTTTTGTTCCCTTTTTCATTTTTTTCATTTGTTTTTTTCTTCTTTTTTTTTGGCAATGCGTTGCTGCAGCGCTTCCCGACCTGGGCCTGTCTGTTCCCCCCGTCCACCCCCCCTCCTCTTCCACTCCTCTCGTCCTGGGACCCTCATCGCAATTTTTGCGGTAACTTGGTTAAGCTTGCCCCTCGCCCCTCACCCCTCACCCCTTGCCACAAACATCACTCGTTTGCATGTTTGTGCATGTGTGTGGCATGTACATATATATTCGTGTACTCCATGCATTTTTATTAGGTTCCCACCTCCCTCCATGACTCTGCCTCTTCCCCTCCCCCCACCACCACATATGCTTGCTGCCAGTTAGGGGACTTATTTTTGGGTTCCTCCAATAGCTGTGAAAACAAATGCAACTTTTGGCATTCTTCCTGAAGTGGAACCAAAACACACACACACACACACACACACACAACACACACACACAACAAACTAGCAACGAATTTTCAATGCTAAATGTTTAGAGTAAAGAAGAAGAGCCCGATAAATTGTAAAAAGAATTGGCTCTAAAAGTGTTTTAAACGACTTATTTTAATTTCGCTTCTTTTTAAATGTTTTTTTTTTTTATTTTTTTTAGGGTTTCATTTCAAAATAGGTTCGTCAATATTTAATTGACCATGGACAGTTTTAGAGGCTCAACAGTTTTAATTCTCAAAGACACTTTATTTAAGTATGTGAAATGCACAATCATTAGTCTAAAACAGACTTAATTGTCACATGGAATTTTGATATTGTCAAAGTAAGACAAACTGAGCAAACATTTCACAATTTCCCCCCCAAAAAAAAAACCCCAACTCAAAAATCTGCCCCAAAACAAGTAGAAAGAAAAAGGGAAAAGCTTCAGAGGCGATTAAGTCTGGGCAAAAAGGAAAAGCAAATGAAATGAAAGTTGCAAGCGTAAAGTAAAACCCAATATAATATCATATCTAAAGATACACATATACAATATACAATATATTTATATATTCGTGTATGTTGTATAAAAAGAACAGAGCCTGTCTGGAGCTGAGACCCCTTTTTTATTATTATATGTATATATTTGTATTTGTATTTTTTGGTGCAACACACAACTCAAAGTTAGCCTAGCCGGGCTGAGTTGCAAGTTCAGCTTGGGTTTGAGTTGTGACGTGGCCGGTTTGTAACACATTCCGTGTACCGGAATATTGCTAAAAAAAAAAAAAAAGCGAAGAAGAAAAAAAAAATATATAAAGTAAAGTAAAGTAAAGTAAAGGGGTTAAACACGAGGCAGCAGCGGCCGCGACAGGATAACCGACAATGAGGCAAAACTCTACATTCCCCCCACCCCCCCTCTTCATCCCCTGTCTGCTGCTTAACCCTCTGTTGCAAGGACTACACACCGCCACAGTTGGTGTATTGTATATCGCATGTATATTTTTTGGTAATTTTTGGCAATTCTTTTTCGTCGCTTTTTTGGCATTTTTTTTTTATTTTTTTTATTTTTCGGGGTTGGCGACTGCAATTGCAACCGAACATGTGTGTGTGTGTGTGTGTGTGTGCGTTGTGAAGTGGAACGCGTGTTGACGACCAACAACAACAACAACAATAAAGTGGCAAGAGGACGAGGATACGACCCCAAATGCCACTTGTGCCGCAACAGCTCAAAGTCTCAGGGGCAGGCTCATTCAGCAGCTTTTTTTTTTGGCTTGTTTTTTTTTGTTGTTTTTTTGTTTTTGGGACATTTATTTGCCGCTGTTGCCGCTGTTGCACGCACTTCCGGCCGCATTTTGAGTTGAGTTTATTAGCCCTTTTGGCCAGAGCCGGCTGCTGTTGGCCAACTTTAACAAACTGGCCAGGACCCCAGAACCATATAAACATGTCCTTGTTGCCCCTTCTTCATCATTGGTTTTAATTTTTTCGGCTGTTGCACTTGTCGCGAGCCAGTGTGCTGCGCGCTGTTGCATCTGCCACTGCTGTCTTCAACAATTAGAAATGAAAGCTTTTTGCATGCGCTTTGTCAAAGGCTACGCAGCTTATCAGGCCAAAGGCGACTTCTCCTGTCTCCTGCTGCTCCTGCCAACAAAAATCGACTTTGACAGCCCGCCACAACAACAACAACAACAGCAATGTTGCATCCACATTGAAGCTGAATACAAAGTTGAATAATGTGCGTGTGCCGCGGCTTTTCATCATCACAAAAGAGCCAAAGTGCACAGAGAGGGGGGGAGAGAGGGGAGAGAGGGGGTAGAGGGTATAATGCTTTGTTAGCAAAACATGGCTCAAAACTAAATATCGCTTTCTACTATTCACAATCAGAGAACGTTTCCATACTAAACTGCAGCTAAAAAGCTAAAAAGAATAGAGAGCAAAAAAAGTATAAGTTAAGAACGTTTTAACTAATGTCCTTGATAGTAATAAGATAAATAGCTTTCTAATAAGGCGCTTAGCTTTATCTACTTATATACATTTAACCTGATTATGATGATTTCAATTTAAATTCCCATTCGAGATGTTTCATGAATGTTTTCTATAAACATTTCTGCGAAAAGTTGCCACTACAATTTTCATTTAGATAATTTGTATATTAACTTGCAACAAACAGTGCTGTATAAAAGTATCTTCTCTCTTTCTCTCTCTCTCTATATATATAATCTGTGCTATATAGCTTTGAGTCACTTGAGAGCTTTTAATCTTCATAGTTGGCAAAACCCAGCAGGTGGTGCAGTAGCTGCTTTAACACTTGAATAGTTGTGACATAAACACACACACACACACACACAATCAAGGACACAGCACAGCAGGTCCTGTCACCGCCCCTTACCCCTCCAGCATCATGGCTCCAACGTTGATGGCAATGCACGAACGGAAAATGCAACGCACTTCGACGACCTTTCATTATCTCTCTCTATGCCCAGGCCAGAGGCAGGACGAGCCCCATCCCCTCCACCTCCACCTCCACCTCCTCCTCAACCTGCCTACAATTTCGACTCCCTTGAGTGCTTTCCCTCAAGTTTATTGTTGCTTGTTGCCTTTGTCAACGTCGCATTGTTGTTGTTGTTGTCGGCAACAAAAAAAAAAAAAAAGAAAACTCTTCAATCTCCTTCTATTTTTCTTCTTTCTTTTTTTTTCGCTTGTTTTTTTTTTTTTAAGTTGCGTAAGCTAGTTGCTGACTGCGACGCCAGGATCAAAGGCGCTTTGCGTGCATCTAAGTTTTCGCGAGTCCTGCCACCCTTCCTCCCTTTCCCCTTAACCCGCCCTGTCTCGGGCAAGAAGTGCGTTTTTGAGTGCACTTCAGCAAAAAAGAAACGCAATGCAACAAAAGCAAAGAACAGAGTAGGAAAACAAAAACCTTACAAAGAGTGTGCTAGAGGGAATACCCTGTAATAATAAAAATAATTAATAATTACAATAAGTTAACAATCGTATTTATCGAAGAAAGTTCAAGAAAGTATATATACATATAGCTGCAATTAAGTAGAGATCTTGTTTTAAAGATATTTGCGACTAGAACGAAATTTGAAAAGATTTTCCTCTACAGGGTATGCATGATGACTAACCCTTTACCGCTTTCTTCAGTCACTGTCGGGAGGAGTTCTTCTCCACCTCCCGCTTAGCTGACTGTTTTCTGTCTCTTTGTAGTTTCACCGACGCGACATCCTCAGTGGGCATTGCCTACTTGTAGGCGCACTAAAATGCGTTTATGCATAATTTTGTAGAGTCTGTACTCCTTTTTGTGTGTGCAGCCGAGCAGAGTGTAGGGAGAGAGAGAGAGGGAGAGAGAGAGGGACCTCAGCTTGACTTGACTTAACTTCACTGGGCTTCTCTCTAATTGCAGTGCCTGCGACAAAGTTCTGAGCCATAAATTACTATTAATTATTTGAGGCCACCCTCTCGTGTGTGTGTGTGTGTGTGTGTGTGAGTGTGGATGCGTGTGTTCCACATATCGATTGCATTTTGAAAGAAGGAGGAGAAGAGCAAGAAAAGAAAAAATTGTAGTATATACGCCCAAGTGGCAGCTGACGATGCCGCCAAATGCGTGCTCAAGTGTTTGTGCGAAAGAAGAAGGCGGCATCAAACGCAAACACATATCAAAACACACACACACCACACACACACACACACACACACACACACACACCATTCGATGCAAGCACAAGTGACAATGCCCCAAGTGGCGCCCTGTTAAGAGCCTACGCAATACTACGCCCATCAAACGGCTGCTTCTGTCTCAGGGTTCAATTCGGGTCACTATGATGAGAAGAAGAAAGAAGCACAAAAGCTAAGACAAAATATATATATATATATATTAGCTCTCCTTTATTAGCTTTTAGTCTATATATCGATACGCCCCGAATACACAAATTATATGCCTACAACGTTCAATCAAAAATGGCCAGCTGTGAAAAGGTTAAACCATATCTTGTGCGAATATCATTTTGTTTATTTGTGAACAAGGAAATTACTTAATAGTAGCTTTTATTGCAAAAAAAAGGGCTAAGGTAAGGTTGACAATTACTTTTGGTATTTGCAAGAAAAGATCTTTACTTCCAATGAAACATTTCTTATGTTGTAAGCTGATTAAGAAATGCTAGCCTGAATTTCCAGTGTTGGAAATCAACTCTGAGCAATATCAAAGTGTTTAAACTTGCATTTGTTAAAGCTTTCGTTTTGCCAGTGTTGGAAAACAAAAAGAAAACTAACTAAACTCATTGCCTTTCGCATTTTTATCAACTCTAAGCAATAACAAAGTGTTTAAACTTGCACTTGTTGAAGCTTTCGCTTTGTCAGTGTTGGAAACAAAAATAAAACTAGCTAAACTCATTGCCTTTTGCATTTTTATCAACTCTAAGCAATATCAAAGTGTTTAAACTTGTATTTGTTGAAGTTTTCGTTTTGCCAGTGTTGGAAAACAAAAATAAAACTAGCTAAACTCATTGCCTTTTGCATTTTTGTCAACTCTTAGCAATAACAAAGTGTTTAAACTTGCACTTGTTGAAGCTTTCGTTTTGCCAGTGTTGGAAAACAAAAAGAAAACTAGCTAAACTTTATGCCTTTCGCATTTTTATCAACTCTTAGCAATAACAAAGTGTTTAAACTTGCACTTGTTGAAGTTTTCGTTTTGCCAGTGTTGGAAAACAAAAAGAAAACTATCTTAACTCATTGCTCATGCATTTTTATCAACTCTAAGCAATATCAAAGTGTTTAAGCTAGCATTTGTTCAAGCTTTCGCTTTGTCAGTGTTGTAAAACACATGTAACTCTTATCCCAACCGAAGAAAACTGTTTTCAAAAGCTTGTTCAACTGACTGCATGACAAACTTTAACTTGGACCAAACCCCGCTCCCCATGCTCGCTTACTATCGAACCCTTTGGGTCAACCCCCGCAACCCTTTTCCCCGCTCCCCTAACTACTATGAGCGGCCCTTAGCCGCTGCGTTTTTAGCGCGTCTGCAATATTTGCATAAATTATTGTACAACAAACAATAATAATTTTGTTCGTTGTTGTTGTTGCCACTGGGTGGAACTGCATTTCATTTCCAGAAAATGACGTTGTGAAAAATGCAACAATAATATTTCGTTGTTGCTGTTCTTGTTGTTGCAAGTAGGCAAGAAGCAGCGTATCAGTGACGGAATTCCTGGAATAACACATAGGCAAAAAACACAAAAAAAAATCACATTTAAGAATACCACCTTGTTCTTTTTTTGTTTGTTTTTTTTTTCCTTTGTAAATAATGCGAATGCAAGAGGAAGACAATAACAGCAACAACAAGAATTGACAGGCCAGAAAATTGCCGACCAAAGAATATGAATCTGATAAACCCCCTTAAGACACCGAAATGCATAGTGTCAGCAATTCAAGGCGGGCGATAAAAAAAATCATGCAATAATTACAATTAAACAGTTATTGATATATGTACTTGGTTCAATATAAGAAATGCATTTGCAATGCATTCAGGCGAAGTCGAGAAGAAGATCTACCAAGCTATACTATGTCGATTACATGGAAAAATTGTGCAACACTAGACATAAGCAACGCAACATTGTGCAACACAACACGACAGTTACATAATTTCAAGAAAATGTATTCCTCAAAGATATCTTTTACTTAATTCATAAGACAAATGAGCTTGAAAATAAGAATAAATATATTTTATTGATAACATATTAATTTCTGCTTTAGTTTTTATAGACTATACATTCTTGCTTAAAATTTAGATCTTAGATCTTACAGAATATAACATATATATAAAAATATATAATTGTTGTGCTTATACATATGAATATTGAAATAAGTTGAGAATGTGAACAATATTTATAAAGCTTATGTCATTCAACAAACCTTTGTTTAACATTTTTTATTTTTATTTATTTATTTTTTGCTAGCTATCTCATATGCAAACTGCAATTCCGTGACATGTGCCCTGTTACTCGAGCTCCATAAACTGCTCAGTGTTTTTTTGTTTTTTTTTGTACTTGTATTTGTGTTGTGTGTTGTGTGTGGTTTTTCGAAGGCAGACTTCTAAAATTTCATAAATTCAACGAATTTGTCGCGCAGCCGTCAACGCTCGACTGAGAAATTCCGCAGTTTCTAATAAACGGCAAGACAGGCAAGTTTCGTATGCATGTATGTTATTGTTATTAGTATTGTTGGTTCTGTGGAAAAGAGCAGCAGTAGAAGCAGAGAAGAAGCAGAAGAAGAAGACGAAGAAGTGAGGGACGCACAGTTGCTGCTAAAAGTTGTGCAACAACCCAACAACGAACCCAATTGAATGCAGATGATGTTGTTAATGATAATTGCATAAATTTATTGTCAACAGCGTCGGTCACGCATGGCAACAAGCGATGTCCTTGCGAAGAGAGAGACAGAGAGAGAGAGAGAGAGAGAGAGAGAGAGAGAAAGAGAGGCAGAAGAAGAAAATGAAATTAAAAGTCGCCAGAAAAAAAGTCGCGACATTGCATTGTCAGGAATAAAACACAAAAATTGTATACGCTAGCTGCCCCATTTCAAGTTGCGACTTGTGCAACGTGCAACGTGCAACTTGCGACTAACTGTCTCAAGCGGAATGGAGGGAGGGGAGGGAGGGGTGCGGGGGTATGTATGTATGTATGCTAGGTGTCCTGTGCTGCGCTGTCTGGCAGCATTAAAAAATATGTCGATGGCATTGTGTGCAGCAATGGCTGCAACTTCAACTGTTGATGCAACAAACACACCACACACACGCACACACGCACACACACACACACACACACATCAAACAGCTGTGCAGACATTTTAAGCAGCTAGTCATCAGGCTGTCTCGACTCCTGGAGTCGCTTTCATGGGGCATGGCTTGTGGCACAGGGAGGGGCTGGAAGTTATTGTAAGGTGGCATACAACATAACAGACAGCGTCTAGTCACAGACATATTCTATCTTGTGTGTGTGTGTGTGTGTGTGTGTGTGTGCCGTGTTTGGTAAATACCAAACAACCTTTGTCTGTCCCAACCCCCCGACCCCGAAGCTGCTCCTATCGTATCCTATGCAACCAAAACCCCCAACCCCCAACCCCTGACCATGCCCCATCTAGAGCCGCATTTGTCTGACTGTCTAGCATTGGTTTAACTTAACTGTCGCGCCCCCCCTCTCTCTACTGTCTACTACCCCCCTCTTGACTGTCCAACTTGTCTGTCTAACTGTCTGACTAACTGGCTCTTACTGACTTGGCCCAGACTGCACTCTGGCTCTGCTTTTCCTCTTTCTTTTTTTTATTATTATTATTATTCTTTGCATTTGGCAAGTGAGAGACAGAGAGAGAGAGAGTGAAAGAGAGAGAGAGAGAGAGAGAGAGGAAATAGATCGTGTCTTAGCTTCAAAGATTATCTTTTAAATAACATCCATAATTACTTAAAACGGAGGAGACAAAGTTTCTAACGACATTTATCTGTGAATAAAATATTTAAGTTAACAGAACTAGCAACTTAACAGAGCAAAAATTTTATTTAACATTGTGTCAACATTTTTATGTAGTTTTCATAGAAGCAGAAAACAATTAGTTTATTTTTAACCCTTTGAAATTTTCATCTTTGAAGCGAGAAGAAGCTTTTTTAAAATCCATTTCACATTCCAGAAAGCAGTATGAAACTGCTTTGCTTTGCTAATAAGAATCTATTTAAAACTGTATACCAATTTCCCGGAAAAATTGTGTCAAAAGAAGGATTAGGTTGTGAAGAGTTAAGAAACTAACATAAGATAGATCAAGACAAAATATATACTAAACTTTTAATTCTTAAACAAACAGATCGATTATGTATTAAATCAAGCAACCAAAGTAAAATTAAATTAGAAATTCATAAAGGGATATCATTAAATATTGTTTAATGTGATGCCAAATATGTGAACATGAGTGGAACTTTATGCATTTTATGCTTTAAGGATATTGTATTTGTGTTTTTGCCATGAACTTGAACTTTATGCCAGACAAGAAGACTTTTGAAGCAACCTACTTATGCGGCAAAGTAAAAGTTTTTCAATGCCAGCTCAACTTTCAGATGCAGCTTAATGCTCTCTCTCTCTCTCTCTCTTCTCTCTCGCTCTCACTTTGGATACGAACTGATGCTCTTCCAGCTGATTAAAATATATGTATGTATATGTATATGTGCAATAACTAAATTCAAGACGATGACGTCACGTGCCACAACAAGTGTTGCCAAAGAGTTAAAGTTAAAGTTGTTGTTGTACGAAGCTCATAATTCAGCTGGCTGACATTGTCGCTGTGAGTTTTCAACGTCATAATTAAGCATGCCACATGTTGCAGCAACACCACCAACAACAACAACAGTAGAAGAAACAATCCTGCATAAAACTTTTCATGCATGTGCTTTACTTTTTCTGCTTGTAGCTATGTGTGTGTGTGTGTGTGTGTGTGTGTGTGTGTGTATGTGTGTGTCTGCTTGCACTTGTGTTGCAGGGCACTTGAAGCAACCGCAGACAGTTGCCAGACTTTTTGAGACAGCGACAGACAACAACAACAACAACAACAATAGCAAAAAGTGACTTTGGCATTGGTTGTTGCCCCTGCAACATAACAAAAGCAACAAAATTTGCGCTAGGTAATTAAAATAGTGAAAGTTTTACGTCAAACTGTTTGGTTGCAGTTCTTCTTCACCAACCCCCCCCCCCCTCTCTCTCTCTCTCTGTCTCTCTCTCTCTAGCATTTGGGCATAGCCTACATTTCAGGTCTGTTGTTAGTGTGTGTGTGTGTGTGTGTTGTTTTCAAAAGTTTTTGTTTCGCTTTTGTTTCGAAATTTCAAAGTGTTAATGAGCTTTAAAACAAAGTGTGACCAAATTCCACAGAGGAAGTTGAGGCAATATCGTTGCTGCTTGCCCCAAATGACATTAGGAAGTGCAACCAAAACTTAAAAGTTTCAATATTTATTAACAAAATTGCAAGAAAAGCAAATTAGGGAAGTTTGTGATATTATTTCAAATATGTTTTTTTTTTTGGTAATGTTTCTAAAATGATTTTCATTAACATCTTTTTTGATTGCAGCATATTCTTCAAAATTCTAAATTTCAACGAAGAAGAAAGCGTGTAAAACTTAAAGAAAATCACAAACGAAATCTCGGCGAATCGATAAACAACTCAGCAAAACGTTTATCGATAACAGCAACAGCAACAAAAATCGACACGCTACAACTCTGGCAGCGCTCTCTGGCTATTGAAACCAACTCTCTCTCTCTCACACACACACACACACACACACATACACATACATGCACCCATCTCTTGAAAGCAAAGTTGACGAAATCTTTGCAACCAACTGGACCAATTACATTTTTATCGATAACAACAAGCACATAAAAACAAAATAATATTTAAACGACAAGAAGCAAGAAGAAGAAAAACGAAAAACCCAAAACTGGCAAGAAGACGCAGCAATATAAAATGATTACGATTTGAACAATTTCTTTGGACAACAACAAAATCTCTTTCTCTCTCTCACAAAACTCAAAACTTGGCAAAGAACCGTTATTTTTCGGACAGCAGTGTTGTACAACGCTTTTAGCAACTCATTCTCGGTGTGTGCAAAATTGTGCGAAACAGCAAAAAGGCAAAAGAAAGCAACCCCAAAAAAAGAAACACAAAATATTAAGCAACTGCAGCGACAAACAACAACAACAACAACAACAAGAATCTAAGGAGCAAACGCAACCACAATAACAACAACAACTTGTAAAACAACAACCAGCCAAACGACAAAGAAGAAGACAAAAAGGACGGCCCCAAAAACCAAATCAATTGAAAATTAAAACTTATGGATTGCTGGACGGGTAACGCCCGACTGGCGAGTGTTTTAGTTTAAGGTAAGTTCAATTTAAAACATAAATATATATTTTACTAAACATATAAAAAAAATATATATTTTACTACAAGCACCAGCTTTCAAATAAAAAAAAGAATCATTCAAATCGGTTCACATAGTCGAAAGTTCCTTCTTTTTCCAAGTTAAAAGTCATATATCTCAATCAATATGAAAAATCTCTCGTTTAACTCAAAGTTCATTTTTATTTCTTGGTCAAAGCTTAAAAGTAAGAAGAAGAAACAAGATTTTAAATCGCATTCTATATTAACTTTTTTTTTTGGTATAAAATTGCTAAGCATATTTTGATTCATTATAACTTCATTTAACTAAAAAAAAAAAAAACAGTTTCGTAAGCATTTAAAATATTTTTGACTTAAAAACATAACATTGCTATATTTTAGAATATTTACTTAAGATGAAAAGTGTCTAAGAAAGAAAGAAAATTATTAAGAAGTAAAATAAATATATTTGAGCTTTAAATATTTAAGTAAATATGCCAAATGCATCTAGACAGATGTTGAAAAATTAATGTTGAAATGTTGTTGCTGAAATGCCAGACATAAAATAGTTTGATTTCTTTTTTAGGAGGGGGAGGCTGGCAGCTGGAAAGGGGCGTGTCCACGTTTAGGAGCAGCTGTCAATCAAACAAAAGTCGCTCAAGGCAGCCATGACGGCTGACAGTTTGCGTATGTGTGTGTGTGTGTGTGTTAGTGTTGGCTAATTTTGGCTGCAATTATCACACACACACACACACATATTGGCTAATTAAAGCAATTTTTGTGATTGTGCAAACAACAAAAAACGAAAAAAAAAAATTCAATTAAAGTTTAAACCTTTGCCGGCAATTGTTACGTAGAAACATACGTATGTATGTATGTGTGTTTTTGTTGCTACGATCTTTTGCATTCCCATTCACTTCCCATTGTCAAAAGCAAAGCGCAGACGTCGCTTACTTCCGCCCAACAACAACCCTTATGCTCGCTTTTAAGCCAATCTGTTCTGGCTCTGACCTTGGCCTTGAGCATGATTATTAAATACATATGTATATACGTATATACACATGTATGTATGTGTATTCAAACAAATAGTTCATTATTGTGTGTTGTTTTTCAACACTTATTTCACTTAAAGTTTAATTGCTTGCATGTAGGTTTTCTCTTCTTAGTTCCCAGGCCCCAAATGCGTTAGCTCATTAATAAAACGTTAGCACCGTTAAATTGCAGGCTGCAAAAATTAACGCCTAATTGATGACAATGGCAAAATGGCCAAAACCAAAGAAACTTTCAAGAAAACTCTGTTCAAAGGCAAGACACAGAAAGCAAATAACAAAAATGTAATGGAAAAAGGTTATTTCTATTGATTGAAAAGCATGGCACAAAGTGACTGCAATGACTGCAGCTTCCAACACTAGCAACAACACTAGCAACAACACTAGCAACAACACTAGCAACAACAACTAACAACAGCAACAACAACAACAGTTGCTTATGTGCAATTTATGCGCAGCGTGACAAATCAATTTTACTTTAGTCATTTTTAGAGAGTTTCTCAGTTTGTGTTTGCTGTTTGCTGTTGCATGATCGTTCAACGTGTAGTGCCAGAGGGGGCAGAGGGGCAGAGGGGCAGAGGGGGGGGCATCGTTTCGAACAGCAGCAGTCAGCGGCAGTTTCGCACGCTCGAAAACGGCTCGAAAGAGCGCCGTTATCATCAGCATAAATATGTGACATTTACGAGTAATGGCAAATGACGTTCCGTATCGAGCTGCAACAGCAACAACAACAACAACTGCAACTGCAACAGCAACAACAACAGCAACAACAACAACAACAACAACAATAACACTAAAGTCTAGTGCAAATAGTTTTCATATTACAGTTGCAGTTGAAAGGTTGTTTGCTTATATGGCAAGTAACGAACATCAAACTCTTTCAAAAAACTGATATTTGAACATTTCTAGGGTTTTTTTTTTAGTTTGCAACACATGAAAAAATAGATTTTTAATTTAAATTTTAAAAGACTTTTAATTTTAAGAGAACTTGAGCAAATGGTTTTTATAAAATCAAAAATTCGGATGTGCAAATTTTTGTAGTCCTTCAAGATAATTTGCTAAACGAATAAATAATTCATTTAGTATTTTCATTTCTGAAGAACCAACAATTGGTTCGTTCAAACGAAGTCAGATCAGTTGATTCGTTCATTCAGTTCATTGGTTCCTTCAATTTCAATCCTATATCAACCAATATCAATTGGATCGCTTAGTTCGCTTTAAAGAAGAAACTCATTTTGGAAAGGCCTTCATAAAAACTCTAGTTCCAACTAAATATCCTTCAGGATAAACAAGAATTTGTTAAGTAGTTCAAATCTTTGCTAAACGAACAAATAATGATGAATCAACAATTGGTTCGTTCAGTTGATTCGTTCATTAGTTTTAGTTCTTTAATCATTGGTTGGAAAGGCCTTCAAAATTGAATTTGATCGTTTAATTCGCTTTAAAGAACAATTTTTTACGAATCATTTTGGAAAGGCCTTCATAAAAACTCCTGTTCCAACTAAATATCCTTCAGGATAAACAAGAATTTGTTAAGTAGTTCAAATCTTTGCTAAACGAACAAATAATGATGAGCCAACAATTGGTTCGTTCATTCTAGTTCATTGGTTCCTTCAATTTGATTTGATCGTTTAATTCGCTTTAATAAAGAACTAAACTCATTTTGGAAAGGCCTTCATAAAAACTCTACCATAGTTCCAACTAAATATCCTTCAGGATAAAAAAGAATTTGTTAATTAGTTCAAATCTTTGCTAAACGAACAAATAATGATGAACCAACAATTGGTTCGTTCAGTTGATTCGTTCATTCAGTTCATTGGTTCCTTTCGTTTAATTCGCTTTAAAGAACAAACTCATTTTGGAAAGGCCTTCACAAAAACTCTTGTTTCAGCTAAATATCCCAAGTTAATGCCTTTCTGTATAGCTTTTATAATCTGTTATGCGTGGACGAGAGATCGAAAAAGAAATGTGCTTGCACGTTTTTTATTTCAGTTTGTTTTTTTGCTGTTGCTATAAATATGTTGATGTACTATGTAATAAACATATATGTATGTACGTAATTGCCACTAATCATTTGGCGTGTGAGCTGCGTGCCGTTTTTGCCGTTATGCAAGGTGGCGCCTCACGCGCTCCCCTCCCCCGCAGTAGCTTTGAGCACGCGTATTCGATTAAAAAATATATAAATACATAAAAAGCATTATGCACAGTTATATATTGTATGTAGGTAAACACACTCACGTTGCATAAAACTGAATGGCAGCAAAAAAAATATAAAAAGTATATGTAGCATGCGTAATTGTTGCAATGAATGCGGAAGCAAAGAGTTTAAATAAATGAATCAGATCATTTGTGAATGGGAAGTACGAAGAAGTTGAACGATTAAAGTAAATATAACTTTTGATTAATTCTTATACCATCAGTTCTCTTTAGTAAGTTATTTTTAAACGTTTCCGATAATCCGAACCGTTGTTAAGAGTTCAATTATTGCATTGAATGTTTCTTAAGAAAATATTCCAAACATATTCCATTTAGAATGCTGTCCTTAAACAAACATATTTCTCCTTAAACAAAACATATTTACTTTGTAAAGGGCTAAGAGAGAAAAGAACCAAAACGGTTGGATTGAAGAAAGTATTGAATGTTTTTGACACGTTTGTCTTAAAGAAAGTTTTCTTACGCATTTTCTTTTATATGCTATCCTTGAACGTTGTTGGGTGTCTCTTTTAAGGTATTCAGATACTAAGTCGATATCGATAAATAATGAAATGTTTTAATATCGATCAACGCAACGAATAAATAAATATTTATAAGGTTTGGCGTAAATTCGCCCCAAAATGCACCAAAAAAAAGAAGCTTAATTATGCACACACAAAATGCATATAAATATTTATACAAATCCCTATGGGGGGTATGCCCCCCCCCCCTCACACCCTACCCTATAGCATGTGCATAAGCTTCAAGGTTGTACGAGTGTATGTGTGTGTGTGTGTGTATTAGTGTCGCGCTGTCGTTCGCTGACAAATGCACAAAATGCATGACGTCTAAAGGGGCACGAAGAGAGAGAGAGAGAGAGAGAGAGAGAGAGAGAGGGGGTGGCAAGTTGACTAAACTAACACTGGTTTAGAAAAGGGTTTGTGAGGGGAGGGGATGGTAGGTGGGCAAAGCGCGTGCAAAACGCAAGAAGGAAGTGATTAATAAGCAAAGCGCGCGAGAAGGCAAACAACAACAACAACAACAACAACAACAAACGAACGAAAAGTTTTTCGCCGGCTGCTTAAGAGAAAGGGACAGAGAAAGAGAAAGAGAGAATTGCATACAAAGTGCACTTAGAAAGAGAGTGCAATGTGCAGCAAGAGAGAGAGAGAGAGAGAGAGCGCAGTGAGAGCGTGCGCATGTGTTGTTGTTGCTTTTGCAATATGGTAACCCTAAAACTGCGGCATTTCTGCGTGTGTGTTATCGTATTCACAACAACAACACCGACAACAACGAACAAACTATAACGCAATTATATGCACACTCCCCCAAGCCCCCCCCTCCACCACTCCAACCCACTCACCTACGACTCATTACCCACATAGAAAAGCATGCCCTCTCTTTCGCTCTCACTCTCGAACTCGTAATTGCATTTTGCGTGCATCAATTATTGCGCATTTCTCAGTTTTTCTGTTGTTGTTGTTGTTGTTGTTGTCGCTGCTGTTGTTAGTTTTATCTGGCAGCCGCCTTCTAATTTAACACAGCAACAACGCCAATTGTTGTACAATCATAATGCATAACATTAGCTGAATAACTTAAAATATATATATACATGTATGTATACATGCATAAGCCAGGGTTGCATTTATTAAATGTGCTGCAGTGTGAACGCCTTTAAATAACTGTTATATATTTAATCATTCATGTTGTGATTTCTTAAGAGACATTATTTTTATTCAATTTGAAATAAAGTTCTTTAAAACTTATGCAAAAGACTTTTATTACTTGAACATTTAATCTAAGTAAAATATAATAATTATTTTGTATTTTTATCATTAAAATTTAATTCAATCAATAAAAATAATTTTATAATAAAATATAAAAAATAATTATTATTTCCTAATTTTTTAATAAAATTTATAATCGTTACAGTCCCTGCTCAAATTTGAATTTAATAATTTCTCACTCACTTTTAATAAAAAAAAAAACATATCGATACTCTATATTTTGCATTTAATAATGAGAAATTCTTAAGCTAAGCTCTTAGCCTAGATTTAGTTTAAATTTCCGTTCATTGAACCATTTAAGCTGAGCTCTGAACATTCTGCACCAATCTCTAAGTAATATTATATGAACTAGTTCTTACTCTAAAGAGCATAACGGGAAATAGATTACAGAAAAATATATATAATTTTTCGTAACTGCCGCCTTATGAACCAGTTCACGTTGCAAAAATCAAACAGTACACGTTGCGTATGCGTGTTTCATGCACGAATAGAAGAATATAGAGTGTGAGTGAAAGAGTGACACATTCTGTGGCTGACTTTTGAGCTAATAGAGCAACAACAACAACAACAACAACAACTGCATTGGTTGACATGCAAGCCAAGCCAAGTTGAGACTGACCCATTGGCAATTAGCATTTGGACTCCACTCCCCCCGCCCCCTCCCCCCTCTCTCCCACTCTGTTTTTCACTCACTCCTGCGTCAGGTGCCAATGTCAATTTATCTGATCGCATTGGGTACAGTTGACAACACCAACAACAACAACAACAACAACAAAGACAAATAAACTAAATACACAATGGACGCTTGCGTGCCATGTAGGTGTATTAGTATGTGTGTTGGTGTGTGTGTGTGTGTGTGTGTGTGTGTACAATTGTGGATTAATTATAACCAAGGACTCACAAGATACAAACAAAGATACAAATGTATCTGCACTAGCATGTGTGTGTGTGTGTGTGTGTGTGTGTGCAATTTCCGTTGGGCGAGAACAAGGTTAATTCAGTTAGCCATTGTTGCTGCTGTTGTTGTTTTAATTACGCTCACTTACATAATCATTTCAAGTTGATGACACGCACACACACACACACACACACACACACATACGCATACATATATTAGAAACTCATTTATTACTTATTTATTAAATTTAATTTAATTTGTCGCTTTGGGAACAACAACAACTTTGACAACTTCTTTTTGTTTTTGCAGTTTTAACAGCTAATTGTATTTAATTTTTTTTTTGCAAATATAATGGCTAAGAAAATTTCTTTGTCATGTTTTTGTTTTTCGTATGTACATGAAAATCCGGTTCTATTAACTTTCTTTCTTAACTCAAAAACCTTAGAAAATAAATACATTAAATTTAAGGGGCTATTTCTAGTTAAGTACAACAACAAACAACAACGAATAAATGTTGTTCCACAAATTTCACCCAAGTGTTGGCCAAGAAGAAGAAGCAGAAGATACGAGAAACCTTCCCAAAGCGTAATTGCAATAATTTTCCCATTTGTGTTTAACATTTTATACACTTGCATTGATTACAGGGAAGTTATAAAAGTGGAAGAAAGGAGAAGAAAATATATAGAACACAAAAACAAAGAAACGGTCGAGATAATATGTATGTTTTATTTATTAGGTCCAAGTAAGAATATAACTAACAATAAAAAATATAAAGGTTTAAGTGGCGAAATCTAATTTAGAAGTTAGTCATGAATCCTAAAGGAATCCTAGATGTTTCTCAAAAATGTTTACAGAAAAATTTTTATAAAAAGTCGTAACTTTGGAGGAAACCCAAACTTAACGCTATCGATATCAGTTTATCGTTTACTAAAAATAAAATACTATAAAAACCAACAAATTAAATTATATGAAAATATTCAAATTAACCCAAAAAAAGGCGATAATTTTTAAATTAACAGGAAAACTTCAATCAAAATATATTTTGATACCCTTAAAAAAAATATTAAAAAAAAACCACACAAGAATAGAAAAAAAAGAAGCGTAACAATTCTATTTAATTCACTGTAGGCCCGACTACAAAAAAAAGGCAAGAAATCATTTACAAAAAATAAAATACTATAAAAACCTAGAAATTAAATTGTATGAAAATATCCAAATTAACCTTTAAAAAAAGCGATAATTATTACATTAACCACAGATGAAACCTATTACAGGAAAACTTCAATATAAAATATATTTTGCTACCCTTTTAAAAAAAAAAAAACAAACCACACAAGAATAGAAAGAAAAGAAGCGTCACAATTCTATTTAATTCACTGTAGGCCCGACTACAAAAAAAAAGGCAAGAAATCTAATAAAATTCGCGAGTCTATTGAACTTTGTGTGTTACAACAGCAACAACTATAACATAGATTCGCACAACAACAACAACAACAACAACAACAGAAGCATAAAAACTAAACGCAAAAAAGTTCATTGAACTCAGGCTGGCAGGCAGGCGAATCTAGCGACTGTTAAGTGTTGTTGTTGTTGTTGCTAGCTTTGCCCAAAAGATCAACGACACGCACAAAAAATGGTGTACAACAACAACAACAACAGCAACAACAACGATAACAATCATAATCATAGGCCCAACAACCGCACGCACCACAAAAGCCAATGAACTGTCGACGTCGACGTCGCAGTCGCTGCCTGCCTGCCAAAAAAAAAGTGCGTAAGCAACAACAGTAAAGCATGCAAAAATCAAAAAGAAGAAGCAGAAGCAGAAAGATCGCACGCACCGCAACAACAAAATATTGAGGCCGGGCCGCGACAACCAAACAAAAATGTTGCCAAAAAAGAATATCGCACAAACGAACGAACGAGAGCAAAAATAGCGAAGAGCTCTTCCTCTTCAGATTGCCAAACATTTTGCTCTCTCGCTCTCTCTCTCTCTTAACATTTGTTTCAAAGTCAAGTTGAAGAGCACCAAAAAAAACTGACGGCCGTTTATCTATCTCTCTGTATGTGTGAGTGTGTATGTGTATGTGTGTGATCTTTTTTATTTTTGCCCAATTTGCGAATTCTCTTTGCGCTCTAGCGCTGTCGCAGTCAACGTCGCAGTCAACGTCGCAGTCGCTGTCGCAGCTGCTTACGCAATTCGCATGTTTGGCAAACATATGGCCTCCACAAAATCTAGCAACAAATACAAACATACAAATAAATAATAATAATATTAAATATACATAGGTACATTTAACTGTTTTTTTTTTGTCGTCGCTCAGCGTTTATCAAGTTCGCAATTTCAGTTTGATAGAAAGAGATGGAGAGCTTTTGCCTGCACTTGACATTCTCTTCTTCTATTGCCTTCAATTTGAGCTATGTAGGAAGAATATCTGCACTTAGTATTTTCATGTCAATTTTTATCGTCTCTCAATTGTAACAAATATACAAACATAATTTGTTCACTTCACTTCGATTAAAAACTATAGATTTATAGAATAAATGTAGTTGACATAATACAGACTTTTATCGAAAAACAAGAAAGATATCGTATTTTTTTAATAGTACTTTATAAGGTTTCCTTTAGTATTTTAGTAATATATTAGTTAAGAGTTGTCATGTTTAATGCTATAAATACACATATATAAACATATGTTAATAATTATTTCTTGCGATTTGATTAAAACATAATTATTCATTGGCTGATGACCCAACAGCTGATCTTTGGCACAAATTTGATTGCCATTTAAGCAGCTGTCCACCAAAAAAAACCAACAAAATGCATTGACCAAGTTTGCAAGTTTTTCATTTTTCGTTTTTCTCTTCACCTTTTTTTTTTGTGCAAGTAATTTGTTTGTTGTCGAACCTTTTGAACTGCCGGCAAAGCGATGCAATTCATCAATGACAAAATAATGCACTCTCTGCAGGCAGTCTTCAATAGAAACAAAGAGAGAGAGAGAGAGAGAGAGATGCTCATTTCCGGGGGCAAACCAAGAAGAGAGGAAGAGGGAGAGGGAGAGAGAAGGCAAAGCTGATACTACAAATAGTTTCGCATATGTGCGCAAAAAAAAAAAACAAACTGAAGCTAACAAAACATATGTTGTTATCTGTATCTGACAGATACGTAAGTAGGTCACACACACACACACACACACACACACACACCGCTCATTTCGCACGCACTCACACGCAACAGAGAGTCGGGCTGCGTAAATTGCGTATACGCAATGTGTGTCAAGGACAGATATGTGCGAATTTTTTCTATGTCTCCCTCGCCCTATCTCGCTCACACACATTATGATTTTCAATGTTTAATTTTTGCCGGCTGACGGTTCGCTCTGCTCTGCTCTGCTCTGCTGCTAAATTTAAATGACGCCGCGCCAGCTGGCAACAACAACAACAACAGCAAGAAAAAAAGGCACCTACTGAACTAATTTTGCGCGCATTTCGCGAGTGTGCGTGTGTGTGTGTGTGTGTGCGTAGATAGCATTGAATTTCAACTGGCCGGCAACCCGCTAGAAACATTTTTCGCAACTCATTTTTTATAAAATTTTTTTTTTTTTGCGTTTGTTGTTTTTTTTTTTTTTTGGCGCAACTCACGCCCACGGTCAAGCAAAAGGTCAGCCGACTGCAAAATTTCTCTTTTTTTTTGTATGACAGGCCAAACGGTTCGGAGAGTCCAAGAAACATAATAAATGACTTCCAAACTCAAATGCTCTAAACACATGTGCAAAAATAAAAATTAAAATATTGCAAAAAATAAAATAATAAGCACAAAAAGATAATATTTAGAAAAAAAAAAAAATTAATAATAAAAACGAAAATGCAGTTGATTTTTTCCAGATTTTTTCCATATACATATAATATAAAAAAATCTAGGCAAAAATAAAATAAAAATATGTACATTAATTAACCGTTTTTCTTATAATATTTTAAATCTTTAATGAGTTAAAAATTCCTTAAAATTGCATATATTCTCAAATCAAACTACTTTTGTCTCTTTATGGCATCTACTCTCTCTCACGCTCTTGCTGCCTTTTGTATGTCAAATTTCCAATTGGGTCGCACGCATCGCAACTTTAGCTATTTGCGAATTTTTGTTCGTTGTTTTTTTTTTTCGCAAAACGCGTCGATCGCGGAAACGAAACAAAAACGATGTTGTTGTTCTTGTTGTGTGTGTGTGTGTGTGTGTGTTTATTAAGCAATGAACGCATTGCGTAATCAACGCTGCTTGCTGCGCCTTTTGCAGCTTGACAACACCGAACAGCGCTGTCCGCTGAGGGCGCTAGTTAAGTTTTTAGTTGAACGCCTAGTTAGTGCCTACGTGCATGTGTGCATGTGTATGCATGTGTGTGTGTGTGCAGTTAGATGTCAAAAGCAAACAGCTATCATATGTGTGCGCATGTGTGTGTATCTCTGAGCTTTTGTCAGCTGCGTTTTTGGCGTCATGCGTAAGCGGCTATAAATTTGGCAAGCACCAAAGAAGAAGCAGCAGCAGCAGCAGCAGCGACGCGACGCCGCTGTCAGCGTCAATAGTGACTTTTCGGTTTTTGTGTACAGTTGTTTATTTCATGCCTGCTTCTCTTTTTTTTTTCGTCCGGCCGCCAACAAACGCGGAATAGAATTCGCATGTTGTTTTTTTTTTTTTTTATTTCTTTCAGTTTTTGCGAAATTAGCGGCAGCAACAACAAAATCTAACAGCGAATTCATTTTATTTGCCATTTTATTTTTTTGTCTTGTTTCTTATTTTTTTCGTTTGTCTTTTATGGCGACGCACAAAAGCGCGTTAAGTTTAGCCTATTGAGAACCACAACAACAACAACATCTAAAGGCAGGCAGCGTATTTAGGTCAAATGCTCAACTGGTAAAAAAAAATAATAGAAGAGAATAGAAGAAGAAGCAAAGAAAATTAAAATTTTTGCAAACTTTTTTTTCTTTCTGCTGATTTCATTTATCTTTTTGTCTGTCTTCTTCTTGTTGTTTTTTTGGCTGTTAGTTGTGTGTAGTACAACAACAAGAACAACTGAAATATTTTATTGCCTATGCGTTGCTGGAATAACGGTTCATCAACTGCCGGCATGATGTTCGCATAGATACAAAGATACATAGATACATACATTATCATAGATACATACGCAAAACTATTTGGGTACATGTCGGACATGTATGTATTTTTTATATGGCCAAAATGCCTTTTGTGCTTCGGCTACCTGCTTCCGAATCGTTGCCAAATTTTGTTTGCCAATTCTAATGTTTTGTATACAATTTTATCAAAAGATTTCTGGCACAAATTCTGTCCCAAGCTGAGGATCTAAGATCTTATGTGTTGTATGTTATAAAATTATATTTGAGCCTGATTCTTATAATTTCCAAGATTCAGGAAGTCTATTTAGTCTTTATAAATGTTAATGTAAAAGTCTCTTAAAAATTCAAGTTTGATAAGTAAGAATTTAGTTTTTTGCAGCCTTTTAATTGAAAAACCTTTAGGATTTATTTAATCACTTATAATAAGTACAAATATTCTTTATATGAGTGAAAAATATCTTCAAAAAAGTAAAGTCTTGAAATGTAAGATATTCGGTTTTTTGCAGTCTTTTACTTGAAAACCATTTCGGATTTATTTAACGGCTGTTTAAAGAACGAATCACTTGAAATAAATACACATATTTTTAATATAAGTGAAATATATCTTCAAAATAGTAAAGTTTTGAAAACCTTTAGGATTTATTTAGTAGCTACCCAAAACATATATTAGTTTTTTTTATTGTCTATTTACTATCCTATGTCTTTAATCTTGTTTTATTGGTGGTTTATTAAGATTTGTTCGGTGTGATGAACTTGATATGAAGTTATCAACATTTAGAGCCACTCTTTGTATTGTGCTTACTATTTGAACTCTTGCGTTTGGAGTCCATTTTGGATGCACTACGCTGCAATATCTGTTTCTTCTTCTGCTGCTCTACGCCGCCATTAACCTTCTTCTTTGCATCCTTTTGCTGAGCATTTTGCATCCGCTTGATGCTCACCTGGGAAGGTTTCCAGTTCGCGTTTCGCACTTGTGTTTGCTGCTCCGACAAAGTCAGACTTCGCTTCCTTTTGGGCCTGCTCGGCACTTGGAGGCGGCACGGCGTAGGACTCTCAGCCAGATTGTCATAGCGTGGCCTCTGAGCACGTAGGTGTGCCTGCAACTTGGTTGGCATCACAGGTGGCGCATACGATTCCACGGAGTATATGGTCGATGCACCGTTTGCCGCTGGCGTCGAACAAATCTTCCATCTACCGGCACGTTCCATCTTCAAGGCACGATACATAAGATGTTTCGGCACAGGAATGGGCAGAGCAGCGTGCACCTTCTGTTCAAGAAAGATGAGACAGTACTGTAGTTCATTTGTTGGTAATAGAACCCTATCTACTGGCACTACCGACCCTACAAAAATTACCGGAATACTCTTCAACATCTAAATTGAAGCATCAAAGTGCTTAATACTTTTAAGCAAGCTCATTTCAAAAGACAAAACTCTGTATATTACATTAACCAAATTGAAATTGATACATAACACCTTCTTTTCTGGCACTACCGACCCTACAAAAATTGCCGGAATACTCTTTAACTCTTCAACTTCTTAATTGAAGCAACAAAGTGATTGATACTTTTAAGCAAGCTCATTTCAAAAGACAAAAGTCTTTATATTACTTAAACCAAAAATAATTTAATAGATTACATCTTCTTTTCTTCAAAGCATCAAAGTGATTGATACTTTTAAGCTAGCTCATTTCAAAAGACAAAAGTCTGTATATTACTTAAACCAAAAAGAAATTGATAGATAACACCTTCTTTTCTGGCACTACCGGCACAAGAACTCTTCGAACAAATAAAACTAAACGAACTTAACGAAAAATCCGTTAAACCGTTAACTTACGGAATTGTAGAGTTCCCTTTGCTGCTTGCCAAGTTTCGACCAGATATCGGGTGTTCTCTCCATGGCCTCATCGATGCTGCAATTGTGCATTATGCAAAACTCTCTCACATAGTTGTAGAACTGTATGGGCGTGGCAGTTTTGGGTCGGAAATGTCCCATGGCCTTGATGAGGCCAAGTCGCTTCTCGGCCGGCGTCTGCTCAACCTTATTATCATTGGTGGTAAGTGACATATTGATAATGCGGCGAAATGATAATAATAATGAAATATTTAAATTTGGGTTACACTTGCAATGATTTATACACTATGTGTATACAAATATTTATATACGGTTTGCCAAATTAAAAAAGGTTCTGTAAGAAAAATTGTTGTGCTTTGTACAAAATGAAATTTCAACAGACTTACGTAAAAAGCTGTGTTTTAGTTTGAAAGGTTAAACAAAAACAACTTGTGTTTAGTTCAAATTGTTTGCCAACACTGGGAACGATGGAATGAAACACACAATGCCTAAATCAATTTGAGCCCCATAAAAATGAGTTAATTCAGTTGTTATCGTATATCAATTTATTTGATCGATAACTCACCTATATGTATCGACCAACTAACTAGCCTTATATACAAGGGTGGAATTATACTTCAACATTTTAAAAAAGCAAAAAGATTTGTCCATATTCGACAGCTTTGAATTCATGTTATCGATCTGTTAAACATTTTTTTGCCTAGAGCGTTATTCAACACTAACGGGTGCAAGTTCGCTCAACCAATTTTGCAGTCAAAAAATTTAAAATTGTATGAAAAAATTATAAAATTGAATGCAAAATTGGTTGACTGAACTTGAACCCGTCGTTATCTCAACATTTCGTCCATAGTTTCAAAGACAATTATCAAATTTGTTATATATTGAGCATAAATAATTAATTTAATTAATTTATGATTTTATGGCATTTTCTCTTAAGGCAATTTACATAGAAATATGAATTTGTGTAAACACTTTTTTGGCAGCTAAAAAAAGACTTTTTTAGAAGTTAAATTTTTGTTAACTAGATAAAAATATAAACATATATTAAAAACAATAATTACTGTGTCCCTTCTAGCCCAAAAGAGAAAAAATTCAATTTTTGTACAGTGTGTAAACACTTTCTTGGCATACTGTATATACATATGTACCCTACTGCTACCCACGCTCTCCTACCCTACCTTGTCGCATTGTCCATGCCAATACATACATACATACATATAACTATAACCATTAGACAAAGCTTGCCAACTTGCATATGCTTTGAGCGCGTTGTTAACCTTGAACATTCGCTACCTTACCTTTCCTCCCTCCCCGTTCCTTCCGCAATCAACGCTACATACATTTGTATACAGGAATAGAACAGAAAAAGTTCTAACAAGTTTTGCGCGTGCGCAACAGCGAATGCAGCCACAGAAAGCAAATAGTAATAAAGAAGGCATAAAAGAAAAGAAAAGCAAAAGCAAATACAAAGCAACATAATGAATTGAGAGAAACGAGTTACAATAATAAAAAATACAACAAATTAAAAGCAAAAAGCAAAAAAAAAAAAAACGAACAGGGTGGTTTTTAATAAGTATATACTATATGGATTAGTTGAAGAGCTAGACTGAAGCTGAACATGCACACACAAATATATATGCATACATATGTACATACATACTTATATAAACTTTTGAAGAGTTTCGTCATCAATGCGAAACGAAACGAAACGAAACCAGATTCAATGTCAGTGTCAGGTACAAATACTCAACTCTACGATTAAGCCATAACGAAGGAAGGCCATTAGTTAGAGAGAGAGAAAGAGAGAGGGCTAAACTGCAGACAAGTGTGTGAAAGAGATAGACTATTAAAGTTAACCGGGAATTAGTTTATTATTTATTTGTATTCATAGAACTACTTCACATAAGTATTTGCTCTTAATTTATAACCTCAACTTTTATAGAGTTTTGTCTTTGATCGTAAGCACAGTATGTGCAAAAAGTAAATGCAAAAAGTTGTACATAGTAGAAATTTGTTTATGGCTTATGTAAATAAAACTTAGGGTTGAAGCAACACAGCCATTGTTTCTTCAATATTCAGTCGCCATTGTTCGGTTTTCTATAAGTTATTTTAGGGTTGTTGATGCCATAGAAACTTCTTCTTCTTCTTCTTCTGCTTTATAGCGAATGCCAAAAAATGTTTAGAAAAAGTTTGATGCATTCTTTTATTTAATTTTTCAAACATACTTGTGTCTTGATGATTTTCTTTTTCTTCTATTTAAAAAAAGATAAATCATTTTAGACTGAAGCTAAGTTTGTTTTCAATTTCAATTATTTTGAGCTTAAGCAAAATTCAATCGTTTATAGCTTCCCTGTTTTCCAACCGATCTTGATGAAAATTTGACAAATTATCAATATATTGTTAATAATTTATAAGAAAAAGCAATAACCAGGAAAAATTTAGGATTTTATAATAGTAGGCTATCAAAAGTTATATAGTGAGAGTTGAATTAAATGCTAAAAACACAATCTGAAAAATATTGCATATAATTTCGAATTATTTGTTTGTTGCACTATGTTTATTGGTGGCAAAAAACTAAAATGGCAGCCGACCCTAAAAGATAGAACATAGTATATTACACTTACACACCATTCGAGTTGTGTGTTGTGTGTGTGTGTGTGTGTGTGTGTGTGTTGTTCTTGTTTTCCTTCTTTTCCACACTTTTCACTCTGTCGCACATTTTGGTTTTTGTTTGGTTTTCGCTTTGGCAGCGCCTCGACCCTCGACCGAGGCTTGTTTAACCTATGCCATCACACACGCACACACACTTATGTGTGTGTGTGTGTGTGTGTGTGTGTGTGAACAACCCTTACCGCCTAGGCATATTGCTGCGACCCTGTATAGTACTTTACCTCCCTCGCCTCGTTTCTCTTCCTGCCTTGCTCGCTCGCTCATTCGAGCATTAAATGCGTTCAGAGCCCAAAGAGCCTCGCTTTCTCCCTCTCTCTCCCTCTTTCTCTGACACACTCTATCTATCTATTTCCCTTTCTCTTACTTGCTGGCAACTCTCTTCCTTTCTCCCTCTCTCTCTCTCTCTCTCTCTTTCTGTCTTGCTCACTCACTTGTGTATTCTTGGATTTTTGTGTGTGTCCAGTTGGATTTTACTTGAAATTGAGGTACCCTACACACGCACACACACTTTCACACACACACACACACACACACACGAGCATAGCACACGCCTTCTAGGCTCTGTTTGCCTTGCGTGTTGCATTGCCTTCCCTCCTACCCCGGTTTCTTCCAACCATCTACAACTTCCACCTGTGCACTTTAAATATTTCGAATATTTCGAATATTTCGAATAGTTCTCTATTTGTTTTTGTTTTGGGGTTGGCTTTTGCCAATTGTAGGCGTGTGTGTAGGCTTTCCCCTTTTGTTGTTGTTGTTAGTTGCAAGAACGGCCATTGAAGTTGTGGCACACTCACACACACACACACTCACACACACACACACACACATATGTATGTGCGAATCGCTGAAGCGTTGACTCTGCGACAGCTTCGTTTTATGTTTCCCCTACCCCCCCTACCCACCCCTCACACACTCACCTGCTTCACTTCACAATTTTACACTATTTGCATTTGCGCAAAAAAACAACAACAACAACAAAAAAGTGCAAAAGTTGACACACACGCAACACACAAAACACACAAGCACATGCCCCACCATTATTATTATTATTAATACGTTTGTGTGTGTGTGTGTGTGTGTGTGTAAGTGTGTGGTGCTTTTTAATGGCCGCCATTTTGCTGGCCCTTTTTTTTTTGTTTTGCGCCAGCCGCATTTGCACTTAATGAAATTCTTTTTTAAGCAATATATGTTTTTAAATGTATTTTCCTTTCACTCACTTATCTCACTCTCTCACTCCCTCTCTCTTTCTGTGTCATTGCAGGTGAGTGTTGTCAACGCTTTGGCGGCCTTTATTTATTAATGGATTTCCCATATCGGATCCAACAACCACACCCCCCCGTACACGCCCAACTTGGCCACTGTTTTTTGATGTGAGTGGTTAATGAAAATGAGAAAAATTTCTTTTCTCTTTTTCTTTTGATTTCCATATCCATTTTAATTTAATTTCGCTGGCTAATTGATTAAAAACATTAATGTCTTTACATTAATGGAGACGGATGAATGTGCATAAAAAGATGTATATGTTAATAAACCATTTTTTAAGTTGAACTCTTAATGGCAGGTTATATTAACTATCCACCAAATCTTTGACTGTTTAAAGATTGATATACATATATTTTTTTCTTTCATTATTATTTATTAATGCTTACACTTTTTTTTCCTTTGTTTTATCAAAGTCTTTCCTATGCAGAATATTGTTTAAAAATCAAAAATTTCTAGCTTTATGCCAAACCAAATCTCCTGCCTGTTATAGATTTTATTGTAGATTTGGGATCTCTTTCTTCGATTATGGACTTAGCTCAATCCAATTTCAAAAGGAGAACAAAAAGAAGGGGGCAACTGGAAACTGCACCCAGTCACGACACAAGCACAAACAGAGAGAGAGAGAGAGATAGAGCGAATGAGAGAGTGAGAGAGAGATAGCAGACGAATGATTTTTACTGGGACAACAGCTGCGTGTTGCCGACTTGTAATTAGATTGTTGACCTGACAGGCCCTCCAACTACAACTACAACTACAACTCCGACTTCGACTTCGACTTCGACTTCGAGTCTGACTTTGAGGCTAACGAATGTGGCTTAAAACACTTTGGGTCTGTTGCAAATTGCCATCTCATGTCTGACAAAACTAAGAGCTGATGTGTTGCTCATGTTTGCTGTTGTTGTTTTTGTTGTTGTTTAGGATCCAAAAACTTGCGTACGCATTTTGTCAAAAAGTGAATACTTTGCTTCTTTTCTTCTGCTCGTTGTCTTTTTTTTGCTGAAACAGCAGCTTGCAACAAAGTTAGGAGAAGACACGAAAAAAAACAACAATTTATTTGTTCATATTTTACAAGAGCCAGACCGATTTCTATACCAACAACTGATCAGCTTTGTTTGAAAGTATCGATAACTCTTTTAGATTTTTGATATGGACATCTTATCTATAGCATTAAAGTCCTTAAGTTTCAAGATTAAGCATATTTACAACTTATCGATAATTATCGATATCAATACAATCCTTAAGTCTCATCTGTTTGAATTGCATTGGAGGAGACTCTTCAAAGATATCGTCGATTAAAAGTCGTCGAACTTTTAAATATATTTTTGGGTATGCCATAATTAAAAGATCTGAATAAAAATTCAATATCTGAGAGAGTAAGTAAGTAGACGAAGAAGAAGCAGAAGAATCAGCGCAAAGACGTGACTACAAAGCAAAGGATGCAACACAGAGCGCAGCATCTGCTGAAAGCGTGGCAAGTGTTGCGCTTTCGGCATTTTGTGGCATGACGGAACTGCGTCCCACAATCTGCAGCAACCACCCAACAGCATCGTCGTCGTCGTTTTTGTTGTTGTTGTTGTTGTGTTGTTGCTGCTGCTGCTCAGCACCTACACTTTTGCCCTGAATGCTACTTGGCAGCCTCCTACTGAGGCGACTCCGCCGACTCCAAACATCGACGGAGAGCGGACAGAGCCTGAAGATTAACATCACCATGTCATAAAGTTTGCCAGTCAGCTCTGATCACATAAAGTTTTGTTGTGCGTTTCACTAAAACTCCTACCAAACTAGATGCGGTTACATTAGCTATGTCAAAGCAGTTGCAACATCGAAATAATATGTCAAAATAATTTTTTTATTTTTATTTTATTAAATTAGATATAATATGGAATATTAAATCAATTACAGCTTAAAGCATAGAAATAGGTTTAACTTTGTTGACGATTTCATAGCCTTGCAAATAATGATTTTAGAAGAAATAAGAACTTTTATTTATCTGTTTTTGTTGTATTTTTTGTAAATATCGTCAAACTTGTATGTACTAAAAACAGCTTACATCATTTTTGAATTATTTTTTGTGTACTTTTTAATTCTATTGAATACTTTGATTATAATAATTAAATTTTCCTTTTGATTTTTTTATGATATTTATTGGTTTTCGAACATGCCAAATAAATATTTGAACATATTTTTTTATAAGCTTGAGACTTGTCTAAAATAATTGTATCCATCATTTTGTGTATTTTCAAGGCCATAAATATGAATTTATAGCTACGATCAATATTGTTCTTGAACATTCTGATTAATTATTTGAACGCAAAACAAAAAATTGGCAATTGAAGAAACCCTTTCTTCAAGTCAATAGAATTCTATTAAACATATATTTTTTAAGGGTATGTTAAAAACGACTTGCATTTTGTAGATAATTGCTTGGTTCCTGTTGCTGACTGTCTGTCTGTCTGCCTGTTGTTATTGTTGTTGTTTTTGGTTTTTTGTTTTTGTTGCTTTCTGTTGCACTTTAGGCTGCTGCACGCAGAGCACGCATTTTCAGCGTGAAATGCAATTTCTGCACTGCAAAGGAATTTCAATTGTGTTGGTGGTGTGTGCCTCCCCCTCCCCCGTCCTCCCTCCTTGCAACTGCAACATGCAACAACTCCAAACTCTAAACTCTAACAACTGACTTGTTGTTGTTGTTGTTGTTGCAACTCAATGATCGTCTCTGTGTGTGTGTGTGTGTTGTAATTTGGTTTACTGCAGCTGGAAAAACTCCCGCAACACACATTTAAACTGAAGACTAAAGGCTAGCAGTATTGTTGTTGTTGTTGTTGTTGTTGCTGCCTAGTCTCGGCAGTTCGTCAGTTTGTCAGTTCGTCAGTTTGTCAGTCAGTCAACGCACGACGCTCACGCAAATCACGCAACTCGAATTGTCTTCGTCTTTGGTTCTAGCCATATTGTTGTTGTTCCTGCTGCTGTTTTCTTTCTTCTTCTGCTTATTCTTCTTCTTCTTATTCTGCTTCTTGCCAATTTCATTTGCCGCCGCATTCCTTTGGGTAGCTGTTGCTGCCACTGCCACATCTTTTGAGCCGCGTCTTTCTTCAGCTCTTCTTCTACTTTTCATTTTTAATGTTTGTTGAACTTGGAGGCCAGTGCAAATTGCGCTCTGCACAATTTCCAGACATCAAAAATCTATTGTTATTGTTGCTTCTTCTTAACGTTGAAAAGAAAGAAAAAAAAAAGCATAAAAAGGTTGCTGCTTTGAAGTTGAATAATTTGTATGTTGCATTTATTTACAATTGCAATTGTAGATGCAACGAATGATAAGCGCAAATCAAAGTGGAGCATGTGAAGAAGAAGAAGAAGCTTATTATGCCAATTAATTGTTTCAAGTGCAGGCAGCGTAAATATATCGTTAAACTTTCGAAGAAAATATTATTTGTTTTCATCAGATTTCATTTTTATTTACAACTTATCTTATACTAAGGCTTAAATTTTATACAACACTGTTTTAATTTGAAGAATTTCTTTCGTTTGTGTAAAAATTTATTTGTTCGTCTGATTTAGAATCAATAAAAATGATATAAATCTTTTAAAAAAAAACTGTATTTGTGCATAAAAAATACTCTTCTTAAACGTATCAACAATGTTTTTAAAGAAAGCAAAATCGTATTTTATCGCTAACAAACAAAAAAAAAGAAGAAAAAAAAAGAACAAGTTCAAGTTGCTAGCTTCAATGAACCAAAGTGATGTGTGGCAGCTGCAGCTGGAACGTGCCACCTAAAGAGGCACGCGTTCAAGAACAAATATCGCCTTTTTTTTTTTTGGTCAATTCTTTGATTTCTGCGAGCTGCAAGCTAAGAGTTGAGACCTCTTTTTTCCACTTTGAATACGCAGGCAAGCATTTAAGCCAAAATTAACATGTTGTCTTGCGTGTTTATCTTTATCGACTCTCTCTCCCTCTCTCTCTCTCGAACACACTTCAACTGGCCACAACCACAAAACTGTTGGCCAGGCCAAAAAAAAGTACCAACTGCTATTTTTTTTCCGCCCGTCTGTTGCCTGTTCTTGGCAACTCTTTTTACTGTTGGTCCTGGCCACTGGCTCCCTTTTGGCTCTTTTTTGTTGTTCTCCTTTTTGACCACAATCAATGCTTAGCTCTTTTTTTCTTTTGTTTTGTGTTTATTTTTTGCTAACAGCTGCCTATTGTCTGCAATGTTGCTGCTGCTGCTGCTGCTGCTGCTGGTTGCAACTGCCTCTTGTGGCTGTGTGTTGTGTGTGGTCAGTGTTTGCGGCTCGGCAAGTTGATTACTTAATTCTATTGATGACGTTTTGACTGATTGCCTTATGAGCTTTCACTTTTTTGTCCACAATGCCAGTTAATAACTGGACCAGCTTTCATGTTACTGTTGTTGTTGTTGTTGCTGCTGCTGTTCATTGTCATGAATTATTCATGCAACAAGGCAGCAAGGCAGCAAGGCGCACACTTTTTTTGTGTCTTGGGTTTGGTTTGGGGACTTCATCAGCGATACTTCAACTGCAGCAAGACAAACTTCAATTTTAACTCGGACCACTAAACGTTTCAATTCCCTCAACTGTTTCAGGCCAAACACTGTGCTACAAAATGTTGCATTTTATTATGAATTATTTAATTAAATATGCTTATTATGATAGCTTGGCTTTGACCTTGTACTACTTGAACCGACTTGATTGTAGATTTTGTTTATTTTTTTTTTTTCTTGCTTTCTAACTACCTTTCTATGAGATTCTCATGAACTTAGGTTATAGGTGGCTTTCTTTTCAAAATGTTGCAATTTATTATGAATTATTTAATTTAAATATGCTTATTATGATAGCTTGGCTTTGACCTAATACAACATACTTGAACCGATTTGATTGTAGATTTTGTTTATTTTTTTTTTTCTTGATTTCTAACTACCTTTCTATGAGATTCTCATAAACTTTTGTTATAGGTAGCTTTCTTTTCAAAATGCTGCAATTTATTAAAAATTAGTTAATTAAAAATGCTTATTAGGATTGCTTGGCTTTGACCTAATACTTCATACTTGAACCGATTTGATTGTAGCTTTTGTTTATTTTTTTTCTTGCTTTCTAACTACTTTTCTATGAGATTCTCATGAACTTAGGTAATAAGTTGCTTTCTTTTTTGTATGGTCCTTAAGGGATGTGACTATTTATTGTGCCACAAACGTGTTGTACTGTGTTAACCGCTAGATGACTTTATTAAGACAGCGAAGTCAACGCCGACAGTGTGTCTTTGTCTCGTTCAATCAAAATGGACCGCACAACATGATTTAGTGGCGAATTCCTTCACACCTGCCATGTCTGTCATGTCAATAATGCCACCAATTCACAACACCAACACACACACACACACACTTACACACACTATGGCCAACTGATAATGATGTGACAAAACAGCAGTTGGCTTTAACTTCAGCTTTTTCTCACTGTTCACTGTTCACTGTCTACCTTCGTTTATTTTTATTTTTTTCTTTTGCTGCCGGCGGCAACTCTGGCGTCGGGGGCCCAGTCCTCAAGGCACGTCGTCGCTGTCATTAACGTGATTTTTGTTGTTGTTGTTGTTGTTGTTGGCATATTATGCGTTATTACGCTTTCCCACTTGGCCAACTGCAACTGCAACTGTTGCTGTTGCTGTTGCTGCTGCAGCTTGAAGACCAAAATTGTCTGTGATATCTTTTGGCGTTACACGAACGTTAAGCTAAAGTGACACCTTGACAGCGATGCGTGATAAACGACAAAAGCAACAACAACAACACCTTAAACAGCAAAGAAGATTGTGTTCGGAAAAGCTTGGCCAGGAAATACCCTGAATTTCCAACCGATTTCCATAAAATTTGAACAGGTTATCGTTGGTATGTTTCTAAATTAGGTTGTGAAAAATGTAAGACTTTATTGTTATCGATAAGATAAGAAACTTATTTGAACAGCTTACAGTATAGCAGGGCAGGGTGTAGAAAGAAACACGAGAGATACCGGAACTAGTGCTCGAGAACAAAATCATTTATCGATACTTATCGGAGCAGACATCATAACATGCATTGCACAAAACCAGTTATTAGAGTGTAATGTTGTTGCTGTTGCTAATATTGTCAATGGGTAAAAACAGAGTCATCTAGCGAAGAAGTTTGTGTGTTTGCTTTCGATAACGAATAGTATCGATAACATTTGCATATTGAATATCGATACAAACAGTTGCCATTATCAGATGCGTGACTCATAAATTACCAGCTTAAAACACACTTAAATTAAAACAACTTGTATTTTAGTTTAAAAAGCTACCTTTGCTCCTTAATCGAAACAATCGATAAATCATCAATGTTTCCACTATTCTTTGAAAGAAGAGGATAAGATATCAAATCGCAAATGTAAACGAATCAAATAAATCGAACCTTTTTATTTGCAACATTTTTCTATGTAGATCAAAAATGGATCGATCTAAAGATTAAGATTTGGGTTACTTTAAGTACACGCATTTGGATTACAAGCGTTTAAATAGAAAAACAAAAAATCGCCAGCTGTGTGCTCAGAGTTGTATTCCACATTTACATCTCTTCCTCCGCTCTCTCCCTTTCTTTTCCTCTCACTCTCTCCTGTTTACAGTGTTATCTGAACAGTCTGATCTTGACATTCGGTTCTCGATCGATGGAAATTTCCTCGTTCATGGCAAGCTTGATTGATGGATCTTGTTTAAAAAATATTTTTTGTTGACTAGGCAACACTGCCCAGTGCAAATTGTTTGTTTGTTTATTGGTGTTGTTACCAATTGCAGTAAAATCACAAAAAAAAAAAATTTAAAAAAAAAAAAACCGGTAAATCAAACAATGAAACAATTGACAACAGACTTGCAAGCAACATTTGAGCATAACTTGGTTAATGTAACAACAACTACAACAACAACAACGCTTTCCGCTCACGATAAGCCAATGGGCCAAATACATGACAACAACAACAACAATAAGCAACAATTGTTGCTTTCGCATGTGTGTGTGGGCGCAATTTTCCATTGAATTATAATTTTTCATATTATATTTTTTTTTTTTTTTTGTGGTTGTTGTTGGCTTGTCATAATTTTCATTACATGTTTGTTGTTGTTGTGCCAAAGCCCGAGTCGAAGACTTGATAAAGATCTCTCATGCTGCTCGAGTGCGGGCTGCAACAACAACAACAACAACAACCAGAGTGCAACAGCAAAATATTGCAACAATCTGATAAGAATGTTGTGTATTGGCAAAAAGCTACACAAACACAGACAACAGGCAAAAGACTGCATTTGCGGTTTGTGTCTTGACTAGACTGCACTCGATGCAAAAAAACAGCCAAAAACCAACAACAAAAACAAAGAGAGAGCAAAATAGAAGACACAGTTAAAGTTAAAGTGCGTTCCTCTCTTGTGGACAGATTTAGCGAAGGAACCGAACTGAACCGAACTGAAGCGAACCGAACCGAACTGAACGAACCACCCACGCAGCCCGCCCGCAAATTGACGAATTGTGACAGTCGACGCAGTGGCGCAAATCGGGAACGCCAATGACATTATAATATGTCAATTCTTATGCCGTTTGGCAGGCGCGTGTTACAAAATGTCAAAAAACGCAGCGGCACAACTCAAACAACAACAACAACAACAACGACAACTCTATTGAGCGCCCACGCTTCGTTGTTGTTGTTGGCGTCATTCAAAACGCAAACATTGCTCGATGCTGTTGTTGTTGTTGTTGTCCAAATGCTAACAACATGCAACATTTAACATTTTTATGCGATTTTCCTAACATTTTGTCATGTGTATTGTCCATTTGTGTGTGTGTGTGTGTGTGTGTGTGTTAGAGAGAAATAAGTCAAGATTTCTTTTTGATCCAAAGAATTTTTAACAAACATTTTCTCTTCTTTGCAATATCAAATCGCAACTCATTTGATTTAACATAAAAATTAAATTAGTTAAAGCTTTCCTTGGTTATATATTTCTATACACACTTTTTCACAACTGATTCATCGCACACAAAGAAGGCTAACGACTCTAACTTTACATAGCTACATAGTATAGCAATTAATTTAAAATTTAAAAATGTATTGCTAAAACATTTTCGAGATAGTATATATGTGTTTGTGTGTGTGTGTGTGTGTGGCATAATTACAATGATCTCTTAACTGATTTTTAATTCAATTAAAATGTGAACTAACAAACGCTGCATAATAATAAATTGCCGTCAATCGACGATCGTTAGCACCATGGCCAAAAGCGAAAGTTGCGTTTTTCCGGCCAAATTGGCCAAGTCTTAAAGATCGTTTGTGATCACCGATCTCTTGATTGTTGTTGCTGCTGCTGCTGCTGTTGTTGTTGTTGTCGGTAGTCGTCCTGTTTTGTTGTTGCTGTAAATTAAGATTGTGCGATTAGCGCTAAGAGAGAGAGAGAGAGAGAGAGAGGGAGAGAGGGAAACTCTCTGAGCTTTCTACATTTTTAATGAGCATTTCAGCTGCCGCATCGATCGTGCCCCAGGCGGCGGCATCATCGATCGGGGTGTGTGTGTGGGTGGCCTGACTGCCTCTCCCAGCTTATCACAAATGATGGGAACACAAACAACATGTTGTTGTCTTCTTCTTCTTCTTCTTCTTCTTCCTTCCTCTCATCATGCAAATAAAATCTATTGAGCTTTTGGCAGGTTTTTTCTTCTCGTTTCTTCTCCTTTGTTTCTCGTCGTTTTCTTTCTTTTGTATGTTCAGCTGTTTGTAGATCCTTTTTATGTTTAATCCTCTAAAGGAAACGTTTTTGAAGAATTCTTTTACTTTTCTTAACCCAATAAAACTCGCTAAAATGCATAGTATGTAAAGTCAGAAGGTAGCATTTCCGATTTCATAAGGTCTTTATATATAGATTCCTGATTAGCATTCCTGATTAACTCTCTTATCGATAACATTGCAATCTTAAACTTTCCAAATGTTCAGCTTATTTTTGAAAGATTTAAGTTTACCATCTTCTAGTCTCCTCTTTCTCCTCACCTGCTCTAAAGGGTATGCAAACTTTCACATAAACCAAGCAGAAGAGTTTTTCTCATTGTTGTTGTTGTTGTTGCCTGGTCAGGTCGTCGTCATTATCATTATCATCATCATCATCATCTCGGGCTCTCCTGCTCTGCACGACCCGAAACGTCTGCAACACCGCTTTGCCCTCTCTCCCTCTCTCCCACTTTGACTATTTCTACTATTACTATTACAGTCGAACTTCCATATAACGAATTCGATTTCGATTTTGCTCTCCATATTGTAGAACTGAGACTGACGCTTCGATCAGTTTTCTTTTATTCAATGCTTGACTGCTTCGTTCGGCTTGCACACATTGCGTTCTTAACGAAGCCTTCGATATGTTACAGTTATATTATATTATAGTCTATACAATGGGATGCTTATAACTATTTGGTACAGTGGGGTCTCACATGCTAGTTATTGCTACAATATAACGAAGTTTTTTCTTGTCCCCCTTGAAATTCATTATAGGGCAGTTTGACTGTACTACTCCAACGTTACTCCTACAATTTGCCTTTGTCTTCTCTGTTGAGCCTTCCTTCAACCCGTTGTTGCCGTTGTTAATTTGCGTTTTGTTGCGTTTGCCAGTTCAGTAACATGGATTCGTTGTTGTTGTTGTTAGTTGTTGTTGGTTGTTGTTGTTGTTGTTGGTTGTTGTTGTTGTTGTTGTTGGCTGGCAAATTGTTACACGCGTTGCTGCTTTGATGTCTTTATGGGTTTTGAATTTGTGGGCCCCATTCGCCGGGCACAATCGTGACTGCAATTCGCAGGGCTACACAAACGCTTTTTTTCGAGTCGAGTCGAGTCGAAGTTGAAAGCCAGTCAAGGGAGAGAGGGCGAGAGGGGGGGGGGGGACGATCTTGGCCAAAAGACATAATCAAATGTGGACAAAATTATTGAGCAATTTAGTTTTACTTTATGGAGCAATTGCAATGCTTGAAAAAAATCTCCTTGCCTCCTTTTGCCTGGGTTGGTTGGAGAGTGTTGATGCCTCAGAGGAGCCGGAGAATTTGTGGAGCGTTTCTCTCTCTCTCTCTTTATGTTTCATGCGGTAAATGGCATTAATGGATTTATAGATGCACGCTCCTCGCATCCAACTTACAGCCCTGGGAGTCACATTCATTTTCCTCTTCTTCCTCTTCTTCTTTTTATTGTAGCTTGTTTTGATTAGGATTTATGTGGTGCGGCGGAGGCCATGTGAACTGTGTGGCAACTCTAGCGACGATCGAGCTCGAAAGATAGCTTTACATCAATCATGATGTAAGTGGTGAAAAAGTTGTGAGTGGAAATGTTTGCCATCAATCATGATGAAGATGATGTCACCAGAATGCATCAGTCAAGGCACAAATTTACTTCAATCAGTGCACAAAACTGTTTAAACACTTCAAATGCATATTCAATCAATCAATCATATAATGTATCACACATTAATAGAGCTCATTAACATTTTTGCTGGCCCTTGTTAAAGCTAAAGGTACACAACAAGCTTTTCAATCAGGAAAGTAACCTGCCTGCATTTTCCACTTGAAAGCTTCAATCAAAGCGCTTCAATTGAGGCGTCAATCAAAAGATCGCTTCGTCGATTTTCTTTTGCGATTTGAACTTTAGAGCGACCTCACACACACACACACACACACACAGAGAGAGAGAGAGAAAAGAGAGAGAGACAGATTAACACTGGGGCAAAGAACAAGTAAATTTGATTGATGGTTGCATTGAGTTGGCAATCCCCGAATGCAGCCCGAGGACTCGGGGCATTCTCTCCATCCAGCCTGGAACTGAAAGGCATGACAAACGTTTTTTTTATTTATTTATTTTTTTTTTTTGCTATTCCTTGCTGAAGCCGTGCCCATATTTGTTATTTCCCTATATACAACTATATACATATATAGAGAGAGAAGTGTATATAATTCTGTTTGGACTTTTTGTTGTTGTTTGTGGATTCTTTTTAGCCGCATTTGCCCTTTGGCCAAAATCTGTCGCAACTCATCAATTTTCATTCAGGCCAGAGAGCTCTCTGCGGCTCTCGCCTATTATTCACGCCTAGCGTCCATGGAGCAGAGTTGCCGAGTCGCCAACTGTTGTTGTCCATTTGCAGCAGCTCTTCTCCTTCCTTCTCCTTCATGCAGCTCCTCCTCCTCCGCTCTTTGCCTCCAGTGGGCGTTTGAGTCTGACGTTAAGCCAGAGCAATGAATGCTTTTAGCTGAAAACTGAGTAATTGAGTGACAATTAAGTTATTTCTAGACGAACAAGCCGCGATCAGCAAGCACTCAGCTGGCTAGTTGCCCAGTTTCCCAGTTGGCCAGCTCTCCGGTTTTTTTTTTTTTTTCTTATTTTTTGCTTATGAAATATTACCTAGTTCATATCTCAATTATGAATGCCGCTGTCACAGTGGTCAGTAAGCTATGTGCAGGGCTTCAAATTGCAAATTACGGTATTTAGATAAGTGTATTTAAATAAAAGATCCAAAAACGTATTATATATTTATGAAAAGTGATTATTTTGACAAACTTTCTAGAGTTGATTTTATTGCGTTGTTGTTGTTTCAAGTTTCGTCAACATTTTATTTAACTGTTAGCCACTGTGCTGAAGCTGTGCTCGCCTCTCGCTCGCTCTCTGAGTGAGATTAATCGCAGCTTTGACAGGTAGTGCATTCGACAACGACGCTGCTGCACTTTTTTATTTTCTTCTTGAACATGATTAAGCGACCGAGAGCTGTAGAGCCGATGCGGATGCTCGGGTGCTCTCTGTGTCCGAGCAGGCTGCCTTTGACATTATCGCCGCCGTCGTGTCGTCGCGTCGTCGCTTCGTCAACTCAAGTTTAGTTTCGTTGAGTTGAGTCAATCATTGCCTAGCATCATCAGCTGATGATCATCACAATGTGAGCAGTTTTTTTTTTTGGTTTTTTTGGCGTTGCCTTTGATGTTGTTGTTTTGTGGTTGAACTTTAGCATCGCTTATGTCAAATTATGTCTGCATTTTGGAGGGCGTTGGAAGGTTGCATCAAGGGTGGAGAGGATGTGCAGGGGCAGGGCGTGGCATGGCGTCCATGAGTCTCGGCTAGTTCGGTTTGCTTGCTCGACATTTGATTTATGACTGTTTTTGTTTACCGCCCGCTGCAATTTGTGAATTATTACGCATGCACGGGGGGGTATGTGGAGCGCTGACAGCGGGGTGGATGCGGTCTGACAAATTGCACAAGAGCCGCGAACTTGAGAAAAACAATTGCGGCGATAGAAAAACATGCGAACTGCACACACACACACACACACACAAACACAAAAACAAATAACAAGCAACAACAAGAACAAGAACGAGAACGAGAAAAAAAATACAACAAAAAAATTAGACGCCAAGTGCGATATGAAATGCACAGCGACAAACTGTAGGAAATTCTGCGTGCTGAGGCATGGCAGAGCGTGAGATAGACAGAGAGAGAGAGGGAGAGAGGAGCCCAAGACCCAATAACAGTAGCAGAGCAGAGCAGCGCACAGCGCAGCTGGCGACGCTACGTCGTGCGTATATGCATTTGGATGCCCATGCACTTCGCCCCGCCACCCCTTTCCGCATGCTGCTTGCACTGCGCAGCGCTTACATAAGCTGCGCGTCGTCGTTTCCGTCAATGCCAAATGCGCTCGCGCCCACACGCGCCAACGAGCATGCTCTCTCTCTCTCTCATTCTACCACTCTTCCACACTCTCTGGCTCTCTTTGTGCTGGCTGCTGCAGCGATCGCATTGCGTTGCGCATCAGAACGAACGAACGACGACGCGAGGCGACGCGACGCGACGCTCCTCGACCTTGACAGTGAAATTCATTTGCTGTCGACTGTCGACAGCGACGGCGACTGCGGAGCTTTTGCAATTTACGAGCGCAAATTGTTTTTGTTGTTGTTGTTGCTGTTGATTTCTGTGTACACTAGTTTTGCTATTTGAAGAACACTCAAACATTTTGCGTATGCGGGCGGTACTATAGTTAAATTGTGTATACATACATACATATGTACATATGTGTGTATGCATATAGTCGCTGTTGTTGGGCTAGGTGCATTCGCCGACCGACCTTGAACGGTTTGCAATTGCCGCGACTTTGGCAGCGTGCGCACATAAAACTATGTATGTACTCGAGTAAGTACATATGTATGTATGTATGTATGTTCGGGTGTGATTGAATAAAAGTAGAAGACTTTTGCATTGCACTTTCGAATTGGTTTCGCGATCACGGCATAGAAATTTCATATAGCACCCTACAATTAAAAGGTTCGAGTAGTTGAGATTCACTTGAACACAATGTAGAAATAAACGATCTCAATTCAACTTATTTGCTCACTTTCCGCTAGCCTAGTAAAAGCATACATACATATGTACATGTGTATGACTGTGTGTAAGTTCACATGAAATAGAAGAAATGTTCGATTGCAGTCTATGCTTCTCTCACGCCCCCGCCCCCTCCCATAGTACCGTTCAGTTTCGCTCTTCGTACGTTCGTCTTCACTTACATGGTAGATCGTTTCGTCTATTGCCGTGCCGTCTCGCGTCTTTTGATGTTGCCTGCGCATTATTTTGATTTTGTTTTTGTTTTGTTTCGCATTGCGCAACTAGTATGCAAAAAATAGAAATACAAAAAAAAAAAAAAAAAAAAAAGTGTAAAACAAACAAAATAAATACCGCACCAGATATGTATAAAAATTGTGTTTGGCAATGAAAACTGTTGGACATTGGCTTTTACACACACAACACACACACACACACACACACACAGACGGACAGACGGACACATTCGTTTGGGGCAATTAGATTTGTGCGCGCTTTTCGTGGCGTTTTTCTGTATTGCACGAAATTTGCAATTTGTTTTGTTTTGGTTTAGCTCATGCACATGCACAAAACTTGTGCTTTATTTTGAAGAATTTCAACAATTTGTGCACTTTCTTTTGTTTGCGAGCAAACATCGCAATGGGTGGGTGGGTGGGGGATGGGCAGAGGATGGGGATGGTCAGTCGCACAGCATGGCAACGCCAGCTAAAGCACAGTAGAGCGTTTGGGTCAAGTTTTCAAGGGCACGCGCGTGCAATATGCGATTGCCGATGACTGATCTGTGTGGTGAGTATAAAAGTGTGGTGGGGTGGGGTGGGGTGTGTTGACAGTTAAGCGGCTCTCTGCAAAACATACGACTTTGGCGCTCTCTCGCCGCAAGTCTAATGCGATCAGTTACACTTGTTCCACACACATACACATACAGTTACACACACGCATAGAGCAGACGCTGGCTCTTTCGCACGCGTTTGGCCTTGTACGCGGCTGCGTCACCCACTGCACTTCCGCACTCACACACAAAAGTTCGCGTACTACAGTGAACGCTCGCTAACTAAAAAATAGCATAAAAAGGTTTATTTTATGCAACTTCTTCAACTGTCTTAGCAAACAATTTGCCAACTAACTAACTAACTTTTCGCAATGTTCGCCATACTTCTTCTACGAGCGACCACTGTACCTTCTAATCTTTTTCTCGCTCTCTCACGACAGCTTGCGCGCTCTACATCCAATGCGAGTGCAATTGTCGCAGCGAAAAAGTGAAAAGCTTGCAAAATAGAATGCGAAATAAGCAACAACAACAATAACCACAGCACGGCAGCAAAAAAAAAAAAAAAAAAAAAATAAGACGTTGTCGTCGCTGCGTTAGAATCGTTTTATACGCCAACGCCGCAACGAGCGCAGCCAGCGCAGCGCAACTGCAGCAGCGTCTCAGTCGCTGTCGCCGTCGCCGTCGCTGTTGTCGTTACTCGTTTTCATTGCGCCTGCGGTTTCAGTTGTCATTTTACTACAGTCGCTGTTAGTTATTTGTGTGTGCGTCGTCGTCGTCGTCGTCGCCGTCGTTGACGTTGCATTCTAAGTGGGTTCTTGACTCGACTCGCTAACGCAACTAACAACAACAACAATTGACGCACTTTTTTTTCTTCTTCTTGTTTTGCCGTGTGCCAATTTCCGCTTTTACAGTGCGTTCTGTGATCTCAAGGCTACAGCCATTTCTATTGTTGTATTCGTTGTTGTTGTTGTTGTTGGTGCTGGAGGAGTCGGCTGCGTCGCCGCCGCGTCTACGTCGCGCCTGCGTCAGCGTTGGCAGCATTGCGTCTACGTGTTCATAAGCGCAAATTCCTTTGAACGCAGTCCGTGCCGTTTTTGTGTTTCACTTTTGCCGTTAACCGTTAATCATTTACCGTTGCCCGTTGGCGCTTTGTAATTGCAATTGCTTTGCATCGGTTCTGTACTCTTTTTTTTTTTGTGTGTGTGTTTCCCAGTTTTTTTCTTCTTCTTTTTAATATATATATTATTTAATGTTTGATGTTTTTTTTTTTTTTTTTGCTTTCGCGCAGCGCACAAGAAATGAACGCCACGTTTTGCATATAATAAAAAGAAAGAGAAAGGAAGCAGAGAGTGTGTGTGTGTGTGCCACAGGAGGAGTGAGCGAGAGAGTGGGAGAGGTTATCAACGAATTTTTTTTCTCAACATTTGTGCAAATAATTATTGCTGCTTTTACTACAATTATTATTATTTGTAATATTTTTTACAACAATTTTATCGTGTGTGTCGCTGCCTGCTGCATAAGCAAACAGGGTGAGTCAAGTAAATCCAATACGTATACGTTATATTTGTTTCTTTCGTATCAATGGCCAATCAAGTTATTCAATTCATGCAGGATATAAAGTTACATTTAAATGATGCTCGACAATTATTTCAGGTGCAAATTTAAAAAAAATATATGTATATGAAAATATATAAAATTTTTTCTGAAAACGGTTTTGGTACAAGGATTAAATGTTAAAGTTTTGTATTTCTAAGCTAATAAGAAAATATTATTATTTTTAAACTTACGAGAGCTTTACTTAAATCCGTCAAGTCTTTATAAGTTCAAAAATAATATTTTTCCCTCATTTGCTCACTATAAAAACCTGGAAATTACATTTTTAACTGTCTTCTGAATTTCCTTTTATAAAGTTGATGTTTCAACTAATTGGTACCTATTTTTTTTTATTAGGAAATATAAGGAATATGGGAAAATAATTTAAAAAAAAATAAACACATCAAGGACTCAAAACAATTCTTAAGTTTCGATCTTTGCGTATTTTTGAGATCTGGCAACTCTGCCAAGCTCTACAAATATTCTTTAAGCCGAGTCCTCAAAGACTTAAGATTTTTTTTTTCGAGATTCGCAACGTTTCCATAAAATTTTCTGTGTCAAGTCCAAACATGAAATCAAAATCGAAAATAGAAATAGAAAAAAAAAAAAAAATAGAAATGCAAATACAATGCAGTCGGGCGATAGCAGAGTCGCAGCCGCCGATAAACGTTGGCAGCGACGCTGACGTCGACGTCGTTTGATAAGCTTTGGTGTGGGTAGACGTAGGAGTAGGTGGTGGGTGGAAAGAGGGAGGAGGGTAGGTGAAAGAGGGCGAAGGGCAAATTGTATGCGTGTGTTTTTGCCGATAAGAAAAAAAAAAAAAAACACACACACAAAAGATAGAAGGAAAGGGAGAGGGAGAGGTAGAAAGAAAGAGAGAGCAAACGATCTCAGGTGCGAAAATTATTATTATGTTTTTTTGTTTCTGTTGTTGTTGTTGCACTGTTTTTGCCTAATGCAGCGCAACGAATTGCGGCGAATCTTTTTTCATCAGCCCACACGAAACGAAAAAGCAAAGCCCAAAATCGGCAAAAGCTCAAGGGACGAGGGAAGAGAGCTGTAGAAAGAGAGAGAGAGAGAGAGAGACGCGGAGAGAGAGGCGGAGATTTTCCCACGAGTGCCGCAACGCTTTTCATCAACGTCAACGCTGACAGCCAACAACAACAACAACAACGATGCGAATGAGAATGAGACAAAAGAGACAAAAAAAAAAAAAAAAAAAAAAAAGTACAGCAACAACAGTGTGAATTGCATTTTGGGTTGTCGCCCAATTCCCTTCAGAGATCCGCCCAAAACATAGCATAGAAAACTCATACATTTAATTAAATTACAATTGCCTGAGAAGAAGGAGAAGAGGAAGGAGAAGAAGAAGAAGAAGAAATATGCAAAGCAAAGAGAAAGGCATCAAAAGTCATTTTGCAGTTCAGTGCAATACAAGTTCAAAGCTAGAAATGAAAGAAAAAAGTATTTTTGTTTTTTCGTTTCAATTTATTTATTTTAAAAATTGATTTTGAAAGTAATTTTTTTTGTGGATTCATTTAATAATTTGTTAATTAATTATGTTGATTAATATAAATAAAATTTGTCGCATCAAAAAAAGAAAAAAAAGAAAGGAATTTTTACATTTAATTCGCAATTTTTTTTATGATTGTGTCCCATTTCCCATAAGAGTATATACTTATATATTTATTTGATCAGCATCATTAACCAAGCATACAAAGATAATGAAGTTTAAACACACACACACACACACTAACATTAACAACTTCAGTTTAGGGTATTCCATCAGTCGGGTTTTTCTTAAATACATTAACTAAATGCATCTCAAAACTAAAATAGTTTTTTTTTTTTTTTTGTTCACTTCTAAATTTAAAACTAATACATATGCAATTTCGCATATGTGGCTTTGGCCTGCATTAATTAATAATTAATGTAAGCTGGTGATGTGAGTGTTTCTTGTTGTTGTTGTTGTTGTTGTAACCTCTCTCTTTTCAAATGTTGTTGCTGTTGTCGTCGTCGTCGTCGTCATTGCAAATATGGGTGTGGGAAAAAGTGGGCGGAGTAAAAAGTGCGACGCCGTCGTTGGCGGTGGCGTCAACTCCTCTCTCTCTTTCTCTCTATCGCTCTCCCTTTCTCTCTCTCTCTCGCTGTGTGTGTGTTTAGTTGTAATTGCGTTTGTACAACACCAACAATTGTTGTTGTTGTTGTTGTCGTTTGCATGCGACACGCGCTTAAATTGAATTGGATCATATCATTTTTTTTATTTATTTTACCCAAGTGCATTGTTGTTGTTGTTGTAGTTGTTGTTAAATGGATATAGTAAATTGTGGCCACGCCTTGGCCGCTGCCTTTCTCTCTCTTGCCACACAACGTGGCACAAGAAACTAAAAACTAAAAAACTAAAAAACTGGCCATTTGAAAGTTGTCGTTTTTAATGGAATTTTAGCAATATTTTCTATATGGAATACAAATGCTCTATCAAAAAGCTTCTCATAGTGTATGTGTGTGTTTGTTAGTGTTGTTGTTGTTGTCTGTGGCATTGAAATGTCTATTATTGCCAGGGCAATTGGCAATCGTTGTAAGTTGCAAGCATTGCTGCAGCTGCCACTCAGTCATTTGAACTTGCCACACATTTTGATTTGATGAATGAGTTTAATCAATTTTCACAGCCAGCAGCATTGTTGCACGCCGCACGTTGCGCGTTGCACGTTGCCGCACGTTGTTGCACTTGACTCTGAACTCGCTCTGAATTGCGCTTAATTGCAGTTCGCACTTATGTAATATCTATCTATTCAAAGGCATCCAAATGCCAATCCAATGCAATTCATTCTCCTCTCTTTTTCTTCCATCTTCAATCTTCAATTCAAACAACAACAACAACAACTACAATGAACAATGAATGGCGGCATTTGCTTTGTTGTTGCCACGATTGATTGCCACAGTGTTGTGTATGTGTGTGTGTGTGTGTGTGTGTGTGTGTGTGTGCTCTCCATTCAGCACCTTTATATTATCTGTTCATCTTAAATTGCATCTGTATCTAATTGCCGCTTCTTCGTTTTCATTTCATTTTCAGGTAAGTGCCGCCCCCCCCCCCTCACCCCTTTCACCCTTTGTTGCCCATGGTGGATATGCAATTTGGTGAGCTAATGAATCTTTAAAAAGTCTAATGACAAATACTAAAATTAACTACTTATATTCCAGTACAAACGATTTTTTTTTTTTTTTTTTTTTTTTTTAGTTGGCAACTTTTATTTTTAATATTAATCATCCAACTAAACGGCTATAAAATGTTGAACTGAGTGTGAAAAATCAATAGCAAATAACCTTGAATATAATTACCTTTCTCAAAAGAAAAGTTTCAGAATTTTATTGCAATCGTAGGAAAACATTGATAAAAAAAGGATTCCAATCTAAACTTTTTTTTTTTTTAAAACTGTTGTTTATTTATAAGGCTTCCTATAATCTAAACTGGTTTTCCAACTAATCTAATCTTTAACTCCTTTAATGGTTTTCTTGGATCATTTTATTTTTGGATTTCTTCTTAACATTTTTTCTTTAATAACACAAATTTCACAAATAAACAGAGTTTTTTTTTTCAAGCTTAACCTTTATGCCAACCAAGAATGATTCCTTGTAAATTGCATTAAATAAATATGACGTAAACAACTATTGTTTTCAGCAACAACAACACAATTAACGTGAACAGTGGAATGGCAAAAAGTGGTTGACAGTTTTTCAGTACTTTGACAGCTGTATTTTTATTTCAACATTTTGCAACATTTGCAACCTTTGGCCTTTCACTTTTAACTACCATTTTGATGATTGCAAAAGTGCAAAAGAAATTCTTGTTAACTGACTGATATACCGTTATGTTCATTTTGTGCCCCTAACTGAAATTTCTTTCTTCTGTCAGCTGTTCTTTTCTTCCCTTTCTTCTCCTCTTGTTTTTTTTTTTTTTTAGTGACCCGAATTCGCGTTGCGAAGCAGGGGAAGATTTCTATCAGCTAAATGAGAGTGTTGGCAACCCTTTTTTTTTTTTTTTTTTTTTTTTTTTAGTGCCGGTGAAAGTTGTGGCACGTGCGGCAGCTGCTGCTCCTGTGGCAGGAACAGTTCCTGACTCGCAAAATTGTCTTTGGAATGTGCCGTTACGTTTGCTTCCTCTACACACACACACACACACACAAATTTGTTCCTTTTTTGGGGGGGTAAAAACTTTCACTTGCAACATGCTGCAGCTGGCTGGCTCGCATTCCGTTAGCTCTGTGGCATAAAAGCTGGCATCAATCATAGGCTCTAGTCGAGTGGATAGAGGAGAACGTGGCAAGTCGAGCAGCATGCCACAAAATGGGGCGTTATCGCTCTTAATGACACATCATTTGTTTAGCCGTTGCACTGTGGCAAGCTTATTACATTTGCCACATGCCGAACGATTCATCTTTTAATTACCGCGCTGAAAGCGAGCATTTTTCAATCGATTCCGCTGCGACTGCGCAGCTCACTATCTCCCTCTCATTCGCTCTCTCTCTACCTCTCTCTCTCTCTCTCTCTTTCTTTGTGCCCACGCATGCCTGAGCAATTTCGCTTGTGCGCTTTTGCACTAAAATAAATCTACAGCGATTTGTTTGTTTGCACAAGTCGCCGCCAGTCGCCGAATTTCCGCTAAACCTCTCTCCCTCTCTCTCTCTCTCTCTCTCTCTCTCTGTCTCTCTCACTCATCTTGTGTATGGTGTGCGTAGTGGAGCCCGTTACATTACGGGCTGTTTAGTTGCTTATACCCTGTGTTCGAAAGAAGGCATGAAAGAAGGCATGAATCAGTGGCTCAATATTTACTTATTTTGTTACATTCATTTCATCAAGAACAATTATTGAAATAAAAAAAAAACATAAAAAATAAAAAAGAAGTTCTCTTACTTAGTATAAATATTCCTTTTAAAGATACTAGTATGTTATTTCTTAGACTTTCTATATTAATGTATCTTGGAGGTAGCTTAGATTTGGCTAATAGGGTATTTATTTATCATGAAAATAGAAGGCATGAAAGAAGGCATGAATCAGTGGCTCAATAGAACAGTCTTTTGATCAATTAATGACTGTATATAATTTTTACTTATTTTGTTACATTAAGTGTAAAAATCACTCAAGAACAATTATTGAAATAAAAAAAAACATAAAAAATAAAAAAAAAGTTCTCTTACTTAGTATAAACAACCCTTTTAAAGATCCTATGTTATTTCTTAGACTTTTAATATTATATAGATCTGGCTTATAGGGTATTTAGCTGGCCTGTATGCTTTCTTTCGCTTACGTTCTGTGTCTCTGTCTGGGTTGGGTGTTATTTATCATAAAAAATTGCTCAGATTTGTTTTGCGACGGCAAAGACATGACGCTCATTTGTTAGCAAACGAACTGGCAACGGGGCAAAAACTGCAACTGCAACTGCCACAGCGTTGCACATTTAGTAGTGGGGGTGAGGGGGAGGGGAGGGGAGGGGAAAGTGCTGCTGCTGGATAACTGGCGATTTTCACTTGAGGCAGGTTGCAGTTAGTCTACGGTATATACCCTGTAAAATATAAAGAGATATTTAGTATGTAGACTTTTGTAGAGAGCATTCGCTAGTCGTCTTGATTTTCTACTCTTACTTATTTATACATAGTATATTTTGTTGCTCTTCACTTCTTTTCTGCGTGTCGTGTGTTCTTATTATTATTATTATTATTATTTTGTCTTGCCAAAGTTCAACGCAAATATAATCTGTCAAATAATTTATCAGTGTTTGCTGACGATGAGCTAAGAGCAGCAGCAACAACAGCAGCAACAACAACAACAACACTGCAACAGCAACTGTTGCCTTGTGCAAAGTTCACTTTGAGTGCTTGGCAACAACAAAAATCGCATTCGCATCGATAAAGAAATGCTTTCTTTCTTCTTCTTCTTGGGTTTTTTTTTTTTTTGCTGTTTGTTTATTTTTGGAAACGGAATCTAATGATGCACCTTAAGGTGCACAACACTCTTAGCGTCTGCTTCTTTTTCAAGTAGATTTTTTTGCACTGCGTTCTCTTTGTGTGCTTTTTGTATTGAACTTGCTCCAACGACTTTCAGTTTACAGATGCTTAAGCTTGAAGATTTTGATTGTCGCTACTATTTTAACGCACAGTTCTTAAAATTTGTTTTCTTATTTTATTTTTTTTTTTTTGAGTGCACTTTCAAGAAGAAGCACTTTAGACAAAAGTTAGGCAAAAGTTGAATTTAAACTAAAATCACATATTCAACCTGTTTCAATATTTTATAACCTCTGAGTAGGCCGATTAATATTATTAATAAAAATAATATAAATAAAAAAAAAAAAAAATTGCTTGCACTCGAATTGGTTTGAGTCTCAGCTTAGGTTATGGTTCCAGCTATAGTTCCTTTACTAGCTCCATTCACTTTTGGCTTTTGCTCAATCGACATTTTCTTCTTTTTCTTGTTTTTTGCGATTATATACATATGTGTGTGTGTGTGAGTGTGTTTGCTCTCAAACACAAAACGATTAAATTATCTCAAGGTTGCACGCGCAGCTATTTTATCTGCATCTGCCTTTTCTCTGGTTTGTTGCTGCTCTGTGCTATTTTTCTATTTACGCTTGCCTTTTCGTTTCGTTTCCTTTCCTTTCCTCCTCCCACCACCCCAAATATTTTCTCATCTTCATACTTTAACTTGAAATACCTTTGATATTCAATACTTGTGCCGAAAAACCTGCTGTCTGCTTCTGCCTCATAAATAATATGACATGTGCGGCAAGTTGCAATCAAAACAACAACAAAATGAACTCAGGTTAAGCACTCAGTGGCCCTTCCATCCCCATCCATCCATTCTTTTCCTTCCTCGCTTCTTCTCTGTTCCCTTTTTTATACTTTTTTTTTTGTTGCTGCTGTGGGGCAAGTTGTTGTTGTTTGGCATTGTTACCCACAGACCCAAAGACGAGTTGTTGTTGCTGGTGTCAAAAGCTGGGCGAAGGCCAATTCCGAATGCGGAAGCTGCAACACAACCACAGAAGGCAACTGTTGTTGTTGCTGCTGCATTTTTGTTTGTGCTTCTGCTGCTGCTGCTGCTGCTGCTTGTTATTGGACACCTGTTGTCCCTGCTCGATTTATCGCTCGTGTTGTTGCTGCTGCTGCTGAAATCGTGCCGTTTATGATGATGACCGTTTGCCGGTGTGTTCGCCTTTTATTGCTTTTCGATTGCAGCGTGTGAATTATGATCATGCCGACGGCAACATGTTGCTGTTGCTGTTGTTGTTGTTGTTGTTGTAGCGGTCACGTGCTCGAACATGTTGCATGGCTTTGGCTTTGATTTGAAGCGCCAACAGGTGTCGAATTGCTGTTGTGGTGCCCTCTGGCATCAGCAACAATAATATCGTTAACAACAGCAACAACAACAGCAACATAACCCAAATATCATTAACAACAAAAGCAGCAGCAACATACAGCACATACAACAATGACACTGCAGTTGTTGTTGTTGTTGTTGTTGTTAAGCTGACACCTACGCAACAGCAACAACAATTGCACCTGGTCAACTGCTAACGATGCGCGCGTGTCAGCAACATGTTGCTGCTGCGTATTTTGTATCATTAGTCAAAGTAACGCGACACAAATGAAAAAAAAAAAAAATATACAAAAAAGCAGGGGGAAAATAGCCAAGAAGAAAAAGCAAAGCAAAGCAAACTGGCAATCAGCAGCAGCAAAAGCTGCCCAAATCAATTGCTGCCGTTCGTTTGCTGTTGTTGCTGCTGCTGCTGTTGACACAATCAACAGCAGTTGCTGCTGCGACAATAGACCGAGTCTTGGCATGATTTATGGCCAGGCATTTCTTGCATCTCACCCACACAGAGATGCTTCCACACACACACACTCACACACACACAGCAACACACGCTAATTGTGTGTGAAAGCAGCAGCAGCAGCAACAACTTGCTGCATTGCTCATACGCCCACGTGTACGATCGCATTACCATTCACTGGCATATTTAGCATTCGCATAGACGCAATCATAACCATAAGAGTTTCCTCCTTTTTTCGATACCCTTCAATCGGAACAAAAGGGGTGTAATGGTGTAGTGGAAATGTTGGTAACAATCAGAAATTTTCATCTCATCTTGATCAGAAGAGTCGATTTGAAAATATCGATATACAAACGTTATCGATAACATTTACATCTTGATTCTTCCAACTTTTAAACTTGCTCTGTAGTGGAAATGTTGGTAACAGGCAGAAATTTTCATCTCATCTTGATCAGAAGAGTCGATTTGAAAATATCGATAGACAAACGTTATCGATAACATTTACATCTTGATTCTTCCAACTTTTAAACTTGCTCTAAAATTGAAGAATGTCTAGGATGCAGGGTATCTTTAAGTCAAACTTCTATCCCAACTTAAACATTTTTTGGCCTTTTTTGCATCGGCTCTTGTTTTGAATAAACGAAAAAAGCGAACAAAAATGAAGCGACGATTTTGGTCAGTTGCTGTTGCAGTCGTTGCATGCCCCCGCTGCCCCATAAAAGGCGCTTGTAAGTGCTACTGTTTATCCAATGCGCCTAACGGTATAAAATGCGCTGCATAATTTACGCAAGCAAAACAACAAAACAAAGCCAAAAATTGGCAAAAAACAGCTGCCGAAAATAAGCGCTTGAGAGTTTTTCACACACACACACACACACACATGGAGAGAGAGAGATTCGCAGGGAGAAAAAGTTTTGCGGCGCGCTTTTCACTTTTCACAAAAATGGCCATGCAAATTACAAGACACATTAGCCGAGTCAACAATCCTACGCCTAACCCAAAAATGGGAGCAACTACAACTACAACTACAACAGCAGTAGCAGTAGCAGTAGCAACATGCTGCATGCTGCATGCTGCATGCCACATGCCGCATTTTGCCTAGTCAGGCGAGAGAGCAGTTTACAGTTTACAAAACGGAAATACGCCAAAAATATGTTTACAGCAGCTGCTAAGCGGCCATTGGAATTGCAGCCGCTAGGGGGCGCTGCAGGCGGGCGGCAATGCAATTGCTGACCAGAGTTGCCAACGCTTCAAATGCTAAGCAAAATCCTTCTCCTACTTTTAATTTGGTAAAGTTTTAAGGCATGAGAAAATACTTCTTAAAAAGTTTATTTTTTTATAAACCGATTTTCAAATAGTTAGTAAAAATAAGCTAAATAGTTAATCAACTCTAAAAAAAACACAGCACATTTTGGTATTGTGCAACACTGTCCCCACAACAATAAACTATAGTTTGAGAGAATTGAAATCAATTTTTCTTGTGCTTCTTTTTGCCTCTTCTCATTTCTTTTTTGTTAGAGGGCTGGGTTGGCAACCCTGGTCAGTCAGTAGTAGTTGGCTAGTTGGTGGACTTTTGTCGTGGCCCGTTTGGAATGTTTAGTTAACCGTAAATACCAAAAAGTCGCACTGCGCCCGCGCCATTTTGGCATTGATTGCTGAGACCAACACACACACACACTTACACACACACACACACACACACACGTGGACATGTAAATACACTCACTGGAGCGTGAATAACATTTGGTAATCATGGCACAAACACGAAAATGCATTAACCAAAATTGTGATCATAAATTTTCAATCGACACGCGGCGGGTGCTGTTGTTGTTGTTGTTGTGTGTGTGTGTGTGTGTGTGTGTGTGTGTGTGTAAGCGCATGAATGACTGGACTAAAACTGAACTGGACTACGCTGCATGTTGCACACACACACACACACACATGTGTGTGTTTTAGTGTGTTGCAGCTGCGCGCATTCTTGGTCAGAGAAAGTTTTTGTGTTGTTTGTTGCACAAGTGGCAGGCAGCTATGCAGCATCCACACAGCACAGTTGCACAGTTGGGTCAGTTAAATGCCAAAGGCTGCTTGCAACTAGCTGCGTGGGTGCAACAACAACAGCAGAGTTGCCTAAGTAGTCGAAGCAATAAAGAAATAAAAGTATTTCTCAACTCTTTTCTACTTATTTATATATAAGTTTTAAATGGAAAAGAAATATATGAATCTAAACACTATATATTACAAAATTTGAAGATTTGTAAGTTAAACCATTTTTTAATAATTTTTCTTTCTATTTTAAAATATTCTTGATTTAAATCTTAGCAAATATACAAAAAACAGTTTTAATACAATTGAACTTGTCAGATTTTCACTCAGTTTGAGTTCTCTTCCCTTTTGCTTTTATAGTTGTGTCCTGTCCTGCCTCAATATCCTTCCACACACACACAGCTTAATCGAATCAATTGACAAGCGGCTGTTGCAGTTGCCACAATTTTTTGGCCAACAATAAAAGCTGGACTCTTTGTTGTTGTTGTTGTTGTTGCCGCTGGCATATGACTCATGTTTTGAATTGTTGGTCTCCCTTTTATTCAATTCGTTTGTTTTGTGTTTTTTTTGTTGTTGTTTGGTTCTTTCCATCGGATTTTCGCTGCGGCTTAAAGCGCGCGCTTGTGGCACAATGTGAGAAGCGCCCTGGTCGAAGGTTTTAACCACTTTGCCACAATGTTGTTGTTGTTGCTGCTGCTGTTTGCTGTGGCTTCTGTTGCTGCTGTCTGTTGCTATTGCTGGCCCATAGTTGTTTCGATATCAGCGCATTCCTTTTGGCCTGGCCAATTGACTTGCCCACACACACACACACACACACACACACACACACATATACGAATGCTGTTGATAACAATTTATTGAGCTGACGCTTTTTGGCCTGTTGCTGTTGCTGTTGCTGCCTCTGTGTCTGTGGTGTCTGTGGTGTCTGGACCCTGGACCCGGAGCTTGAATCTGTATTTCGTGGCCTTTTGCTTCTTGCTTGTTGCTGTCTGTTGTTTATTTTTATTGTTTGCGAGGTGTTGTTGCTGCTGTTGCTGCTGCTGCTGTTGCTGCTTCCCAAAATCAATTGAGTTTAACTGCTTTTAATTTACTTGGAATTTGTACAGCTTTAATGGATTTATGTCGGCTTATGTTGCTGCTAGCAACAGGTTGCTGTTGTTGCTGCTGTTGCTGCTACTGCAACTGCAACTGTTGCTGGTGACAAGCTGGCACATATTAAAATTTATCATGTGCTAAAAACTTATCAATTATAAATATGCATAACATTTTGTATGCTTCGGCTGCTGCTGCTGCTGTTGCTGCTGTCGCCCCCCCCAGCAACATCAATCAAAAAACGCAGCAGCAACAGCAATTTAGACATGCCATGCCATGTTATTAACTAATTACAGACGACTAATCTAAAACGCCGCGCCAAAACAGGTGCCCATGCATCATATGCCCAAGCAGCAACAAGAGCAGCAACAAGAGCAGCAGCAGCAACAGCTGCCTAATGAAATGTGACATGTTGGCCACGACCAGGCCTAAACTGTCAACGTCTGAGCCGTGCCCAGGACCAAACTCGTTTGCATGTCGCGTCATTCGTCATTCGATGTTGCTGCTGCATGTTGCTGTTGCTCAGGTGCAACGCCAGCAGCTAGAAGATGTCGCTTGTTGCTTGTTGCTTGGCCACCCGCTAGCCAACACATGTCACATGTCATGTTTGCTGCACGCACTTGTTGTTGCAGCTTTGGTTGCTCTTGCCATTTGCCGGAAGCTTTATTTTGTTGCTGTTGCTGTTGCTGTTGATGATTATGATGTTGCTGTTGCTGTTGTGTTGCTGTTGCGATGACATGCGTTGCTAAACGTGCCGCCGGTTGTTCTTGTTGCCGTTGCACGCATTCAAATGAGCCAAGCTTGATTTCCTGCAACATGTTGCTGCATATCGAATGCGCTCCAACATGCTTCAAAGATTATGAAAATTAGATATACAAATCGGCAAACGGATGCAGCAGCAGCAGCAACAGCAACAGCAACATGTTGCTGCGGGTCAGGGTCGTTGTTGTTGCTGTTGCTGTTGCTGTTGCTGCTGCTGTCGCCTGCGTAAATTACTTACCAATCAAATGGCACTCGAGAAAAGCTACGCGGAAATTGCTTGAAACGGAAATGTGCCCGTCGTGGTTGCAAGCTGCTGTTGCTGCTGCTGTTGCAAGTTGCTGTTGCCAATTTCATGTCATTTGTTGACAACGCTTTGCGGATATTGTTGTTTTTAGCATTTTGCATAAATAGTTTAGCAAAATCTCTGCGCAAAAATTGGGTTAGAAGGAAGTTGTCGCTTTGCGGTCGTCTTCCCTCTCTCTCTCTCTTCCTCTCTTCCTCTCCCTCTCCCACTTTCCCTCACCGTGCAGTAAACTCTGTGTTTGGTATGTTGCCTGTTGCTCTTGTGGCACCATTCAAAGAATGCCCTCGGCATGCCTTAATTATAGTGCTTTGGCCAGCATTGGCAGGCGCCGCCACAACAACAACAACAACAACAACAACAACAACAACAACAACAACAACTAACCACGCCTCCCAAATACAAATACAAATCCACATACATCTTGTTGCTGCGGGCTGGCGCTATGTTGCTGTTGTTGTTGGTTTTGGGGCGTGCAGTTCACTGCGCATTGTTGTTGCGACTGTCTGTGTGTGTGTGTGTGTGCCACATGAGGCGTGGCTTAAAGCACCAAAATTTATTACCAGTTCAACTAACTTGATCAATGACCAACTAAATGTTGTTTAGTTCTGTTTCTAATGCAATCTTTTGTTGCCACTTATATTTCTTTCTGGCAGCAACTGTTGCTGGCAGCTGCTGCCTGACTAAGCCTATAATAATAAAAAAAAATGCATTGCATTTTTGCGATTTCGATTCTGGCATCGCTGCCGCAATATGTCATTAAACAGTTGCTGCTGTTGCTGTTGCAATCATAATAATTAATGGCAACTCATTTGCTGCATTTTTACACCCGCTAACGGTCTACGAAAAGAGAGAGAGAGAGAGCGAGAGAGAGAGAGAGGCGCTTAATTATAGGCGGCAACAGCAGCAAGTTGCAACAGCGAGAAGGATGATGTTGACGATGGATGCGTTTTAATAGCCACTTGGCTGCCAGATCATTAAAGTAAAAATTGATTTTCTAACCTGCAACGATTTTTGCATTAACAATTAGCTATCGTTGTTGTTGTTGTTGTTGTTGCTGCCTGCAGCATCTCTGCTTTAGAATCTCTTTTAGTTGCAGCTCATTCGCGCCGCTTTATTAATTAACAATGCCACACCAGGCAGCCGCATTTAAGGCATTAATTGCCCCAACCGGTTAACATCACTGCACCACAATTTGCACCACCAAGCCAACCACTCACTAACCACTAACTAAAGATCCGCATAGGCTGAACGCCTAATCAATCTAGCAAATTGTCGCCCAGCAGCAGCAGCAACAGCAACAGCAACAAGAGCAATATTCAATCTGATCTACTCTCTCTCTCTCTCTCTCTCTCTCTTTCTCGCGGTTTTCTCTAATTATGACAACTAGCTGTTGTTGTTGTTGTTGTTGTTGTGCGTGCTCACGTGTTTTTCTAATTAGCCGGCCCCAAGATGACAATAAGCGATAAAGCCGTCGCCAGCATTCGACGAGCAAATTGACAATCATCGCTGAAAATACGAGAGCGAAAAAGAGAGGGAGAGAGATAAGAGGGTGGAGAGAGAGAGAGAGAGAGATCGAAACGATCAGCACAGTGCTGCCAACTTGCTGTAAAACGTTAGGAATACTGTTGTTGTAGGATTTATTTGTTTTAAATTTAATTACTTTCAATAAATTTTTTACTTTTTATGCAAATGTCTTATAATTTAGGGATCAATGAAACTTAATTTTTCTTAGGTAGTTTTTATTTATTCTCTATATGTTATATTTAAAAATTTTTTTTTAAAGCTCTCATATTATTGAGGCTAAGAGGTTTTTAATTTTAGTTTTTATTGAAAGTCTTATGTTTTTTGAAACACACAAATGAATAAAAAAAAACCCTTTCTTTGGCTTTAAATAAAAGTTGTTATTTGTTTTTAATCAGAAATTTTCTTTATTCTTAAAGTTATTTTTATGTTGTTTTCATAGTTATTTTTAAATTTATTTCATTTTGTTTTAAATATTTATTTTGCCCAAAATCATTTCAACTGTTAATTAAAAATGTTAATTACAATTTAGATTTGCTATCTGCCAAGTTGGCAGCACTGTCAACCGTCAAGCATCAAGCTTCAACGTCAGCAGCAAAAGGCAACCCTGTCGTCTTCTTCTTCCTCTTCTCTCTTGCCTCAAATGGCAATAACACACCCACTGCCAGTTGGCCAGGTTGGCAGCCTCCGCTGCCTGCTTGCTGCTCGCTGCTTTCTGCTTGCTGCATTTTGTTGCTTGCAACGCCCACAGAGCGTTTGGCTGAGCTTTAATGCGTTTTCATTTAACACACAGGTCCAAGTTGGCCAGGCTTGTTAGCTTGTGCATGTGTGTGCCTCCCACTTGGCAATCTAATATAGAGCCTCCCCCTTACCTCACCTCCTCCTCTCCACTATCAACGCGTGTTGGCGTCTCTCTTCTTCTTTTTTAGCAATTTTTCGCACATTTTGCTGACGTTTTGGCGCTTTTCGCTTCCGCATGGCAACAAGACAAGTCTTTCTATATACATATTTATATATAGTCCTCTTCCTCTTCTCTTGTTCGATCTTTAGCTTAAGTTTTCTATCAATATACTACAACGCTCCACATTAATAACGCATCCACCCTCTAATTGCATTGTGGCTGGCTGGCCGCCTTAATCGAATTCCAATTGCAGCCACTGCTGCCACATGCCGCATGCCGCATGCCGCATACCGTTCGTTTGCCCCGATGCGCGATGCGCAATTTCGATTACGCGCCGCTATTTTCGGGGCAACCTGATAAGGCAATAATCCAATCCACCTAACTCTTCCCTCCCCTCCCCATCTTTTAGGCCTTCTCTTCAGTCTCTTCCACATTTTTTTTTTTTTTTAGAAAGTGGCAACGTTTCTTGAGCTGCTTCCGCATTTGGCGTCCATGGACGTTGCTAAGTTATGTGCTCAGATTAGCGGGTGTGTGTTAACTCTGTGTGTGTGTGTGTGTGTGTGTGTGTGTGTGTGTGTGTATCGGCGAGCAGGCCTAATGAAAACCATAACTTTAACTTGGCATTTTGGGCCTGGCTTTTTATTTGCGTCTAGTGGCAAAAAGAGGCGACGCCTTTTGTTCGTTTCTTATTACTATTATTATTATTATTATTATTATTATTATTATTATTATTATGTTATGTTTGGGGTCAATTAAGGTCATTCGTTGCGATAATGTTCTTGTGTGTGTTGCAGGTGAGTTTGTGCCACAACTGGCGCTTACTTCACTTAACTTTATGCAACCAAATTGCATTGCAGCTACGAATAATGCCTTAAATAGTAATTCAGGCTGACCGAAACAGCAACAAGCAAGCAAGAAACCAAATTAAAACAATTTGTAAAAAGTTCACACAGTTATAAAGATACAGATACATAGCATATATATATACATATATATATATGCCTGATTTTGGCTAAAGGCTGTCACATTTTGTGCTGCTGCTGTTGCCGTTGCTGCTGTTGCTGCTGTTGCTGATGACTGGCCATAGAGAAATGACCACAAAATGTGCGCATAAATCAACACAATGGCCAAATGCAGCAGCAGCAGCAGCAGCAGCAGCAACAACAGAAACAGCCGCCAAAGGTGTGGAGCCAGCAACAACAACAGCTTGGAAAATGCAAATTTCACATGGAAAACGAGCCGCGGGGGATGACAATTTGCTGTTGTTGTTGTTGTTGTTGTTGCTGCTGCTCTTGCTGCTAACTCAAAACAGTTGCTGCCGTGCGAGTCTGATGTTGCTGCTGTTGCTGCTGGGAAATGAATTAATAAACTTGCAACGGCGGCCGCTTTTGTAAAAATGCCGCCAATACATGTTGCAGTTGCAGTTGTTGTTGCTGCTGCTGTTGCTGTTGCTGCTGCTGCTGCTGTTGCCTTGCAGCAACAATACGCAATGAAAAGCGAACAAACGAAATTGAAATCTGACACCAAAAGAATTGACATACACACATAGACATAGTGGAGAGCGACTCTCAACCGAAATGCAAATTCAACGAGCCGTTCGCCCAAAATCAATGAAAATTGACCAACTACTTCAGTTTCCCCCCCATTTCCCCTTAAGCACATACTACCCCCCTCATGCTAACCAGACGAAAATTGCATTTAAATTGTTTTAATAACCGAAACATGGAGATTGAGATACAAATAAGGAGAGTGTTTAACTAATAAATACCCTAAAGACATGTTTTACATTAATATAACAGTTTATATTTATCGATAATTATCGATTCGTAAACTCTTATCGAAAACCTTTCTTGTTTACTCTCATAATTTGACTAGATCTTTAAAATAATTTCAAGAGCAGTGAAATACTATCAGATTAAGAAAATAATCGATAATTATCGATATACATAAATACACTATTTCCAAATTTCATTAAATATATGTTCCCTGAAATCCATATACATACCTAAATTGCATAGATTTAACAACATATGTATACATATACCCAGAGAAAATGTTTGCGTTATGGGTGAAAATCTCTGGTCAAAACGTTCAAAAGAGTTAAACGTTTCGTTAAGCTTTACTCAGAGCTCTGGCAAAAGCTTAACGAAACGTTTAACTTTTCTAACCAAATGTTTAACTCTTCACCTATAACGCAAGCAGCTTTCTCTGTTAACAGGGTATTTTGCAGTCGAGATTTCCCGACTAGGAGATACCAGTAATTGTATGTATCCTTCTGTGAATAAACTTTAATCTTCCGATTCGACCGATTTCGATGAATTTTCATTACTTTGTATAAAGTTTCCAAAGCGTGTTTCACATTTTCGATATTCAAGATTTTAATGTTATCGATCACATGTGTATATCGGAAACGGAAATAGTTATCGAAAATCGGAAACAAACTTGTACTGCCTAGGAAAATCTGAAGTCTCTCTGAAATCGAATAGTCTCTGAGATCGACGGATGCTGATCAAGAATATATGTATACTTTTTAGAAGTCGGAGATGCTTCCTTCTGCCTGTTACATACTTTTTGCACAAAACCATTATACCCCTTTAGCCCATTTAATGGGTTCGGGGTATAAAAACAGATATTAGCGTTTATTTTTGTCCCTGCAGCAGCAGCAATTGCAACTGCAACAGCTGCTCCATTGGCTGTGCAGCAATTGAATTGAAATGTTGTCCGTGTCCGTTTGGCCCACCGCTGGTGGTGCTGTTGGTGGTGCTGGTGGTGCTGGTGGTGCTGTTGGTGGTGCGCTGTTATTTTATTGATTTGCTTGCTTGAAAATTGATCTTAATTTTTATGGGCCGGCAACTTGACTTCGACTTCGAGTTTGAGTTTGAGTTTTGCGGTTCATTTGCATACTATTTTGAGACTTGGAGTTTTGCATTCGAAATGATTATGAATAACTGTTAATTGTGTTTGGGCTATTACGTTGCATAAAAAATGCCGTTGGCATTAAAGAGCGAAAGAGCGAAAGAGAGAGAGAGACAACAAAGACCTTTTTCGCAGCAATTTGCCAGTGATTTCAATTGCTTTGCATTTCCGTTTGCTCTCGACTTTGATTGTGGAGGGAAACATTCGAATATCGGGCGTTTCAAATCTTTCAACTTGATCACACTACCACGAGCCATAAAATTGCAAATTACACTAAATAAATAGTTGTAATATAATACGCTCGAAGAGTAGCAGTAAAATATATAAAAATCTAGTTTGATTTAATATATTTTAAATTATTACGAAAAAAAAAATAAAACTTTGCACAGTCAGAAGTTTGTTAAAACCTGACTTTTCTCTATCTCTCTCTTTCTAACTCTGCCCATCTCTATCTCTTTCTTGGCTTGATTATCTGTTATGTGGCTTTCATATAGTATTTATGGCCATCAGTTTGGCAGGTTAAGCACACAGTTCAGTTCTCTTTCCCTTTCCCCTCCTTTCGCCATCACCTTTTGCCTGCAACATCGGCTTTTGACTGAAGTCTGGCCTAATGACAACGGTAGCAGCTACTGCCAGGCAATTACTTAATTTACACTTGGCTTTGTTGCTGCTGTTGCAAAGCTATTGAACACCAGCTGAAGCTGAAGCTGAACCAGAAGCAGAAGCAGAAGCTAAAGAAAGAAAGAATGCGGACAATGGCAGAGTGTGGCAACAAATTCAAAAAGTGTGCAACGGGCAACGCCTTCTCTTGCTCCTTCTCCTCGTCTGTTTTCTGTTTTTTTTTAGTTTTTTTTCGTTGCGTTGCGTTGCGCTTAAATCAAGCAACGCTCTGACGCTTTAACGTCGCAGACTCGGCTACTGAAGCAGAAAATTACTTTCATCATAATTTAAAGTTACTTATGACCGCAGCAGCAGCAGCAACAACAGTCAAGAGTCCAAGCCTCTGTTGTTGCTGCTGCTGCTGATTGTCTTAGGCTCTGCACAAATTGAAAAATCATCTTTGTGCAGGATGTGCTGCTCCTGTGTTGCTGCAACTGTTGCAACTGTTGCTACTAGTTGCAGGGCAAACATTTGCACGTCAAACAAAAGTGGCAGTGAAATAACAAAATTATGTTGGCAGATTTGTGGCGACGTTGAAATTATTGCTGCACCAATGTGTGTGTGTGCACATAATTGCTATGTTGCTGTGACGTTTGTGGCATGAATGATGTGGCGTGGGCTTCCTTGGTCGCTACTGGGCACAGCTTGCAACAGTGCAACACTGCTGATCCACATTTTGCATAAATTACACTTCATTTGATTTGGGCAGCCGCGTCTCCAATGACAATGCCACAACGGCAGCAGCAACTACTTGCAACTGCATGCTGCATGCTGGCCACACAATCAAGTCAAGTGTTTATTTGTTTATGGGCCGTGTCTCTCTCCTCCTCTCTCTCTCTCTTCGTTTTTTGTGTTAGTGAGTGAGTGGCATGTTGCACGTTGCACGTTGCATGTTGGTGGTCCACATTGCGTTCCTTTCGTGCGTTTGTTTGCCGCAATTAGCGTGTGGGCTGCAACAGCAGCGGGTGAGTGAAAGTTGCAGTTGTTGCAAGTTGCTGTTGTTGCAAGTTGTTGTTGTTGTTGTTGCTGTTGCCTGCATTTTGATAAGCTCCCCCACAGTCTAAGCCTGGTCAACCTCTCTCTCTCTCTCTTCCGCTCTCTCCCCGCAAAACTCCGTCCCCCTCAAATGCACACCTGTTGCAAGTTCGTTGTTGCAAGTTGCAACCGGTTCGTGTTTGGAGCTTTTGAGCTCGTTAGTTAATTCAAAGAGCTGTAAATATTATAACAGGTCGCATTTCATTATTTCAGTATTAACAACACTTTTGCGCGCTTTTTATATTAATGGGTAAAAAATAAAAGGGTATTATGGGTTTGGGCAAAGGTATGTAACAGGCTAAACTCATTATATATTCTTGAACAGCATTAGTAGCCAAGTCGATTTGTTTCCGACTATCGATAACGCATGTGATCGATAACAATAATATCTTGAATTTAGAATATGTGAAAATTTCATCGAAATCGGTTGAAGTTTAGTCACAGATACATAACTACAGGGTTAAGGGTATCTGCTAGTCGGTATATCTCAACTAGAGCCTTCTTAATTGTTTTTTTTTTTTTTGTGTATTTTTAGAGCCTGGACAAACAACATTTTTCTGCCTATTTTTAGCCAAATGACATTTTGTTGTTGTGGTTTTTGTCGAGTGATTAAAATTGTGTGTGATATTTATATTCGGTTTATATTGACATCTAGTTGAATGTAACTGTTATGTTAAGCCATAAATAGATAAACTTAAACTTAACAAGCTTTTATAAGATTAGATATTAACTTTTATCTATATATAAGTATGTATGGTAGTAATTTAGTTAAGCAGGTTTTATTAACTGTAAAAACGTTTATTGCCTACTGAATATATGAGTTAACGGCAGCAAACAGTGTTAGATAACGCTGTTAAGGAAACTCAAACATAAACAAATACTAAATTTTTAATCACTTACTTTTTTTGCTTAAGGCTCAATTAAAAAATCCTGGCCGGAATTTGTGGTATATTTTGGAAGCGTGGACACAAGATTTTATAGTCCACTGATTTGTGGTAAAAATATGGCATTTTGACTTAAATACTTAAAAGTACTTGGTCACACTGAGCTATTTAAATTTAAGTTTAAAAGTTATAAGAAACTAGTTTGTTTCTTGTCTATCTATATAACAAAATATATGATTTGGTATTTCCTGAGCCCAGCGCCAGTGTGTACATATTGTATTAAATCGATACTATCGATAAGCAGTTTAGTATTTTTTGCCCACCTTTAACATATTAACTATGTTTGAAAATGGATTTTGTGCCCAGCCTGAAAGTTATATTTAATGGTTTTCTTGGTACAAAAAAGGGATTTGTGAGTGTTGCTTGTTGGCCACATTACTCATGCGCCATGTTGCACATGCGGGTATAAAATAACAGATTTATGCCTACGTTGCAACCAATGACACGCCAATTAGCCGCCCAGCAACAACAGCAACAACAGCAACAACAGCAACAGCAGCAACAACAGCAGCAACAGAAAAAAAGGCTTGCAAATAAAGCTTTGACATTTTTATGATGCTAAGCGGGGAAACAACAACAACAACAACTGGGTTAAGACTGGAACAATCTTTTCGGGGATAGCAGGCAGCTGTGTGACCTTTGCATGTGTTGTTGTTGTTGTTGTTGTTGTTGTTGTTGTGGAGGCGAATTGAGTTTGACAGCTGGGGGCGACACGATCCGATTGCGATCGCTCTTTGACCTTAATACGCGCCAGCTGCGTCAACCGTCAGCGCCCCCCTTCCCCCACCCTATCCCCCCCTTCTGCCTTGGCAACATTGTCATTTGACACCTCAATTGGGGAGGGGGGGGGGCACACGCACAGCTAATAAGCGCTCAATAAATGTGCAACACCCGCTGGCAACAGCAACATGTTGCTGCCCCAAGTGCGTGCAGCGACAACAACAACAACAACAACAACAATGTTTTGTTTTTGCTTTTGCAATCAACGGGGCAATCTCATTAATAAATTGCGCTGCATGCAACGCCGGCAACAAGCTGCAGTTGCAGTTGCTGTTGCAGCAACATTAATTGGCTGCTTACAGCTGACATGGCAGCGACTCTTGTTGCAAGTTGCAACGTAGCTGTTGCTGTTGCTGTTGTTGTTGTTATGGCTGGTATCAATTTAACTGCCGATAGGTGGCGCTGCTGCATGCCATCATCGGCAACATTTATTGTTTATGCATTTGTGAATTCACATTTTCAACATTTTTGGAGGGAGTGAGGGGAGTGAGGGGGATTGGACGACTAATTGATTTTATATGCGCCACAACGAAAACAACGAAAACAACAACAACAACATTGAATGTTGCCGGCAAAGGCGGCACATATTTTAAGCACAAATTACAAAGCAATAATCATAAATCTTGTTTGCGGCTCAGCAACATGTTGCTGCCATTTATCAAAATATTAATGTGTGCTTGTGTGTGTGTGTGTGTGTGTGTGTGTGTGTGTGTGGCAGATGCCAGACAAATGGGCATTGCGTGTGCCATATCAATGCAACGCAATTGTTGCTGTTGTTGTTGCTGTTGCTGTTGCTGTTGTCATCGTCGCTCAAATGTTGATAACTTGACGGCCAGCCTGGCAACAACAACAATTGCAAATGGAGCACGTGGCCAACAACAAGCAAGTCAGCAATTATTGCTGATGCCCCGCTGCTGTTGCTGCTGCTGCTGCAACTGATTGCTCTTGATTAAATGCTAGTCACTCACTTGAATACTTGAATCTGCAGCAGCAGCAGCAGCAGAGAGAGAGAGAGGGAGAGCGGACTCCCGGAAATTGTTTGTGCCACGAACTGCAGTTATGCACCACTTGCAGCCTCTGTTGCTGCCACGGCTGCTGCTAACATTTAAACAGCTTCCTGGCAGCTTGCTGTTGTTGTTGCTCTTGTGTTCTAGATGAACGCTTTGTCCAGCTGTTGCTGTTGTTGCTGCCTCAAAACCAAAAAAGATATATTCAACAATTGTTTGTTGTAAATCCAAATCTAGGCTAATAGATTTGAAGACACATTTTGTGTAAATCCTTCAAAGCCAACAACAGCAACTTCATTGCAGCTGCGTGTTGTTGCAACAACAACAACAACAACGACAACGACAGTAAATGACAACAAGAACCGCAACGATCCCTAGCTTATTAAAGTTTAATGACTATTGGGGTGGTCTTGGCACGTAGCTGTCACAGTTGTTGCTGTTGTTGCTGTTGTTGCTGTTGCTGCTGTCGCTGACGATTTGCGCAATGCGCGCAATGGCAGCAAATAATTGCAACGGCAACGTGCAACGATTTGCGGCGGCAACGAGGTGAAGGCAACAACAACAGCAACAAAATGTTTATATGAAAATTGAAAATGATCATTGCGCAATAAGCGCACGGCGACAACAGCAACAGCAACAGCAGCAGCAGCAACAACAGCCGACAAATAGTCAACGTTTTCTTTTGATGCTTTGCATTCGGCACGCAAAAGCAACAACAACAGCAACAACTTTATGCCGTTTCATCATGGCAACAACAATTGGCTAATAATATAAAATTTGGTGCCCAAAGAAAAAAAAAACAACAACAACAACAGCAAACGTCTTTGGCCCAAGGCTGTTGTTGTTGCTCCAGTTTTTTGTGTTATTATTGAACGCATAACTTAATTGCATTTCAATAGCTGACCCCATCATGGCAGCAACATAAATGTCAATAGCAACATGCACTTGCTGCTGTTGCTGCTATTGCAGTTGTTGCTGCTGTTGCAGTTGTTGTTGCCGTTGCTTATCGTCTGACCACAAATAACTGCAAATTGTGTGTATAAAAATGCAAACTGCATTGTTTGTCTCTCTAGCTTATCTGCCTGCAACTGGCCAGTAAATCAGCGTAACAGGCGCAACAACAGCAACAACAGCAGCAATGGCAACGGCAGCAGCAATGGCAACAAACTGCCAGGCAACACGCATGCGCCACCAAAAGTCATGTTCGTGCCACAAAGGCGACACCAAAGCCATACATATTGTAGGTGGCAGCAGCAGCAAAACGCCAACAACAACAACAGCAACAACAACAGCAGCAGCACTTAGTTGCAGTTGCAGCTAAATGTGGCAATTGTAGCTTACACACACACACACACACACACACATCCTAACTAATCATTTTGGGTAATAATTTTGCATTTTTTTTCTTGTCTGTGTGCAACATGTTGCAAAAGCGCGCGCCCTTTTTTTTTTGTACGAATTTTTGCTTGGCTCGTATATAACTGTCCAGTGTGGTGTGGGCGTGTTGCAGCTGCCCCGTCGCACAAAGAAACGTTTGCCCTTTTGTGAACTCGCCACGCAGCAGTTGCAAGTTGCAAGTTGCAAGTACGGCAACGGCAACAATAGAAAAGCAGGCAGGAAGCAGCCGTTTTAAATGATTTCAAATTTATGATCGGCACCCAGAGCAAAATCCTTTCACCAGCTTAGACAACGCATTAATAAATCAATAACGCGTTTATAATCATAGTCTATGCTAGTTGCAGCAACAGTTGCTGGTCGGCAGCAGCAACTTCCGTGCGGCAGTGACAAGCGGCAATTTGGAGCGACAGCGGCAACACCTTGGCAACAATGTTGCTGGGGAGCGAGAGCGAGAGCAATTAACATGCCAAAAAGAAAGAGAGCGAGAGAGAAGAGAGAGAGAGAGCGATAGCTTTAGTATGCAGCACAGCTCAGCAACATGTTGCGCAACTTATCAAAATAATCATCATTCACATCGACAACGGCACAACAGCAACAGCAACAACAACAACTGCAACGCAGCCAGCATTATGATAATCGCAATGCGGCGGCAATCTTGAAACGAACAACAACAACAACAACAACAGCAGCAGCAGCAGAAAAATTACAACTGTTTCTTATGCAGTCGAGTCTAGAGTCAGCACCATGCCACCATGCTCCCCCCCTCTCTCCCCACACCCCAACTGCTGCATGTTGCAATTAATAATCGACGTGGCTAAGCAACTCGTAAGGCGCGGCAGCAACAACAACAAGAACAACAACAACAACTGCATCGTGCGCCCTTCTTTTTGATTTAAAATGTGCCGCCACCGTTTTGGCCCGCACGTAGGCGTACTCACACGCAGCATACATACACACAAAAAAGAAACACACACACACACACACACGCACACATACGTGTATATAGAGTAGAGTATAGGGCCCTTCCGTCCATACACTTGCCACGTGTAACAAGTGTTGCTGCTGTTGCTGTTGCTGTTGATGTTGCTGTGGTTGCTGCAACCACTTGGCATCATCAGTCAAGTGATTTTGCCTGCCGGCATTGTCACTGTCTTCTAGTTCTTCTTCTTCTCGCTTTTGTTCTTCATTTTTTCTCTTTTTTTTTTTGTTTTGTGTTGTTGGTCTACAGATTGCCATCAAGCGGATTGGAACGACCACAACTGGACAGCAATTGTTGCTGCTGTTGTTCCTTCCATTGCTGATAGTCGATAGAAGATTTTTATGTATTTAGCTAATTTGAATCGGTTAGGACTGAAGATCAAGTCTAAGAAACAAGAAACTTTGTAAGCTTTCACAAATGAGCTTTCAAAGCACATGAAACACTGTAAAAATCGAGTCTAAAAATATATTTAACTTCTCAAGTCAGTTTTTTGGTATAGCCAAACTTTCAAAGCTCATTAAGCTAAGCTTTCAAGTAACTGCTGGTGTTAAGCTTAAGCTGTCTTAAAGCGCTTGACTATATTAAAGCTCAACTTTGGAATAGCTCTTTTAAATTTCATATGTAAGCTTTCATTAATGAGCTTTCGAAGCACATGAAAGTTAATATTAAGACACATAACTTAAGAAAAGCATTTTAATAGTATACAGCTGAACATAGATGAGCTTTCAAAGCACATGAAAGTTGCATGTCATCAAAAGCTAAGTTTTCAACTAACAGCTGTTTTAAAGCTTTAGTTAAGCTTGCAACAATTTGTACTCAAGTCTCAAGCTGCCACGCCCCTGACGTGGCTAAAATGAATGTGGGCCTCACTAATAAGTTAGTTTGATGGCAATTACGCTTATAAATAAATAAATCAGCGCCGCTGATTTCGATGGCGGCGCCTTTGTACAAGAGTCCACTCTTCGCTCTCTTCTTACTTCCTCCTCCTTCACCTCATGCTGTGGGTGTGACAAGTGCGGCAGCGGCGCCATTCAAATTCAAATTCACATGTGATCGCCCAAGCATGAGTCAGCAAGAGAGAAGAGAGAAGGAGAGAGTGGGAGGAAGGGGGGGAAGAAGCTTCTCGTCAGCGGTGGTTAATTAGAAAATTGCAAATAACTCATGCACACGAACAAATTTCAATATTAATGAGGTTTTAAGGCTGCAACAGCAGCAAGCGGGTTGCGGGGAGTTGCAGTTAATTGAAAACTTTTTTGAATCGTGCCGTCAAATGAAGAAGAGGAAGCAGCAGCAGCCTATTTGGGCCCAAACTGTGCACAATGGGAGGCACAGCAGCAATTGTTGCTGCTGCTGCTGCCTGTCTTACGCTGTATGCCAGCCTGTTGCTCCTGGTGCTCATTAAGTTGCATGAAAACTCAATATGTTGCTGCTGTTCGTTCGTTCGTTTGTTTTTAACGGTCGCCGTCTTTGACTGATTTAGTTGTCAGCTGAGCAGCGGCAGCAACATGTTGCTGGCATTCATAATTAGCATGCAAGCGGCATAAATCGCAGCAACAGCAACACCAGCAACAGCAGCAACAACAATTAACAGACCCAAATTGCATGCAACACAGACAACAAATGGCATCGCTCTCTCCCTCTCTCTCTCTCTCGCTCTCGCTCTATTGTTGCTACTTAACATGCAGTGCAACGTTTTGATGTCTGCAACAGAACACGTAGGCAACAGCGACTGTCAATTATATTAGTTGCTGTTACACAGCGCGCTAATTCAAAAATCATGCGTGGGCAGCAGCAGCAGCAGCAACATTGCCCTCTGTGCCAGCAGCAACATGTTTGCCAGCAACTTTTCTTAATTAAGTGACGACCTGTTGTTGCTGCTGCTGCTGCTGCTGTTGTGAATGTTGCTGCTGCATGCAAATTTAATTTGCAACTTGCCGCGACCTTTGGCCATTGCGTGTTGCTGTTGCGGCTGCTGCTCGAGCTTAGGCCATAACTTTTCATCCGCTCTGCAACAGCAACAGCAACATATTGCATTGTTGATATTTAACTGGTTGCTGGTTTAGTTTTTCTTCTTTTTTTTTTTGGTTGTTTGCTTCTTAGCCTGGCCTGGTAAAAGTTCGCACGACTTTACGCGTATTTAACATTTACGATCCGTTCGATCATCTCTCTCTCTCTCTCTCTTTCACTCTTTCACTCTGTTTAGATCTAGTTGCAATCTTCTAGATCGTTTTTAGTTGTTGCTGTTGTCGTTATCTGTGGCAATATCTTTTTTTTTTGCTGGGGCCAATTCACTTCTGTTGCCTATTGCCATTTCTATCGTGTGTGCGCCGTTAATGTTTTTTTTTTGTAATTTATACACACACACACACACACACACACTGTAGCACAGTCATTGCATGCTGTGTGTGCGTAGCGCAATAAATCAAAGTTTTATTTGTTGAAATAAATTCACAGTTTATTGCCTCTTTATTATTTGTTGTTGTTGTTGTTGCTGTTGTTGTGAATGCAACTGCAACAACACGAGCAACAACATTTGCGACAGACAGCCATCAAACACTGGCAACAAATGCAACGCATGCCGGAAATGTGTTTGTTGTTGTTGTTGTTGTTGTTGTTACTGATGATCTCCTTCTAAGTTGCTTTAGGCTTAGTTTTATCGTGCCGTTGATTGCTTGCATATCATGCGTTTGGCTTAATTAAAGTTGCTTTTACAGTCTAGAAGTTAAGATCTAAAACTGTTAGTTATCTGCTACAAAGGTCACAATCGATTTAAATCGATGTCGATTAATCGCTGTTCGTTCTTTAAAGAAAACTTTATTTATCCCCAAAAAATGTTGCTTCAAGAAAGCTATAACTCACTTAATCAATCAAAAGCTGATATAACGATCGAACTAAAACAATTGACTAATCGATAATATCGATAGTGCATCGATTGTTTTTGCAGCACTACTAAAAAGTTCTCTAGCATTCTCTATTAATTATTTATTTATTTACTTATTATTTATTAAAAAAAAAATAAATTAAATCTTAAATGAATGACTTTTCATTGAAATTAAATGCCATGTGCTTGAATACTTTTTGTGATTTTTCGATGCTCAAGCAAAAACTGCAAGTCAAGCCGGTCTGTGGCAATGCCACGCCCCCGTCAGACAACTGTCCAGTCCACCTGCCTTTGTGTCTGTTTGTCGGTCACGAGGTTGTCGGTGACACTTTTGAACCCTGACCGTTTTTAATTTACACAGGCGGCAGCGTCGCCATTAATTACCAATACGAGATACAAAATGCAGCTAAAAGATATAAATATTTTTAAGTGTGTGTGTGTGTGTGTGTGTGTGTGTGTAAATATTACGCAATGTCTTCAATTAGCAAACTTTGCAACGCTTAATTGAGAGAACTTTTACACAATGCGCAATGAAATGTGTATTTCGATACATATCGATAACGATAACTTAACTAACCATATTTTTTCCTTTTCCTCTATTTATATTTGCAGCAGCGTAAGCTGTCACCGACATGGGCAGTGAGCAATACTGCTTGAGGTGGAACAATCATCAATCCAACCTGTTAGGGGTGTTTAGTCAATTATTACAGGACGGGAGCCTGGTGGACGTTACATTAGCTTGTTCAGGGGGCCCATCCATCAGAGCCCATAAGGTGAGTAAACAACCCAAAAACCACGAAATTTTATAAACAACTTTTCTACAAAAACGAACTTTTCTATAAAACGAATTTTCTTTTTCCTTAGAAATTTTTTTCCTAATGATTTAACGAAATGGATTCGAATAAAATTAATTCGTTATGTCAAGGGAACAAGAAAAATTCTTTATATGGAAGTTCGACTGTACTAATATATATGTTGTATGCAATTTATTTTTGTACACAACTGTTTCGTTTATAATTCGATCGTATTCAAAATTAGTTCTATGGAACTATTCAAAAATTCCTTAAAGACCGTATGAAATTTTACCAGAAAATCCCCCAACATTGGTGATTTACGTTGTATATAACTGTAGGAATGAAAATAACTTGACAACCCTTAAAACCGTTCAATTGTTTTTAAAATAACTTTGTTGTTGATTTGGTTAGTGTCTTCGATAATATCCGGCTAGTGTATAACTGTAGGAATGAAAATAACTGTAGGAATGAAAATAATTTGTTAACTTGACAACCCTTAAAATCGATCAATTGTTTCTAAAAGACCTTTGTTGTTGATGTGATCAGTGTCTTAGATAGTATCCGGCTAGTGCCTGAACAGCAGGACACATTTGCGATCCAATTAATTATGAACGCTGCTTGGCATGCATATCAAATGTATGGAAATCGCAGCTAACTGCAACTTCAACTTCAACTTCAACTGCAACTGTGCAACTGTTAAATGCGGAAGTTGTCGCCAATGCTGCGATCAAGGTCGCCAATGTTGTTGCTGTTGCCGTCAATGTTGTTGTTGCCGTCAGCGTTGTTGTTGTAGGCCTCTCAAAATGCCAGTCGCATAAATTAACAACAGCAACAAAAGCAACAGCAACAACAACATGATCAAATGCAATTTACACATTTGTCAGTAAATTGTCAACTTAGCGCGGCGAGAGTAGCAAAGAGAGAGGGGGAGGGGGGGCAAAGAGAGAGGGGAGGAGAGGAGTGGAGAGCGCAGCATGTTGCTGGCACGGTTTTATTGCTGGCAACAATGTTGACAAGGTCAGCGCCTAATAGATATTGACTCTGCGTGTGTGTGTGTGTGTGTGTGTGTGTGTGTGTGAGTACATAAATCATGCGTTGCCATGCAGGCAACAACAACAACAACAACAACGTTTTGCGCACGTCTGTCAATTGAAATTCCTGTTAAATTAAGCGGAAAATATTTAACTGCGTTGCTGCTGCTGCCGCAACAAACAACAACAACAGCAACAGCAACAGGTTGTTTGCTGCTGCTACCTTTTGATGTTTGCATGTGTGTGTGTGTGTGTGTGTGTGTGTGCTGATAAAGTTATTTTAAATGTAATTTCTTTGCCGCCGCATAGAAAAACTGGTAAATTGTTCAATTATAATGCGTTTATTATGCGCTTGCTTGCAACAACAACAACAACAACAACAGCAACAGCAGCAACAGCAGCAACAACAATAACTACAAATGACACTGATATGGCCAATGATTGCCTGTTAGCCAAGCCTCTCTTGGCCAGGCCGAGACAGCCCATTAAATGTAGCTCATTACGCATTTTATGCATTTTTCTCATCGTCACTTTAAAAATGAACTTGTGCATGGACTCTGCTATAATTAGAGTATAGATGTTCATTAGGCATTAAACACACTTTTTTCGATCCTAATCAAATACTATTCTGCTAACTAACTAAGTACATAATTGTTTTCTACTCCTTCAATCTGTAATAAAAATCTCAAGTTCATACAACTTTTTTTCCCTCTCTCTCTCTTTCTGTTTTATGAAGTCAACTTCATTAGCTGCACAGACAAGAACAAGGGTCGTGTGTGTGAGTGTGTGTGTGTGTGTGTAGAGAACAAACTGATGAATTCATTTCCTTTTTAGACAGTCATTTTTTTTGTGTTTTTGGCAGAAGACAAAAAACTGCAAGAAGGACCAGAAAGAAAACAAATATTTGAAAAACAGGAAACTGAGAACTGAGATGGCGAATGGACTCTGATTAGGATTCGAATACACATATCTTGTTGTTGTTGTTGCTGGCAAACTAATTAGCAAATGTACACACACACACACACACACACACACACACACATAAATATCGAGATATGTCAACATTTATAAAAGTTAATAAAGCAAAGAATTGAAATGTTAAAGCAACTGCCGAAGAAGATGAAGTTGTTGCAAATAGGCAAGAAGAGAGGAGAAGAGTTTTCAAGCCAAAGCCAGCTGTCAATTACTTTTGCATATCCTTGCCAACTGAGCTGTTGTTGTTGTTGTTGATAACGAGCTGAGTTTTTACGCTGCAGGCGCCTCCACAAACCGTCCAAGGAGCGACGAAAAAATTGTTAAATTGATTAAAAAGCAAAGTGTCGATGAACGAGCCAATGATGACAGCCAGCCACCATGATGACAGACACACAGACAGACAGACGGACAGACTAGTCAGGACATTTAGCCAGCAGGGAGTCAGGCAACCATCTAGACATCAGGACACACCAAAGTCAATGTACAAAAAGAAAATGATACGAAAAAACTGTGGCAGGAGAGCAAAAAACGCAAGTGCAAGCGAGGAGCGTTGAGGACAACATCCTTTTTTTTATTTTTATTCGTTTGCTCCCTAACTGACTAGCTGACAGAGTGCCGCGTGTTCTCGTCCCTCGTCCCTTTTCACTCGTTCTCGTTCTCGTTCGCCTGACATATTCACGTATAAGAATGCGTGGGTTAACATTAAAGTTTGAAACCGCAGAATAAGTTGACAGCTGCAAAAACTTAAGTTTGAAACTTTACATTAAATATCAAATTATTAATTTTACTGTTGTTTTTTTTGCAGTAAATTGTTGCTATTGATTTTTGGTGATTTTTAATTAATGTAATAATTGATTTTTTTTTTTTGAGTTAAAGGCCTAAAGTTTGAAACCGCAGAATAAGTTAATTAACATTATATATCAAAATATAATTTAGAATTTTTTTAAATTGATTTTTGGTAGTTTTTCTTTAATGTTTTTTTTAACTCGTTAAACTATTATTAAGCTAGGTATTAAATACTACATTTAATTTATTATAATAAATAAATAATTGTTTTATAACTGTCTCAAAGCGTGTAAAAGTTAAGATTAAAAAAAAACACTAGATTAACTGACAAATAAAAATAATTATAATGCATTTGAACTTATCTGCTACAAAATTGAAGTTCAACAAAATCCTTTCACAACACAAAGGAATTTTTTCTAGCTCTATTCAGATTTGCAACATTTTAACTTGTGCTTATAAGTATGTAAATTATGCATAGTTTAAAATTTGCAATATCATTTGAATTCTTTGAACTGCCCTTCTCGAGTTTAGCCGTGTTTTCAACTACTGCCACTCATAGTTCGCATGTGTGTGTGTTGCATAGTGTTTGCTGCAGCCACAGGCTTTTGTAATCCTCTCGGTTTTTCTCCTTTCTGTACGTTTTTTTTTTTTTTCTTTCTTTTTTTTGGATGCTGCGACCATTTGGTCCGGCACTTTAACTCAATTTGAGGCATTTAACGTATGCTCGGTTGATATTTGATGCGATTTGAGAGTCGCCACTAGTTGTCCCCCACCACCCACCTTCCCTGCTTGTGTGTGTGTGTGTGTGTGTTTTTTTTTTTCACTTGGGATGTGCGGATATGTTGCCCAAAGGCAAACAAAGTGTAACAAAGTGGAGCCTCAATGGGTGCGGGTGAATGTTACACGTCGGTGGAGTGGGGGGAGGGGGGATGAGGGATGTGCTGACCACTGGAAGCCGTGTTGACTGCTGCTCATTGTTGTTGGCAAATGACTTTCGATGACTTTCGGCCAACTTAACAAAAAAAAAAAAAAAAAGAGAAATTCATGCAAACATTTGCAATTGTTTTTTGTTTTTTGTCTGCAGTCGATTGTAGATTGTTTTGTGTCAGGGAGGGGGTAAACATGTGTGTGTGTGTGTGTGTGTGTTGTCTTAAGCTGATTTGTTGGCTAAAAGAGCTAAAGAGCTGATTGAGTTGAGCTAATCCTTTTTGGTTTTTTGGGTCTTTCGGACTTTCGGCTCCTGGCGCCTGAGTCAATTTGCAGACAGAAATTGAACGAGTGGGCGCTGAGAAGGCGTGGCATGAACAGCATGTTCAACAACATATGCCATTGTTGTTGTTTTTTGTTGTTGTTCTTGTCAAAATGCAAACACTTAACAGCAACAACAACAACAACAACAGCTCGTAAGTCTTGCCAACACTTTTTTCTCTGACATGCCGCAACGGCAGCAACATGGCGTGGCCGCCTCTATTGGCAGCTGCAACAACTTGCAACATATGTCAAACAACAAAAACAACAACAAAACAAAACAAATTGCCTGCCTAGGTAAAAATCAAGTAAAATGTCAAAAAAATGCAACAATTTTCATATCGAATAAAAATGAAGCAAAAAAGAATAATAATAATAATAGAAATAACGCATTTTTTTCAGTCAACAATTGTTTGTTGTTGTTGTTGTTGTTGTTGTTGCTGTTGGCAGCGCTAATTGTTGCTTGTCATTGATAAGCAGCTGAAAGCTTTATGCAGACTTGTAAGATAGTGGTGAAGGGAGGCGGGGAGAGAGAGGTCACAGTTGTAAAATTGCTGTTATTAAGTGCATGCAAAGTTTCTCAAAAAAAATGAGTGAGAGAGCAACAAGATTTATCGTCAAACAGATATTTGAAAACTTGAAACGTTAAATTAAGGTTACAAGTCATTAATATTTTATAATTATTTTTATACCTGTATTGCAATATTTATAGCCTCCAAATAGGTTGAAAATTATATAAATAAAATTTAATTAATTTTAAAATTTAAAAAGAAAAAAAAAAAAAAAAAAAAAAAAAAAGAACAGATTTACAAAGAATTTAAAAACTTGAAAGTGAGTTAAAGAAATCTTACTTAAAAGTAGTTAAAGTCTTCTTTAACTAAAGTCCAATTAATATTTTATTCAGAATTTAATTTTTCAACTCAACTTTCTGGCTAATTGCAATATTTTATAGCCTCCAAATAGGTTGAAAATTATATAAATAAAATTTCTGAAGTTTGAAATCTATACAAATTTTTTGTGTGGCATACATTAAATGCTGCCTGTGGCAGCCACACCTTTTCGATTTGCATAATTGTAAGCATTTAATTATGGCGCTTGTTAAAATACTTAAAAATAATCACGAAACATTAAGTTCAAACAAAAATGCAACTTCAACAACAACAACAACAATATGCAATTTATTGCACTTTGATGAAAAAACAACAAAAAACCTCATTATTAATACTGTTGTTGTTGTTGTTGTTATCTTGCATCGCATAATGTAGAGCAGCAACAACAAAAACAACAACAACAACTCCAACAACAAAATCACGTGGGTGGCAATTATTAGGCAGTTGTTACATACATACATACATATATATAAGCTGTAAACAGTAAATTGTAAATTGTAAATTGGCCGCCAACGTTGCGTATGCGTAATGCAATTGAATTGCGCATGCGCCGCGTTCAACATTTTTTTTTTTTGCCATTCGCCTCGTGTGTTCCGCATGCCGCTAATGCGCCGTGACAGAGAGAGAAACAAAATGCAATACTATATAATTTGATAATTAGTCGCACACACACACACACACACACAGTAGGTAATTTGATAAATGGTAAACGATAAACAACATTCACCACAACACATTAACTAACTCAGAATGTGACTCACACACGTTGCTGGGAAACGAATGGAAATGAAACACTCAGTACTAAAATGGTAGTTTGTCGTGAGTATTTGTATGTTTATTTGACTATGTCATGCTAGGAACGACTGAAAGTGAAACATAACTGTGGTTAAAGAAAAGCAATTAAATCATATAAAGTAATATTTAATCCTAAAGGAGTATATCATGCTTGGAACAACTAGATTTGGAACAAAGTATTTATGCAAGGCACGATCGAAAATGGAACACACTTTTATATAAAAGAGTTGTATATAAAATGTATGAATGAGAAAACACAAGCTTATTGTATTATATCATGCTAGGAATGACAGAATTGAAACAACGGTTAATGACAAATGTTGCTCTTGATAAGGAAATACTTTATAATTTGTCAAGTTCAAGTCCTTTTGAGCTTAAAAAGGGAGTGAAACAAAACTGAAATGAAGTTTGCATAATATATATTTAAAGCATGGATAAAGAAGACATTTTCAAACTGTGCCACTTCCATGCCATTCCACTTCTATTCGGCATAAAAGAGAGAGAGAAACGCAATGAAAAACACACAAGCACAAATAGTTTTTATTGCGTTCAATTTTGTTGTTGTTGTTGTTGTTGTTGTTGTTGCGCACTTTTTGCAAATCATTTCGCCAGCTCAAATTTCGATTACACGATTTGATTAGCTTGGGCATTACTCAACTCTGGCTGCCATAATTATCAATTAGCAATCAATTGATTATATTACCATATTATGGCATGCACCGCAAAGCAACAGGCTTCAACTTATGTTGTTGTTGTTGTTGTTGTTGTTACTGTTGTTGTTTTCTACAATTTCTTGTGACTACAATAAAACAATGGCTACAACAACAGCAACAACAACTGCATATCAATGCATTCCACAACAACAACAATAACGCATATTGCTGCCGGCATTTTTTTTTTATTCATTTTTTTTTTTGGCCTGGGAAAAAAATCGACAACAGCAGCAACAGCAACAGCAACAACAATAACACTGTTAATTTAAATTGGAAAATTATACAAAAATATTCAAAACGTTCGCTGTGTGCAATTTTGTTGTAGTTGTTGTTGTTGTGTAGTTGTTTTTTTTTTACATTCGAATCTCAGTTAATCTGAGCAGCACTCAAACGTCACGTTTTCACGCGGCCAGCAATGCAACCTACGGCAACAGCAACAACAACAACTACAACTTGCAACAACAACGATAGAGAGAGAACTGGAATCTAACGATGACGGCTGGCTGCAATCAACAAAAGCAATTCACGCATTCAATTAAATGCCTTCAAATGCGACCTGCCGACATTTGTTGTTGTTGTTGTTGTTGCTTGTTGCTTGTTGCTGTCGCTGAAGTATGCATTAAAATGGTATCAAATTGTCATGTTAATAACCAATAATTGTAAATTTACAACACACATTCACAATTCGCAACATTTCGATGCGATCCAAAAAATTTCATTTCGATTTTTTCTTGTTTTTTTTATTTTTTGTTCGTTGCATTTTGAGTTATTTGCGTTTTGACTCGTTTTGGCATTTTGGCCGCATGTCAATTAACATTTTTTCCTATTAGCTGCCAAAAATGTATTTGCTTTTATTTATTTTGGCATTGAAGTCATTGATAGTGCGGAATGTGCAGGAAGTGGAAAAGTATGCATATTTGAAAGTTAGCTAAAATCAAGTAAAGTTTGAAATAAATGTGTAAAAATCAACCACTTTCATAGAAAGAATATATTTAAGATTTAAATTCATTGATTTTCAAATACACCATGCCTTAAGTTACTATTGAAATTGTTTTCAAAAAATAAATGTATTTCAAGTAATAATATAAAATAATAGAACACAAAAATAGTATATATTTTTATTAGAAAAATCGTTGTATATTTTATTTTTCTTTAGCAATTACCAACATGCAAAAAATTGTTAAATAGAAAAAAAATAAAAAAAATAAAAATCGGGAGAGCACAAAAACAAAAAGTTATAATTAAAATTAACAACTTTTCTTGTCACGACTTGAGAGGCTGGCTGGAACTAAAGCCTCAGGTCTCAACCAGCCAGGTGTTGTTGTTGTTGTTGTTGTTGTTGTAGCTGTAATTATGCGCATTTTCAACAGATTTATATCTTTTCTTTATATTTAAGCACAATAAAAACACTAAAACTATGAAGAAAAAAAAAATGAAAAAAAAACCTGCACACAAACGCACCTATCAATAGCAGCAGGGAAGGGTGGGGGGGAGGAGGGGTACACAACTACGATACAGACGCGTATAGAGAAAGATAGCGTATCTCATTAAAGCAGCAGCAGCAACAGTTGTCGACTTGCTTGGCTTAGCTGCCATTAGTATATAATAGTAGTGTTGTGTGTGTGTGTGTGTGTGTGTGTGTGTGTGTGTGTGTGTTTATAGTATATAATTAGTAATTGTTGCACAAGCGATGCAAAGTTGTTGAGCGGCGACAAAAGCCCGGGTCTCCATTCCAAGCCCAGGCCAGGCATAATTCTCAAACAACGTTCATAAGTTTCTAACAACAACAACAACAACAACAACAACAACAATAGTAATAATAATAATAAAGGCAAAACGCAGCCGGGCCAGTCCGGCAAAAATTAAAACCCAGCTTGAAGGTCAGCTGCGACACGAGCTGCGTGGCCCGTTAACAAACCAACAACAACAGCAACAACAATAAGAAACTATGCACAAATGTTGCTCTCTGAACATGTGACGTCAGCAACAGGAACTGAAAATAAAAACCTATATATTATTGGCGCGTTTTTAAACGCTAGTTTCAAAACAAAACTTTTTTCTATAATTTGGCATAAAGAGAGTTTTTTTTTTGTTTAAGTACTAATGGGTGTAATTAAATTCATTTTGGGTCACAAATCACACTTTTGAGTGCTCTCTTGCTAATTGAGTGCAGTGGGCAGCTCAAAAATTCTAAAAAAAAAAACTAAAAAAATTATAAACAGAAAAAAAGCTTGTGTTGTAGGTGCAAATCTAAGGTCGAAACGTTAAGAAGAGCTAAATGCAAAATCTAGTTTTTGGTTTTTTTTTTAAGTTTTTTCACTGTACATGCTTTTGATAATAGTAGTGAATGTTCACCTTTAAATGCATATTTTTTATAACATATTTTCCCATTTTAATCCTGTTTAAACACAACATTTTTTTCTCAACTCAAATTTAGCGAGCAATTAAAAAAGTTTTCCCCTCAACATACAACTTTTTATTTTTTGGCTTTTGCTGCTCGGTCCACAGTGCCACACCCACACCCTCCCTCTCCCCCTCCCCCTGACTTCCCTCACACATCACGCTGCACAACACCCACAACGCTCAATTTCCAACACTACGACGACGACTCCTTCACAACATGCAAGCACATGGCGTTTAACGGTAAACGTTCTCTTTCCGGTTTCGCTTGCAAATCGTTGCCCAAAATGCTTGTAACGAGTTCAAGATCTGATCGCATGTTGTTGTTGTTGCTGTAGCTGTTGTTGCTGGCGTGCCCATAACGGCGTCAATTAAATTATGTTGCTGGCAACATTTTACAATTTGCAACAAATTGTTAACAGCAACAACAACACAAATCAATATCAGCACGACTTCGCTTCAGCTTTTTACAACAACAACAACAACAACAACAGCAGTATTATTGCTATCTCGCTCGCTTTTCAACAATATGCAAGAGGAAGAGCTTTTCGTTGTTGTTGAATTTCTCAGTGTCGTTTTGCTTAGCGTGGGATAATTGCCTCTTGCTGACCTTGAAGAATGCTTAGACATGTGTGTGCGTGTGTGTGTGTGTGTGTGTGTGTGGTATTTCGGCGGGTCAAGTGCTGCCCGATTGTTTTCTTTGCTCTGGTTTACTTTGTTTGCTGTCCTGCTTGCTGCTGCTGCTGCTGCTGCTGATGCGTCTTGCGAGCTTCCGGCTACCTAAATGAATGACCACAAAAGCTTTTTGCTGCCGATGCTGACCACAGACAGAGAGAGGAGGACACAGCACGACACGCAATTGTTGTTAGACAATGATGACAATAGCAGACAGACAGATGGAGAGATGGAGAGACGGACAGGAGAGCGACTTTCCGGCGCGTCTTTTGTGCGTGCAGCAATCGCTGCAGCAATTTGGCAAAATTCATTTTTTTTTTTTTGTTAGCAGCACACTGACCATTGGGCGGATATTATTTAGACGCTATTGTGTGGCGCCGTTCTTTCTCTCTCTCTCTCTCTCTCTGTGTTCGCAGCGACTACCTGCAATTAGCTTTCACAGCTGCCGCAGCCATAAATTAATTACGAATTGTAAACAATGCAGCAGCGCAGGCGTCGCATAAATAAATCTTTCACATGTGCGCATAAATTTTGCATTGTCGACCTTGATGGTGAATATGGTAGAGTTCCCCACACTCACGCTCACGCTTTTATCATCAGATAACGGCACAGGTTGATAAGCAACAACAACAACAACAACAGCAACAGCAAGCGAAAAGTCTGCGAATGGTGCGTAAAGCAACGCAACGTTCAAGTTCAAGTTCAATGTCAATGCTTACATACAAACATATTTATGTACATACATACCTACATACATACATATTTATAAATATAAAACTCGTTCAATCACATGCGCACACACACTAGCACGCATGTATGCAAACGCAAGGCAGCGACGTCGACGTGGACGGCTACAGCGACAGCAAACTATAAGCAAACAAACACAATTTGCCTTATGCGTTTTGTGCGTCATTTCGTCGGCAACAAGTGGGCAGACAACAACAACAACGACGACGACAATAGCGACAGCGACTGCGACGTCAGCGTTGACTGTTGCTGTGCGCATTGCGTTTTTTTTTTTTTGTTTTGTCTGCCAAAGCTCTCCATACACACACACGAACTTGTTTGCTGTGACGTCATTGTGCCAGACATTGCGTCGCTGCCTCTACGCATGTTTTGCGTATACATTTTTCATTTTATTCGGCTTTTTTTTGGAGGGGGGCGCGTCTGTGTCTGGTGCGCAAAATGTGCGTGAGACGACAACAAATAAAAACATGCGTGTGACGTTCTAAACAGCTGATTTCACGTTTGTGAATGAGTGGAAGAGCTTAAAGCTAACTTGAAACTGTTTTAACGATAGAATGCATATATACATACATACAAACAGAAATACTCGCATGTCATAAATCATACACACACAGACTTCTCAAATGAACATAGATTTTGTTGGTGTTATATTCACTTAGCTGCGTTTTGGTTTCGATTTCGTTGTTGGCTTTGTTTTTTTTTACTATACATATGTATGTATATGTATATTTTTTGCACACACTAATTTTGTTTGGACTCCTAATTCCAAGGTCATCGTCGCATTAGCGCAACTCGTCCGACGTCCGGCATCGTGCAATCAGTCAAAGAAACATAAAAAAAAAAAAAAAACGAAGAACTAAAGCGAAAAAAAATATACTAAACTTGAATATAAAGGCGTGTTTCATGCGATGTTTGATGGGTTCGCAAATGGAATTCGTTTACTATTTATGATTTGTGGTCTGTGGCTCTGTGCATTTTGGCTAATGGACTTCATCATAATGGCCATAATCAGCTGAAACATTAACGCACCCTAAAAAAAAAAGAATCCCAAATACAAATAAATTGTACTTAAAATAAACAGTTGCCACATTTGATGAGATAATTTTTAATTTTATTTATTTATTTTCTTCTGCGTTTTTGCAATTCATATTCGCTCGCACTCAAACACACTGAAAGATCGACAGAGACGGAGAAGAGCGAAAGAGAAAGACACCCGCGCACTTTGCAAGTTTTACAAAAGCGCTGCGCCCTTGTCTTATTCTCCTACACCTCCTTCTTCCCCTTCGCCCCTCACGTTTGCTGTCGTTTCGCACGCTACACTAACAACAAGCGGCGTTAAAGCTCTCAGCTGCTGCGTTGCGTGCGCTGACGTTGACGTTGACGCTGCTTTTGCTTTTGCTTAATGCTTTTGCACGCCGCTTCGCACAAGCACACACACACACACACACACACACTCACATACACACACAAAGTTGGTTCCGCTGCGAATGCGAATATCAAGGTCAACTTGTGATGTGTGCTTGCTTGCTGCTCGCTCTCTCCCTCGCTCTATCTCTATCTGTCGACGTCGTCGACGTCGTCGTCGCTGAAATGAGCTCTTAGAAAATAATTAAAAAGCAGCAGCAGCGGCAAATAGCAAAAAAATCGCAGTTTTTATTTGAAGCGCAGTTGTTAAATTAGAAATGCCTTTTCTGCAGTTTTATTTTATTTTTTTATTTGTTGCTGCTTAAACTTCCCCTTCAGACAATTAATCAGCACCAAAAGCAAGCTTCATTGAAATGCGAAGCTTTTTCTGGATAGGTTTATTTGATCTTGTCGGTTCTAAGTAGGAATTAAAAAAAAGATTATGCTTTGTTCTCTTGAACTTTCCAGCCACAACATAAATATAACATTTTTCAAACGTAATCAATTTTCACTGTTTTGCCTATGGTTTAATTTCCTTTTTAACGTTTTATCATTCTTGCATGATTAAGCAAATATAGAATTGAATCTGAATACTTACTACACATATCGAATTCGACAGTTTTGTGAGTCACAGTTTGACAGGCAGCGGCAGTCAAACTGCAATCGGTGCAACAGGGCGTATGCGTGTGAGTGAGAAGGAACTATAAACACACACACACACACACGAAGAACAACAACAAAAAAGAGTCGCTATCGTATTGCAAAAGGTTAACATTTCTATTATGGCCACTCCCTTTTAAATATTCTGCTGCTGCTATTTGTTTGTTGTTGTTGTTGTTGTTGTTGTTGCCTTGACCACCATCAGAGCCAAAGTTGGGTCGCCAAAAACACTGCGTCGAAATATGCAAATTATTATGTTTGCATATCGCCTTCACTACAAACACACACACACACACACACACACACACACACACACATACATAGATATTTGCTATAAACGTTGTTGCCGCAAGCGGCATCTTTTCATTGTTGTTGCTGTTGCTATTTCTGTATATATGTAAATATATATATAGAGGAAGAGGGCTTGGACTTGAACCTGGACTCGAGCTCTTCGTCTTGTACTAGTTGCCCCTTCCTCTCCCGCCCCCTCCCGCACTCTACCCGCGCATTTATGTCTTAATATAATTTAAGCTGCAGCTGCAACAGTTGCTGTTGCTGTTGTGCCTTTTGATGCTGCGCTAAGAGCTACTGCACCCACCTTAAGCCACCCTCCCATCCCCATCCCCCTCCCCCACCCACTCTTCCTCATCCTCAGGGCTCTCGGATCCAAGCCAAACATTGTTATTAGCTTCATTTCGTTTCTTTTTTTTGAGCTTAGTTTGAATCTTTGCATTCATTTTGTAATGTGCGCAAATTTCTATAATCTGCATTATGGCAAATTTTCGTGTAATTATAGCACACAAATTATGGCATAATTCACTTTTATTGATTTTCGCTAAACAATAAATCGAGTAATTTCAATGGAATTAAGTGTATTTGCCTTCAGTTATATTTATTATTTAGGGTATTCAGTAGCTAGTATGCTATGTGCGTAAAGTGTTATATATAACACACTGTAGCTAGTGAGTGCACTTTTTACGTTTTCTTTTGTCGTTATTGTCGTATTTGTGTCAAATCAGCTGTTTGCCAAATAATTATTTGTGTGTAAAATTAATTAATTGAAAATTTACTGGCTTTCGATAGAACAATAATCTCGAAAAACGAGATATAACAATATAACATATAAGATGATAGTAGCTTCTGTGTGTTTGTTGTAAGGCTTTCAAATAACAACTTAGTACTTTACGCACATAGCATAGCTACTGAATACCCTAATTATATCTTCTCTCTGTCTTTGTTCAGTTTAGTTAATCTTCGTTATTTAACATTTTGTTTTAAAATTCCTCAGTAGCCTCTGATTTATGACAATTGTTGCAGGTAGCAGCTACATTTACAACAACAACAGGTTGCCACCGTTCTGTTCAGTTCAGTTCAGTTTGTTTTTAACTCGTTTTAAGTTACAGTTCCAGTTCATTTGTTTCTTTTTCTTTCTTTTTCTTTCTGTAAGGCGTTGGCTGCCTTTTATAATTTCATTTAAATTTGTTGACGATTTATACATATGTGTGTGTGTGTGTGTGTATGTGTGTATAGTTGCAACGCCCACATACTAGACACGCAATCTATAAGCAATACTTGACTCCTCCCCCTCCCCCCTACCCTCTGCCCACCCCTGCCACCTTTAGCGTGGCTGTAATCTATTGCAATTTATGTTGTTGACTATTTGGCTGCAAATTACATGCAACATTTTCTGTTGTAGCCTGGCGTTAGAAATCAAAGTCTTTGGCGTTCATTAGCTTTGGGGGCGTTATGCCCCTGCCAGTGGCAGTGGCAGTGGCAGGCAGTGGCAGGCAGCGACGTCGACGTCGACAGCGGCGTTCAATTAAAAGTGTTGCCAATTTGCGCCGCACTGCGACAGCGCCTCCTTCAATGCTGCCACATGTTGCTGCCGCATGTTGCTGCTACCGCTGCCTACTAGTTGTAATCAGGAAATTCGATTTTCTTAATGCCAGAGACGCGCCCGACTCGACTCGACTCGAGTCGACTCCAGTTGAGACCTCGACTAATATGCGCGTGAATTTATTAGCGCTCATTTTAGTTCCTGGCGTTGTTGCAGTTGTTGTTGTTGCAGTTGTTGTTGTTGTTGTTTTGGGGGCGTGTGTGCGCCGATTGCATTTTTTTAAAATAAATTCTGGCGCAAACGGCGCGTGACAGCAGCTCTCTCCCTCTCTCTCGCCCTCTCTCTCTCTTTCTCTTTGGTAACCAGCCCCGAAACGTGGCCAAAAGCTCATTAGGCTGCAGTTGCAGCATACGACGGACGGACGGACGGACGGACGGACAGAGGACCGGAATCCTAGCCGACGCCTTTTCAATTTGCCAAGCTATGAAAATTTACAATCGCCGCCTTTCTCGTCCAACCATGGCCTGGGCTGGTCTGGTCTGGTCTGGTCTGGTCTGGCCTGGTCTGGGCAGAGAGAGGTCTGTCTGCATTGCATACCCCAAGGCGTGCAAGCGCACATAAAAATCGACAGATTGTTGTTGCCAGCTTGCTCTCATTCCAGCAGCAGTCGCTGTGGCAGCAACAGCGGCATTGTCATTCGTGGCGTGTTCACGCCTTGACGCCCGCAGCCACTTGACCAGTTCAGCTCCAACTTCAGCTCCAACTTCAACTTCAACTGGAGGCTGGCTTGGCTGCACTGCATCTTCAAAGCCGGCCCGGTCCGGTGTGCTGATCGTAAATCTAATAAATGTTTTCTTTGCTCTCCTTCTCTCAGTCTCTCTCTCTCTCTCTCTGTCTCTGTCTGATCTTTGCGGTTTGTGTTGCTTTCTAATGGCCAATCGATATACATATATATATTTTATCGATTAACTGCAACTTGTTCCTGACAGTTAATTTGAGCTCAAAAAACCATATTTTGACCAACAAGTTCAGTCGCATGAGAAATACAGTCAAACTTCCATATAACGAGTTTCGTTATGAAGTGTTCTCGAAATTAATTCGTTATATAGAGAAGTTCGTTTTATGGTAGCTCGACTGTATTCAATCGTAGCTATATTTTTGCGAAAAAATAAGAGAGCTATGTCTTACCGTTTAGGCTGTACGTTGATAGCAGTCAGTCAGCTTATCAGAAAAATTAGTGTATTTGAGTTTTAAGCGTTATTCTATATCAGAGACGTCAAAACGATGCTTATGGAAGAGCTTCACTTATACAAATACAGAAAATACACAAATACAAGCAAAGCAGGTATCACTGAGAGAAATGTTATATGCATTTGAATGACAAGAAAAAGTAATAATAATGACCTTCACTCATGTGCAGTTTTATGCGTAACCCAATTGTCACAAACACTTTTTAGTGCAGTCTCGTCTGTTAAAATTTCGTAGCTCAACAACTACAAGTAAGAAGCCTCTAGTCGAGATTTCCCGACTAGGAGATACCCTGAACTACATACTTAAAGCGTACTGTCATTGTCTGTATGCATCTGTGACTAAACTTCAATCTTGGATATCTCTGGTGTTTCTCAACCGATTTCGATGAAATTTTCAGATAAGTTCTATCGTTACATTTACATTTTCCAAATTCGAGATTTTTTTGTAATCGATTACATGTGTATATCGGAAACCAGAATAGTTATCGATAATTTGAAACAAACTTGTTCCGCTCATGGTATAGGAAAACTTATATTCAAAATCTGAAGTCTTTAGCTCTTGTAGTCTCTGAGATCGACGGACGGACAGACGGACATGGCTATATCGACTCGGCTGTTGATGCAGATCAAGAATATATATACTTTATAGGGTCGGAGATGCTTCCTTCTGCCTGTTACATACTTTTGCACAAAACCATTATACCCTTTTTACCCATTTTATGGGTTTGGGGTATAAAAACAATTGAGCTATCTATGTTCTATATAATATATACAATGTAATTTTGTTGATTTGTTTTGTGTTGTCTTGTTTGTGTGGCTATTGCAGGTGGTCCTCTCGGCCTGTTCCTCGTATTTCCAGAGCCTGTTTCTGCAGCACTCCGATCCACATCCAATTGTGATATTGAAGGACGTCCGTTTTGCCGAGCTGCAAACATTAGTTGAATTCATGTACAAGGGCGAGGTGAACGTGCAATATTGTCAGTTGCCAGCGCTGCTCAAGACAGCCGAATCACTCAAGGTAACTAGCGAATCATCACTTACTTCCCCACTTCTTTGTAATCAACTGGTTCCCTCTTAGGTTAAGGGCCTAGCCGAGATGACAAATCAAAATACGACGCTGCGGGAACCCGAACGGGAACCAGATCGACTGCGTCCACATTCGCAGTCCAGCGGTGCCAGCAAAACGGCCGATAGTCCAGCAGCAGCAGCACTTGATGCAACAACCGCAGCAGCAGCAGCAACAGCAACAGCAGCAACAGCAACAACAGCGACATCATCAGCCGCAACAACAACAACAGCGGCAACAACAACAGCAACAACAACAAGTGGCGCCTCCACAAGCAGCACAACAACAGCAACCACAGCAGCAGCAGCAGCAGCAACAGCAGCAGCAACAGCAGCAACAACACAAGCAACAGAGTCTGTGGCAGCAGCAACATCGGCGGCAAAGCGTGAGGCAAGCGAACGTTGCAGTCCAACGCCGCCAAAGCGGCCAGCCAGCGGTGGCGCCACCGCGTCCATTGTGCTGCTGGAGGATGACGAGGAGGATGAGGATGATGAGGACGATGAGCTGGAGGAGGTTGGCGTGGGGGGGCAGGATGTGGAACTGGATGAGGAGGATGCATCAATGCCGCTAGATCTCTATCAAAGACCAGCCACCTGCACTGCTATGGAGCCGCCAGAGGGCGCCACGCCAGCGGCAGCGGCAGCAGCAGCAGCAAAAACAAAAGCAGCACCAACAACACAAGCAGCAGCAGCAGCAGCAGCAATAATAAGAGCAGTAACAACAACAACAGCAGCAGCCACAACAACAACAATAGCAGTAATAACAATAACAACAGCAACAGCAACAACAACAACAACAACAACAGCAGCAACCAAATGAAGGCCACCTGCACCTCCTCCTCCTCCACAGCGCAACTCTCGCCCAGCAGCGGCAGCAACGGCGACTGCGCAGCCAACGCATCAGCAACAGCTGCAGCAGCAGCAGCAGCAGCGGAGCAGAGCAGCAGCCATAACATTGTTGTCGCCGTAGACGATGATGATGATGATGATAATGAGGAGGACGATCAGCCGGAGGAGGACACTGAACTGGACGAAATGATGGATGACCATGACCATGACCATGATGTGATTGTTGTGGATCGTTCGCGGGCAGCTGTTGCAGCTGCCACAGCAGCAGCCGCTCGAGACATTGCCCAGCGCATAGCGCATCATAGTGCGCGGCGAGCGCATCGCGAGGACGAGGATCACGAGGATGACGAGGACAACGACAATGATGATGATGATGATAACGATAATGATGAGGATGCGCTGGGCATTGGCATTGGATTGGGGATTGGGATTGGCGGGGGGCTGCAGCCAAAGACCGAAGTGCTGGACGATGAGTATGACGACGAGATGGATCTGGATGATGATGACGAGGCGGACAACAGCAGCAACGGCGGCGGTGTCGATCTCTCAACGGGCTCAACCGTTATACCATCGCCTCTAATCTCAATGCCTTCATCATCATCGTCAGCCGCCGCCGCCGCCGCTGCCGCCGCTCATGCTGCTCATGCTGCTGCCGCAGTAGCCGCTCATGCAGCGGCCGCCATGGAATCAGCCAGGTCAACACCTGGTGGTGGCGGTGGTGGCGCCTCCGATCTAAGTCTGTCAGCGCGTCCAGCGTCGCGTTCATCGCGTGACGGCGGCAGCAACAACAATGCCGCCGATGGACGCTCCACCAGCCTAATGAATCCCGGCTCCGTAGCCGGACTCTTGCCAGTGCAATCGGTGCCATTGGTAAGTAACGAATACTAGCTTACTTCACTCCTCTATTTGGAATGATATTTTAACTGTCGGTTAAAAACGCTAGCATAACATTGCAGTCTTCCTTAACCGATTGAAAAACTTGTAACGAGTAAAAGTTATATACCACGTTACTACATTACAGACTAGATTACATAGTACATTACATACTACACTACAAACTACATTACATACTGCATTACAAACTACATTACATATTACATTACATAATACATTTCATACTACATTACATACTACATTACCGACTTAATTACTACAAACTACATTACATTTCACATTACATACTACATTAAGTTCCACATTACATACTATATTACGTACCACATTACATACTACATTACATACTACGTTAAGTTCCACATTTCATACTTTATTACATACTACGTTAAGTTCCACATTACTTACAACATTTCATACCACATTACAGACTACATTACATACTTAATTACTACAAACTACATTACATTTCACATTACATACAACATTAAGTTCCTTATTACATACTACATTACGTACCACATTTCATACTACGTTATGTACCACATGACATACTGCATTACATACTACATTAAGTTCCACACTACATACTACATTACGTACTACATTACGTACCACATGACATACTACATTACTAACTACATCACATACTATATTACATATTTTATTGCATACTCGTTGACTTCTTTTATACCCCGATTCCACTAGGCTTCATTTATCATAACAGCGAAGTCGGTAATGCAGGTCGCTCCACTTTCTATCCAACTGAAACAGCGTATAATTTCAACAGAAATCCGATAAAAAAAGCCACTGACAGCTGTTTGATTTTCTGTTATACTCAATTTGGCACAGTTCATAAGCGGTGTTAAGCTCCTCTGTTAACGAAAGATAAGCATCTTCGTAACAGCCAATGTCCGTAAATAATTCATCAACTAGGATATGTCGATTCCAACTGAGCGAATTTAAATACATATGATTCAGATTCACTAGGAATCTAATTCAAATAGATGCTCCATTACCGAGTTCCAATAACATCCGAGCACTGTTAATTTTACTTTTTTAACAGATCGCTGTTAACTTAGCACTGTTAGCCTCACACGATTTTACTTTGGAGTTTATCCTTCTATGAAATAGTAGGTTTAGTAATCCGTTTATGTAACCTTATATAAATCAATAATGCTATTGATCCTTACTCTATCATATTTTGTCTTTTGTCGACTTTACAGAGCCTCAAGAAAGAGATCGATTGCAGTGAGGACGATAACAGCAGTCACAGTAGACACATGCAACCGCGTTCGGCATCAGCTGGCGGCGGACTGGGCGGCGACCTTGACTACCGCGCCTCACACGAGTCGGTAAGTGTTGCATAATCAACTTCTCGACCCCCAGCAAGCTTCCCGCAATCCAAAGCAACAAATTCTTCCACCTCCCCTTTACCTTAAAAAAAAAATACAATTCACACCGATTAGACAAAACCTTTAACCCACAAAGAAACTATAACCCCCCGCCACCCAAAATCCATTCAGTGAATGCTTTTGCTGCTTTGATAGGTCTATAATAGAAAACGAATTCGATCCAAAATTAAAAAACGAGCCATAAATTGCCCCTACCATATTAGATAGAATGCTAACTATATGTTTTCAAAAAATACGTTCATATTATCCTTACTTAATATAAATCCCTTTTACAATATGGCTACACGCTCTATTTCTATCTCAATATTTTCAATATTTAAAATCTCTGTTAAAATTTTAAATTAAAAAAAAAAAACCACAAAATTACGTATTGAATTTGCTCTCTCTTTTACATACTCTGTCTGTCTTTCTCTCTCTATTTGTCTGTCGTTTAAATACCTGCCATTTATATACATTGCATATTTTTATATACTCTATATATATATATACCAAAATTACTATATTATATATAACAATTACATAAAAAAAGCAAATCAAGCAAAGAAAACAAATCAAAACTCAAAATATGTTTTTGCTCTTCGTCGTGTTCTTTGTCTATGAATTTTTATATATAAATATATATATCTTATCGTTTATACATATTTATATCCTACATATATTTAGCCTATACAATATCCAATATATTTATACATATATGTATATATATATATATATATATACTTTCCTTTTATTTAATTTTCTGTTTTAAAAGCAAAGCTTTAAAAGGCACACTTTAATATAAGTATATTTATATATATGTATATATATATTATTAATGTTAGTTGTTCAGTTGAAATTCTTTCTCTTTGTATACATATTTAAACATATATTGATATAGTATATATCTTTTTTCCTATTTTGTTGTTGTATTCAATGTGTAGTGTTTTTTTCTCTCTCTATATATTCGTATGTATAATATTTGTATCCGTAATTTTCTATATCTATATCACACAAAATACACTTTATACTCTATCTAGCAATACATATACAATGTATAGTATAAAATATATGTATATACACATACTATAACACTAAAAACACTCGCTGCAATAAGTTTTTGCACACAGCTAAATGTCATTTTTTATACATATTTTCCTTACTTTCTTTTTACGTTTGCAGTTTAGTTTGCATTGGTTCCTAATGTAGTTTTATTTTCTAGCTCTTTTTTTTCATATGTGTGTGTGAGGTAACGAAATCCGCTTGCCACACACACACACACACACTCGTTGCTAGCAATTTCCGCTTGCAATTCACCCTTTCCCCCGAATCTCTCCCAAACACACATTCAGTTTGCTTTGGCCATGTTTGTTTTTTGTTTGCTTTTCTTTTTGGCCTGGCCATTTTTTATTTATTTGCTGACCATGTTTTGTTTGTTTTCTATTTTAATTTTGTTTTTTTTTCCTTTCGACAACGGTGCTGTTGCTGTTGTTGGTGCTGTTGTGGCAGTTGCATGTTTACGACACTATAATTTTCAATATGGCCCGGGGTCCAATGCAATTCCCCAGCCATCTTTACTTGACCCAATGCTATTCAATTTGGCAAATATCCTACACTTTTAAAAATACTATTGGTGATACTTTTATTCATTACTGGAAAATTTGTAATTATCATTACAATAAAAGCTTATCGAAACCTTGATCACACTTCATACTGTACTGAGTGACCTAACCTTACTTCGAACTATGAGAATCGCATAGAGAGTAGCAGTTTTGTTAGTATCAAACTTTGAAACAGACTTTTATCGTTTTGTCGTTTGTCGTTTCGTGTTTTGAATTTTGTTCTTGTTTGCAAATAATTTATTGCACAACTCGTAACAAACACGACCAAATGAGAAAAATGTCGGCGCAAAAACCAATATATTGAACAAAACAAACCAAAAAATAAAAAAATAATTAAATAAAATACGTAACAATTTTTCAATTTGAATTCGGATTAGTATTGATTTCCCCCTTGTGTGTGATGTTGCAACCCGCACAAAACAAAAACAAAAACAAACTTTGCCGCAACGTGTCTTTGCAACTTGCAACTTGGCAAGCAAATCAGCTGCTTTTTGGCCAGCCAGGCAGGAGTTGGTCGAAAAGCCTGAAGCGTGCTTTTAGGCTGTTAGGCGCAGCGAACGCAACTGTACTTGCGAATGGTAGGTGTTTTTTTTTTTGTAAGGGTTCCGAAAGGCATCACCATGCTTATGCTCGTAAGCAGTTGCCACAGTGCCAATGAGTGCAACAAAACTGGCAAAACATTTAGCTTCCGGCAAATATATATATATTTTTTACACATTACATTTTCTTGTTTTTCGCTTGGGTTTTTCGTTCCTATTTTTATTTTTATTTTCATTTTCATTTTTGTGTATATATTATTTTCTTTGTATGTTTTATTTTTGTTGCCCCTTTTTCGACACACTCGCCTTCCTCTCCTCATTGCTGCAACGTCGCCGTTTCTGCCTTTTAAAGCGAGCAAATTTTGTCAACAAGCTGCAAAAAAACCAAAATAAAAAAGCACATTTTCTGCTGTCGTTTTTATAATATTTCTTGGCTCTCCTGTGTATGCGTATGTACATGTTGTGTGTGTGTGTGTGTGTGTGTGTGTGTGTGTGTGTGTGTGTGTGTGTGTGTCGAATGTATTTTTGGTTTTAATCTTTGTGTTTTTGTGCCGTGCTCGTCAACGCAACGCTTGACGAATTTAAGCGACGCACAGTCAGCACAGCACAGTGTTGTGGCAACAGGGGAGATGTTGCACACACACTCACACACGCAAATTCCGTGTCTGTGTGTGAGTGGCAGTAACGCTCAAACAAACGCAGTGACAATCGCCTAGTTACTATTCAGATATGCAGTTATAATGCAATTTTTTCCAAATCGATTAATATTTATTAACATAATATATCGATAGCATACTTCAACCAACCTGGCAGAGTCGTCAAATTATGAAGTTATTAACTTTATACGAAATAATTCGATAAAAAAAAATGTATCGAAAATGAATTAATGAATTTACTAGGTCAGCAGCAAAACCACAACGTATTCGTTGATTGAACTGTTATCGGCAATCGATAAAGAATGATCAAAAAGGTATCGACAATCGATAAACAAACAGCTATCGAAAAGCGATGAAGAAACTATTGCCTCGAACGACAAACTTAAGCCAAAGCTGTATATATCCCTTTTAAGTCCCAAACAACATTGGGTAGCGCTTACATTTCAAACACACACTCAAACACAGCTATGCATATGCAATTTACACACACATGCACACACGGGAAACGCACATGTGCATAAATTCAAATAAAAATTTATCTAAAAAACAAAAACCAAAAAATAAAAATAGCAAAAAAAAAAAGAACAAAACACAAAAAACGAAGAAATGGCATAAAATAAAATGCACACGCGTCTGGAGTTGTTGTCGGACGTTGACGTTGACGCACACACACACACACACATACATATTCCCATCTCTTTCTCTCTTACTGCGTTTGTCGTGCAATTTGTTGCCTGCTGCAGACGCAGACCTGAGACCCAGCCGCATTTGCCTGCATCATAAATACTTTTGCTTTTACACTTTCCTTTTTCTTTTTCGTTTGTAAGTCGACAAGTGTGTGTGTGTGTGTGTGTGTGTGTGTGAACAGCTTTGCTGTCTCTCTTCAACATTTGCTTGGGCAAGTCTGTAAATAATCAGAATAATAATAATAATAAAAACAGCGCAGAAGCTCAAAAAGACAGAAATCAACGTGCAGCACAGAAACAACTTAACTTTTGCTTTCTTTTTACACACACTCACACACACACACACACACACACACACACACACACACACACACACACACACACACACATGTACATACAGTTACACTTATACACACGCGTATTTAATTTTGAAACAAATAACGGTCTTTTTATATATTTTTGTTTCGTAAGCCATCCACTTGTCTGACTTGCTGCACCCCTTTCTCCCCCAGCTCCCTGTCCCTCACTCTTTTACTCTTCATTTGCTTTGCTTTCCCCCCTTTTTTATTTGGCCTGCTCGCTGCTTTCGTCATCATCGTTATGCATTTCATTTTTTCGTAGCATACCTTTAGGCAGCCTCTCAACTGTCGTGCTTGCATTTTATGCAGCATCATCGTCGTCTCCCTCTGCTCTTCTGCCCCCTGTCGCTGTGTTGTTTAGCAGCGTATGCGTAACAATTTTTTTGTGTGTGTTTGTGTAAGGTTTGTTTTTTGTGCATTACTTTGTGACTTAAAATGTACAAAATATGAAAAATAAACCTAGCTCCATCATACAACTTTTCTGGAATTCTTTTGCTAAATACTCTCTATCAATGGGACAACTGTCAATCGCACACACACACACACACAACATTTGGAAACGCAACAAATGCCAAAGCGCAAAATATATTGCTTGCTATAAATTGGTGTGTACGTTTGTGTGTGTGTGTGTGTGTTTGACTCTAGCAAAAACTCCACGCACATTGCACATTTATGCGACCCTCCACCCACCCCCAACCCCAACGATGACGTCGACGTTGACAGCGCTGCCCGGGCATTGTAATCAGTGCGCCGCGTTGATTGCAAAGTTTTTCAAGTGGTTCGTGTATTTTTTTGTTGTTTTTTTTCGCTCATTTTTTGTTATTTGGCTTTTTTTTTTGTTGGCCCGCATAGCAGCATCGGCCACTGAGGCAAGTGAGAGACGCCCAACGGGCACCCAACGGTGGTTAACGCAATGCACAGTTGGTAGCTGTCTGGGGTGGGGTGAAAATTTCATAATAAATCTGCTAATAGCGGAGGCCTTACGGACTGTTTGCCAAAGGCTTAAAGAGAGCTTTTGGCCAAATCAAACGGAAATGAAATATGCTTTTCTGTTTGAGTGTGTAAACACATTCTTATGTCCATAATTATCGATAATTTTGTTATCTGTTTTGACAATCAGTGAATGAGTTTTGATATCTTTTAAATTTGATCAAATAAGGAACAGCTGCTACTTAAATATTATGAAAGAATTTATTAAAAAGACCTTGGATTAAACTTCATTCATAAGTTGCAACAATTGCTGGTTAAATACTTTGCCAAAAGTCTTTCTGAGTGTTTCCAAAGCAGACTTTAAGTTAATCTTCTTCAGATTGTATTTTGCTTCCAATTTTTGGACGACACTAATGAATGCTGTTCAACTTTTTGGCTGGAAATCTGGCTTAAAGCCAGTGCGGCTTAACTGCAGCTCAGTTTTGTCTACTCCGCCTCCACCTCTTTGTTGTTTTTGTTTTCCCTATTGCGTTTCGCATTCAATGTCTGACTTTTGTTTCGACTTCTCTTCTTTTTTTTTTTTTTTTTGTTTTTTGTATCTTTTGACTACTTTAGCTGTTTGCATTTTGTGCACATCACCAAGGCCTTCTATGTGTGTAGGGATGCGTGTGTATGTGTGTGTGTGTGTGTGTCTATATATATTTTATTTTTATTAAAATTCAGCCAAAAGCGCAACCCACAACAGACGAAACCCCCGTAGCCAAAACGTCAAACGACACACACAAAAAAATATATATTACACAACAACAAAAAAATAAAAATAAAAAAACAGAAGGAAAATATTACAAAACACACTGCTGCCAAACCAAAGCAAATACACTAACACCCACCCAACCTCCCTCGACACGCTCTCCTTCCTCGCAAAGAACTCACACACGCGAGGAGGCCCAAAAAAAGGCAGCAGTTAAAATATTGTTGCATACGTGCGGGCGCCAACTGCAGTTCCATATGCTGAATTGGATGTGTGTGTGTGTGTGTGTGTGTGTGTATTTGCATTGCTCTTCTTCTTCGTCGTCATCGTCGTTGCTGTTGTTGATGTTCACACACACAAAAAAAAAAAAAAATGTATTATAACAATACATAATAATTTGAGCAAAAATATTACGAAAAAATAATTGAAATAGTCGCTTCCGCTCTAACGGCTTCTTCTAACCCCCGCACGCATCTGTGCTGCAACCCTTTGCTATCTGCTGCCCTAACCTCTCCTCTTGCCAGATGCGTCATATGCGTCATCTATTGCGTCTATTTTGGCGGCTATTTTGCGAACAAGAGCAAATGGGAGTCTAGGCTTAAAGGGGTTGATGGGGTGCAAAGGGGTGGAGTGGATTGGGCTCAGGCAACAGGATAGATAACATAGGTGGCATAAAGCAGGTGGCCCAAAGAGTTTCATTAAAAATCTGCGAATATTTATATTAAAAATGTGCAAGCCAACAAACTGCAGCAAAAATACAAAAAGGTCCGCTTTAAATGAAGTCAACAAAAAGCTGGGAAAAACAAACCAAAAGTCAGCTAAGTAAAAGAAACGATAGTTATCTGCCGAAGATGCAATACTCTTCCGAGTGAAGAAAGAAAGTTAAAGAAATCAAAACTAACCTAAACAGACTGCAAGAGGACCCAAACAAAAAAAGGGAATGTCAAGAAGGAGGCCGACGACCGTCAAAAATGTTCGTGCCAAGAACCCAAAAAACCAAAACCAGACGCACATCGATCGATATTTGATTATTATTACGATGACGACGCAAGACGATGACGCAGACATTGACAAGAAGGGAGGTGCAGCGGGTGGACGCAGGACATAAAACTTAATGACTGAGAGAAGGAGAGTGTTGGAGAGAGAAAGCGTTAAGGGTCCAGACTCTCAAACAAGCTCGAGTAAACTGTCGTCTGGGGCGATGATAATGATTCCATTAGCCAAAAAGGTGGCGCGTTGAACTTGCAACCAGTTCAATGACATGTTGTGGCTTCCATCTCACTCTCTTCGTTGGGGCAACAACAGCAACAGCAACAGCTAAAGTGTGAGCATCCTTGTGGCCTGCATTAAGTTGGCCAAGTTGTGAGTAATGCAAATTGGCTTTTTGGCCACAAAATGTGCACATTGTGTGTGTGTGTGTGTGTGTGTGTGTGTGACCCAGATTGCTGCAGCTGCAGCCTTATTGAATAATATGCCGCATTTCGTTTGTGGCGACACACCCATCTCAACAACCAACAAAAAAAAAACCGCCCAAATCCGCTCAGCTCGACTCTGCAATTTGCCTAATGAAAACCTTTAGTGCACACACACACACACACACACAGAGAGAAAAAGGGTCAACCAAAAGGCAAATCACGCAACATGGCCAACATCTAAGTATGTAAGCTGTTACAGAATTTGCTTTCTAAGTTAGTGGTGCACTGGACTCTTGACCACTGGCACAAAACTTGGCCAACTACTTTAATCCCAAAAATGGTCACACACACAAAAAGTGGGTTGCAAAATCATTTCACTATTGAACTATTGAAGTTTTATATGTGTTTTTGGGTATTTTTCTTTCTACTCATAATACTATTGATCTAGGCAGATGTTTTTATTACTGTAGTATGTTGGAAAATGGGCAGCACTTTGTTCTGCTTTTGTGCTAACTGATAAGATTTATATTATAGTGATCCTGCTCTTTCATTTCCTGCAAAGCCCCAAAACTAAATATATATCCTTATTTCAATAAAATTTTGTTTTTTAAACTTATGTAGATAGCTTAACACACACACACACACATACACAAACACAAACATAGACAAAAACTACGTATTAAAAATCTTAATCGAATATTATTATTAACTACTAATTGCAACTTGTAGCTTAAACGTGTATTATATGATTGTATTGCATGCTTTTCTTTAGTATACCATAAATACCAACAAAATAATATTACATATCCCACAAAACATCAAAAATACTAAAATATCGAGAAAAAAGAAACATGAATAAATGAAATCCAAACTTAGCTTTTGCGCTTTAAAAAAAAAGGAAACCAAACCCGTATAAACACTGAAATAAACAAAAACCTTAACAAAATTATCAAAATTCAAAAAAAAAAAAAAAAAAAAAAACCATAAAAAATTAAACCGTTTTTCTGGCCAAATCAATTTGAACAAAATTTACTGCACATAAATTTGGACTATACCCGAGTTGAGAACTATCCCGCAATTTTTTTTACTTGTATGTAATGCTATTTCTATGCCATAGGAACCCTCTAAAAACAATTACCTTGCATATGTTTTACTAGTGGAATATTATTAAACAATTTTGAGTTCTTCTTTTTGTTTTTGTTCTTCATTTTGTTAATTTGAATACTTAAAATATACTAAATACTTGTTACTTACTTATTATATACATATGTAATTTGTGCTACGTATCTTGCTGTCTTTGTCTTACACGCTGTCTGCCTCGCTCGAAGCTCTCGCTCTCTCTCTCTCTCTCTATGTGTCTCTCTCTCTCTCTGTTTATCTAACTATCTACTCGTATCTATTAATATATTTCAATGTGTCAAACTGTGTGTTGTGCTTTTACATACTCTATATTATAATAATCCCAATCAAAACAAACCTATGATATAAAAAATTAAAACGAAAAAACAGTCAAGAAAACAGCTTTGAGGAAAAAGAAAGAAAAAAGAAGAATTAGCAAACATTTGCTTAGTATATCATCAATTCAACTTTGAAAACAAGAGGGGTCCAGTAAAAACCAAACATGTTCTCTGAACGTTGTGCAATTAATAAGAAAAAAAAAAACGTATTATCTATAAAAATGCATTAATTATAAACTACAAGAATATCGTACTAAAGCGCTTTTGGTGTTTTTAAAGTTACACGATGACAAAAAAAAAAAGAAGAAAGAAAACCAACGAAACAATTTCGTTTAACAATCAAAAAAAATAAACACAAAATAAAAAAATAAAAATTCAATTCAACAACATTGATGCTATATACATACACACTCACACACACCCATACACATACATAAACACGTATACATACCAATGTATTTTTTTCTGATATATCTATGTATTATCTAAATGTGGAACGCTTTTACATAAATCGTTCGTTCGTTGTTCGTTTATGTAAATGGTAAATGTGTGTGTTCTATTTTTCCATAAGCTAAATGTATTTATTTTCGTTATATTATTATTCAATGTGATATTTTCAATAATACATATTTATATATATGTATGTATTGTATGTATGTCTGTATGTATGTTTACTCTATTTGATTTTTATTGTCTTAGAATTTTCTGTGTATTTTTTCTGTTCAAAATTACAAAATGGCCATTTTTAGAGATTCTTACATAAATTGCATTCATTTTAGTAAAACTTATTGAAAAAAAAAACCAAAACAAAACATATTGCCACAGGTGAGCTTAAAAAATATGCACACTATATAAAATTAACGAGTGAGACAAAACTTCATAAAGCAACGTGTAACGAGTAAGCATGGCGAGCGATCCACAACACAGTGACGAATACTTCACAAAAATGAGAATAACAAGAGATTGGATTTAGCTTAAATCAGTGCAAAAATTGTGACAAATTCTCGCTACTCTAATTCTCACTCGATGAAAATCTAGAAGAAGATGCAAAGTAATCACATTACAATACTCGTCGGAATGTTTTTGAAAGTTAACTGCAGCCAAATTAAAAAGGATTGTTTAATGTTTGTTTCAAGTAAATTTTGATTTTGCATTCTGAAGTGCTTACAAAGTTTTTATTTTGGCCAAGAAATTTACTTTGTTTTCTATGCGTGTAAGTGTGTGTGTGTGTGTGTGTAATTGATGTTGTGTTTTTACTTGTTGATGTTTTTTGTACCTCGATGTTGTTCAAGAACGTTTTTTATTTTGATTTTGTTTTCTTACTCAATCTCTCTATCCTAACTATCTAACTAACTGTCTATCTCTCTTTTTCTAACTGTCTATCTCTCTGTCTATCTGTCTAACTCTTTTTAAACAACTATCTAACTCGCTCTGTCTGTTTTAAAATATATAATATACTCGTATATATATACATAATATATGCCTTTGTAACATATCATTTATCGTTGTTGTACTCTAAAGCTACTTTAAAACTAAGTTTCAAACCAAACAAATTTAAGCTCAATAATTCGAGTGTGAGTCTACGAATATATTCTAATTACATGCATTTTAACTTCTTTTATGGCATATTATGTATATGTATAAGTCTACAGATCTGTCTATTACTCTAGGTATATTTCATAAATTTGCATATATACAGATGTCTAAATAAACAAATGTGTGTATGTATTAGCTTATGTATATGCATTATCAACTATATCAACCAATCACACAGAATGCATTAAGCTCTGTCCACCCTTGTCAAGATATCGAAGTAAACAGCGAATGGCAATATTGCCAGCAGCGAAACGTAGGCGTTGCCAGCTTTGAATTAGACACGTAACTGTACCACGTAACGAACGTTGCCAGCTGTCCCATTGTGGTGTGAGTGTGTGTGTGTGTTTGTGTGTGTAAAAACCTTGCCTGACTTCCTAAAACTTGTTTGAGGTTTGTGAAATGTATTTTCGAGCTCACTTTTAAAGTCTTATGAACCTAATGACAATTGCATTTGTAACTGTACTTTAGTTCCCAACTTGTCTGTGTGCTACCTTAACTTTAACTCAGTTGGCAAGTGTTGCAAACTGTCAAATTGTGGCTATGTTTTCAAGCATACTTCTTCTGTTTTCTGATATTCATTGTATTTTGTTGTTATTTTCATTTTCTTTTAATTGTTTTTGTTTATTTTTATACAATACTGTATTGTCAAGAAGTTGATCTACGTTTTTTGAAAAATGGTTGTGCTAAACGAAATTTTGAACGTTACCTTTTCCTTAAAAATCATTCAGTTGATATAAATTGGAATTTGCAATCAAAACCATATTTGATTTCCCATCTTCTGTGTGAAAAAAAGAGTGCGGCAGGCAAAAGTGGAAAACTTCTTGAAAATAGTTTGAATTAAAATTTTCTCCTTTTTTTTTGTTTTGTTTTCGACTGCACTTGAATAAAAGTATCCTAATTTTTTATTCGATTAAAAAAAAAGAACACGATTTGGCCCAACGAAAGCTACGGAGCTACTGAGTTTGTTTTCTACTGTTTCCAAATTGTTTTATGTTTATTTTTATTATTAATTTTTTTCGATTGTTTTGGAATATTTTTTGATGTTACCAAAGCGGTGGTTGCCACAAATTGTTTATAATTTTTTTCAAAATTTCTAATAATGTTTAATAATTTATAATATATTATTTATAATTTAACAATTTTTTTGTACAACAAAATTTTGACGCAAAAATTGGCAAAACAAAAAAACCTTTTTTTTCATTTTTGTTGTTTGTTTCTTTTTTGGTTTTTGAGCAAAAGTAAAAAGCAAAGAAGAAGTAGGCAAAGTATATCTTAAGAAAAAAAAACACTCTTGTCTCATACTAAAAAATTTAAAAAAAAAATATTTTCGTTTTGATTTTTCAATTTTCTGCCGTAGCAAAATTTTGTTCATGATTTAAAGAACTAGTTCGAGTAATAAAATATTTATATATCCTACTATAAAATCGCGTCTAATACTTTACAAAATTCTTTTGCGACAAGTGCAAAAAAACAAACAAAACGTGAAATTTAAGTTACGAAAATTTTAACAATAAGTTTGAACCAAAACCAAAAATTATGTTACAAAAACCAAAACTTACAAAAAAAAACATAAAAATGTAAAACAAAAACAAATAATCCAAGAAACAACAAAAAAAAGCAACAACAACAACAAAAAAACAACTAACCAAATAATGAAAAGAAATATCAAACAAAAAGCAAAAATATTATTAACGTATGATTATGTGACGTTTTTCGAACGACGCCCAAACAAAAATCGAAATTCAACTTCTTGAAAACAAAAACAAAAACAAAAAAATAATATATATACAATCATATATATATTGAAATGTTTGTATCGAAATTTTAGAAATGCAAAATAACTTTTAGTACAAAACAAAACAAAACAAAAAATAAAGCAGTTATAGATAATAATCAACAACAACTACAATAAATACACAACGAATGACATGCTGTAAACCCCCTCTTGTTTTTTACTGGCATCATCTGCCAAGTTGAAAGATATATAATAAATATATATAGTCAATAGTCAAAAGGAGCTTAAAGCTCACAGCAACTTTAACTAGGCAGAGGCGCAGAGCTGAGAGAGCGTCGCTAGCTGAGATCTGGCGGCCATTTTAGCTTTCGCTATTAGTATCCACTCTTCCACTATACTCTTCTATAATGATATCAGTTATAAACATATATATATATATATATATATATATATATTGATTTCTTATAATTTTAATTTAGTGTTGTGTTATTTCCTTGAAAAAAAAAAAAAAATAAGTAACCTTTGTAATGATTTTGGTTTATCCTATACTTCTCTTAATCTTCCTCTATATATAATTAAAAATTTTATATATTTCTTCCATTATCTTTCACATGAAAACTTATTTATAGAGTATACAATTCAAATAACGACTGAGAAAATGTAACTGTGTAACTATGCAAAAGCGAGAAGAATCAGATCTTAAAGTACAGCAAAATTTAAATTTTGTAACTCTAAACGGAATATCTTTTATCCAGTTAAAGTATGTTTGTTTTTGGAAAAAAGTAAAGAAAAAACCTCAATCGTAATTATTTTTTATTGCCTAATTTTTATTATATGATTCCAATTTTGATTATTTAAATTTTCGTTAATTTAGTTTTGAAGCTCTATCCCTCTCTCCTTCCTTCTGAACACTCTTTCCTTCTTTCTCTCTCTCTCTCTCTCTCTCTCTCTCAGTGTCTGTCTCTGCCTCTACGTCTTTCCCTTTCTCTCTCTGTATATTGAAGTAAAAGTACAACCACAGAAAAGTAAATAAAAATCTGCATTATTTGTAACTTTTTTTTTGTTATTCTTTCAATTTTCAATTAATTTATTGTTGTTTTGTAAAATTAAAGTATTTAAAAACCAATAGTTTGTAAAGACAAAGAAAACGAAGAAAAGCAAAAATTAAAAAGAAAAAGCGACAACAATAGCGATATATATATATATAAATGGCACACATATCCATAACATGAAAGAGCTAAGCAAAAATTATCGATCGATCGATTGCAAGCAAAAACTGAAACTGAAAATACCAAAAAAAAAAAAATAACATGAAAAATACAAAAAAAAAAAAAAAACCAAAAAATGAAACGTAGTAAAGAAGTTGATGTTGGATTTTTGTTTGGTGTTTGTTCCAGGAAACGTCCGAATCGCCACAACAACACGCGGTCCTCGGCGGCGGCATGAGCGGCAGCAGCAGTAGCAGCAGCGCAGCCGCCGCCGCCGCAGCCGTTGCCGCCGCCGCAGCCGCAGCCGCTGCCCATGAGCAGCAGCAGCAGCAGCAGCAGCAGCCGCAATCGTCGCCACCGCCGCCCCCCATGCACCTGCTGCCGTGCATATACTGCGGCGCCGCCTTCCCCAACCAAAGCAAACTCACGCGTCATTTACTCTCGCACTCGCTGAAGACGCTCGAGTACCGGGAGCCGGCCACACACGCGGCCCTGCTCCACTCGCAGCTGCGGGCGCACGATTTGAACATGGGCGCCTTGACGCAACCGTTTGCCTTCCAGGCGGCGATGGCGGCCAGCACGGGCAGCACGGATCCGCAGGATCAGGCGGCCGCTGTGGCCGCTGCCTTGGGGCTGGAGATGGAGATAGCGCTGCATGGCGTCAGCTGCATACAGAGCTTGACGGCCAGCGGTGCGGGCGGCCGGCTCGGATTAAGCGGCTCATCCACATCGGGTAATGGTGGTGTTCTCGGCTCCTCCTCCTCATCGGCCGGCATGCTGCTGGGCTCAGCAGGCGGTGCTGGTGGCGGTGCTGGTGGTGGTGGTGCTGGTGGCATGGGTGGTGGCATGGGTGGCAGCGGTGGTTGTGGCGGCGGCGGCGGCTCATCGTCGCCCTCAACGTCCGCCGCAGCGTCGGCAGCGGCGCAGTCCGGCTCGTCGTCGGCCGCCTCGTTGCTTGTCGGCGCGTCAAGTGATCCGAATAGTGTTGTCATGTGTAAGTTCTGTGCTAAAAGTTTTCCCGATGTTACATCACTGATCACGCATTTGTCGGTACATACAGGTGATCGACCATTTAAATGTGAGTTTTGTGGCAAAGCGTTTAAGTTGCGCCACCACATGAAAGATCATTGTCGCGTGCATACGGGTAAGTCTCTACCAACGATCCAACAAACTGGATCAAAATACTACATACATATATAATGCATATACTCATTTACATATTGTCCATTACATACATCAATAACATTCTCAAGCTCTCTCTCTCTCTCGAACGTTTAAAGTTTCTCTTTCAAGAGCTTCTTTATACTATGTCCAATTTAAATTCAGCTTAAAGCTTTATGATTTTTTGCCTCAAAGCTTCAAAGTTTCCATACCAACTATTACTGGACTAAAATACTACATATATAATGCATATACTCATTTATATTACATACATCAATAACATTCTCAAGCTCTCTCTGGAACGTTTAAAGTTCCTCTTTATACTATGTCCAATCTCTAAAAGTGCTTACATTTGAATTCAGCTTAAAGCTTTATTTTTTGCTTCAAAGCTTCAAAGTTTCCAAACCAACTACAACTTGACTACGGGTAGAAAGTAAGAGTTCAAGCTTAAAGCCTTGAGGTGCTTCTTCTGCACATCAATTTTCTATGATTCTAAGATTTTTACATTACTTACTGTAAAACAGTTAAAAGTCGAGCTTAAAGCACTTTTATTTTCCTATTGAAAGCTTTTTAAGCAGCAGACTTATAGCTTAAAGCACATACTATGAGCTCAATGTCAATCTGCGACATTATTTACAGTTAGATACAAACAGCTTAAGCTTGACAAGCTTAAAGCTTTAAGGTGCTTTTCCTGCAGTTAAACTTTCTCATAATTTAAAGTTTTTGAGCAAACTTCTAACTTAAAGCACATACTAGGAGTAAAATTCAATCCACAATTCATCCACATTCATTCATACATAGCATTGAAATTTGTTTAAGAAATCAATTGTTATACAATATAACCGCAATCTGACATATTGAACTTACTTTTGTGAAAACCCGCAACACAAAACGTGGGAATTGCAGGTGAACGACCATTCAGATGTCAAATGTGCGGCAAAACTTTCTCGCGCTCAACGATCCTCAAGGCGCACGAGAAAACGCATTTTCCCAAATATGCGCGAAAGTATTTGTCACCCAGTCCTGTCGACACAAAGGATGAGCTACCGCAATAGTGAAACGATTTTAGTTTGTTATTAAATTATTATTATTATTACTATTACTATTATAATAATAACAACAATAACAACAGTAACAACAACAACAACAACAACAATATCAGCAACAACAACAACGGTGCAAACTATTTGCATAATAACAACAACAACAACAACAACTTTAACTACAATTGATGAGAAAGAGACAACAACAGCAGCAGCAACTAAGCAGCAGCAAGAATGAGACAGAAACAGCAACAATTTTTTGACTTACTTAAGCGAAAAGCGCAAAGCTTAGACACAATAAAACACACTCCACACACACACACATGAACACTAATATACATATATATATGAATATTTATGTATAAACAATATGTACATATTTTATTACTTATATAAAAACAAAAGGAAAACTAAAAACGAGGCAAACAAAAACAGAAACAGACAAAAACTGGCAAATAGAATTTGCTCCTTTTTAAAATGAAGCGTAGCGCATAGGAAAGAGACGATAACAAACACACAACCACACATACAAACACACATACATACATACATATTGATGGCAAAAGAGAGATAGAGTTAGTGGTAGAGACAGAAAGAAAGGAAGGGAATATAGATCCTGAGATCGCAAGCTAGCAGGCAAGCATGCATAATGCATATACATTAATTATACATACATATATACCTATATATATTATACATATATACACACACATAAACTATATATGCGATGTATAGCAACATATGTCAAATTGTTGAAATTTATACCAAGAGCGATAATATTTTTTTTAAATGCAAAAACACACACACACACAGGACTCACACACAAACACAGTTTTTTTTTTGTCTCTATTTAAAAAGTAATAATTAAAAACAAAAGAAAAAAAGTGAAGAGGAAAGAGGAAAGAAAACAAAATATGTTTAATAATAATTTAGTGCGAAAGAAAGAAGGGGAGAAAAAAAAGCGTTGATCATATTTTTTTTTCTATACAATTTTAGTGAAGAAAAAGTGCAGCGTGAAAGTTGTAGCAGGAATCTAATTAAAAATTCATAAATATAATATATACATATACATACATATATGCGTATAGACATGTATATATATATATTGGTATTTTCAAAAGTATATATACATATATAAATATATATATATATATATATACACACATATAAGAGAACGTAAGACATATATACATAAAAGATAGAAACAAAGAAAGAAAGAAAATAAAGATGCAAAAACACAAAAAATAACAGCAAAAGTAAAAAAATTCTACTAAATTAAAATGATATATACACATATACATATAGTATATATGTGCATACGATAGTAATGATATAGAAAAAGAACAGTGAACACGTGATGTAACTTTTTAAGTAATATTGATGATGATGATTATTATCATAATAATGATGTTGATTATGATAGCGAGATGGCGATATTAGCGAGTTGATAATAACAAGTAAAACTAGTTTAACAAGTTAAGATCTACATACTTATACATATTAGCAAAGCAAAGCAAAGCAAAGTGAACTGTTAACAGACAAACAAAAAATGCAGCATACTTTTGTGCGTTTTCTTTTTTACTAAATGCTCGAAAACCGCAAAGAACGTACATACATATCCACACACACACACACACACACACACCCACACTCATAAACACAGTTTTGACACAAATTTTATAGGCTTATCAGACCTAGTACCTTATGCGATAAGTAAATGCCCAACATTTTGACAAAGTATTTGTAGGAGTTCTTAAAAGCAAAATAATATTGAACTTATTATCCAAATTAACTGACACACAGACTACACACACTAGTATATACCTATAAACATGCATATGGCATGTGCATATACTTGTATATATGATAAACATAATTAATTTTTAGCCTCATATACATACATAAATTTACAACCCAATATACAGTGCATATATAAATCTATACATATATATCTATATATATATATATATGTATATATATACAACATTTATATATACGTATATATAAAATAAAAGCAAAAAGCAACCCCTTAACTTGTATAGAGAAAGAAGACATCAAATGTGAGCCACTTTGAGAAAAAGAAAATTGAATTCAAATCATGGAATACAGACATACGCGTGAATTATGCATAGCAGCAGAATTACATAGAATATCTGTGATCTTAAATATATATACACTCACACACACACACAATCACACACATACATATATAAAAATGATTAATTATACATTCATGCAATACATGCAAACATATGTCTACTCTTTTATTAATCTAAATAATCGAAAAACTATTTTCAAAAAAGCCCCATAACAAAAATTAAAATCGCGTTTAAAGTAGAGAAATTGGGCAGTTTCACTCATAAAACTTGATTTGATCTATGTCGCTGATATTTGTTAGATATATGTATATATAGCTTGCAGCATTTAAAATTTACTTTTTCTCAGGCTTCCGGCGCAGAAAAGGTAGTCAAAAATATGTGTGCTTTAACATTTCAAATGATTTGCATTCGATGTTTTATTACAATTTCTAGAACTTCTTTCAATTTTATGGCTTTTCGCACACACACGCACACACGCAATGACCTACGTTTCTTTTGGTTGCAAGATTTTGTTGCCTACATATTGGGGCTCGAAATTGCGCCAAATGTTGTGCAGCTTTTTTGCTCAGTTTACTTTGCTTTGACCAAACCAACAACTACAACAGCAACAATAGAAACCATTACACTGAAAATCAATAATCCTGTACATTTTGAGTTTTGTAAGAGGATACAACAAAATACAAAAAAAAAAACAAACTTTGGCTAAACATTTGCAAGGATGAAAAATTGCTAGTTATTAAGCAAAATTATGTGTTATTATGTTTATATATATATTCCGATTGCTATGAATACGAATATTATTCTGTTTTGATTATGTGGTCGCAATGTCGCTGTGGCGCTTCCAACAACAACAACAACAAAAATGGTTACAGCAAAACCTTTCTACACTTTTCAAGCAGATGTTAGATGTTATATACTATATATAAAGCCCAGAGAGCCAGACAGTGTATAGCGACCAACAAAAACAAATCGATCTCAAAATTATAACACAAACAAATTATATTATAAAAAGAAAGTAAAACAAAACTATTTCACCAGCGTTTAGGGGAGGGGCTCTGGCCAGAAATACATACATACATACATACACACGCTAATTAATGTATGTATGTGTAAAGCGATTGTTAGGGCGGCCGTGCGCATTTTGGGATCGGCTTAGAAATCGATTTGGCATTCGAAAAGCAACAACAAAATGCGTACATTGAAAAATTAAAAACATAACTAAATAATATCACAAAAAAAATAAAAAACAAAAACGCACGCTAGGCAAAATTCTAAATTCTAAATTTTTAAATGAATACACAAAAAAAGAGCAAAATACAAACACAACTTTTCGGCAAACCAAAACACAAAAAAAAAAGAGAAAAATCCCAAAAAACTAGCGAAAAGGAAGCAAATAAAAAACTTTTGGATTAAACAATTTGGCTGTGATAGCATTAAAAAATAAAAAATGGAGAATAACAACAACATAAGAACATAACCAAAAAACAAAAGAAGAAATTGAGATAACTGTATATCTCAATAAAAATTATTCGCTTTGCATTTTGTAAACGCTACAAAACAAATACAAAATGTCGTCATTAAAAACATTTTGTTGTTGGCTTATTTTCTCGCAGGGAGCGCAGTATTAGAGAAAAACAAGACAAGACACTGGAAAAAATATACAAAAAAACAAAAAAGAATAAATCCAACAGGCATCAATTTGACATTGTGATGTTAAGAAAATAATAAAAAATTTAAACATAATCATATATAATATTAATACAAAATGGAGGAATGCAAACAAAATTTAACATTTAGGAACAAAACAAAACCAAAATTGTGATTTTCGGCCTTTTAGAAACAAAATTAAATTAAAAATTACTCAATAATTAATAATTAAACGTAACCAAAAACAAAACAAAAACATATTAAATTTAAAAGCAAAGCTAAATAAGAAAGAAAAAGAGAGAAAACGCTAAAATATCGCTTTTTTAGCACTTTTGATTGGCTGGGCAAACAAAAAAAACATTTTTTTTTATTATAACGTTGAATGGCTGCCAAAATGCGCACAGGCGACAGCCACATCGAAAGTGAGAGTGAAACATTCCAAGCAAAGAATAGTTAGAAGAATTCAGAAAGGTTTTGCAGCCAGAGTTGTTGCTTGCAACAAAGAAGGAAAGCGCCAGCAAATTGTGACCACAAAAAAATAATGTGTTTATTTTTTAATATTTTAATTATTATTTTGACTGCACTGACAACCAACAATGTTTTATGCTCTGTGTCTCTACGAAACAAAAATTTTATTATAATTATTATCTTCTATTCAATTTTTTTTATATATATATAATTTAATATTTAAGCAAATGTTATTATTATGATTATTACACTTATTGTACCAACAACTTATATGAAATTTATTTAGCTTTAGCGCAAAAACAGCAACAAACAAAAAGTTAATGAAAACATGGCAACAATTTTTATGTTCACATTTTTGTTCTTGATGTATTTATATCAAATTTTCGTTGCATACTTTTATGTTCAATAAAAATTCTGTTTACCTGCGCTTAGTTAATACACTTTAACAACAACACACAATGAATTTGTAAGCTATATGAGAAAAAAAATAAATAACGACAGGCAAAATTATTGTGACTACACCACAAAAAAAAAAAAAAAAACACCAGCAACAAAATGATACAAAAAATAAAAACAAAATTAAAAATGAAAAAAAAAACTGTTGAAACAAAACAAATTTTTAAATTACGTTTTTGGGTTAATATTTTATTTCGTTTCGTTTGGCGCATACTTGGTTCATTTTTTGCATATCATTTAAATTCATTGTGTTACATTTTTCGACATCATTTCATACGTACATACATACATTAACATGCATACATATTGTTCTCTTTATTTTTTTTAGTGTGTATAATTTTAATTCCTCTTAAGATTAGTGCCTAAGTTTGTATGTGTTTTATTTAGAATTTAAGTTGTGATCAAAAGTTCCTTACTTTGGTTCCCCGCGCGAGCGCCCGTCCCGCACCATGGGCCTTATATTCAATGTTTTGTTTACTTGTTTACTTCAAGACGCCATTTGAAAACATTTCAACAAGTTCCTTGACGACACAGCAACAACAGAAAAGAGAAAAAAAAAATACAAAAAAAAACATAGCAAAATATACAAAAAACAAAGAATTCTAAGCTGCAGACACTACAGACAAATATTTCATTTTTTTTTCATATTTTAATTGCTTGTTTTATGATTAGGTTTTTTTCTTTTTGGTTCGATGTTGCCAGGTTTTTTGTGTAGACATTTTTGATATGTATATTAAAAATTGAGAAGCCCGAAAGTACTGCTTCCAAATAGTACTTGCTAATACAAATTTTTAGTCAAAATTTTATCGAAAACACTTTTTAGGCAAAACGACAAAAACAAATGTAGAGCGCTTTAAACAAATATAAAAACAAAAACAAAATTAATCAATTAAATTAAATTACAAGAAACATTTTAACAATCGTTTGGTATTTTTAAGGCGCACAGTACGAAAGTAAAGCACCAATAATAACAAGCTAAATACACAAAACCAGCAAAAAACGAAGAGGAAGAAGAAGAAAAAAGATTGCAGCCTTCTCGGCGATTCTCAGCATAATTAGACTCAAATTTAATATACATACATACCTAATACTTATATCAAGACAGTGTTAAGCTTAGTGGGTATAAGTTGAAAAGGTAAACATATAAGTTTTCTAGTAAAGTGAGAAGAGGAAAATAAGGAAGAGAGGAAGGGGTAGGTAGGAGGAGTTGTAAGGCAGCTTCAGTTTGGTTTGAGTGCTTATCAGTTACCCTTTGGTTAAACAGCTAGCAGCAGCACAAGCAGTAGAGGCAATACAAAATTTAACAGTTATAATCCAAAATACAAACACCCTCACACACACACACACAAATACACTTAGATATATAAACACTACAAATGAAGAAAAAGAAACGAAAGCGAAAAAAAAGAAAAGTATATCATTAGGCGTACTGCAAAAATGCATTTTAAAGGAAACAGGAATTTAAATGATATATATACAGATGTAGTGAAAGTATATACATATACATATACATATATATGTGTATATATATACATATACAATACATACAATAATAATAATAATTATAATAATAATAAAATATATTTCGAGTAATCAGAAAGTAAGCAAAGCAAGTTATTTATATATGAATCTATATAAATATTAATACCACTCACACACACACACACACTCATACACACGCATACGACTATATCGCATAAATGGCATAGCGAAGCTAAGAAAAAGGCATGCTAATAATTATAAATTTGTACAGCAAACGTAGTAGAATCAAATTCTAGTGACAAATTTAAGCCGAGACGTATGACGTGACATGACGTATACGTAACGTTAGACAGACGTAACGATTGGACAGAAACAATTACGCTAGATTTGCATACAAGTCGAATTTATATAAATAAATACATACATACATTAATACATACACACATATGACTAATCTATACAATCTTATTATAATACGTACATTACAATTTGTTTCGAGTCCGCAAAACTTTAAAATTAAAAAAAAAAAAGAAGACGAGAGAAACATTTTAAATGAATTTACGAAAAGCTTTGGCACACGACAATTAACAATTTTCGAATTAACCAACTTCAAAAACAACAACAACAAATACCAAAATGAAATAAAAATTAAAAAGGACATTCCAAAAAAATAAAACAAAATTAAAACAAATTCAAAAAACTCAACTTCAACACTCCAAAACCAAAAAAAAAAAATAAAAATACAAGTTTCGGATAGACAAAAATTAAAACAAAAGCAAGTTTGATTGAAAACCGGCAACAACTTTTCTAAACTACTTTCGGCATACTTATTTTTGGTTTTACTTTTGATCAGCAACTAAAACAACAACACGTACATACTTAAAAACTAAATAAAACAACAACATTTATAACTAAAAAAAACAATAAATGTTCAATTTTTTTTTTTTTTTTTGGTTTTTTGTCTAGCAGAAAAATGCTCAGGGTAAACACAGATTCTTCCAATACAATATATAACTACAACAACAAGCAACAACAACCGTAACAAGAACAACAACAACAACAACAGCAACAAAAACAACAACAACAAACAATATTTATATATGCATTATATCTCTATACATACATATATATCTATATACATACACATATACAACAACTACAACTACAATAATAATAACAACAACAAGCAACAATAGTACCAATATTAACAACAACAACAACAAAGCGTTAAAAACCTTTTGTAAAGTGAAAATGCTTTTAAAAAATGCATACTTACATATGTATAGTAATAACTATTTTTTAAATTAATGCATATGTTTTTTAAATAACAACAGGAAGAAATCAACTATATAATTCACTTATACAAACTATAAAAACACACTCATAATTTTAAAATAAATCCAACTTATTTACACAATCAAATCATAACATAAAAATAAAGTTAAAGAAAAAGATAAAAGAGACTAGAAATTACCCAGAAGTAAAAATTTCTTAAGTACTTAATACCTTAACAATTATAAAAACAATTGAACCGAAGTGATTGCGTTTGCAAGTTTTTTTATTATTGCCACAAGAACAGAAACACAGAAGAAAGCAAACAATAATAGTTCAAATTTCTAACCCAATTATTACCTAATAAATTGTTAAGATACTTAATTCAATCCCAACCAAATGCCTTCTTTACAGTCGTAGCTTGTAATCAATAAAGTTTTTGTTGTTTTTTTCCCCATATATACATATGTGCGACAGTTAAACTGAAGTTCAGTGCAGTTAAGAACAGTTGGGTGAACTAGTTCCAAAAACAGTTAAACTGCCCATAGTTAAATTTTGTAAGACAATAAACCGAACAACAACTCACTGCAGGGAATTGAGTATAATTTCAAGTGCGCATATCAATTGATTCAATACAATACATATACATACAATACATTCAAACATACAATACAATGCAATAAATAGTTCAAATAAACCAGCTCAACAAACTAGCTTGTAAAGCCAATCAACGGAACTAGTTCGCAACAATTTGCAACACTGCACTGAAACACTGAAAACAACTGTAGCACCGAAATGATAAAAAAAAAAATTCGGCGTGCCGATCTTGAAGTACCCTTGCCTGCAAGGATATTTGATAAATAAACAAATTAGTAACACAAATGTACCCTGTTGACAGAATGCCTTCATCTACACACATTCACATACATAATCACCTACAATACAAATACTTTAAGACTTACAAACGTGCAAACATGTAAACCGATAAATATCGATAAACAATTGACATGAATGTGGAATAATGTTTGTCCCCTTACATACATACAGACGTACCTAGTTTTCTGTTCGATTTTTGTTTCCCGTAAAACTTATTGTTAAAGCCACATAATTGAGCTAGAATTCACATACAATACATACATAATATGAACAAGTACAATCGATTAATTTCTCTTGTTTTTTAATTTTTTGATTTGAAGAAATATGCCTTTTTGTGTTCGTCGTTCGTTACTTTTGTATTAACGAAACTTGTAGGAACTTGGCTGATAAGCTGATGATAATAACCGTAAACAGCCTGTGACCGATAACCGATAAACAAATATCAGCAAACAGCTAACCGATAATCGATAACAGATAAATAGATAAAAACCTATAGAGTGAAACACAATAAATCATACATTGGTTTCATCGGCGTATATAACAACAAACAATAATACAATAATGAAGAACAACCTAATAACTAACTAAATATGTTTGAGTGCCAAGCTAATAATTCGAAACAAACTGTAAATAAACTCTAATACGATAAACACAGACAGTAAACTGAACAAGATATAAAAAACCATGTATTTTTTTGTTTTTTTTTTCTCGTGGTTGAAATAGTTCCGAATTGCAAACTACCTAAACTGGTTCACTTTCAATGTGAACAAAATCACGCTTAAGCCACAAACACACAGACATAACTGTAAAGTTAATTAAAATTATTAAAATTTGTTTTCGTTTATCAACGCTACAAAAATGCTGAAAATTTAACAAGCAAATTGAAACCAAATACACACACACACACACATAATCTTTATACATATGGTAGCTCCGATATGGAATGCATGTAAATACTAACATATAAATTTCAAATTTCAAAGACAGCAAACTGTAAACTAAGACGAGGAAATCTAAAGGAAAACAACATAGAACCAATTTTTGAATGTACTGTACATTTCCAACTAAATACATACATACATATAATCATGCATACATACATAACACAATTACATACGTTCGTACATATGAGAACTTTTTTGATACGCTAAAAATTGAGTTACAACTAAAGACACAGCTACAGATGGGATACAAGTAAACAGATACTGCTAGAGGCACGTATTTACAACAGAATATACAAGTACATATATACATAAATACATACATAGGCAGGACATTTGATAACTTAAAGCTTGGCAGACACACACACACACACACACACACACACACAAACATATGCAAGAAAATTTACACACGTTTAGGCTGAAGATAAGTGAGAATTGTTAATATACTTAAATGACAAGCAACAAATAAGGCTTTTAAGCTTATTTAAAGATGATAAACGACGATTCGTACATTTTTTGGTAATAATTAACAAAAACAACAAGAACAAAACAAAAGAAAAACGTAATCCATAAGACAAGCAAAATGAGAAAAAATAAAAATAAAAAAGAAAGAAAGAAAGAAAACAACACTGTAGTGCCTACTCCCCCTTTAAAAAAAAAAAAATATATATATATATATGAAAAATATATATATACAGTACATATATACACTATACATACTAAAGTAATATTTTATAAAAAGCATAAAAAAAAATAGCTGTATGGCAAAAGCATAAAAAAAAGTCAACAGAATTGCAGTTTTTTTGATAGTTATTTTTTTAGTGAGCAGAGGGAGGCATTGAATCATATATATACATATATGATATATACATACAATATATATATCTCTTTACTATATACAGATACATTCACACACAAACCACACACACACACACACAACCATACACACACCAATACACATATGCAGCATTTGTGTGTAAAATAAAAATTCAAGTTTCTAAACAAACCACATTAATTTATTAAGAAAATATAAGAAGAAGGCAAAAATTAAGAACTAGGCATTAGCATTACACAAAAATCTCAAAACCAAATCAACAACAACCACAAAAGTAGGTTCACAACAACAACAAACAACAAAGTAGTTTTGCATATCCACACAAAAAATACTTCAAAAACAAAAAACAAAAAAAAAACAGCGGAAAAATTATCTAAAAATATGTATATTAGTTTATAGAGCGCAAATATTTTCACAGCCACAACAACAAAAAATACAAATACATATTTAAACCAAAAACAAATACTTAAAACTAACAAACAAAAAAAATACTTTATAACATTTAAGAGACATCATGAAAAACGAACAAATTTTTAACAAAAACCAAGTCAATTTTTTCAACTTCCCAAAAAACATTAAAATTAAATGCAAACAAAATATTTTGTGGTTCGAATTCATTGCAAATGTTTTTATTTATGCTTGGCAGTCAATCACACACACTCTTACACACACACACACACACATTGACATAACAATAGTTTTTAGTTTTATTTCTAAACACACATAAATATAAATATGTTAAAATATGTTTTTTAAAAACATTAATTAAGATTCATTTCCATTGCGCTTAAATTTAATTTAGCAAATTTTGCCACATCCAAAAACAAGTAAAAATAAATTATTATAAAACAAACAAACAAAAATCCAATATTTACAGACAACAAACAAGTTGAGAATTTTATTCAATAATACATTATATTATTAAATTAAATAATAAATAAATAGCTAAATAATAGTTTTAGTTAACTACGGTTGAAATTTTACGTTTCCTATGAGGCTCATTCTTAATTTTTGTTTGTTTTTTTTTATATTATGCGCTGTATTCCAATTTTAATTTTTTTTTTGTTTAATTCTCTAACACTAGATCTAAACATCGTATGAAGCAAAAACAATTCACACACACACACACACACCAATACATACTAAAAATAAATAGTTTATAAACTTTTGAGGCAGCTCAAGGAGCAAGAAATAATTGTTTGGCAGTTGTGTTTAATATACTATATGTATATCTAGTAGATACATAGGTAGAGTATCAAGAGGCTGCTTAGGATTGACAGTTGTTCTGAGCTGTTCGAAAAATGGAAACAACAACAACAAAAATAGCTGCAATACGTTATAATTACGTCAATATGTTCCTAACAATATAGACATACAAGCATATTTATAAATTATGATTAACTAACTATAAAGCGACAGGAAGAAAAATACAATACAACAATTATTTAAACATAAGTGATTAGACACACACACACACACACACACAGCAGCAGCAACTACACACACATATACACTTTGAAAACAATCATGAAGGAAAAAAAAATATAAGTTTAAGAGGCGCGTGTCTAAATTCAATTTAATAATTTTTTAATTTAAGTTGTGTTTTTGTCTTAATATATATAAACATACAAACATACATAGGTATTATTGATATTATTTTGTAAGCGTTCAACCAAACCCAACCATTAAAAAAGACAACAACTTATTTATTTAGAAATTTTTCACAAATACACACACACAACTTTTTGACATACATTTAATATTAATTGCAATTTAAGTTCCATTTCATAATTTTTTAGTTTGTTTTTACACTTAAGCTAAGTAAACAAATATATGTGTATATACATACAAACATACATATACATATATTTAAAGTATATAATTTTTTTTCGCAAATAAATTGATATAATAAAACCCATCATTTACTTCAAGCATGTTTCACTCATTTCTTTAACTCCACACACACACACACACACACTCACACCAATAAACACACACATTTGCATCCTAGCAGCTTCTCTCGTTGGTTTTTAATCGCTGAAATCCATTTCTCTCGCTGAGTTGGCGAAGGCGAAATGACAGCGAATTGTGAAATGTTTGAGCTTTCTCAGACACCAAAATTTCAAATTGTATAAAATCTTATGTATTCGTTTGTTTTGTACAACAATAATTATAACCTGGTTAATATACATAAATGCCAGTTAAAGAGCTTGAGCTTGATTTAACAAAATATATATATATATACATATATATAAAAAAAAGGAAAAATAAGAAACACACACACACAGATGACGAAGGTTAAAAAGTCTATATATACATATACATATACATACATATATATACCTACATACATATATGAAAAATATATATAGTATATATATTTTTTTCGTAGTCGAATACAAGTCGAATGTAAAACGTAAAGCCTAAAAACCAACTAAAAGCACTGAGCAACAACACTTATACTCAACTCATTTTCGAGTTGAGTCCAATGCTGAATAATGGAAACAAGTCAAGTACTCGGTAATAAAATAATAATTACGAATAACGAATAAATAAAAACAAGAAATAAGAGCAGCTTATATCAGGCACCAACAAAAAATAGATGCAAACAATGCAAACAACAAATATTTTAGATGAGAAATCCAATAACTCACACACCCATACACTTACAAACACACATACACACACAACAAGAACAACAAAAACAAAGTGGTAAATTAAACATATTTTAGGCAAACCCCAAACAAAATTTACATAAAATTATTAAATGAAAAGCTAAAAAGTTTATAAACAAAATATTTAAGCAAAGCAAGGCATATCATAGTTTATAAAAAATAAAAAAAACAAGAAGAAGAAAACAAAAACACACACCAACACACATAAACACACACACACACACAGTTAAAAGAGAGCTCTCAAAAGCTAAATTCGATATGCGAAAACTCAAAATTCCATAGCACACAACAAATATGAGGCAAAGGCTTTCCAACAGTTACTTAGGATCCAAAAAAAAAAAAAAAAAAAAAAACAATACAAAATAAAACATAAATAAAGAAAAGAGAATAGTTGAGAAGGAAAAACAGGCTAGACAGCACTAAGTAACAAGGTTAACCTAAGAGGACCTATAAGAAAAAATACATACATGATATACAGATATATATGATATACTATATGGTCATGCATATAGCCAGCTATATAGACATGCATAGACACCGCAAAAAATTTCTAGTTGACGAAAGTGTAGCCGTTTATAAAAAGAAACAAATAAATAACTATAAAACCAAAGCATAAACCAAGATTATGAGCGAGATAAAAGAGAACAATACAAAAAACCGAAAAACCGAAAAACCAGAAAAATAAAAAAGAGTAAAGAATGAAAAACCAAAACAAGATGAACAAAAAAACGGAAGGTAAATTCTATATAAATAAAAACTACTGAAAATAATGAGCAAGAGTTTTTTATTTGGGCCTAAAGTGTTTAGTTTTAATTACTTAATTACATAAAAGTGCTGTAATTGAAGTAATTTAAAACAATTAAGTATTTTTTCATGGGAACTTAGTCAAAACACCCTAAAAAGTGATCAATTTAGGTTATAATACAGTGAAAATATATTTTAACCACCCCTTTATATATTTCTTAAGTAAAAATGTCTTCGAAAGTCTGGCAACGCATACGTAAGTACTACTTTCATCTGGCAACCGTCGTCTATCAACAAACTCTAAGTTAGCACAACCAAGTTTTGATTTGCTTCTTTGCTTGTGTACAACATATCGAGTATATACTGTAGAGCATGTAAATTGTGCACTGCATGCTGAGATTGAAGCTTTATTGATTTCTGACTACACACACACACACACACACACTCACACACACACGCACACACACACACACACACGTCAGGAAGCCTTTATAGCAAACTAAGCAGCAATTGACTGACCCCCTCGCCCCCCTTTAATCACCAGTTTAAATACATAGTTGAACAAAAAAATACTAATATACGTCTCTATTATTATTTATATAAAACGTATATTCTTGACAGCTACTTCGTAACTTTGGCTCCCCAATGAGCGCCATGGCTGCCAGCCGCTGCCCCACCCCGTTTGCGTTTCCCTTTACGCCACTCGGCTTGAGCCTTTTCGACATTGATCCGTCCAGAATACTGAGTCTGCTGCACCATCAAACCTGGCTGGCCGAAGAAGCATTGCGGTAAGTATTGACTTCAATCAAATGTTGTAGCCAAAAAGCAGACTGCTTTTTTTCGCAAAAGAGATTTTAATCGTAAAAAGTACTAAAATAAGTAACTTGTGTTGCCATAAGAATACACATTGGACAAACATTTAAAAAAAATAAAAATAAAAAAAGAAAGTCTACTTTTTTGGTTAAAACAACTTGTTGACCTGTATAAGCAATAAATTATTTCGCCACACACACACACACACACAGCACTCGAGGATTGTTGAGCGCACCGAAGGATTTTCCCCACCGTTTTACCACGCTGAGCGATCTGCTTACCAAGGACTTTCAGCCAAGTGCTGCCGGCCAGTTTGCGGCCAAAGCATCATCGCAGCAGACACAGCAGTCCACAACGAACCGTTCCAGCGATGCACAGTACAAACAACAACAACAACAACAACAACAAGCACAACAAGTACAACAACAACCACAGCCACAGCAACAGCAATCACTTGCCAACTTTAATCTACGCTATGCCACACCCAACACACCCAACACCAGCAACTTTTTTCAGCTAACCAAATCGGTTAAGACGACGAATGCGCAATCGCCCCAACAAATGGCAACATCATCGACCATCTCTGGCGGGGGGGAACCGCAGCCGGAGTCAGCTCAAGCTGTCAACGATAGTAGCGATGACGTCAGCATTGTGGAGCCATGTGGCAGCGAACGCAGCGTTGTCACACCCAACAGCAGTGCACTCTTATACAAGGAATCCCTCGAGCAACTGTTGGCCCAGCAGCAGCAGCAGCAACAGCAGCAGCAGCAGCAACAGCAGCAGCAGCGACGTCGTGTGGCCAACAACAGCACGCCAGGAAGCACAGGAAGTGCAAGTGTCGCACCATCGGGAGTGGGCGTGGCAAGTGCTGGCGTCATTGTGGATGCGAGCGGATTGCGTCAGTATACGAAGCTGTTGCTGTCGGGCGCTGGAACGCCCGTCAGTTGCACAGACACCTCGAGCAGCTGCAAGGAGAAGAGCTCCTCCTCGTCCACCTCATCGACGCCGCCGCCAGGTGGCGCTCTGCTCGCCCAGCATCAGCAGCTCAGCCAAATGCTAAAGAGTCCATCCGCCGATACATGCTCCTCGCTGTTCAGCGAACCCATCGAGGAGGAGACGAGGTGCGTGGTGTGCAATGCCCATTTTCCGAACGTTTGGCTGCTGGAGCAGCATGCGGCACTGCAGCATCCGCACATTGGGCCCGGCGAGGAGAAGCCCTTCATCTGTGAGCAGTGCGGCCAATCGTATCGCTATCGCAGCGCCTATGCCAAGCACAAGGAGCAGAATCATCGTGCCCGCCTCCCCGCCGACAAGCTCTTCACTTGCGACGTTTGTGGCATGCAGTTTCGCTATCTCAAGAGCTTCAAGAAGCATCGCTTGAATCATGCTCTCGAGCGTTTGCATGGCAAGAAGAGCATGGGCGTTGGCGTGGGTGTGGGTGTGGGTGTGGGTGTGGGCGTGGCACGTCAACTGGTCAGTGCTGGTGGTGGTGGTGGTGTTGGTGTCCAACAACTGGAGCAGGATGTGGTGACCAGCTCACAGGAGCTAATGCTGGCCGACGAGGGCGAGGACCTGCGCATCAATGTGAAGCGTGAGGGTGACGAGACAATTCAACAACTGCAGCAGCACCAGCAGCAGCACCAGCAGCAGCAGCAGCATCAGTTGCATCAACATCAGCAGGATGCCAACAGCGAGGAGCACGAACAGGATAACACCATTGATTCGGCTGGCATTACAATGCTCTACAATGACAACAACTCATCGGCTTCGGCCTCCACGGAGCCAAACATAAGCAGCTCCGATGGCATACATAGTACAAACAAGCGGGTAAGTTATCAAATAGTTATCAAATAATCTCATGATGGAAAGACTAAAGGGCGAAATCGATCAGCTGTTGCTCTCTTAGTACTGTGGTCATTTTCTTGGCTTTACGTACTTACATTCGATTAGCTACTACATAATAACAAGCAGCACACAATGTAAAAAAAAAACAAGTAAGAAGGCTCTAGTCGAGATTTCCCGACTAGGAGAATCTTCGATATCTCTGGTGTTTCTCAAATGATTTCGATGAAATTTTCAGAAAAGTTCTATCGTTACCCATTATTTCAACCCTAATTTTTACATTTTGCAAATTCGAGATTTGTTTGTAATCGATTACATGTGTATATCGGAAACCAGAATAGTTATCGACAATTTGAAACAAACTTGTTCCGCTTATGGTATAGGAGATTTTATATTTAAAATTGAAGTCTTTATATTTACTTTGGATGGAGGGTCGGAGATGGCTTATCACTTCTGTTGATGCTGTAAATATATATACTTTTAGGTCGAAACCTTTTGCCGTTCATCTTTTACCCATTTTATGGGTTCAGGGTATAAATACAGAAAACCATAAACTAGACTTATTCGACTTTATAAGTTAATTTCACCTGTGCTTCATAATTTATTTGCACATACAACTTTAAAATTTATATTTCGGAAAACATGCACCGGGCCCATAGTGCGAGACGCGATAATGTAAACAAAAAGCAAACTGTGACGTCACAGTTTGTAGTGATTTGAGAGCGCCACCTTTAGTCTTTCCATCATGAAATAATCCTCTACCAAAACCTATTTAATATCATGGTTATGGTTTTTTTTTCTGTCTGGCAGTCACGCCTGTTGAACAGCGCACACCACTTGGAAACGGATCCCTCCTATCATCATCAACAGCAACACCATCACCAACATCAACATCAACATCAGCATCAACATCAGCATCAGCATCAACATCAACATCATCAGCAGCAGCAGCAACAGCTGCCACCACATTTGGGGCACGTATCACTGCCAATGGCCAGCGCTGCAGCCGGTTCATCATCGGCGGCCGCTGCGGCTGCTGCTGTGGCAGCTGCAGCTGGTTGCAACTCGAGCGTCAGCGCAAGTGGAGCCAGCAGCACCGGAGGCAATGGCGGCGGCAATGGCGGCGGCGGCGCTGGCGGAATCAGTTCGCTCAGCTCGCTCACATCGCTGATCAATGCGGAACGCATACCCAACGATCAGTTCCTCGGCCTCAATCCGCAGGAGGCTTCAATACTCAATTTTTTGCGTGTCGATGCCGCTGAGCGACAACGTGACAAGCGGTAAGTAATATCGTATTTCCATTGCTCGATTGCTAAATTTTAACAGTCAGTTACGAAAGTCACGAAAAATAGATAAAAACTGACCGAAATTTTACATTGCAAATAAGTAAAAGCTTATTGCCACCTTTACTGTCTTATTTTTAATGCCTATAAGCATTATTGCTTGCATTGCAGACGCAGTACAAGTCCATTTTCGTATATGGTACGTGGGAGTTATTCTGAACTGCCCTTCATTCTAAGTGCAACAAAATTATCCGCCCACAGTTTTAAAAGCAATCCTTTGAACCTTGGCTCCCAGTTCAAGTGTTTCCCACGATAATCCATAAAAAAAACAAAATTTTTAATTATTTTAGAATATTACTAAATATTGCGCCTAACTATTCACAATTTCTGCTATTCACAATCTTCTGTTTTGCGGCTTTAACTTTAACAGCGATGTTTTATCGAAAAAGTGTTCAAATGAACCAGTTTCTCTTCAGTTATTCTTCAGTAAATATTTACGGTCAGTTTTACTTCAGTTAATTCCTAATGAGAGAATACACTGTTAACTTAACATAACTGAGAATAACTGATCAGTGGAAATACGCTATAAGTCAGCAGTTAAACTGGTTCAGTGAACCATTAAGCATAACGCGAACTAGTTTTTCTTAAAGAACTAAACAGTCATTGAATTCGTTCAGTTTCGGTCAAACATTGAAAGGAACGAACGAAAAGTTCAATCGAACTATTCCTGAAAAGTTATACTTAAGGCTTAAAGGGTTAAAGGTCCAGCAATCAAGTAACTTTAGTTTGAACCCAAATCTAATGTAAAATTCTTAATTTTTAGTCCGGCAACATCACGTTTTGCGTGCCCCTTTTGCGGCAAGTGTGTGCGCTCCAAGGAGAACCTCAAGCTGCATGTGCGTAAACATACCGGAGAACGTCCCTTTGTTTGCCTCTTTTGCGGACGCGCCTTTGGCGGCAAATCGGATCTGACCCGGCATCTGCGCATCCATACCGGAGAGCGACCCTATCACTGCGAATCGTGCGGCAAATGCTTTGCCCGTGCGGATTATCTGTCCAAGCATTTGACCACCCACATACACAATGCGCCCCGCTGAGATGAGGCGCGTAGGAGGCGGCTCCTACGCAGATAAGCTAAACACACACACACACACACACACACACACACACTACACTACACACTACACACAAAACGAAAAGAAAAAGGAAATACCCAAGAGGCATAAATTACAGGAAAGCATATGGAAATTTATGTATTATTATTACTACCATTTATTTTAGATTAACGCTATGAGAAAACAAGTGTCTAACATATTATTACTATTATTTGTATTGTGTGAGTAGTCACAAAGTTCGAATTTGAGGGGGTGTGAGCGAAAGGAAACGAGGCTGAAGTACAGTCAGCACCACAGATAAGCCATAGAAAAGCAATGTGTGTGTGCAGGGTATAAAGTGTATTATTATTTTTGTACAAATAATTGTTGTTTTTTTTTTTTTTTGTAACTTGTAAAAAAGAAAAAAAAACATTGGCAACTATTAGCACGGGTATTAATGTGTTTAAGATTTAGAGCTAAAATATAATTCTTATTGTGATTAGTAACACTTTTTTTTTGCATTATGCAATTATTGTATGGTTAAGTGAAGTTTTTTTTTTTTTAAAGGAAGCCTAAAGAATTTTGTTACATTTTAATGAATATTTCATGAGTTCTGGCAGCTGCAAGGCAACTAACTAGACAAACTAACTACAACAAAATGCAATATAAAATAGTCTGTTTTTTTTTTTTTTTGCTAATAGAAGCAACAAATCAAATCACCAAGTACCGTAATCTGCCGTTTACACAATAGTTAAATACATAAATAGTACTACTGATTAAAAATATATTTGTACATTTGTTTAGTTAAACAAAACAGCACAAAACAATAATAGCTAAATCTATCATACAAATGCAGTTAAAAAGTAATCGAGTCAAACTCACAACTCGGCAGAAAAAAAAACGAGCTGAGTTGGCAGCGCCAATGCAGAAGAAGAAGCAATAACGGTAAATCAAATGAAATGAAAGGAATACATAACAGTAACAGTAACAATAACAATAAACAATAATGCAATTTGTTTTTTTTTAGTTTTTAGCAAATATTATGTAATTATTACAGTTTATAATGACACACACACACATACAGATACAGGCAGGAGAAAATGAAACTAAAATCAAAATACCACAAATGCAACAGACAAATGTAAACTACTATATACAAAAAAAAAAAAAAATGATGTATATGTTACTATGTTTTAATCGTATGTGCTAGCTAAAAGCAAACAGACAACAAAAACAATTCAAATGAGAAACTTATTATTATTTATAGAAAACAAACATACAAATCAAAAGCAAAACAGCAAAGCAAACATAATGAGGCAAACCAATTTTTTTGGGGGCTATAGAGAGCTGGGAAGAAGGAACTTGGGGAAAGGATTGAGGGGGGAGGTTGAGGCAAGCTAGAGTTACAAATAATATTTACTTATGTGCAACCACCGTCAATAGTTTTATTAATTACTACAACCAATATATACATATATACATAAAAAAAAATAGTAAAAACAATAACAAATTACAATAGAAAACTAACAATAACAATTACGATAACAATTACAATTACAAATACACAAAATAAGCAAACGTTTTTTTACAAAACTACAACTACAACAACACAAACTAACTGTGATTCCAGCAACAACAAAATAACAAGTAACAATTACTTACTTACAACATAAATGAATATTAAAATCAAACAACAAAACAAAACAATAGCAAAGCTAATTACAATTAAAAAGAATAAACGAAAACAATAGGCGAATTGAGCGGCATTTGAGCACAGCTTTTTCTCTCTCTCTCTCAAACTGTTAATGGGAGCTTTTGTCATTGTCCCGTAAGCAGGAATTGAGCTTGAAAGCTGCGCTTGAAAACCGCATGTTAAACACGTGCAATTTTTACAATATACTTGAAGACTACATACATACTGATTTTTATACAATGCTTAAAAATGCTGCTTCATTTGTTATTGCTCATTTCTGAAGAGTTGCAAAAAGTTACCACCAAACAAATCGCACAAAACAAAACATGCCACAAGACACAAAAACAAGAAAAGAAAAATAAATGGAATTCAGGACACACTCAACAAAAAAAAAAAAAAAAAAAACAAAATACAACTAACAAACTTTGAACCAAGAACATCGAATTAAATTGTAAATGTAGTTTCAACCAGAGGCAAAAACATCTATGAGAATAATATACATAGTATGTATAGAATAATGTTTCCATATACATGTTCTTTTTTAATAATTGTCCTAAGCATAAAGCGAATACTTAAAAATAACAAAACAAAACAGCATATTTGCCGTACCAAAAATTAATAAAAAACATAAAATGAATGTAAAAATATAAATAACAAACAAAACAAAAAAACTTTAAAATAACAGTTAAAACTATCGTCAAGCAGAAAAGAGAACTAAAGTGGTAGTAGAAAAGTTAAAGCAGAAAAACTTTCACTGTGCCAAAAAGTTTAAAGTACCTCATAATTTAAATAAATATTTATAATGAAACAACAACAACAAAAAAAAAAAAAAAAACAGAACCTTGCCCACACATTAGTTCAATTGAAAGTGGTCATAATAATAATAATAATAATAATAATACAAGAAATGCAAAATAACAATTTTTAAAACCAACTAGAACATCAAACGTTTACAGATCCCACGTATAACAAGAAATGAGTCAAAAAAAACGAGAATTACCATTGCCACAAAACAATTTACATATAGTATATGTAAAGACAACCAACGTCAATAGAATAATAGAAGCTACAAGCTGCTGATAACTAACTAACTAACTAGCTACTTACTAACAAATTACCATCCAGAAGAGGCAAAAAACATAAACAATTTTTTTTAGATCTTCTTTTGTTATGAACGATCTATGTTAGAGTTTACTATATACATACATAAATAACAACTTTGAGATTTTCCCATGGAACTCCATACACATCCATCCAAAACGCGTATCCATCGATTTAAAAATGATTAGTTAATCCACGAATATTTTTGTTTTTCTAACTTTCTATCGAAAATACAAATAAATCGTGTTCAATTATAGTAAAATTATGTGATAGTTTAACAAGATTATGTGCACAGTCTTTTTCCCCTCGTCAAGACCACAAAAGACAAATTTGTGTTTGACTTTATTTTTATAATTTTACTTGCCTTTGAAATCAATTTAAATAGGTTTTTTTTTTGAGTACGTAATAACCAATTATCAGGGTCTCTAGCAAATGTTATAGTTTTAATTATAAGTTATAATAATTTTATATACTTTCTCTATTTTTGTATTTCGATTTATCAAAAAGTGTTTTCAGCAATTTTCGGACTTAGTTTTACTACTTATGTACGTCTAAAAAAAAAATAACCATGCTACTGCTACAACAACAACAAAAAACAACACTGCCTTTTATCAAAAGCACAAAACACACAAAACAAATTAAAATATTACTGTCTTTTATTATATATATATTTTTTTAAAATTATTGCGATTTTCTTTTATTTGTGAATTTTGTAAACATCACAATTGAAAACTGTTCAGCACTTTACACATATTTTTTTTAACTTTATTTTATAGTGCTCAAGCTATTTTCATTTTATTACTCAAATATATATTTAATTTTAATTGACAACACCAACATGCTGTGAGCTATGTATGTGAACTTTGATTTTTTTGTGACAATTATTATATATGTATTTAATTATTATTATTTTGTAATATTTATTAATAAAGTTTTTTGCATTCAAAGATTATTTTTTGGGAAAAACGCCATAAAACAATTTAGCAAGTTAAGTATAATAAAAGATGTTGAAAAAACTATAATATTCCACGTCGCTAAAGGAATACGGCTAAATGTAGGTAAGAAATAAAGCAATACTAACAAAATCCAAATTTAAAATTAATGTAATTTTTCCGATCATAAAAAAAAATTTTGGTGTGTGCTAAGCTAATGGAATTAAATTAACACATAAATGTTAAACACTTAACTAAAACAATGAAAAACAAAAACAATTATAATATTAACTTATAAATAGATGAAAACAATTTTTTTTTTATGTGTAGTACGAGAAAGACGAAGACGTAAGGAAAAACATAAATTCATTTGTAAGGCATGAAAAAAAAAACCAACAAACTGGAGGGATTCAAGACTCTTATTTCATATATACATACATACATAATTATATATATATATATATTACAAATTTACAATATATATATATATATATTTACATAATATATATATGTATGTAACTTACAAGAACGTGTTTTTTTTTAGGGCAAAACGCAAAACAAGGCATAGTCAAAATGCAGGAAATACGTGTAACAAAAATATTACAAAATCCAACAACGAAACTTTTTGGCATTAAATTAATGCATTTTAAAACAATATTTATTTATATATACATACATAGAGTTAAATCACATTCACACACACACAGTCACACACACCCACACACAAACAGATAAAGACTAAACAATTTATATTAAAAGAAAATGCAAAAATATACATAGAAATATATATATATATATACATATATATATATACATACTTATAAATCTTTATACAGATACATAAATGTACATGTGGTTTTCGGTGTCTATTACATATATAAATAGATATATATACAAATACAAACTATAACAAACAAAAATGCATAAATGTAAATGCATATTTTGAAACAAAATTATGAATGTTGTTCATTTGAGTAACTAACGAAAAGAACCCAACAAACATCCTCAAACTCCTTCCCAAACACACCCATCTAAAAGTGACAGGTATGCTCGAAGGTATTCTCAGATACTAAAATGCCATGGGTTTTGTCAAGAGATGATCAGAAAGGTTTCGGAGACAACTGCTATAGGTAATATCATATCTTGATACAACCAAACTTACTTCATGGCATCCAAGTAAGCACTGTTGAATTTTGAAGCGTTTCCTGAAACTGTTAGAAAAAAAAACCAAAGCAAAAACTACGTTTTCATGAAATTAAGACAATTTCGAGGTTTCACTTAAATAAAAACAAAACCAAAAACAATGAAAATACCATTTTAAAAATAATCAAAAATCAAAATACAACACACACGTAAAATATTTATGAATATGTTCTTAAGTATGCTGTAAAACAATTGGATCAGTTAAAAAATGTTTTTCATCTTAACCGTGTATTTTTACTTAACTGAAATCAAATAAATTGTTAACGCAAACTAACTCATGTATATATTACAAAAGAAACCATCTAAGAATACAAATTATAAAACGATAACAAACAAAAACTAAGCATAATAAACATAAAATGTAGTACATGCAATATATTTTTCGGTGTTAGGCGTCTTTTTGAGATTTTTACAGAAAAACTAAGAAAACAAAAAACCAAACACACACAAAACTCATATATATATAAAATAAAATAAACTATTTCATTGTTGATGTTGTGAGCTAAAAAAAAAAACTAAAGTAAAGTATAAAGAATATATATTGTATTTTGTCTCTTTCTCTCTTAACTCTCTCACCTAAGCTCTACACCTTAACTGTCGTGTCTCTTAAATATTTAAAGAGTTTTACATACCTATATAAAAGATATACAAACATACATACAAATGTTATGTAAGTGCAAAAAGGTAAGAACATAAAAAAAAAACAAGAAACTAAAATGTTTCTTAATTTTTTTTTTAAACATAACCGTAAAGAATTCAGTGTCTACAAATTATACGAAATGAACAAAAAAAAAAAAAACAATTTTAGATGAAATTCAAATATTTAAATGTAAATGTAACACTAAACTTAATATGCGAGTGACGAAAAAGGGCAAATTGAGAAGAAGTACGATAAAAGGACAAGGAATGAATGAATATGAAATGAATACATGCGAGAGAGAACTAGCAATAATTCTAAAATGACCTCAATCAAATATTTTTTAAATTTTATATATATTTTAGTCGTGCAGCAAAGCAAAGCAAACGTCTTAAATAGAAGCGTACTACTGTAAATAAAAGTTAAAGAAAAAACAAAAAGAACATACAAAACGAAATAGCAAAATGAAAAAAGAAAACCAAAGAAAACAACAAAATGTAACCACATAAAAATGTCTCTTGAACGAACGAAGTAAGAATGTGATATTTTTCTAAGGTGTACTACATACATACAAACCAAAAACACAAAAAAAAAAAAAAAAAAACACAAAAAAAAGGCACAAAACATAAAACAAGAACTTTTTACTGAAACCAAATAATAATAAATGAAATGAAAATGCTAACCTTAAATAATTGAAAGACATGCATAAATAGCACAAAGGCAATAGAGACTGATTTTTGACAAATGACAAAAACCAACTGAGTTAAGTGCAGATTGAAAATCCCTACTAAAACAACCAAATAATAACTATCGAATCAGAAAATACCATTAAAACTCTTTACAAGCGAGTACTTTTTTTGTTATGTCCCCACACCTGACCAGAGTACAGTTAATTGACTTGTGTTTTGCTACTCGAGCTTTTAGATCGCATTCCTTAAGTATCGCTCTTGATACCCATGTCCTTCAATATGAAAAGAGAGCGTAGCATACACGAAAGCTACTTTTTGGTCAGGGCTTTAAAAGACAAACATACACACACAAATGCAAACATACGTACATATATACAATATATACGAAAGATTTAGTTAACTGTAAACAATTTTGCCATACTCATAATTTAAACTGATTTGTTAGCACAATGAGAGCGAGTGAGTGAGATATAGTGAGATCGGGTTATGTTTGAGCGAATGCAAAGAATATAGAGATGTAACAGAAATAATGGAACCAAAAGGAACAGATTGCGTGGTTTAGATTTAGATTGATTGACTTAGAAGCAATGTTAGTTTAAGCCGAGGCTGAAATACAGACAGACAGAGAGAGAGAGAGAGAGAGAGAGAGAGTCAGGAAAGAGAGGAAGAGACATTAAAAGGTACGTGGCAAGTGTTAGTGCTAAATGCATAAGTATATTTTGGTGGTGGGGTGAGTGGGGGGAATGATAATGGCAAAGCCGCTATGTTGTGCACAATTGTGCACAGAGTTGTAATTATTTTTGTGATAAAATCCGAAGCGCAATTTTTTTCCAACTGTATGGTAGGTAAATGTAAGAAGAAGAGGAAGAAGATGCAGGGAACGAATTGAGCGATACAGAGCCACATAAAATGTCTGTAAATAGTTAAAAGCTGGTTAAGATGCATAGATGAAGTGAAAAGTGTGGAATTGGATGCGAAACCGATAAATGGATCTGGAAGTGAAAGCACATTGCCAGCGTTTGTTATGTAAAGGGTGCTACGAACAAAGACGTAATTGAAAATGTGATACAGTTTTTTCCTTAATCTACTACTTATGTATTTATTGAATGGTATGCAGAGAGGGGGCGGAAGCAGGAGGAATTGGAGAGTGGAATGCGAAGCAGAGTAGAGCAGAGCACGTTTTTAGCAATATCGAGTATGAGAATGAGAGAGGCAATCAAGAAGTTTTCATTTTAAACCACCAATTGCAAAGCAATGGAGCGAAGAAGAAGCAAGAACGGGTGGTGCAGGCGTTTTAAACAATAGGAATGTGTTAAGTTTGGTTTAAGGTCTTTTTGGTTCCATTTAGCTACTTAGTTATGGCCGTTTTGTTTTTGGGCAGCCTATGAACTGGAAAATAAAATTCGAAAATAAAAAACAATATAATACAACATGAGAAAAGAAAATTACAAGCACTACAACAACCACAGGAAGCACAGCCAGATAACGTGAAATAAAAATATTTAAAGAACAAAATAATAAGACAAAACAGAAAATATTGTAAAAATTTTACACTTTAGGAAAATCTCTAAATTTTAAGCTTTCGGTGTTTTTAAGCAACATAAAAATTTAAACACAGTAAAAAACCAACAAAAATTAGCGAAAAATACAACAATTTATATATATTAATATATAAATAAATATATATATTTCGATATTTAAAATTTAATTCGGGAAAAAAGAAAAACATGAAAAAATCAAACAAAAAAACCAAAATTTAGAAACTTTTGAGCAAAATCTTGGTGTTTTAAATTAAGCGCATGGAAAATTACTTACACTAAATGATAACACAATTATTGAATAAAAATAATAATTTAAGCGAACAGACGTAAACCAAAAACAAAAACCTCTTTCACTTTCGTGTCTTTGACTTAAAACCAAAAGCAAAAACAAAAACATATTAAGCATATTTTTAAAAATGTAATTTAGCACAAAATAAAAACCCAAAAACAAAACCTAAAAAAAAAAAACACAATTTTTAAACTACCAAACTATTGATGTGTATTTAATATATAAATGAAAAACCTAAAACTAAATCAGAACAAAAAACAAATGAAACTAATGAAACATAAATAAATGTTTTTTTTTTTTTTTTAATATGTTTTTGTGTTTATTATTATTGTAATATCAGTTGGGGTTTGATTTGGTTTCAATCGTTTTACGAAACTTTTACAAAACTACGAAATGCAATGCCTGCCAAAGAATTAATGTTTTTAATGCAACAAAAACAAACAAATGTACTTATATGCAACACAAAAACAAAACATACAAAAACCAAAACAACAACAAAAAGTTCAATAAAGCCGTTCCAAACAAGAAACAAACGACAAACAAAAAAATCAAACAGAACTATATACTTGTTTAGAGATTTTTTGCGTTTCCTTATTATATACAAAATAAATGAAAAAGCAAACAAAATATTAAAAACCATTAAAAAAAAATACGTGTAACAAAAAAAAAAAAAAAAAAACAATGTAAAAGAAACAGCAACAAATGTAAACTTTTTGCAATTTAAATTCTGAAAGAAACCAAAAACTGAATAACTATTTGTCGTGAACAAGTAATAAAGTAAAATGTTTATTGGTTTAATTTTAAACAACACCACAATTTTTATGCATTACATTAAAAAAAAAAAACAAAAGAAATAAACTAAATTACATAAACAATGCATTTTCACTTAAGCTTTTTGAGTTTTCTCTCAAATGTTGGCGCCAGCGCTTCGTTTTTAAAAGTATGAGTTGCAATCGATATCGAATCCATTCATCGTCGTTTCTGACGTCACAACTGTGCTTCGACAACAGCTGCTTGCTCCACTTTCCCGCATGAACTTTTTTACAAGCAGCGGCAACGCCTTTGAACAGCAGGTGGCAACGCTTCGCGCATTGAAATTATCTGCGCTGCGCAATGCACAGAAAAGTGTTCCGTCTGAAATTCTCAGTCGCAAAATAAAGTTGTAGCGTTTAGAGGCATTTAGGTGCCGCATTTGATTTCGTACATTACAAAGCAGTATTATTGTTATTGTTTTTTTTTGCGTTGTTTGTGCCAAGTGGCGTGTCGTTTGAATTTATTGTGTGTGAAAGTCTTGTAACTACATATTTGCACGCACATTACATGCACTAAACCTACTCAAACATTCAGTGTGTGCAATTGTGAGAAGAAAAAAAAAACGGCAAAACTGTGACACACGACAATTGGTTGGAGGAAGAGGTCGAAGGAAAAGGTGACGACACCGCCAGCAACACCACCCGAAAGCAGCACCAAGTTCAAGGCACGTCCAAAAACGCACATAAGACACACATAAAAGCTCAAAAACTGTGAAAAGAGGACGGACAAAGCCGGCGTGTGTGTGTGTGTGTGTGTGTGTGTGCGTGCGTGCTTTTGTGTGTAAGTGTGTGTGTGTTTGTGTGTGTGTGTTGTGTCTGTCTTGTCTGTCTGAGTGCAAGAGCACAGCATGCAAAGCTATGCGGATGCATTAAGTGCCAAGGGCTATCGCAGCTTTGGCTTTGACACAGATGTTGAAATGGACATGGACCCGGGCATGGGTCTGGGCATACGGAGAATTGAAAAGCGCAAAGGAGGTGAGTGGGGATATGAGAACAGCACACCATAATACATACATGCGTGCGTATGTGTGTGTGTGTGTGTGTGTGTGTGCCATAATTGCTGGTCATTGGCAGGCAACATAAAGAAAGTATGTACTTGACTTAAAGCATGTACACATGTATTACCTTCGTGTTGCCTAGCGAACAAAAGGTGCTAGAAACTGTTTTTGTGCCTCTGAGCCCTGTTGAAACCCGATAGGCTTGTTGCATGGGCCAGCGTGTCCTGTTCATGGTTATCATCAAATGTTAAGGTATGCCGACTCAGAGTTCAACAACAACAACATTCTTCTGTTATTTAACAGCTTAGTTTATTACAGTTGTCTTCTTACAGTTAGAGTTACAGTGGGGTTTAATTCATATTTTTTGAAACTTTAAATTAAATGAAATGCTTTATCAATTTAAAGCTATTATTGGTAAAAAAAAAAAAAAACATCACATAACTAAACTTTTGATTAGAATTTAAATGTTTAAGATGAAGAATAAATGAAATTTTATATTTGCTAGGATATTCGGTCGAGTTTTGTATGTACTACGCATGTGGCAAACAAGTTAAGTGTATGAGAAAGAAAAAAAGCCATTTAGAAAATTGGATGCCAATGAGAACGCACACTCAACCGATGTGTATATGTATGTATGTATGTCCGTGCACACACACATACGTACGTACTTCTTAGCGTATGTTAATGCAGTGGAGAGTCAATAACTTTTCACTGTTTGCCTTTAGTCAGCTTTCAAAAATGTATTTCGCATATTTTGCAATCTTATCTAGGGCATATAAGTGACAGTCAATAAAAAAAAACAAAAGCACAAGAAATATATTTATAAAAAAAGTGATAGCAATCAGTTGGCAAACTTATTGTTTATTTAGCTGAATTTGTGAGATGCTTGAATAAGAAAAAAAGGAACGCAAACCCAACTCGAACCCAGACCGAAACTAATCAACAACAAAAACTATACTGTAGGTCTGAGTGTGTTGAGGGTATGTTATCAGCCCCTTCTCGCTGACGTGGAGCTTATCATTAACTCTTTGCCGGCTCAACAAATAATCCCCATGAACACAAAACAACTCCATGCAGATGCCTTCACAATGACCCAACAATTGGAACAGCTGTTTATAATTCTAATGAACATAATTACAATTAAAGACATATGCTTAGAATCAAGTGTCTATCTTCTGTACAACATAAAGGTAACTTTAAAGTTCATTGTTAGCATTTTTGTGGAAATTAATATGAAACCTTTCACAGAAAATAAAAATCAGCATTTATGCTGCGCAATATTGTGTTTGAGAATTTTGCAAAATTTTTTATTCAAATTGCAAATCATTTGGCTATAAAATCAGCGCACATGATGAATCATACTTTCACCTACGCATTTGATCATAATTGAGCTTTTTGTTTTTAACATTCATTGATGTGATATCGAGTATAACACATGAGTATAACATATGTTTGTAGTGCATTTTGCTTGAGAACTTTGAAACAGACCCGTTGGCTTTTGTCTAGGCATAGGTCAGGGTTTCAACAACAAATACTTGGCATATGGAAAAAAAAAAAAAAGCTTTGTTTTGCTCTCCTTTGCTTTCCTTTCTATTTAGCTATTTGGCCTAAGCTTCTAGTTCGCTCTCTCTCTCTGGCTCTTGCTTTCTGTCTTCTTGCTCATACCCTTTTGCCAAAGCTTAACGGTTATTAGTCACGCTAAAAACTTTCCGTCGGGCTTTTGTTGCTTAAATATTCTTAATACCCTTCCAAATTTGATCAGATGTTATCGATTTTTGATATGATTGATCTGCTTAACTTTATTCAATACTCTTATCATATTTCCCAGCTCATATCTCTCAGCCCAAGTCTTAAGTCAAGGGTGTTCAAGCTTCGTTGCATGCCAAGATTTTGCATGTCATTTAGCTAGAAATTGTTGGTATATATTTTATTCATAATATATGCATATATGTATGTTACTTATCCAAATAGTATCTGCTTGTGTTTGTTTTTTCTTGCTTCCTTTTTACAAGTTGCTTGAAATTCAAATCAGTTGACTTCGCGAAGCCGTTCTGACAAAAAGGCTTAACCAAAATATTTATCTTTTTTTTCCTCAACCTCAACGAGAACCTTTTCAGTTGACCCAATATGGGGGCATTATGCAAGTGCACCGTACAAAAAATTCCTGTGACAGTTGATGTTTTTATGAGAATCAATTGAGCAGCGGCCAATGGCCAAATGGCAAAGTGCCCGAAACAGCCGAAAGCAATCCGAAGTCGACGAACAGCAACAAATGTAGCAATTAATAAGTGCACAATTCTTCGGTCAATAAAATCAACAACAAGATCCAAAAATAAACGCAAACGAATGAACTCTTTTTTTTATATATTTTTATATGCGAAATGGTTTCTCTTGACTTTATTTATTATTATTATTTATTTCTGGAGAATATCTAATAGTCATTGGCCGTGCAACAATGAGGCAAATGAACTGCGCGAATATTTTGCAATTACGCATTCAAATTTGTCTGACTTATAGAGCCATCAGGTTTTTAACAGACATAGTAGACGTCTGCTGTCTGCTCGTTATCATTTGGACGCTAATTTTGATAGAACTGTTGTCATTTACAAAGAGCACATCAAATTTTGACTGAATTCGGAATCGCTCTGTCTTTTCCATACACACGATTCCCACAACAATAATCATAATAAAGGCGAGTTTTGCTTTGTTTAAGCCATTAGCATTGATTGCCAGTCGAGTGCTGCTAAGTGCCGCGAAGGGAAAATTACTGGCACTTGACTTAAATTGTTTAAATCCCAAGACTCTAGAATAAATGCATATATAGAAGATTTCAAAGCCTTATCGATATATTATCGATCTTTAAATGTATGACCTACTTGTTTTAAAGCTCCCACAGAACGCAGAACAAACATATTTGAGACTCAATTTTGCGCATACTATATATGTATATATATATCATAAATATATATGTATATGTGTATACACTTTGTTGATCCAACAAATTAGATGTTATAAACAACAAGGAAGCTTTTGCGCTCAAAGAGCATCACATCAACTGCTGTGCAAAAGCTTTCTCTCTCTTGCTGTTTTTAAACTCGCCCACCTAACTTTAGCCGATGTATAAACTTTGGATGCAAACATCTGGCAGTGAGCGACAACAAGTGCAGGGGGAAAACAAAGAACATATCCAAACTGCTGAAAATTAGCGCGTAGATGTGCAAATTGCGTTGCAACCAAAACGGCAGCAGAATAGATCTATGCCCCGATAAGGCATCAGTTGTATAAGTGTATACCGATAAGACAAACTGACAACGCCGTTAACCGGGCAAAGTGAGAGAGACTAAAAAAAAAAAAGAGAAAAGAGAGCGAGATCGGAAAGTTTTTGTTGTTTGTTTCTGTGTAAATACAATATATTACATAAAAACAAAGTTTGTAGTATACTTGAGTTACACATCAAAATCTTCTCGACACATGTAAAACGTTATCGAAATTCTCTAAGCGTAAGAAAAGCGTCGTCACCACATTAACGGAGACGCCACCGTTTCCAAACACAGAAAACAAAAAAAAACCACAACAAACTTTCAAGTGGAGTGTGACCTGTGGCAATCAATTAAGTTACAAGAATGGCATATCGTGGCATTATTGGTAACACAGATGGCTCGGATCGCCATGATGGCGACACTGATTCCTTTGATGATCCACTGTCCGACCAGAATGCGGTTGCCGCAATGCCGCGACGCAGCGTAATGTCAAATGCCGCAGAGTCGCTCGATGGCAGTCAGCTGCTGATCAAGCCCATCTCCACCATAGCCTCCAAGGTCTCCAAAGCGAATCGCCCTAAATTAACGATTGCCAAATGTAATTGTAAGTGTGACCAAACAAAACGAAAAAAAACCACATGCTGCTGCTCACACACTCTCTTCCTCTCTTCCTTTCACTTGCTTGCAGCCAATGCACACACACATACCCTCACTTAGGCCCGATTTCTCAATGTCCAGTTAAACTTGCAGTTAGTTAACTTCGGAATACCTTTGTTGCTCGAGCTATCCGGCAGTTAAGAAATTTAGTAACCTATGATATATTACTATCGCCTTATGGTGCTGCCAACCTCAACGGGGAATTAAGCTGTTTTTTGTTATTGTTTTGTTTAGTGACAACTTTATAGTTGCAGAGGCGCATGTGTTAGTGGACCCAGAAGACTCAAATAAGCATTTTTGCCATTTGATTTAAAAAAAAGTTAAATAAACAATGCTAGTGCAAGCTTGAGTCAGCTGATCGGCTTACGATGATTGTATCGATATTTATATCGAGACTTAACATCGGTATAAGTGTTAACCAGACCCCTCCACGCATCCGATAAGTTTGTGTCTAGGTTAACTGCTAACCGAACATTGAGAAACTCTAATTTGACTAAACTTAGAATAGTTTGACTAACCGAACATTGAGAAATTGGGCCTTATTGCAGCAGCTGCTGCTTATGTCTGCAACACTGTGCTACAAATGAATTGAAATTTATTTGTTTGTTTGACCATAGGCAATCTTATCTTTACCTTGGGTTTGTCAAAACATGTTCTAGTTCAGATTTTCATTTGGCGTAGATTAAGTATCTAGGTAGGTCAGATAGAGATACAGAAAAGGATTATAGGAAGATAGATTTTTCAACCTCAGTTATCAGGACTCTAAATATGTAGGAATCAGTATACAATTATATACAACTAGACAATAGAAAAAATCTTCTTTCTTCTTGACCCAGCTCATAACCACAATTTTTTGTTGGTTTAGTGTACAATTTTTGTATCGCCCACATCACATCACAGCTTAGCTCCAATTCACTTGACGCAGCTCAAATTGATTTGACTTGACACTATCTCCATGACTTTGACTGTGTTTAACAGCGGGATGTCGTGTAGTGTGTGTGTGTAGTTTGTGTGGGTTGTTTTGGGCACAATAGACACAACTGTAAACAGAGCGCATTCCCTATTATTATTGCAGAGGATATTATAACTTTATTATACCATTGTGAAAAATCAACAAATACTTCAGTTAACATGATAATTTTAAGATATTGGTTATATTTTTTTTTTTGTGTGGGGTTTAAATCTGTTCTGCAGGGTATTAACGATTCGGCTTGTAGTTCTTATTTTGTATTTTGTTTTGGTTTTTGCTATCACCGCCTGCTGTTTAAGCTGCCTTCGCATTTTATACAAATTGTTGTTTTTTTTCAGAGCCGCTTCTTCACTCGATTCGCTTTTCGAAATTGATAATTTGTTGTTTTCGAAATCTGTGTCGAAATCTTCAGTCTTCTCAATCTCTCAGTCATTGAAACACAGGCACTCGTTCAGCTAACAACGATCGTCAATAGTATTTCTGTTAACTTAGCATTCTTTCCACTCTTTTCCGATCCGGTAGAGTCGCTCACATAATGAACTTCAATAGCGGAGATAGTAGTGATAGCTTGTTCGTGAATTTGAACGTCTTTGGTGGTACTACAAAAATCAATAATGATTCAAATGATGATAGTACTATTATTGAAACACAGCAAATGGCAGTACCATATCAAATTAGTAGGTTATGCATTGCATTTAGTAATATTGTTGTGAAAAACATCGGAGGGAGTGTGTTTAACTTTAATTAAACGTCAATTTGTTGTCTATTACAGGCGATATGACCGATTCACCAGACGCTGATAAGACCGATGCTGATAATGAGCTAACCAATGAAATTTCGGCACCCTATGAAGTACCTCAGTTTCCCATTGAACAGATTGAAAAGAAATTACAAATACAACGCCAACTCAATGTTAAGTAAGTGCAACATTATTAACAGTTTTTTATACATATGTGTTCTCTATCTACATATATATGACTTATATGGACTTGATAAGGTTAAAATTGCGTTAGGTCCGATAAGGCTTAGGTAAATATAGATCACATTGATAAAAAAAAAATAATAATCAAATGCCTAAAACGAAGTGGAACAGATTAATTAAGTTTTCGTTATGGTCGAGTAAAAATAACCAGTATACCATATTAATTATAATAGATTGTTATCGATAGCTAATTATCAAGTTAGGACAGTACTACCAATATGGTTAGACAACATCACAATTTCCGGAATCTGGTATATAACTGACGGTATGTCAAGCATTGTAATGTACATACGTACAACTTTTAGTTCAGAGACATAGACGAAACATAATTGTGGTGTTCAACAGCTACGTTTCAGCGTTTCATGTTTCATAGTTGAAACGCTTAGCTCGTTACACATTTGCGGTGACTGCGCTTCTGCTGACTGGATTTTAAAAAAATGCCATTTTAAAAGCTTTAAATATATGTTTTTGAGTCTTGCGCTTCTAAATAGTTGTTAATTTCACAGTTATAAATGAGATAATTACTGGTTTATTTACATTTTACATTTTTGCACAAAAATACACCAAATATACTGAAAAATACTGAACATCGATGGCAAATGTCGCATAAATATCGTGCTCTATCCATCTTTACTTTGATGAAACATGAAACACTTTTCGTATACATAGGCTGGGGTGTTTTGAGCGTTTCAAGAAATATTTCTATGCAATTTGTTGTTGCGGGACGTTTCAACTATGAAACATGAAACGATGAAACGATCTGTTGAACACCCTCAATGTTAAGAAAACAGAGTTTACGTAGTTTAAACATATCAATGTAAGTATATTACAGGCAGGGTATCTCAAGCATCGAAATACCCGTTCGTTCTTTCTGTCTCTGTCTGTGTGTATCACCTTGCTCACGGTCAACAACGGGGGGGGTAGCTTGGGGGTTAAAGTGTAGACGAGAAAAGCGTTGGACACGATTCTGATTTTGAATGGGACTGCATTAGCATTAGCATTAGCATTAGTTAGGCCAACAGCACACGAACAGAGACGCGACGCCAACGCGGCGGCTTATGGCATAATGATGAAACCGCCAACGAAACCAACCAACAAAACTAACCACTAGAAACCAGGCACAGGCAGGCAGCAGCGAAATAAAGGAAAGAACCCATTTTTGAGTCTCGAATGCCGTCACTTTTCAGTACAATTTGTGCATCCATATAACTTGGAGCGTGCCGCTACAAAAATACGCAAAAAAACAGAAGAAAAGAAAACGCACTAGTCAGGGACAGATCCGGGTGGTTGGTTAGGGGGGGATTAGTAGGTCTGGTCGACCTACGGCTGACATTGAGGACTCGCTAGCAATCAGTCAGTCATTTAGTCAGTCCAGGTTTTTCTTTTTGTTGTTCGTGTGACACGCCAAGCGTCAAAAGCAAGCCAAACTTTATGCACTGCACTTGAAGTTTGTTGTTTCTTTGGGTGTTTGTTGTTTTTTTAAAGTGCGCACGAACATCAGATCGGACATTCACGACAAGCTCAAGGAAAAGAAACGACATTTGAATAACTAATGCCCAACCGATAGTAAACATTCGTTCGTGCTCGTGACACGCGTCCATCTCTAAACGGAGTCACATTTAACTTCTTCTTATAAACACCCTTCGACAAGAGTTTCCCCCCTTTAGTTAGTAAGTGACATCGCGTGCCCAATTGCAAATTATCGATAGGGTAGGGGAGGTAGCTCCATAAATTAATCGCTCAATCGATCATTGGGGCAACTGTTGTAAGCTTGACCTGCAACTTGAGGCATTGGCCCCAATCGGAAGTTGACCTGACCCGGAGCAACATGTCGTTTGCGGATGATAGCTTCAGCTTTTGCCGCCACTACGTATACCAGGCGAATTTGGAACAATGGTTTATACTTGACGAAAACTGTTTTTTTTTTAAATCGAGCAAACCCAAAATTGTAATTGTTTGTTCCTTTCCATTGCACACAGGCAATCGACGTGCAATCGGGCAGCGGTGACAATAGCCAGTCCCCGGGCAAGTAGCTCCGACTCCGAGGGTCATGTATCGGCGGAACCGCAAAGGCTCACCGATGCGGACATCAATTTTCAGCGTGTGTCCGTCTCCGGGGAGGATACCAGCGGAGTACCGCTCGAGGATCTGGAGCGTGCATCGACGCTGCTCATTGAGGCGCTCAAACTGCGCTCGCATTATATGGAAATCTCGGATCAATCGTTTCCCACGACCACGGCACGTTTTCTTAAAACCGTCCGTCTCAAGGATCGTTACGATAATCTACCCGTGAAAACGGTATCAGGTGAGTCCAAGTTGTTCCTGTTTTTCTGATCTAGCGGAGAATATCAGATATCTCATCGTCTGTACAGACACCCCCAAATAGTGTGTAGAGAGTTTATGCCAGTGTTGTATAGCACCATTTACCGATGCGATCGATGTATGATACAAACGATAGTTTTTCTTTACCGTTATTGTTATGTAAATATATATATATATATAGTTATATCATTTATAGTGCGCTAGGAACGCGTTAAGCTCTTTACTATCTCTCTCTCTCTTTCTATCTCTCCCCCTTTTGAAACATATTCGAATATATATGTATGCGTCTCTCTTTTGTATATCTTGCTCGCTAGCCGCTGCCACCTTACTCCTGTCATGTCTTCTTCTATTGCGTTTAGTAAGTTTCCCATTCGTACACATACATATGTGTTGATGTAATCAAATATAATTTTTATTTTTATAAATCCAATTCCCTTTCGAAGATTAGGTCTCTATTTCGTTTGATTTATCATTATTTTATTTTACTTATTTTTATTTTATTTTTGTATTTGCTTTCATTCATTTTGTACATATGTAATTATTTTAAATATAAATATTATTTTTCACTTTTTTTTTTTAGACATAATTCGCAAACAGAGTATGGCCAGCTATACAGGTAATTCGAGCATAGCTCTCGCTGTGTCCGAATCAAAAACAGTTTACCGTTTCTTGTTTTGTTGCGTTCCCTCTCTTTTACACACCTACAATCCACTCGTATAATTTAGATTTTTGTTGAGCTTATATCTCTCTCGCTTTCTGTTTCTTGTTTCTGTGTCTCTTTGTTTATTTGCCCGCTTCTTTGTGTAACAACTATGTGCCGCAGTATTGAGCTTTTGTCACGAGCTTATTGAGTTCCGTTATACATTCTTTTTTTTCTTCTACAATTTGCTAACAAATGTTACGTTGCTAACAGCTAGTATGCTTTGTCATTTATACTCTTTGCCTTCTCACTGTCTCTATCACTGTCACTGTCACTGTCACACTGTCAGCCTGCAGTAGAGTATGTATACAATTTGTTGCTTCTGTTTGACCCAATTATGTATATGCAACAACAACCTACTCAAGCTCTTTACACTTGAAACACACACTTTAGTGCAAAACAAGTTGAAGAACAGGGACGTTGCCATATTTTTGTACCATTTCATTCTTATGAACAAATCTGTTCTTCACAAACTCACCAGCACACTTCCATTTACACACAACACCAATTAGAACATATGTGTGTAGATCATTTGTAGTTTGAATACCGTTATACATGTATGTAACGTAGATTTAAATATAGTTTATAGACGTTTTCCAACACCACAACTGGTAATCAATGTGAACCAATACTGAATCCAATCCAACATATACATATATATAGTATAGTATATATATACATTTTATTTTACATAAAAACAAATCCACAAAAACTCGACAACAACAATTTAAATCTGTGAAGACTTGCATCCATCACCATCGATAAAGGCGCCCCACGCCTGGGATGTAGACTTCGTTCCAGATGCATCCTACATTATAAAGCCAGTAAATGGCGTCTTTCACATCTACAATGATGCAGTAAGTTACCCAAAACAAATCTAGAAAAATATTTAATAGCAGCTTCTTCTCTTTTTTAGGAGTGTACAAGCGAGCTGGATTTCACTTATCCGGACATGAGTCAGTTTGTGAACGACATGCAGGTCATGTGTAATATGATTGCCGATGGACCATTGTAAGTGCAGTGATACTAAAACTTGAAAAACCTTTCTCATTTTGTTTTTTATTTATGGGTGCTTTTAGAAAATCGTTTTGCTATCGTCGCCTTTGCTATTTGTCCTCCAAGTACCAGATGCATGTGCTGCTTAACGAGCTGCGTGAGCTGGCCGCCCAGAAGGCAGTGCCGCATCGCGACTTTTACAACACTAGAAAGGTGGATACCCACATACATGCAGCGTCATGCATGAATCAGAAGCATTTGTTGCGCTTCATCAAGAAGACACTGAAGAACAATGCCAGCGAGGTGGTCACCCACACAAATGGACAGCCAATGACCTTGGCCCAGGTGTTCCAGTCGATGAATTTGACCACATACGATCTGACCGTCGATATGCTCGATGTGCATGCAGATCGTAATACGTTCCATCGTTTCGATAAGTTCAATTCCAAGTACAATCCGATTGGCGAGTCGCGTCTTCGCGAAGTCTTCCTTAAGACGGACAACTATTTGAATGGCAAATATTTTGCACAGATCATTAAGGTTAGTAGCTACAACATAGTACATTAAAACTAAATTCAGTTTTCACTTATGTATGATGCATTCTTAGGAGGTGGCCTTTGATCTGGAGGAGTCCAAGTATCAAAATGCCGAACTGCGTCTCTCGATCTATGGCAAGTCACCGGATGAATGGAACAAGCTGGCCAAGTGGGCCATCGACAATGATGTTTACAGCTCGAACATACGTTGGTTAATACAGATACCTCGACTCTTCGATATATTCAAATCCAACAAAATGATGAAGTCATTCCAGGAGATAATCAATAACATTTTTCTGCCACTGTTCGAGGCAACCAATAAGCCCAGCGAGAATCCAAATTTGCATCGTTTCTTAACTTATGTGATTGGCTTTGATTCCGTCGACGATGAGTCAAAGCCGGAGAATCCCCTCTTTGATAACGACGTGCCACGGCCGGAGGAATGGACATATGAAGATAATCCTCCCTATGCCTACTATATATACTATATGTATGCCAACATGACTGTCCTCAATAAGTTTAGACAGTGAGTACTAATTACCTATTTTAGCTTTTTCTTCTTACTTATTAAATCGAATCAAAATCTGAATAACAGGCAGCGCGGTCTGAACACGTTCGTGCTGCGTCCCCATTGCGGCGAGGCTGGACCCGTGCAGCATCTGGTCTGTGGCTTCCTGATGGCCGAGAACATTTCGCACGGTCTGCTGCTGCGCAAAGTGCCCGTGCTGCAGTACCTGTACTATCTGACCCAGATTGGCATTGCAATGTCGCCGCTGTCGAATAACTCGCTGTTCCTCAACTATCATCGCAATCCCTTGCCCGAATATTTGGCCCGCGGCCTGATTATCTCGCTGTCTACCGATGATCCCTTGCAGTTCCACTTCACCAAGGTAAGGACTTTAATTGTTTACAGCACAGAAACCAACTTGAACGCATTTATTTTATTGGGGAATCAGGAACCACTTATGGAGGAGTACAGCATTGCGGCTCAGGTGTGGAAGCTCAGCTCCTGCGATATGTGTGAATTAGCAAGGAACAGCGTCACGATGAGCGGCTTTCCCCATAACGTAAGTAAAATCCTTTAAAGTTTTTTCTATGCCATATTAAAATCTCTTTCACATTAAGATCAAACAACAATGGCTGGGTCCCAACTACTTTGAGGATGGCATTAATGGCAACGATATAACCCGCACCAATGTGCCCGAAATACGTGTCGCCTATCGTTATGAGACCTTACTGGATGAGCTCTCTAACATATTCAAAGTGAACCAAACTTGCCACAAGGAAGGCGACTAAACAGACAGACTAAAGCAGTTAGCTTATGCCTCAGCAACAAAAAAAAAAAACAAATTAATTCATATACAATATACAGAATGCATAATTATTGCATATTATATGATTATTATAATTATGTACGTTTTTGCATACTTCTAAATGCGTTTTAAATGTGAATCTTAATTTACTACTAATCAATTATGAATACCCAATAGTCGAAAATTCAACAAACACACAGGCATACTTATAAACACATACAAAATAGGTACATTCATATGTGTAGTTAATACTTATATACAGGGCGCATTGGCTGGCGAGCAGCGGTGAATGCAACTTTCCAGTAAGTGCAGCAATCGATTAGAAAGTTCTTAGCAAATTTGCATAACATACATACGTTTATCCTATTGAAGGTACATATAACATATATATATATTTTTTTTTGTAGCGCTGCTGGTGTTAATGTTGCTGCTGCTGCTTTAGAATTTAATTAAAAACAACAATTATACGTGTATACATATGTTTAAAGATCTTATATAAATTGTAAAATTCAAATAAAGCAAACTTCAAATTCTAAAAATGTTACTTAACCAACTTTAATCATGCATTCAAATTTCTCTCATAAAACAGTTCAGACGCCACCTATTGGTGGCTAGAAGCTACACTCAGTCAAATTAGCTTACAGCGTTGCCACTATTGTAAATCGATAGTCTAAGCGGTGCAGCGATAAGTTATATCGATGTATCGATATAAGATCAACAATTCAACTATACGCGTGTATAGGTGCTTATGTGTTGTTGTGGATGAAAGATTCTGCGCTTCAACTTGTCTTTGTTTTCAACAAAATCAAACACAAAAAAACGTAAAAAAAAAAGATGTCGCTCACACAAAGCTGATAAAACGCACAACATTAACAGTCGGCGTTAAGCACAAAGGCAAACGGCAAGGAACCTACGGACGACTCATTTGTACGTATACATACATACATGTGCATGTGTATGGGTGCGTCTGTGTGTGTGCTCATGTGAATGTGACTGTAAGTGCATGTGTGCATAATGACCACCCAGCGAACGCATCGAAATGCCAACAGCAGCGGGAGCGGGGCGGTGGGGAGTGTCGGCTCCGATGCGGACTACGAAACGTTGATGCAGCGTCTCAACATAAACAGCTATCAGCGCTCTCCCGGCGCCATTGAACACTTTATGCACGATGCACCACAACAACAACAGCAACAACAACAGCAGCAGCAACAACAACACTATCAGCATCAGGATTACAAGCTATATGAGCGGGGCAGCATAATAGCCGCCTCCAAGTATGCAACGGCAACGGCAACACCCAAGCCCCAAGGCATGGATGCGGACAGCGGAAGCAACAACAGCCAAACGAATTCACCATTGATATATGCGCCCACCGCCCAGGTGCTGGGACAGCGCATTGTGCCGCAAAAGCATTCGCCGGTGTATGAGAATCTGGAGTTCTACGGCCAATTCGATACGAATCAGAAGCGCGCCCAGCCTCAGAGTCCGGCCAGTCGTCAGAGTGTCATGCTCAATGATTATCTCCTGATGCAGCCCATCGGTGGCGGCCGCTTTGCCCACACGCCCGTCCCAGAGGCGCCCAAGCACACGCACACTCACACACACACTCTCACACACACTTATTCACACAGTCACAATCCGATTGAGGAGCTGCAGTCGTCGGCGGCGGCAGCGGCGCCCATTTATGAGAACATTATACCGCATTCCGGGCAACGTGCCCAGCCGCAAGCGTCTCCGGCAACGGCCAGCATTTATCAGCACACCGAAATGGCCACGCCCACACCGACGCCCCATCAGGTGGAGATGATGCTGTCCTCATCGCCGCTGCATCAACGCAGCAATAGCAATAACAATGCCAATGGCGGCTTGGGCTCACCCACACAACGCTATCGGAATCTATCGCTGCCCAGCCACCTCAGTCCAATGGCTTCGCCGGCGCCAACGCCAACGCCAATGCCGCTGGCCAAGCTCCAGCTCCAGCAGCATACGCCCATCAAACATCAGCAGCAGCAGCCGGCGCATCATGCCCATCATGGCATCAATGTCTCCGTCAATCCCAACTACATTGAGGACATCAATAGCTCCGACTATGTTTGCATGACAGCCAATCTGCATCGCAGCAGCAACACGGCCAAAAGTCGCAGTCCCAACAATGTTCGCTTAACGGCGGTTAGTCCACAGCCGCCACCCCCGGCACCCCCGCTGGTGACCACCACAACGGCAACAACATCGGCAGCGGCCGCCCAGACGCTGCGTGCCACGCCCATGGCAACGACAGCTCCACTTGCCGTCGCCACATCCCCAACGCCCTCGCAGAGCAGCACAGGTAAGCGGAAAAAAATAATCATAATAATAATACTGGGTTGTGCCAGCAATCAAAACCAACTGAATTCCAACCTAAAACCAAACTCAAGCTGGTTTTGAAATCCCAACTGATTTGGTTAGTTTAAGCAATATTAAATGTCTAATGCATAACAAGTGTTACATTTTCGAATGGTAATATTCAGCTTAGTTGTATATTGCAAATACAATTGAATTTAATACATATTTTAATTCATGATAACTATTATTCAGAGTCTTTAATAGGTTTTATTTTAAAGACACTTTTTATTAACAAAATCAGATTCACGAAATACGTAGAACAGCTGTTCAAGCAAGCTGTCATGGCAGGGCTGTCAAGCAACATGAATTATTAAATATTTATTTTGTTTAAGAACTACAAGAGATAAGACCTAACATATTTTTATTTTACCATTTATTAAATATAACACTTATGCCCTGCGGTTAACCTTGAAAACAATGACAAAAATAGCAAATACATTTTAGGCAATTTTCATTTTATTGAAAGGTAGCAACTCTTTTTGGCCAGAGATTTGAAAATCAGCTCGAGCCAAAAACTCTAGAGATTTCTGGCACACCCCTGATAATAAAACATCGGGACTGCAATTTTTATACTAATCTGTACTAATCTGTATATCATACACCTTTCTTTTTCCCTAATTTGAAATGCTTTCGCAGCCGCTTTGCGGCCCAAACGAGGTATTATTCTTAACCTTCATTCATCCTTTAGCTATTCAATATGTTCCTTGATGTTTCATTTACTAAAGCTATATGTTTTTTTCGCAGGTCTAACAAAAAATTTACTGCCATACAGCGTGACACCGCCGCGTCCGGCTGGTCCGACAGAGGCGCAGCGCAAAATCGAGGAGCTGACACGCCAACTGGAGGAGGAGATCGAACAGAGCGAGGAGCATGGCGAATATTTTGGTGTGCTTAGCTTTAGCTTTAATTTCTACTTAGTTATTTAATACTCATCCTTTCCATTGCATTGCAGGCATTTGTCACACCTGCGGCGAGAAGGTTAAGGGTGCTGGACAGGCATGCCAGGCGATGGGCAATTTATATCATACAAATTGCTTCATTTGCTGCTCCTGTGGACGAGCGTTGCGCGGCAAGGCGTTCTACAATGTTCATGGGCGTGTCTATTGCGAGGAGGATTACATGGTAAGCTCTATACTCTATATATATTGTATTTGTGTCTCACTCTCCTCCGTGCAGTATTCGGGCTTTCAGCAAACGGCTGAGAAATGCGCCATTTGTGGCCATCTCATAATGGAAATGGTGCGTACTCTTTTCCTATGCTTACTATCTCGCTCTGTCACATTTACTCTTCATTGCTTACAGATCCTGCAAGCGATGGGCAAGTCATATCATCCGGGTTGCTTTCGCTGCTGCATTTGCAATGAGTGCCTCGATGGCGTACCCTTCACGGTCGATGTGGATCACAAGATTTACTGCGTCAACGATTATCATCGCATGTTTGCGCCCAAATGTGCTAGCTGCGGCAAAGGTGCGAAATCTACCCTACCCAAACCTCTTATTCCTAGCCTACCAACCAATTGACTGTGTTTCGTTTAGGCATCACCCCAGTCGAGGGCACCGATGAGACCGTGCGCGTCGTGTCCATGGACAAGGACTTCCATGTGGACTGCTATATATGCGAAGAGTGTGGCATGCAGCTAACCGATGAGCCGGACAAACGCTGTTATCCTCTAGATGGCCGCCTGCTCTGTCGCGGCTGTCACCTGCAGCGTCTGGCGCTCCAGTCCTCGCCGCACACTCGCCACCAGGAGCCGGTGTGTGCATCCTATCAGTATATGGGCTGAGCTTAACTACCAACCCACCTCCGACTGATTCCATACATAATTAACCATTTGTACGCACAACATAAAATACAATACATAATATACACATACATATACATCTATTTCAAATATTCAAATAACCAATAATAAATCTTTTTAATAAAAGACAGCATTTCCACAAAATCAAATACAAAACTGGCAGTTAATCAATGTGCATGTCATTTCGGACCATTTTCCATAAGTTCAAATTAGGGTCATTAGGTCCCCTAATGCATTAAAATCTCCAGCTGCACGAGACGATTGTTAATATCGGCGGGCATGCGATAGGGCAACGTGGCAGCCATGTTGGTCATTGCCTTAGCGCGATGCCGCAGTGTCATTAGCATGTCCTCCTTGGGATCGGGAGCAGCAGCGCTGGCTTCATCTGGGTCGGTGAATGTGCTGACGAGAAGGGACTTTTTTTCCTTGTACTCGGCATAGATAAGATCCATGGCGGCCAGCAGCACATCGGGCAGCACCTTAATTATATCGGAGCCCACCGACTTGAGGCGTCGGATGCAATCGTCTACCTCGGCACAGCTATTTGGCGTTATGCGGCTCTTGGTCAATTGCTCGGCAGCCTCCCGTCCGTCGCCGTCATGGTACAGGTCGAAGAATTTCATCAATTGTGAGAGCAGCTGGTATGTGCTCATCAGCTGCTCATCAATGTCCATCTTGCGGATGACCAGCGACTTGTCGATTTTCCCTATCACCTCCGCCAGCTGCTCCCGTATGCTGCCCGCTTTGTTCGGCTGATGCACAACCTGCACGAGCAGGGAGCACAGCAAGCGCAGGGCCTTCTCCAACTGGCCGGCTATCAGGTACAGCTGTATGGCATACTCAAACTGTGTGCGACGCGACAGCTCATCGCCGGCCATGTTGGCCAACGCGTACCTGTCCTGCTGATCCGTTGTGGCAAACTCGGCAAAGACACCACTGCAATAAAATGAACCAGTTAAGAGCAAGTACGAGCAGAAGGTGGTTTGCTTAGAATGTTCTCTTACCCACTATAATGCCAGGGATTAATGTCATCGGCTTGGCCAAAAATAAGAGATATCAATTCGTTGTCACAATTCTCCACAAGCATATCACAGATGCAGGTGAGCATGAGATTGCGTCCGTCCTTGCTCTTGAAATGGCGCAGCAAGTAATAGTATTGCATTGCTTCTTCGGTGTCGGTCTGCTCGAAGCATTTGGTGTACATGATAATGAGGCGTGCCAGGTTGAGGCGGCGCATTGGCGCCGGATCTGATGGCTGGTAGGAAAGCAGCGGTTGCTGTATGTCGCTGGGTGTGCCAAGCATTGAAATCTCATTTAGGGCAATGGCCATGTGAACGGCATGCGTGCGATTCTCATCGGTGCGGGCCAGAAACTCAATGGCCGACTCGAATTGGCCCGTTAAAATCAGGACTTGGAAATAAAGTGACTTCTTCTCGGTGGCATTGAAATAATTCTCGCCATACTTCTCCAAAATAAGTGACTGCAGGCCACTGTAGGTCAAGCGGTCGATGTTATACTCGCTACGCTGATCTGTGGCCAACACCGACAGCTGCATCCAGAGGAAGTCATCGATGGAACGTACGACGCCAGCGTGCGCCTCATGCGGATCGCAAGCCAACACAATGGCAAATACCTGCAAAAATGCATAGTTCTAATCAGAGCGGGCAAACAAACGAAAGCTAAGAAACTATTCATATGTTTTGTAGCGGTTATTATAGTCGGAAAATGAAACCACTAACTTTATATTGCCGAAGAGCGCAAACGAAACGATTGAAATATTGTTCTCCCGACAGCTGCACTGCCTTGGAACGTTTGGGAACGAAACATATACTAAGGAATCGGCTTTTAGTTCGACTTCAGCATTCAAATAATGAGGAGCAAAATGCTGAATTGAAGAAGATAAAATAATAGCAAACGAAAACAACAAAGCTGAGAGAAACAAAGAAGTAAACAGAAAGAAAAAAACAAAGCGTATACAAATTGAGCAGCGAACGTTTCCGAACTATCCGCCCTGGTTGCATATCGTTCCGATTCCTTTGCTCTCACGACCGCAAACTGAAGAGAACTCATTTTTTATAAGTTACATTTTCTCGGGTTTTGTTAGTATTTCGCTCTGCTTCTAATCAATCAAATCAATGTGTTTACACCGTTTACTTACCGCCTTTTTATAGGGATCAGTGCAGTGGCGCAGTTTGTCGCTATACTCCAGCTTCAGCTGTCTCTCAAGTCTGGCATTGGGACGCTCTTGGTCAGCGATTTCGTTGCGGTTTAGCTGCTGCTGCTGCTGCTGCTCCTCCAGCTCTTGCAGCTTGTATTGAATGAGCATCAGCAGATCGGGACAGACGCCGCCCTCCTTGAGATAGCGGGCGGCAGCACCAAGATCACCACTGCGCAGACTGTAATAGATGAGCGGCCACAGCGGATAACCCTTGCTGATGTCCAGTAGGCCGACCAGAGAGGCAGGCGATTCAAAGTTAATGTACACAAAGGAGCTGACTGTATTATAGACATTGGGTTGGCCACCGCGATTGCCGGCTATGAGATTTCTGCCGATGACCCTGCCCATGTACTGTTTGTAGGATTGCTCCAAATACGTTAGAGCCAGCTGCACAAACTGGTGGCCCGTGTGGCGTGTCTTGATGGGATCCGCGTTACGGACGGGCGCCACATTGGCCATGTAGGCTAGCACACACCACATATCAATGACCTTGGTTTCGAAACTGTGTTGCGGGTCCTGGGCTACGTTGGTCAGCTTCCTGAGTAGAGTGAAACGTTGGTTGCCCTGCCCGTGGTGTTGATTGTATTGGGTGATCTCTTCTGCATAGATTGCCTCGATGCGATTGAGACGAGAGTTGGGCATCGCGTCCTCGGGCAGTGTCGTGGCCACCATGTGCCGCGGCATATCGGGAAAGTCCTCCTGGTTAGGTCCCACCATGGCGTTAAGCAGAATCTCTTTCTCATCGCCCCAGTCTGCAAACATGGACCGCATCTTGTTCCGATTAACTGTTTTAAATATCTAACAATGAATAAAAGTAAGCCAAATATGAACACCAACTAAGCAACTGAAGATTCAAGATTTTGCTCACATTTTGATTGGTCTCCTCAATTATAGCGAGCACGGCATTGTTACGCACATTCTTGAGAAAGCCGTCCACATCGGTGTCGGCAATTGGATTGAGGGGCTCAAAGGATTGGCGCGCGCTCAACGATTCAACTTTCTGTGTCAGTTTTGGCAGGTCCACGCCCCGGGCACCAAGCAGTAACTGCCTACATAGAATAAGCATGGCAATACGTATATGAAATACATGGTTCATTATTTTATGGCTTGCAACTTACGCTTGCAAGTCGTTCGTGCCATTTTGTGTAACGCGCGAATGCAGTTCCTGTGTGGCTTGAAGCACTTGCGACAGTGTGCGCTCCACTGGCGGTATTTCTGTCTCGTTTGCGAGGCGTTGGGCCTCTTGTAAGAGCTGGTTAAAATCCATACTTGACCGTTTTCTTTTATTTTTATACGCAAAATCGGAATAACAAGTCTCTTAATTCAGTGGGAAGCCGGCTTGTTTGACAGCACGATTTTAAACGATAGACCGATAGGCGATGTGACTCTTAACAAAAAGTGTGACCGTTTATTTATGGCATGCTGTGCTGCCGCCTATCGATTACGAAAACATATTGATTAATTTTGATGTGAGTCAAGATAGCAACCGGCTTGCCAGCAGAATAAGTAACGATGCAAAATTTTAAAAAATTGCTTTATTTACTGTTTTATGCAATATTTTGGCAATTTCAGTATCTTAAATGGGTGGATTGCCGATATTAAACAGTTTTAATATAAAAACTTCCATGCATTATACCTATACTTTCTTGTGAGGCTGTCCACTTTTGTCCTCAAATCAGTCCACTGGATGCCACTATCCATCGCCTGCATATTAATTGCCATCTCTTGGTACACATGTGTGTTTTTCCGCATACCACGTAAATCGTCTAAACACTGCCTGTTTTTTTTTTAAACTAAATTGAACAATTAAAAAAAAAAAAAAGTTCCCGCCATATTTAAATTTCCTACATTTTCGTTGCGAATGACAAAATTTGTTAGTGGTGGAATCAAAAATATCGAAACTAACTGCAGTAAACGCACTGAGAATAGGAACATTTTCAGATGAATATGTTGGAATATTTTGGGAAAATTTGGCACGGCAACTTTATACGTAACATCATTGTTGCTAGATGTTCGATGACACGAGCCTATCGATACTGGCAAGTGCTGTGAAATGAATAAAATGACTGCAGGTCGAAACAGCTGTTCTGATGCTCAGCACTTTTCCGATAACGATAGCTTTATTTGACGTGCAATGAGTGTGCATAGGTGCGTGTGTAAGTGAGCAGCTTATATGCGTATGTGCATATATATATTTATGGCGACAACGAAAATAATAAATAAATAAATGCATATATATACGTGCGTGTATGTGTTTTTAGATGATGCACAAAGATGACAGATAAATAAACACGTTCGCTCGGCAAGTAACAACCAACGCACAGTGCAGCAGCCACAGCAGGACAAAAAAGAAATTAAAACGGTAAGCACAACTGATAAACTTATCAAAAAAAGAGTAAAAAACCACGACGATAATTCTAATTTCGTCTATGCTTAAGCGCCTGTGTGGAAGTGTAGAAGAGACTATGTTTATGCATGTGTGCATGAATATACAAATAAAAACAAAGTCTAAAATTATTTGAGGCAATCTAACAAAACTTACCTTTTTTGTTGTTCTTTCTTGTTTTCTTGCTTCATGTGTTTACAGTTTTCCAATCGTGGGAGGCGGCGGAGTCGGTCGGCTAACTGTTTTCAAAAGCCAGCTGCAAAACAACCAACCAACAACAACAACAACAACAGCGCCCACAAAGTGACAGGAAATAGACAATAATTAAGTATTCGAAGTGCGTGCAGAGCGCAGAGAGAAACCATACATAATAGGAGCGACGAAGAGTGGGAAGCAGAGTGGCAGAGGGAAGGATGGCCACGGGCCACAGCAGCAGCAGCGATATGCCCGATCATCGTAAGCGGAACACCTTCACCAGCTACGTGGCGCCAATTATGGGCGATATACGCGTCACCGCAGATACAAATGAATGGTGCCTGCCCAGCGATTTGCGTGATGTCCATCTGGCGAAGCCCCGTCTGCTGACGGGTGAGCAAATTGTTGCCAGCGCACCCGCCTACATGTACTCACCCATCGCGCCCATGGAGGAGAACGGCACCGGCATCAATAGCAATAGCACGAATGGCACGAATAATATCAATGGCTACAGTAGCAACAATGGCGGTCGATCCACCTACAAGGATTCCACATTTGGCCTGCTGAGTGTGACAAATTTTAAGCTAGCCTTTGTGCCCTTGCATGCCAGAGCCACGCTAGCTGCGCCCGTGGCCAGTGATCTCTACCAGGAGAACGTCTACCTGGGACGCAACGAGGTCACACTCAACAACATCGATCAGGTCTATACGATTGCGGAGCAGGGACGTGCGGCGAGCGCCTTGCAGGCCGCCCGCATGGCCAGCAGCCGTAGGAAGAAACTGGAGCCGGCCAAGCAGCACAATATCAATGGACGCATTGTTGCCCTGCACATAATCTGTGCCAATTTCCGGCTGCTCAAGTTCGCCTTCCAGCAGCAGGACTCTAAGCTGAGTGACTACGGCAAGCTCATCGCCTCCGCCCTGGCACGCTTCGCCTATCCGATGCGGCACGATCTGAGCTTTGCGTACGCCTACCGGGAGCCCTACTACTCCACCCTGTCCGGCGTCAGCATGTACGCCAGCAAGAACGATTGGGCGCGGGAGCTCATCCGATGCGGAGCCAGCGAGTGGCAGGTGATCAGTGCAACGAGTGTGCCACAATTGCAGAACCGGCTGCAGGCGTGCAAGTATCAGCTGCCGCCGCACTTTGTGATCCCCAAGTGCTGTGACGTGGAAAGGTTTCTGCAGCTGTCGCTGGCCTTTTGCGATTCGCGTGCCGCCTTCTGGGTGTATAGCTATGGACGTGGAGCCGCCTCGCTGGTGCGCCTGGCCGAGCTGCAGCCGGCGTCGCAGCAGGACACCAAGATGGAGAACATCATGCTGGAGCTGGTGCGCAAGTGTGATGAGCGCAAGCAATTGAAGTTGATTCAGCTGACGGATCAGCTGCCCAGCATTCAGGATGTGCAGCGTGCCTACCAGAAGCTGAGACGGCTCTGCACGCCCGAGTCGCCGGAGAAGTTCATGCTGCAGGATGACAAGTATCTGGGGCTGCTGGAGAAGACCAACTGGCTGTTGTATGTCTCGCTGTGCTTGCGGCATGCGTCCGAGGCGGCGGCCGCATTGCGTGCCAATATCACCTGTGTGCTGCAGGAGTCGAACGGTCGAGATCTGTGCTGTGTGATTAGCAGCCTCACCCAAATCCTGCTCGATCCGCACTTTCGCACCATCGACGGCTTCCAGTCGCTGGTGCAAAAGGATTGGGTTGCCCTCGAGCATCCGTTCCAGCGGCGTTTGGGTCACGTCTATGTCTGCCGCGGCGGCAGCGAACAGACGCCGGATAGCGAACAGAGTCCCGTCTTCCTGCTGTATCTGGACTGCGTGTGGCAGCTGCTGCAACAGTTCCCCGACGAGTTTGAGTTCTCGCAAACGTATCTCACAACGCTGTGGGATGCGTGCTTTATGCCCATCTTCGATACGTTCCAGTTTGACAGCCAGGCGCAGCGGACGCGTGCCGTCAACGAGGGACGGCTCGTGCTGCGTCCCGTCTGGGATTGGGGCGAACAGTTCTCGGACAAGGACAAGATGTTCTTCAGCAATCCATTGTATCAGCGACAGCGCGGCGATCTTAGCGCCACACAAAACCAGCGACGATCCCTTGCCGTGGGTCATGGCAAGATGTCGCAATCTTCACCATCCCGTTGCACGATCAATCCGCAGCTATTTGCAACGCAATCGTCGGTGCCGCAGGATCGCTATCTGCAGCCGGCTCATCGCATCTTTGATCTGGCTGTGTGGGATCAGTGCTATTATCGTTGGCTGCCCGTCCTCGATATACGCGGCGGTGGTCAGCCCCAAGTGGATCTCTTTCATCGCCTGCTCCTGAGCAATATTGCAAAAGTGCAGCGCTGCCTGGATTTCCAAAACATTGATGAACTGCCCGACGCCTATTACGAGTCAATTGGCGAGACGAGACCCAAGACGCAGCAGGAGGAACCTGTGGAGTATGTGGACGGTGTGGAGAGGCGTCGCAAATCGACTGCAACTGGTGGAGGATCATCGGCAAATGGTCTGAGCGTGGTGAATGGTGGTCCGTTGCAGCTTTCGACGCTCTCGTCGTTTTTCCCCTTCGGCAGTCCCATTGCCGGCGATGCGCCCCATGAGCTCTATGACATATTGTTGAGCGGCAGCAATGAGTTTCTGCTGGACACCTCGTCCATACTGGACAAATCATCGATTGTATGAGACACACTGCAAGCGTGCGCAAATTTCGGCTACTCGCTACTTTTGCTACACGTTGTTTATTGCGCTACTCGTTACACGTTACTTGTCCTCCTCGTCGTTATCGTTATCGGCGTCGAGTGTTCCAATTTTCGCTAAAATTGCTAATTTATTTGAAAGCTGAACTTTAGAAAGTATTACAAATTCGACTTTTATACATACACATACACATACACATACATAATTCAATGTATGTGGCATATCGCGTTTAACACACTTCTTACTATTGTTTACTAATAATAGGGCAACTTTCTAAATCGCATAAGAACCTTCTTTTTTTTTTGTTTATTTTATGTTACTATTTTTGATGAAACAATGAAACCACTTATTACCTACAACATACAAACGAAACAAAACAAAACAACAATAATTAATTTAATAGTTAACAAACAAAACAAAAATGCTAAACAACAAATGTTATGTGCAAGCATTGTTAACATACTACATACATACATGTATGTAAAACAAATCAAAAAACGAAACGGAAAGAGAAAAAGAAAAAGAAAAAGAACACAAACTAAATCAAACATGTATTATATTATTATTATACTGTAATATTTAAACAAAATAAATGAAAGGAAAAAAATGTAAAAAACTAACTGAGAACATTGATTATTGCACTTCGTAAGTTCTACTCGAAATAAAACATTTTAGGTTTCTTTTTTAAAAGTAATTTGCTAAATTACATTAAAAACAGCATACTTTTAGGATCATAGCTTAAAGAAAATTATTAAATTGCTCTTACCAGGATAATTCCTTTCAAATTTAAATAGACATAGTACCTTAAAACCATAAGGACTTCAAATCAGCATAATAAATATAATAATTTATGCCTTAAAAAAACCAATGTTATTCTTCAAAATAGCTTTCACTTGGCAAAGTCCTCGCAGTTTCAATTTCATCTAAAAATCTCAAGCACCATGGTAATTTAATGACTATGTAACAGGGGCGCAGCATAACAAAGTGACTACAATTGAAATCTCAATTTTTGAGCAACTCTCAATCGTTAGAAGGTATTTTATTGATTTTGTAACAGGGGTTCGGCACAACAAAGAAAACTGCTCTCTGCAACGGTAAAAGACAAAAATTGAAAGCTCCATTCTCTGAGCAGCTCACAATCGTAAGAAAGATGGCCGATCGACAGCAACCACAGCAAAGTGAAAATCAGCCGCATGTGGAAAGAACACGACGTCGAGCCCTGCCAATGCCGTCAGATAATATAATACGCAACTCCATTGCAAGCAGTCTAACGCAGATTATGGTAAATATGCAAAATGCAGATAATCAGCAAAAGTGCCGCGAGCTTTTGCAGGTTGACGACTTGACACAGGGTGCTCACATCAAGATTTTAGCGTCGCTTGAACAGATCGATGAGCAACGCGAGCAGCGCGAACGTGCGATAAGCGAGCGCCGGCAGTGCAGCAATAATCAGAGCTGAGATTACAATTTGGTACACTACAGACACACCAAAAAGAAGCGAGACACGAATTAACATACAATATTGCAAATATAACGTATTAATTAACTATTTAATAATAAAACGTTGCGTTTAAACCAATATATCGATAGGTATTCCGTTACTTTTTTGCCGTGTCTTTTCCTTCTTCAGCCTTGAGCAGCTCCGAAACGATGCCCACCTTTTTGAGCTCTTCGATTAGATCGCCACTCTGATGCAACTGCAGCAAAATATCACAGCCGCCCACAAACTCACCATCGATGAAGACCTGCGGTATGGTTGGCCAGTCGGTGTAGTCCTTAACACCTGTTGAAAAAGTCCAGAAAATATCAATATTTATAATTGCCAGTTTCTTTTTTTTTTTACCTTGGCGCAACGCCTCGTCCTGAAGAACGTCGTGTGCATCGAATTGGACGCCATGCATACGCATTATCTGGCAGACAGCGTTGCTGAAGCCACAGCGTGGGGCTTGTGGATTGCCCTTCATGAAGACGACAACCTTGTTGGTACGCACCAGTTTGTCCAATGTGGCTTTGTCCAACGCTGCCGGCGGCGAGGCAGATGTGTCTGAGGCGTACCAGCGTGGTGTGGCGGCTGTCAGCACTTGTGGCATTGCTGTGCGTGCTGCTGTCATCGCCAAATTGTTGGCATAGCTCGGACGCAAGAGTATTTGGCAAATTCTGTTCATTTTGTTTTGTATTTTTAAGATTTGATCTACTCAAAGATTTGTCAATTGAAACTTGTGTGTTGTTTTATAATGTGTTGACGCAAAAGGCGCTTACATCTGTTCTGTTGACGCAATTTCGAGCTGCTGTCAACGCAATATGCGCTGCTTAACGTTATGTTAACAGTATGTACTGTTACGTGTGCTTACGCTTATTTGAATTTGATTTTGGCTTACGTTGTACGTTGTTTAAAGTTTACTAATCCACTTGATATATAAATAGTTGTTTTTTTTCTTATACAGTTTTATCAACATCACCAACCACTAAGAAATAAAACGCATTGACACCAGGTTTCATCTGAAAATGTTTATTTCCAACTGCTTTTATGACGTTAACACCAAACTTCGTAAATATATTTTACAATGTTTCTGTTTTGTTCTTTTTCGCCAGCTTAAGATTAAGATTCTGCAGCATCGCTTTAATTTTAGATTTAGTTACATTTTTTCTGTATTTTCTGAGCTTAACTCTTGCTTTTCAGATTAACTCAAGAAGAAAGTAACATATTCTTAAGTTCTTTCATATACAAACAAAGAAAGAAAGAAACAAAACAAGACCATTAAGTTTATATCCAGTTATAGTATATATATTTATGTATATATATACCCAATATGTGAGTACGTTCGTTTTTTGACTTGGTTATTTTTGTTGGTTAGGGGAATTGCTTTTCAAAAAATGCTTATTACAACTAAAGTTTTCGTCATATAGTAAAGATAATAGTATGTCTTATATAGAAAATAATTAAAATCACACATCTATAATTAAAGTATTTCTTTTGTATTTTTTTTTTTTTTGTATTTGTTGTTGCAGCTAAATTAAATGTAATGCTTTAAGATCTACAATAAAGATCAAAATAATTGCATTAATTGAGGGAGTTTTAACTTCGTTTCATGTGACGCAAAGGATCAAAATAAAAGCCTTAAAAATTACATAATTAACACATAAAACATTGTGAACAATAGGAACGTTTATTTTTTTATATTTTATTTTATATATTTTCTTTCTCTTTATATATGCATTGCTGTGAAATAAATAAATCGTGAATGGGAAATTGCATAAGCTGATATACATACGTATATATATGTACTTATTTATGTATTTTTAATTTTTGGTTGAGCAATCGATTAAATGATTATAAATTATTTTGTGAATACAAATAATAATAGCAATCATATTGATAACAGCAATAATGATACAATCATAATAATAGTGTGTAATACATAGTTCCATATAGTATGTATGTATAATCATAAGTTCATACGCAGCATTGTTAAATAGAAGTTAAGTTTTCATTACATTCATTGGTTTAATTCGCCCTTTTCTCATTTATGGGTTTGTTTTTCTTTAGCTGATAAGCATTTTCTATATGTATGTAAATATATATATATTTCTTGTTTAAACTATAATTGTAAGTATGTTGTCGTCATAATAATATTTATACAGTTGTTTGCTGTTTTAATAGTTTGTTTCACGTGCATAATAATAATTGATAATAATACATAATAATAATAATAATAATAATAATATGTAATTACAAATATAGTATAAACGCATACATAAATATTGTATGCATGTATGTATGTATGTATTTCACACACCTACAGTGTACTTGTACTCTGTATTTGTATGAGAAATAAGTTTATCTTTTAATTAGTTAATTTTAATTAGTATTTACCTTTAAAATAGCAGTACAAACTATATCAAATGTGGCCCCTAGCGTGGGTTAACTTTGTAACAATTTTTTCGCTCTAAATCTTAACTCAAATAGTTAAAGAAAAAAATTGACACATTCATTACACCAAAGATTATAGACTCAAAAATGTTGTAGGTTAAAAGAGGAGCTCTTTCTGTCCATAAACATGTATGTATATTACCCATAATTTTGACTGAAAATAAAATAGCATATGTATCGACTAAGAGGCTATGCCTCTATCTAATAATGTATACAACAAACAAATCAATTTCAATTGTATATAAGTATGTTAATGTACAAGTTTCACGTTTTTTTTTTCTGCTTGGGATTGGCACATTTTATATAACATATTATGTATAATACAAAGGGTAAAAAGGTTTGCTTTTTTTCTTTAATTTTGTTAAGTGCACAAGTTTTGTTACAAAATACAAATTTCTTACGTTTTAAATAATCAACATATAGTTAAGGGCGTTGGAACGGGGAAGGGGGGCTGGAAAGGCAATCGCAACTTAGATATGCGGAAAAACAAAAGGTTCAGAAATTGTAGAGTTTTTTTTCTTCTGGGTTATATCGTTTTTATCACATTTATAAAACGTTCGCAATTGTTCTAAATAAATATATATACGTATAGTAAATTGATTAAATGTATATATGGTATATATATGTATGTATATACATATAGTACATACAGTTATCTAATAAATTAGTAGCATTACCTGGTACAAGCTAACTTAATGTCCTTTTCATCAGTAGTTGCAGGTTTCTTTAAATAATAATTTTTCGACTTAACTTAGTAAATATATTTTCGATTCACGTCTTGACGAAATGTACCAAACTTGCAGAACAGAAATTACAGAATGGACATCAACTAAGAACCTGTTTCTTTTCTGTTTGTGACTCTTTCTCTTTTAGTATTGAAAAACCTGGTATTTTTTATTTTTTGGTATATTTTTATGTTTGGCTACTTTACTTAAATTCGCGATGTAACATTTCTAAAAAAAAAAAATTTATTTTCTTTGTTTTTTAGTTATACTTTGACGGTACTGCTGCAATCTTGCCCACATTAAATACACATAATATGAGGGGGTTCGCATACATATATATAACTGCCGGTAGGGGTGTTTCATTTGAATTACTCAGAGAGTTATGACATAAAGTTTATTTGAATTACTCAGAGAGTTATGACACATACATAATATATATTTTTATAAACACTTACAAGTATTTTTCTTCTTTCTTTATTTTCTTTTAGCAGAAACTACAATATACTTTTCATTTTTCTTTTTATTTTAGGTTAGCTTTGCAGTTAAAGGGATATACACATACACACATATATTTATGTCGCGTCGTTTTTCTTTTTGGATTTAAGCATTTTTTGAAGATTTTTACGCATTCATTTTCAAAATAAATGCCTTTGGTTTTTTTTTTTGTAATATATATTTGGTATTTTTCTGCCTTTATAAATTTCCTTTTTTAAAAATACAAACATTTTTCCTGTTAGCTCAGTATGTAGCATGTATATATAATACCTCTCTAAAGTTCAGAAACTTTTCTTTGCTAACAAATTTGTTTTATATATGTTCATTTTGTTGTATGTTGGTATTTATTTACTTTTCCATTTCCTTTATTTTTTGTTTGTTTACTGTATTACATAATTGGGATTGTTGGATAGTCAGTTTTTGGTTTCGGGTATAATACTTTAATAGTATTTTCTTCATTATTTGCTAAGCTGTTAGGTGGAAAATCGGAAACACATATGTATATTTTGTAAGTATTATTTTCATCTTTGAAACATATGTATAAGTTATGTAGGTATATAGTATATACTGTGGTTGGTAGTTGTAATTGTTTTCTGTCCCCCTAATAAACAATAAATAAAAAAACCTATTAAGAAGAATACTAAAGAAACGAATTTGCGCTATGCGCTTTAATTTCTGTACCCAATGCAATTGAGAACCGAAAAAGTTTTGGGGTACTTATTATGGCATGTTCTAAGCATATTAGTTTACCATTTTGGTGACCTACATATATACCAACCGGTTGGGTATTCTTTTCATTTGGGATTTTTTTGTTTTTATTTTGTATTAAATATAATTTGATTAGTAATTTGCGGTTTTACAGCAAATAATTAAAAGTGGTGTTCCAAGAATTTTTGGAGATCGAATAAATATATATTTTGTGTGAAAGTTCTTCCAACAATTAGATGTAATATCTATGCGTAGATACTAATTTTTTCGGTTAGCATGCCTCGTGGTATAACATCTTAAATAAGTATAAAGCACAAAGTGTTGAGTTTCCGTTCATTTCAGTTTTCAGTTTTTCAGTTTTTTTCAGTTTTTTTTTCTTTAGATGTACAATTTCTAGATATACATATATATGCGTACACTTAAAAACGTCTAGATATTTTTTTTTAGGTTTTTTGGTTTCCCTTCAAAAAGATACTCATTGAAAATGATTAATATAATATTTATGTTCTTTTCGGCTATGTTGTTGTTGTTGTTCTTGCTGTTTAAGCATAAAATTCCGTTTTTCCTTGGGTCTTATAGGCCTCCTCCTCGATTTTGTACATATCCATTAACTGTTAATGCCGATTGTTGTTGTTGTTAGGTTAGGTTTATTCGGTGCGATGACAGCGCCAGCATGATATTTGTGTGTGTGCGAGAGTGGGAGAGATATATAAAAATCAATGCAGCATAAAGAGAGAGAGAGAGAGAGAGAAAAAGAAAAACAAGATTCGGTTAATTTCTGACATGATTATTAACACATTGTTAGGGCACACAGCAAAAGCATTAAATGATGTAATGTTCATGTTAAATAATATATTGGGACTTTCGCAGATGTATGTTCACGTAGTCTATATGTATATATGTATGTATATATACAAGATGTAAGATCTATGCAGGTAAGAGTACGATGGTTGTAATAAAAGCGAGAAAGACAGATAGAGGGAGAGTGGGGAAGAGTTAGAGTAAATAGTACAATATACACATAGAGAATTTTAGGAAGTAGTAGAGCAGCTTTTACTGGGTTCAATTTTGGTAAACTGCCAAGAATGGATTAAGATTGTAAATTTAAACCGATGAAACAGAAAAAAAAACAAAAAAACAAACAAACACAGATATCAAAAAACATCAAGAAAATTATCTAAACAATGATTGATAATAAGCTTGAATTTGGGAAAGATGTAAAAAGATGAAACACTAAAATGAAGATAGCGACGTTAACTGCCTTGACGATTTTAAGATCGTCTGGAAACCAATGTTTCCTGGCATGATAACAACAACAAAACAAAAATGCCACTAAGCCAAAACTAAATACGTTACAATATATGTTAGCAAATAATGATTACAATATTAGGAATACACATATATATTTATTTAATAACATATATATATATATATATATGTATATATACACACATAGAAAAAATTGGTAGAGATAATTACATCTTAGCAGTTATGTTAAAATTTAGCAGCTACTTATTACTTTTTTTTTCTTTCAAGAATTTGTTTCGATTATTATTGTTTTTTTTTTTTTTTTTTTGTGAATTTGTTGTGGTTTTGGTTTAATTAATTTTTTTTGTTTTTTTGTATATTTGTTTTTGGTTTTTTGTCAACGTTTCGTTCAAATTAAAATTGTTGATTTTTGTTGCAGCGACTAGAAAACGTTGTGTGTGAAGTTTTCATTTGATTTTTGTTTGGGGATGGGAGTACTCGTTACCCGGTACTGGTTACTGGTTACTGGTTACTGGTTTCATTACTGGTTTCATTGCTACTCGGCTACTCAACTAACTAGCACATGGATAGCATTGAAACGTTTCATCGGTTGGTGATAACGGCTAACGGTTAACGTTGAATTGAAGTGAATTGAACGTTTAACGGTAAGCGTTGGTAAATTGTTTCTGTTTTTGGTATTTGGTATTTGGTTGTCTAAAGTACAGTCTCAATACTGGTTATAGTGTCGGTTTGCGGCCGTATTTCATTTAGTACCTTTTGCACATCGGTACTAAATTCCTCAACTTGTTTAGCATGCGCCAATTTTAATTTCTCCATGGCGCGACCCTGTTTAACGCCGATTTGCTGTGAAAAAACGAAGACACAATTAATTAGTAAGATACATTTTAGCTTCTTGGGAAGGCAGGAAGGAAGCAAGGATAAAGGAATGAAGGTTTTTTTGGTTGCCGCACCTTTTTCTCCTCCATAAAACGCTTGACATTATTCTGACGCTTTTCGCGCAAACGACGATCCTTCTCGTTCTTGGTCTTTAGTGTCTTATCATTTTGCACCTCTTTAGCGGTTTCCGCAGAGGTCTTTGCCTGCTTGGTATTCAGCTCCTTGATATCCCTGCAAAGCGAAAACAAAAACTAGTTAGTTTATCAAATAGCTCAAATAGTTAGTATCTAGTCTAGTCGTACCTGGCGTGACGCTCCTCGAGCTGTTTGATTTGGGCCGCCTGCACGGTCAGCATGAGCGCCTTCATGGCATCCTGCGAGTCCTGGACATGCTGGCGCAACATATCCCATTCCTCCTTGCGATGACGAGCAATCATGTCGGTCCACTGCTTGGTCTGATCATTGATCGCATTCTTGATGTTCGCATCGTTGCGTATATCATCTTTGCTTTTGCCCTTGATCAGCTTATCGATGGCCGCATTTTGGGTCTTTTGCACCGAGGTGCGCTCCTTGGCATGCTTCTTGCGCAATGTGTCCAGGTCCTTGATCTGCTTCTTGCCAACCTTCTGGAAGCCCTTCTCCTGACGCAACGACTCCAACGTGACCGGCTCAAACACCAATGGCGGCTCCTTTTTCTCCTCCTCCTTGGCCTTGCCGGCATCACGGGCGGCACCGCCACTCTGCTCCTCAATGCCCAGTGCCTTCATTTGCTCATTCTGCTGCTTGGCAGCGCCGGCAAAGCCGCGCGGATCCGACAGCATGGCCATGAAATCTTCAAAGCCATCAGGTACATAGATTTTCAGCTCAATGTTCACAAACAACATGGGCAACGACATCGGGAAATTGGCCTCCGTTCGCAGCGAGACGTGACGATAGCCCGGCTGGAGACCGTCCAGCGGCAGGATGCGTTGTCCAATCATTTTGCCACTCTCCTCATAGACACCAAAGCGCAGTACGGCCAGATCGGGCAGGACGACCTTGCGAAAGACGAAGGGATCCTCGTTGTAGACCGGATTGAGACCGTTGTTGGGCACCAGACGAGTGCGGAACTCCTTCTTCACCGTATCGGAGGGCAGGCCAAACATATCCACTTCCACATACGTGCCCACCTTCTTGTCGGACAAGAACTGTCCGGCAATTATCTTGACGGAGCACTGGGCCGCAATGACACCATCGACGGGCGCATCGGCAAACGGATCGAAATCCTTATCGGCACGTCGCATGAAATCGGGCTTCAGTAAATAGCCGCAGCCACCATTGTATTCGAATTTGCCCTGATTCAATTGCATGGGCAGATCAGAGGTCTGGAAATTGAGTGAGACCATTTGACAGCCGGCATTCCAGAACACCTGCGGCATATAGTTTGAGGAATCGGCTCGGGTGCCCTTCGGATAGATGCGTGACATTTGACGCTTGTTGTAATTGACAAAATCAATGGAGCTCTGCTTCAAATAATTCATGCCCGCCGATTCAGCAAACGATGACATATTGTGGGCAATGTTCTTTTCTGTAAATACAATAAACAATATATAAAAAACGATTCAGATTTTGTTGATCAGCATTTATAAAGTTAATCATAGTACATTTTTAACCCTAGAATGGTAACCTTCGTCGATTCGACGAACACTGTTGCTATTTTCTTATTTTCTCCGAATTCTCTTATTCTGTTGTGTTATATTTTACAATGCAGTTAGTTTGTGTAAGTAATTTTTTTTGCTGTAAACGAAAAGTTACGTCGTCGAAATGACGAAGCTTACCATTTGTGTAACTTTTGGACCTGTTTTCCATATAAAAAAAGTTCGTTACGTCAAAGTTAAATTTGAAATTTTTGGGATTTAAGAGTCTTGATTGTTTGACAATTTTAATCAAAAGTTCTTAACTGCTTGCGGTGATTCTGATTTTGATAGATGGACCTAAGAAAACCGCGAAAATGGGGTCACAAAGATCGTTATTTTTAAGGTAACTTAGCTTTTGAGTCAATTGTTGAAATAATTAATTTTTCTAATGTTTTTCGTTTTTAAATTGAAGATATGGATTCTAACTATTATTTTGTTGATTTCCGTAAAGGTCATTATGTTTTTTCTTTTACTTTTGAGAAGCTGTAAATACCTTTACTGATTTTGTGCCAAAAAAAAAGTGGTCTTGACTGCGATTCGCTAAAAAATATATAATAAAGCTTTTAAAATACAAAACCTTTAAGTTTTTGTGTTTGTTAAGGTCTATTCTGGATTTTAAATACAATGCCAAACTTGTGTGTAAAAGTTTTCATTCAACATTTTGAAGATTAAATGAGACTTCGTCGATTCGACGAAGGTTACCATTAGTGTATGTAAAATAACCTTACCACTCTAGGGTTAAAAGGGATTTTCTTTTATTTTGATTATAAATGTTCAAGTTTCCTCTGAATATCTTTTCCTACTTATAGCATTGGATGTAAAAGACTTGCTTAGGCACTTTGTATTGTCCTTAAAGATTTTTGTTTTAGGTCAGAATTTTGTTGGCTATATTTGGGTTCTACTAGTTAATGAAATCATTCAATAAATTCAAGTTTTTTGTAAGAGCAAACTAATAAAAAATGCATTTGCAGTACTAAGTTCGAGTTTGTCCCACTTACCAATTGCCTTATCGAAGCCCTGGAACTTGATGGGCTGCGCATAATTGACCATCGATGAGAGCCAGGGATGCACATTTGTGGTCGAGCCACTGTAGTTGGCAGCAGCTGCCTCTGCCTCGGCACCGCCGCCACCCTCTGCGGCACCCTCGGCGGTGGCAGCGGCAGCTGCCTCTGGTGGTGGTGCTGCAGCCGCAGCGGCCTCCGGCGGCTTACCAGCGCTGGCATCCTCCTCGGGATCATCATCGGTTTTCAGTTCACCCTTGAGCCAGAGATCCAGTTCGACCTTCTCGACTTCGGGCTTCATGCGTTTGTTCTTGATGAGAATCTTGCGCTTGAGCTTGCATGGTGGTGGCAACGGTAGACCCGGATCCAACTATAAAACGATGGTAAATTAGCGATGAGTGAATTGAGAACAGAGAGCAGAGAGCCTTGACTTACGGGATGATCTGAGAGTGGCTCCTTTAGCAGCAGCTCGCCAAAGAAGTCATCACAGTATTTAGCTAGCTTGTATTGCTGGGCGCGATTGCAATGATTCTCAAAGGAGAGTATGACCGGATACTCTGACGAAACGAAAGCACAATCCGCAATGGCCTGAATGCAATCCTAAAAAAGATAGAAGAAGAGCGACGACAATTTGTTAAACCATTTTTTTTTGTTTTCTTTTCTGCAATGGCAATGTTACCTTAAACAAGATTTCCGTACAGTAGGCATGACCGTGGGTAACAATTGGTTCCTCATCCTCACCCTTGCCATTCCAGCAATCCAATTCAACGCAACGACAGCCAGCCAACAATGTTTGACGATACATCTCAACGGAGCTCTTGCCACCAATTTGGCGACCCGACAAATACGTATTATGCGAACTATTGATATAGTAATGAGCCAATGGCTGATCCATTTCCATGTAAAAGTCCAAGCGATCCAGAAAGACGGGCGCATTCTCATCGGACATCAAATAACGCTTGAAGCCATCCAACGAGAGTTGACCTGTTATCAAAATTTCATTTCATTTCATGAATATTCGTTTGTTTTTTGTTTTGATGATTTACTTACCAGCTTTCTTCTTTTCATCATCGGTTTCATAGTCGTTGATGATTTCCGTGCAGCGCTTTTCCTCGTACAGCGGAAAAAGAATCTCGTTCATGCGCGGATCGCGTTGTTTCTCATTCATAAACTGTATGAACTGATCCAAGTTAATAAAATCCTGTTTACCCTTGGTACTGCACAACAACAAAGTAAGGTTAAGTGATAAGGAGAGGATTACGAGGAAAACGAAAAGGAAGAAGTTTCCACTACTTACATCGATGTAAAGAGCTCCTCGATGTCATTACGTGGGCAGACCTTGTGGTATAGGGCATAAAACTTATCAAAAGTAAACTGATCCTTAGTCATGGTGGCATTCTTATCTTCGGGTAGGCCAGCATCTTTGATGCAAGTGTAGACCAGCTTCTCGGTTTTGCCAGATGCAAAAGTTTTGGCCAATATCTTGACCGGTATCTTGCCGCTCTTCTCCACACAGTAACTAAGACGCATCCAACTTGAATGATTTAATTCAAAAACAAGTTCATCAATTCAATGTTAAGTGATATGAGAATCTATACAAATTATTCTCAATTAAACAACAGATAACTAATTAAAAAATATATCAAAATTCGCTTACCTTTTCATGGCCAATTTGATGTCTTACTTAAGTTTGAACTAATTAAATTTAAATTCCCACAAAAAAAAAAAAAATGTTAATTGAAGCAAATAAAAACAATTGCAAAGTCAATTAAAAAATCTGTTTTTCAACAGAAATTATAAACAAATACCAAATCAAATATCGTGTTTACTAACAACCAAATAAACACGTCTAAATTAAAACGCTTTCAAATTGGCATGACAGCTAAAAAAAAAAAAGAGAAGCAAGGTAAATAATATTTTTTTTTTTTTCTGAAGGACAAACGTTCAAAGACAATTCAAGCGTGCAAATGGAAAGTTGAAGTGTTTGTAATGAAAATTGATATTTGTATTGCAGTAGTATATGCAATTTGGCAATTAATTGCCTAAAGCGTCCAAAATGATCGATTGGAGGCCAAAAGTGCATTTAACACAATTTTGCCAACAGCAAGGCCAACAAAAATTCATTAAAAATGGGCTACGATTAAATTCAATTTGCATGCCCATCATTGCACCCCCTCCCTTAAATTGGCCCACCCTCTGTGCCAGGACTCACTTTGGACATTCATTACATAGTTGCATTGGATTTGCGTGTTGTTTTCTGTTCTTTTCGGTTTGTTGTTGTTTGGTAGAGCAATAGCCCAATAACCTCGTTTAAACAAAAACGCAAAAAAACAGAAAGAGGTCCAGGTCAAGTAATTGCAGTTAATGGTCGAAGAAGAAGAAGGTTGCAATAAAACGCCTCATAAGGAATACAATCAACAATCAAACGAACAAACACAAACAACAAGAGCACATTTACAAACTGGGTCAACGAATTGGGAATACAAACATGTAATTGCTGCCTCCGGGACATACCTTAGTTATTCCCCAACCACCGCACCCACTACTATACTAGATTTGCATTCAATAGATCATTGGACGCAGATTGAAACTGAGCGAGAAGCATGGAAACACAAAAAAGCAACGAGAGAAAAGCAGCGAGAAGTTGAAAGGAAGCAATGATAAAGTAGAGTAGTAAATGTACTGGATTCAAGTTCAATTTTGCTGTAAGTAAAGTTATCTGAAAAGCTGCTGCACTAAAATAGAAACTACGCGTTTTCAAAGAGCTAAAAGCGCAATCAACTAGAACCTGTCAAGTAAGCAATCTAGATGGAGAAAAATAGAAAAATAAAATACGTCAAAAAAACAAACAAGTAATGAATTAAAAACAAAATGGGGGAACTCAAACACAGCACACACACACACACACACACCACACACACACTGACAGAGACAGAGTGAGCTTAGCAAAGCACGAGTAACATTATTATTTTTCCCTTTGAATAATTTTATCTGTGGTTTTATGAAAATGTTTCATATAATTGCGTTTCGCTTCTTCATTTTTTTTATTTTTTTCTTTTTTTTTTACTCATATTGTGTGTGTGTTTGTGAACGGGTAACTGTGGCAACAAAATGTCAGTTTCCTTTGGTGCGCCTTTATCTCGCTTAGTGTCTGGGTTAGCCTTAGCTTTATATGACTCTTGAGGCGTCATTTATCAAGAGAGAAGACGTTGGCTTAACACACAACAACAACAACAGCAACAAGAACAACCAAACAACAGCGACTTGAATAGCGAAAGGAAATACATAGCTTAATTTCAGCATTTTTAGCTCTTGTTGTTTTTACCCCATAATGGAAACTAAATTCTATCTGTTGTGCTGTTTTTCTTGTGTGTAGGTGCTGGGAATACTACGCTGAGAGGGAAATGCAAATGAAATGAATTCATTTTGTGTCGAAACAACGCCAACTATTTTACGCTGAGTGTGGTAAACAAGATGTTCACTGTATATAGATACAATATAAAGAAGATACTATAAGCTAAAGGGTTAGTCAAGGGGGGGGAGGAGGGGCGATGGTGGCAACCGATGATGTTGTTTCCGTTTCCGCTGCCCACCTGCCCAGACTTTCAGATTTGTTTAAACAACTACGCGCTGCGGGCAATAATAACACAAAATGCAATTTGCATTTCACAGTTCGATGCTTGAAGTACAAATGTATCTTGATTTGCTTTTATTTACTTCACAGCTCTATAATTGTATATTCCATTCTATTTTTGGGCGGATTATCTAAAATTGATCATGCATGTCTATTGCTTATTGGCTTATAATTTCTCTGGAAGATTTTAGCATAACCAACATTTTTCTTAGTAAGTTTTTTCTTTGAAAAAAAATTCCCTTGGAAACGGCTTTTTTTTATACTAAAGCAATAAGTCCTGATTTTGGTTTACTTAAATTTAATTTTTCAATATTCAGCTTTACTTACCAATAACAGAGTTGTCAACGAACATACTTCTCGTATATGTTATGTTTATTTTAAAGCTATATATTCTGATTCAATGATATTGTGTATTACTTACTGTTTCATAAGATTGGTGCGTGGACAAACATTGCCGGCACGATTGTTATGCGTTATTTGACGCAACATTTTTTGCCAGCTCTGGATATAACGAAAGCACGATAACACGACAACACGATAACACGATAACACGATAACACAATAACAATAACGATAAGAACAAAAATAAATGCGCAAGACATGCAAATTAGAAAAAAAAACACAAACAAATAAAATGCATAGTAATTGAAAAAAGTCAAAAGAAATTATTTACAGCCCAGTAGAATATGTGTATATGATAGATATATGTATATGTATAGTTGTGTATATAAAGCAAAGGTTATCGTGCTGTGAAACCGCTTGGAAAACATTGGTTATATACTTCTTGAACCACACAAAAACACAGAGAGATTGCATAAAGTGCTCCATCTCCAAAGGTAGAGAGAGATGGAGAGAAGGAGAGAGGAAGAGAGATTCACTTACTGTTTTCTTAGACACATCATGGGACAGATATTATTCGCTTTAACATTATGGGTTATTTTTCGTATGCCATCTAGCCAGATCTATAATTACAGAGATTGGATGACATCATGAAAATGACTCAAAATGACTTTTGATTTTCCTTCCTTCCTGTTGTTGTTTTCCCGTCTTTTTGTGTGTTCTCTCACTTACCTTGGCTGTTGCCGCATCTGGGCAAATAACATGATGATATGTTATATTGATATAGTCCGTGTTCGAGCAGATGGTCAGCGAACGTTTATCCAGCTCCTGCAGATTGGTGCCATTCTTCTTGGTTACCTTATCCAATATCTTCGGATCCTATTCGAAATGAAAAAATTTGTTTGTTTGTTTGTTTCAGTTAGTTCAATGGCGCAATAACTCATCTGTTTGTTTAAGACGAGTAGTACTAGTGTAAACATTAAATAATGCTGTGTTGAGATGAAATCATTGACATTGGCATTGGAATTTAGTAGATTTTTATTACATTCGCGTTCTGCATGGGGCTTATTTTCGATTTTCCATTCACTTTCTACATTTAAATGAACTGCGTGTTTGGTTATTTATAGAAACTTTTCACATTTAAAGCGTAAGTCAAATATACATAAGTGCTTTATATTGCTTTTGGGAGCAAATGTTACGCATACGACCCGCGGGACCATTACAAATTTCGCGCTTAACGCGTTTCCAATCATGGCCACAGGCCAAAGTATCAGAAAGATAGTGTTAGGGTAAGAGGGGGAAAAGGGGGCGAGAAAGTTTTGTGGCAAACTGCAGCAGCAACAGCAGTTTGAACATTCATTCATTCATCTCGCTTTGCATCATTAATCAAGGCAGCACAACAAAGCAAATGCCAAGGGTGCAAGGGGGAGGGGGGAGGGATGGTAGCTCTATTTTGAGAAGCATTTATCAACCTTCGTACTACATTGAATTAAAAATATATAAATCTTTCTGCGAAATTCCCAATAATCAAATACCAATTTTAATTTCACATTCAACCTTCGAATGCCGCGTGCCGTGCGAGCTTATAGAAAAATAAATAAATCGTTGAAATTCCCAAACGAAAACTATCAACAAATTGTGGCACATTAAGGCAAAATGTTAAAGAGCGAAGAGGAATTTTTAAAATTGTTGTTTTATTTAAGTTGAAAGGTCATTATTTTTTATATATATTATTTATATAATAATAAATTAAAGCTAAATATTATTTTCTGACAGTTGTTTGGCTTTTTTGTTTTTACGTTAAGTTAATAGTTGTTGTTGTTGTTGTTAGCTGTCGCGTCACCATTGGCTCGAAATACAATAGGGAAACAGTTGAGTAAACAGCCGTCGCCGTCGCCTTCGCCATCGCAATCAAATCAAACTCAAAAGGCCGCATTCGCATTTGGAATGGCAATTGAAAATTGAATGGCAATCAAATCGAGCACAAATTGTACATCATCTGTCGACTACTTTTGCTTGACTTCCTCTCTCTCTCCCTCTGGGTGGGAGTCTTAAAGTAAAACTAGTATTGCATACTTTCAAGTGCTAAATATATCAGCGTACAATTAGGCGGCAAAGCGTTGCCAACACACAGTAAAAAGGGAAAATTTTATTGGCTTTTGCGTCTTAATTTTTATATTATTTTCGTTGTACATACGTTTTCAGCAATAAAGCTTTATGCATTGCCCAAAAGCAACAAACAAGAACAACAGCTAATTGAAACTGAAATTTAAAGTTTTTCATTTTCAATATTTGTTGAAAGCATATTGATTTGCCTAACTCAGAGGAAAACATCTGTGTAGAAGTATTTATTCTCACGTTTATAGGGTATCTAGCCTTCGAGCAATCTAACGAAACTGTGCAGCTTCTTTCTCTTTTTCTTCTTTGGCCATTTTCATTTCTTTGGCTTTTGCTTTGCCCAAACGAAGCAACTTTTAATGGTTCATTGTGCGACTGGCACTTACAAGTTCCTTTTTGAGTGTGCATGCATGTGTGTGTGTGTGTGTGTGTAAGAGTTTGTATGTATGTTTCTGTGTTTTTGTATTTGTATTAGTTGGTTTGTGTGGCTCACTGATTTAATATTGATGACCAAACATTTCAAGTGCTGCCAAGGCACACTTACATACAAACATTCACACACTCGCACACATACATACTTACATACATATGTATATATCATGTACACGGAGAAGGAGCCAAATGTGTATTCTTAACGACTTGAGGACGGTAGCTCGCAAAGTTCTTGAACATCTATCGAATATTGTATATTTTTACATTAAGCTCTCTAAAAAATGTTTGTTGCACTCTAACTACCAATCAAAAAATTTGGGTTTTCCCCAATCCTTGCAACAAATGTTGGATAACTAATTATCTTGTTGATCACTTTTATTGCTGTTTACCTTAATTTTTTTAACATTTTAATTTCCAAATTTTTTTTAAATTTTATTCGTTACTTTAAATTTTTTATTTTTAACTAAATTTTAGTTTAAATTAATTTTAAATTTATGTCAGCTGTTCATAGTTGACAATAAATAAATAAATGAATAAATAAAGGATCCCATTAGGTATATGAATTCTAGATCACAATCAAAATCAAATCGAAATATATATATTGGATGCATGTAGGAAAGTTCAGATTTGTCATATAAGCACTATCGAAAACTTTTCCAATTTTTTTTTTATACACATGCTATCGACAACACTAATGTCTGGAGTTTTTCAAACTTCCAACTTGATATAGAAAGTTCTACATAATATTGTTAAGCTGTGAAAATTTCATCAGAATTGTTTAAGAAACAAGATTTTCTCGATTGAAAGTGCATTTTTTTTCGAGTACTTGAAAAGTCTAGGGTTTAGGGTATCTCTAGGGTACTTGTTTTAGCTTGTATTTTATTAAATACTTTTTGTTTTACCCTCGCTTGCAAGCAACTGCGAACTGTATGCATTTTCCTACATAAATATGTATTTAGGTACTTGTGTGTGTTTGTGTGTGTGTGTGTGTGTGTGCATACTTATATGAGTGCCTGTCACTTCCGGAAGTATTGGTAACTAGGATACATTTACATGGGGATGTCCAACGAGGGCAACTAGTTCTTTTTAGCAATACTTAGAGTCAAAACTGGAACTAGTTGCCAACTGACTTCTTTGGGTCAAAATAAGAGCTACATAGTTGCAAAACTGACTACTTTGAGTCAAAAACAAAAACAGAATTGAAAAAAATGTTCAATTGAGTCTTATGGTTAATTATCCAAGATTTAGTGTAATCCAACATTGACAATACCTGATTTTCTCATGCATTCTAGAAATATAAGTAAATTTGAGAAAAAAACCATTACAAATTTTTTTGTTCACAGCTGTTAAGCTATTGCCAATCATATTTCGATTTCAGTTAATGTTTATCTTAAACGAACCTTAGCTTAGTTTAGAAAAAACGTTTTACAAATGACTCCGCGCCGCATTACAAAGAGGCAGTTTTAGAACTGGTTGCAAATTAAACCCTTAATAACTAGTTGAGAACTAGTGAAGTGAACTGGCAGGAGCTCTTTTACACACACACACACATTTATTTACAAGCATACGACAAGAGCAAAAGTTTAGCATTTTGTTTTATATTTTGTGTTTATTTTTTCTCTCCAATGGTTTTTCTTTTAAACTTCAGTTTTTTGTTTTATGTGGTCAAATTTGCGTAGTGCTGAAAAGTTTTGCATACTCTTTACAATATTAAATCCACTAAATAATATAAAAGATTTTATATTTGGTTTAGCTTTCTTCCTATTTGTATGCTTAATTTTTCTTTCTGGCCATTATACGAAATTTCTCATGCGGCTTCTGCTTCTTCTTCACTTTCTGTCCATTCTATCTGCTGCTTCTTTTTATACTCGTTATTCTCTGCTTCTCATTGGCATTTATTTTGCATTTTAATTGAATTTATTTGGCAGCTGACATGGTTTGAGTGACTGTGAGTGAGTGTGTGTGTGTGTGTGTGTGTGTGTTTGTTGGCCAAAAGGGATTGCAGCGAGCTGAAAGGGCATTAAGCCAAGGACCAAGGACTTTGGAGCACTTGAAGCCAAACAGGAGCAAAATGTTCCACTCGACTGGCGTTTGGGAATTTTATTTTTGAAGTGCAGATGAAAAAACAGGTACATATGTACATACTACGTGCTGGCAACTGGAACAGCAGCTGTTTGAGAGGTGTCCAAAAAACAAAAAAAAAACACACACACACACTAAAAAACTAAGTGCTACACACAACAGACACTTAACCCTCGTTCCCTTCCTCTTGCTTACTTCTCACTCACGCACACACACACACACACACACACACACATACATAGATAGATAGGGCACTTAAACGTGCATTGGGAATTGCAAAATCTTTGACACTTTTCAATTTGCAAGTGCAACGATGCGCAGCCCTCGATAACAGCACTCTTTTTTTTTTATGTGCACTTACACTTTGCAAAAATGAAAGAAGAAGCAATTAAAGAAGGTTCAGATAGCCTTTGACTTAAGATTTCTTTGAGCAATAGTTTCTAAGGTTTTGATATCAAGTTTGTGTTTGTTGTATTTACATATAGATGAATAAGTTTTACACTTAGTTGAGCAAAAGATTGTTTTGTAATTTCTTACTTTTTGACTTATTATTATTACAAGTGTTATCATTATTTTTTTATGACCTTTTGCTATAACTGTTAACTTAAAGTTAAAGCCCTTGAATATTTTTGGTACAATTTGTATTTTACTAGTACAACCTTAATTGAATAAACGAACATTTTCGTCAAGTGTATTTAACTGTGTTAGACACCCTGAGATGCATGTGTATGTTAGCTTGTGTGTGTTTGTCATTTAACGTGTCAATGTGTCAGTTTGACTCTCAATTGTTTCGACAGGCGCGAGAAGCGTACATATTGCCCATGGGTTCTCTCTCTGTGTGTGTGTGTGTGTGGTTGTGTGTGTTGATGTATCACGCCCCCATTCTGGGCATGACACATCGCTTTCGAGTAGTATTTGTTTTTTATTTTGTTTTGCTTGCACACTAAATACAATTTATTTGCGACAGTTCGTGGCCTGCACTTTCATTTCCCTCCCTTCCATCTTTCCCCCTTCTCGTGACTGCCACCCCTCTAAAAAGTTAACTTGTGCGTTTTTATGGCTAACTGCAGCGGTTGGGCAAAAAGTGAAAGTGCTTTTAATCGAGGGAGTGTTTAACTAGGTGATACACTTAGAAAAAAAAGAGACAAATGCTGCTGCGTTCTTAAGTACGATTAAGTGTTTTTCGAGCGTTATCGATAAAATGTTAATCGATTATTAATATTGTGTCGAAGTTTTCCAAAAATAAATTTAAGTTTTTCAAACTTTAATTTTAGTTGCTATCGATAACAGATATTTATCGAAAACAGAAAGAATAATCGATAGCCTGAGATCCAGAAATAGACTCGAAGGTCGATACTGGGCAAGAATATTTAAACTAATTAGGGGTTTTTTTTATTTAAGTCTTCAAATAAACGTTTTACTGTTTTCGATAATAGCTGAATACCAAAAATCAATAAGTTATCGATTATCTGCATTAAAAGTAGACTCAAATCTTGATGCTGATCTCGAATATATATACCATAAGAAGTTGGATATGCTTTCTTCTGTCTGTTTCCACAACTTTATTTTAAACCTTTTTAAGATTTTGTATAATGAAAAAAATATTTAAGCTATAAAAAAAAAAAAATACCGCAAAAATCATATTCCTCTAAGTACATGCACAAATTCAAAAAAAAAAAAGGGGAAAGGAAAAAGTGTTGATTAGTGCCTAATTGAGATTTACTGTTCTTTGGTTTGGCATACATTTTAATTGTGTCAGCGCAGGTTCAATCGCCAATCCTTAATTCAAACCCGCCCACCCCGCCAATATTGATACGCCCTTGGTTAAGGTACCTGCAGGTGGTCTAGGTGCAGTGTGTGTGTGTGTGTGTGTGCAGGATGTGGGTTAATGCACATCCAACGTGTATATCCTGTCTACCTAAATGGACAAACGAGCTGCAACTTAATTGACTTGCCTCGAGGGTGTGTGTTTGATTGTGTGTGTGTGTGTGTTATCGGTTATTTGTGTTTGTCAGGGGCATATTGTATATGTATGTACACATTATGGATGATGATTATAGCCTTGGTAAACACAACTGACTGACTGACTGCACTGAGTGTATGTTCATACGTATGTGTGTGTGAAATTGAGTGTGACAGCTTGTCATTAAGCAAAAAACATATTAATGCGAAAATTTCACTTAATTGGCTTTAATTGTGCCACTTTGAGCCATATAGTTCGTAGTGCTGACATTTTAGTTAATCAATTATTAATGATTAATTAATTGTATTAGTTTAAGTTTACATCATTTGTGAAGGTCAGGTTCAGTAATTGGTTTCTGGTATGTAATAAGCAGAAAGAAGCAACTTGAGCCCATAAAAGTATGCTATACATTTTTGATTTCTTAATTTCTTCTCTAGTCACTATTCACCTTTGCCAATAAATAAATCATTATCGATAAACGATAACTTACCTTAGGAGTGCCGCCAGCACGAATATCGCTCACTTGACACAGCTCGATAACATCACCATCCTAAACGATAAACGATAAGAGTGCAAAGCAAAAACAAGCATATAATTTCAATTCGATATTTATTATTAGGATCTGTTTTCGATACATACCCGTCCCTCACTCTTCCAATAGAGAAAGAATCCATACTCATCGACCTTGAAGAGAGCATCACGCTCGAAATCATTCTCCTTGGTCTCCTTCTCGTTCTCGAACCAGCGATCAAAAGTGGCGCCAGTTGTCAGTTCCGGTGGAACCGGAATGATCCAATCGAATTCGTACTTCTTGGTCATTATAAGTGTATATAGTTGTCGTTAAAGTCTATGCTTGTGGTGTTAGTGGCTATATTATAGCTATAGCAAAACATATATGCACATCTATGTTCAGTTTATCGCTATATGCTCATAAAGGTATATATATATATACATATATATACATAAATAGTGTTTGTATTTATCGGTTCTTTTTGGTTAATCGGTGTTACGATTTATTTGTTGTTTTTGGCGTTTTTGGCAACTCTGACACATGTTACTAAAAGACACACAACGGTTAACGGTTTTGAACGCACAAGTTTTCTTTTTCAATTTATCGCTTCAATGGATCACATTTTTGTTTGTTTTGTGTTCTTTCTGTTCGAAAGTTCTAGTTCATTTTCCTGTTCTTTGTCTTCTATTGAAAATAAAGTAGTTTTTTTTTTTGTTTTTTGTTGAGTTTTTGTTGGTGTTTTAGTTCTTAAGTTTTAAGCGTATTAAAGTTTGGTGCTGTTGTTCTTGCTCTAGATTTTATAATAGTTGCTGTTTATCTGCAAAAGAAAACATACAAACGATATAAATTAGTGGCAAAGTATTCATCAGCATCAGTCAAAGTTTTAAGCTTAAGACAATAGATATGGAACAAAGAATTATATTGTATATCGACATTGAAACACCCTGTATAAGTTAACATTTATGCAAGAAATTTCAATTTTAAACTTTCTCTGTTTCAAAGAATATTGAAATATTTGACCTTCAATCTGGTTTGTTAAATGATTTTAATGAATTTCAAGGAACAAAACACAGCTTTTAACAACAAATCACTTTGCAACGTTTAGCAGGAAACTTGATATTAAGCATTGAATGGACTGTTGTATCAAAAATAAAGAGAGAGTTTACAACACAGTTAGTACACCGTTTAATGACGGTAATCAAGTATTTCAACAGAAATGCGGCAAGCAGGAATGTTGATATGGCCTCGGGCAGAGTTGAAATTCAAATGAAATTGAAAATTGCACACAAAAAGCTTTTGGCGTACGTCAAGAATATCTTTAACTGTCTATCCATCTAGTGTGTGGATCCTGAACAACGTGCGCGTGTGTGTGTGTGTGTGTGTGTGTGTGTAGGTGTATGCTCTGCTGTGGTTGGTTGCCAAATTGCCCAAAATGAACAAAAGAGGCAGCAGCAGCAACATTGGCCCCCAGGCAAAATGCGTGTTGCATGCAACCAGGCATTTTTGTTGTTGCTTTATTTGTTGCTATTCTGGCTGCAACACACACACACACATTCAATTAAGTCTTTATGTGTGTGTGGAGCTTGCTTAATTTCGTTGGAAATTTACAAATCCCAATGTTATGTATGCGGCATGTGGCACAAAACACAAAGCACTATTACCCAGAAATAATGAAGAGCCTTAAATTTCCAAAGAAATCCCGATTACGGCTGTCATAACAATGAAAAGCTTCTCCTCTTTTCCTCTTTTCCTCCCTTTTCCTCCCTTTTCCCCCCACTCTCGTTATCTCTCTAAATCACTCACTCAGCTCTAACAATAATAAGCGGGTTTCTGCGAGAATGGTTTTGAGCTACCTCGAGTTTTCCACTTATCCAATTAGTTAGCAATGCGATGCTACAGTTATGCACTCATTAATTATTTCTCGGAATTCGCTAAAGAATATAAATAAAACCTAATTAGCTTGGCTTCTGCTTTAGAGCAAGTGCAACAACACGCATTTATAACACTCATAACTATGAATGCAAATTAACCTAATCGATTGTTAATTCCATGTCATAAAAGTAGTTTTGAATTTATATATTATATTGAATACATTTTAACTTGATTTGGGTAAGAGCTGAGCATAATTGTTGAAAAATTGAGGATCAAAACAAAAAAAACCCATGCTGAAAGTTGTATTTATTTGATGCATTTGCAAAAAGTTATGACTAAAACAAAAAACCGAAAGAATTTTGACATTCATTTCCTGTTTAGCCAAAAAGTCAGCTCCGGAAATCCAAGTCAGAGTCCAGAGTCATTGTTAGTCAAAAAATAAATGCAGTGCAGTGTGGCAGACACACACACAATGATAGTTGGATAATAGTTGTAGCATAGCTCGAGGCGCACCATGAAACAACAGTGAGACGGACAACAACAACAATAAATTTAGCAAACAGAGAACAGAGAAGAAGAAGAGTAGAGACCAACACTAATCACATTAGTTAGACGTTTGCGTTATTGGATATGACTTTGGCATTGCCATTGCCATTGCCATAAAAAAATTGCAAATTGTTAGCTTGGTACATTTTAGGGGTTTCTTTCCTCCTCTCTGCAGCAGCAGCAGCATTGTTGTTGCATGCCACCCTCTTGCATCGAACTGTGTGTTGCCATGAGCACAAATTAGTATCATATTTCTAGCAACCAGAAAAGGCAATATGCAGCATTAATTAATACGTTTGTAAGGGCTGTAAATCCATAAGTATACAATATTTGTATGTTTCACAAGGGGATTGAAGGGATGCAAAAGTTAGATTTTGCTCTAAGCAACAGGATTGAGCTATTGCTCAACAATGCAAAGGTTATAAATTAAATGGAGCGAAAAACTTTATCTTAAAGGAACAAAGAGAAACTTTAACCGATTTTTATCGATTTCTACCTATCGAAGAATATTTATTGCAAAATTTATTTTATTACTAATTTACATTAGATAAAAAAAACACACACACACACACACAACAGTTGAACAATAGAATCATACAGCTATACAAATTGTCCAATTGGCTTTGCAAATTGAGTTGCATATGGCAGAATGGAGAGAGAGAGAGATTTTTTCGCATTTCGCAGTTGCTTTTTTGCACTTTTATTTGACAGGCACTCGACATTGTGCTATGAAATGCAATTGTCACGCCTCTTTAGCCTTTACCTCCTCCCAATTCCGCATACAAAGTAATAATAAAAACTTTTTACTGACTGATTGCGTTTACCGTGTGTGTGTGTGTGTGTGTGTGTGTAAGAGGTGTAAGGGCATGTGTGTGTGTGTGTGATGCTGTTGTCGCTTTCACATGACTTCAAATTCAATGAGCTGCAAAATGTTCACTCATTGTTAAACTTGAAGCTCGTTAGCGCCAAAGTCAGTCGAGGTGAGCGAGTTACAGTGTGTGTGTGTGTGTGTGTGTGTGTGTGTGTGTGTGTATGGGTAGCGGATATTATTTTTACAGCGTATGTCAAAATACTTTCACGCTCAGCTAAAACATTTTATGAATTTACGCTCTTTGCGCTTTTGAACTTTTCTTTTTTTATTTTTTTTTTAAATTTTATGCTTTTTTTTTTAGTTTATATCAACCATCAAGCGAAACATATTTTAATATAACTTTTGCGCTCACCTTAAAAATACATATAAAAAGATTGATTAGGATCCTATTTATCTATGTAAAGTCGACGTTTTTTTTTCAGATCAAGAAAAAGTAAAAGCTTTTATTTGCACTTTTTATGGGTCTGTTTTGAAAAAGGCGTGTCAATAATAGCGCCCTTTCACCTTTTTATAGTTTACAGTGTATGGTACTCAAAAATGTTGCCAGCGTTGCCAGCTGCTTTGGTTTCTGTTTGCAGTTTATTGGCTGGCATTGCTGGCATTTTGTGGCATTAAATGCAGACACAAACCAAAAAGAAAGCACACCTTGCCCTCCCCTCTGGGCACCTGTGTCAATACAAAACACACACACACACACACACTTATACATATGAGCTGCAAAAGTTTTGGCGTACGACTTGAAAGAGAATGTATGTTGGTTGGTTGGGCCGAACAAGAAATAACTTGCATAAACTTGGCCTCAAAGGACTCTCGCACACATACACAACACACACACACACGCACGTACAAATATGCTCATTACGTGGACAGAGACAACAACAACAAAAGACACACTCAATTCCCCTCTCGCCATCTCTGGGCATCCAGGCAGCAGCAGCAGCGACAATGCACTATGGCCCTTTTCCCCATTTTTTGACACTAAATTAATAACTCAACCCTCACCAACTCTCCCCTCCTTCTTTATAATAGCGTATGCCAATTTTTTGTTTGTCAAGATATCCTGACCAAACTCGGTATATAAGAGTGTTTTTATGCTCTTAGCCTTTGTGCAAAAAATCATCAACATCGACTTACTATATCATATAGCTTCCATATGAATATTCGGTCGAAAATCGAGTTTTAGTGTAAAAACTCATTGTTTGTGAATATATTTGGAACAAACTCACTAAATATGTCTCACAAAAAGTCTTTTTTTTATGCAAATCGCTTCAAATAACCAAATATTTCTGGACGAAACCTACCAGTTTCTAACTATATTATGATCTTTTGACATCATTTTGTCAAAACTGCATATTTGGCATCAAATGACAAATTGTGTTTTTCGCACATTTTGACAATTTTTGTATTTTTCATTTAGAGGTTAAGTGCTTAAAAGTTAAAAAATATTAAAGAATCGCAGAAAAGCGCAGATTGAGATTGTACTTTTGTACAAATTTTTATGTTATTTGAATACACAATATCGTACAAAAGATTAACTTGATAAAACATCAAAGCAAATTTGACAGCCCTGGTACATATCGATAGACCCAAAATTTAATAATCTGAGTATGTAACTCAAAAGGACGATCATTTCTTAACATATTGCCATCAAAATTTTTCAAATCGGACCAACTTTAAAATACCATTAAAATGTCAAAAAATGGGAAAAAGGGCCATAGTGCAATGTCTCAATTTATTATTGCATACTTTGCGGCATCAATTTTCGGGCCCGCGGACATCCTTTTGAAATGCGCAATTCATGATATTAAATTCGATTAAATGAAAAGTAATCAATAACAAAAAGTATGTATGTGTGTTTTGGGTAGAGGACGTGAGTTTTTATTATTGCTTGGCATATAATAAGAGAAAATAATACTTTAAAGCCTGCTTTCAAAGTTGTTGTTGCTGATTAAAATGGATAATTTTTGTTCAAGTTGTAGTTTGTTTCTTTTCTCTCTCTTTTTTTTACCTGTTGGCTATTACTTCAAATGCCAAATTGAGTTTGATAACATTGCGTTTGTCGTTTTGGTCCCTTCTTTTTTTCTACTTCTGCTTCTGTAATTTTTTTTTTTTTTTTTTTTTGTGAGTATCTGTGAAATTGGCATTTCAATATTTGATGAGCTGCTGGCTCCACACACACACACACACAAAAGACACACACCGCGCAGCACAGGTAATAAAATTGCTGGATGCCCCAAGGGGTAAGTGCTGAAGGTTGTAGAGAGAGGGGGGTGATAGGTGCGGTGTGGCTGGTTGGATGTTTTTGATTGGTGAAAGTAACAAAGTTTTGACCTTGTTGCGTGAAAAACGGAAAATTGAAATCAAATTCCGGGGGGAATTCATCAAAAGAAATGACTGTGTGTGTGTGTGTGTGTGTGTGTGAGTGTGCATCATATGCAGCTTAGTCGGTCAGTCAGTCTGCGAGAACTCAATCAATCAGTGAGTTGAGTGCTCAATCAACTTGCAGCAGCAACAAATTGACAGAGTATTTAAGAGAAGCAACCTGTTTTGTGAGGTGCACAGATTGAAAAATTTGTTGCAACGAGCGAGAGAGATGGAAACAGGGCAAATTGTACATATGTTAGAGTGAAATATGCGCACTTGCATGCAATAATGACGATTATGTTTGAAGGTGCAAGAAAAGGAATACCCTTGATATTTAGGGTATTCAGTAGCTATGATATATGTGTTAAGTAATAAGTTGATATTTGATAGCTTTACAAATATCATCTTATATGTTATATTGTTATATCTCGTTTTTCGAGAATATTGATCTAATGAAATAAGGTCACACTGAGCAATTAACTGGTTGTAAAAGCCAGTTACTTTTAAATTAATTAATTGTACATACAAATAATTTTCTTGGAAACCCTTCTCTTGTCATTCTGATTAAAAACACAAATCAAATTGTTTTTCAGTCAGTTTAGTTTTGTTTTATTCATTTTTGTATTTTAGTTGCTTAATTGCAATTGAACTTTCATCGAACTGGCAAACAGCTGACTTATCACAAATACGACAAAAGAAACGTAAAAAGTGCACTCACTAGCTACAGTGTAATATATATAACACATATCACATATATCATAGCTACTGAATACCCTAATTGTAAAAGTTGTATATAGTATAGTTCATGTTATGTTACAGACTATTACAGTAAATGTTAATTAACAGCTGGACCTAAGATCAAGGGTAGTCTTGTAGACTACTCCCAAGCTTTAATTAAACAGGGTATAAGAAACGCATTTTGCACCGAAAGCGAACGCAGGAAATATGCCAAATGACTTATCAAGTTTCCCAAGTGCAAACAATATGTGTGTGCGAAAATGGTGTAGGTGTACGCATGTGTGTTGCGTGGGTGTGTGCCTGTGTGTGTGTGTGTGTGCCTGAGTGTGTGTTTCTGCATTTTACTTCACTAAGGGTGGGCGTTACCTAGCACCCAGATAGTCTTATTTGCTGCCTATCTTCCTCTTACTCTCTCTCTCTCTCTCTTGCTCTCTTTATCTGTCTCGCCCTAGCCCTCGCTCTCTCTCTCTCTCTTTGTAGCTCTATCTCGCTTGCACGGTACTGCTGTAGCTGCTGTAGCTGTTGCTGCTGCGCAAAATGTCAAAGTTCATAAAATGATTGCATACTTTCTGGATGGCAAATGAAATTTCTCATGGAATTAAAGTAAGCATCAATACATACACACACACACACACACACACGCACATACGCACATGCATACGCATATTAAGTTGCGGGCACACTCAACATTTGCTTTATTATTAAATTTGCAAAAAAAAAAAAAAACAGGAAAAAATCTTGAAATCAGTAAAAGAAAACAAGCGAAAAACAGCGGGAAGCCGAACAAACAACAAATTTACTGCACGGGTTCAGTTTTGAGCAGCGAGCCATAGAAGAAGTTGCCGCATGTGGCAAGCAAATTTAACAGTGTGTGTTGCGTGGGTGATACGAGTTTTGCCGAATGCCACAAACTGACCTCGACTAATTGGAAATTTTAACAAGGCACACAGAAAAAATTGCAACAAAAAAATAATTTAAAGTAAATTTTGCAATGTTGTAATCAATAAATTGTTGCAAAATAATACTAAGAAATGCCTTACATTTAATTTATTTACAATTGAATAATTTTGCAGCAATATAAAATAAGCTTTCATTGAAATTCAGTTGAAATATGTTGTGTAATCAATACTTTAATCAAGCAGAAAAAGCCTCTGTTTTAATTATTTATATTTTACAACAAAAAAAAAAAAATTTTGTATATCAATTTCGGAGGAATTTTTCATTTCATAATTCAAATGGTATTCGAGCAGAAAATGTTGTACTAATTTATGATAAGCAAATTCAATTCATTGAATCAATTACAAAATAATATGTTGCTTAAATAATTCAGCTTAACAAAACTCATAATATTTGTTGAAAGAGTTCGTTTCAAGAGCAGCGGGAGATGTTTTTGAACCAAAAAGTCAATGCAGCTAAGCCACCCAATCAAACAATCAACCACCCAACCACCCACCCACCCACACATATGCCACCCGTCGGGCAAGCGTCAACCTTTGGCGCCAGTTGTCAGCTGCAAAAAGCCAACTTCCCCCTTCCCCCTTGCCCCTTGCCCGTTCACCAACAGCTTCTTGGCTGACAAAGCCAGGCGACATTTTGTCACGCACATTCATCCAGGCACGCAACAGATACTAGCCAAAAAAAAAAAGAGGCAAGCAATGAAAAAGAAATCTCACACACAAACAAAAAAAATACACGCCCCAAAATCACACACACACACACACACACAGGCAGACAAAGGGGGGGCGTGGCAGGTTATCCTTCAAACAAAACTGTCAGCAACTGTCAAAAGAAGTTAAACGAAAACCAACAGAACAAAACAAAGCAAAAGCAAAAGCAAAGAAAAGGACAACAAACAGAAAAGAAAGTAACAACAACAACAATATGCGATACACACACACACACACACACATACACCTAGCTTCTGTGAATGCGTCAAAGAAAGTGGACAAAAATAAATGTGGGAAAACCTGGCGCTTTTTTTTAACAGGCAGTTTATTTTTGGCACCTTTGCCCTAGTCACGCCCCCTTTGCCGCCCTTTGCCTACGGCTGTATCTCACCCAATCTCCGTATCAAAATGATACATCATCATGGCTTGAAGTTGAGGGGCCAAAACAAAAGTTGTTGCTCGAATTGTGAATATTAAATGTATCAAGAGCAGAGGAAAAAAATACGCAAAAATGGCACAAAACAAACGAAATAAATCCCATTATAATTATAATATTAATACCAAGAAAAGAAGTCAGCGAAAAAAGTTTTCCTTTAAGCTGGCGACAAAAAAAAAAAAAATAAAAAAATGATATTGAAAGGGTGAAGACTTCTAAAAATATTCAATTAACCGAAAATCGTTTGTAAGATAGAAATATAAAGATAAAAAAAAAATGTTGCTTAAGAAAAGGATTTTTTTTATGATCGAAACACAATAAACAAAAATACTTATGAAAGAAACCTAAAGAGTATTTAAATGTCGGCAGAGCTTCCTCCGTTTTTCTTTGCCTTTTTTTATACCACGAACCCATAAAATGGTTACAAGTTTGCTTTCGATTTTCGATAACTTTTTCCGTTTCCGATATACATAGCTTTAAAATCTTGAATATCAAAAATGTGAAATGCGTTTTGAAAACTTGATACAAAATAATAAAAATCTGTGAAAATTTCATCGAAATCGGTTGAGAAACACCATAATATCGAAGATTAAAGTTTAGTCACAGATGGGTTCAGGGTATCTATTAGTCGGGAAATCTCGACTAGAGCCTTCTTACTTGTCTTTTTTCTTTGTGACAAGGGTTTCATACTCTCATTTGGTCGCTAGGTAGCAAAGCATAAACCATTTATACTAATTTGTCGATAATTTTGTTACGGTTGGCAAAAAAAAAAAAATAACTAAATAAAAGCAGAAAGAAAGAAACACACAAAAAAAAAACAGTACAAAGAACAAAGTGGAAAATGAAGCTGGAGGAGTTGGGTGCTCTGTTTTTTTTTTGTGTGTGTTTTAGAGGTTCTTAAATGGAGGTTTTCTTTTTTGCATATCGATTGTGTCTGCTACAATTATATTTAATGAGCTTTTTATTCTATTGATTTTATTTTTGTTTGGTTTAAAGGGTTAAAATATGAGTTCAACTAGTGTCCAAAGATGAATGCAAGTGTAGTAAGAAGAAGGAAGATAGAACCTTAACTTATTTGTTAAGATAATGCACATCAAGTATACGAACTGTTGTTCAAGTAGAAAGGAATCTCAAGACTTGACATTGACTTTTCGCATGGTAAACTGAACATGATAATGATGATGATGATGATGATGATGATGATGACAGATTTAGTTGCATTGTTTCTGTTTCTGTTTCGGCTTCGGCTGCTGGCTTGTCCTTGAGTTGCATGAGTCCCTGGCGCATCCTTGCCACAGACAGTGTGTCCTTGGCCATAAGCGTACCACTTGGTCACATTACACCTTCTCCCACACACACACACACACACACACACGAACAAGACGCTGCATAAACAGGTAAAATGGCCCATGCAAAGCAGGGTCATTATTTTTTTGTGGGTGACTAAGGGGGCATTGTGGGAGAGTTTACTGTACCGTGTATTAAATGGCCTGCTTTGGGTGGAATACAATGCGCCAAGAACTGAACTGAACTAAATCCCTTTGCCCTTGTCAACGGGCGGGGAGGGGAGGGGAGGGTAGGGGCTGACAATGTCGGATGACAATAAGCGCACAAATGGGATATAAACAGTAATATATATGTATATATATCTTTTTCACTTTTTGCATTTTTTTTTGTGCACTTTATAGAATTTATTGTATGCGTAACGTTTGCCTTTTATCAATGTGAAGGTGGGGAGGGGAGGGGAGGGGAGTGGGAGGGGGTGGTGCGTGTGGATAGGGAAGCTTAAAAAGAGTATATTCATATTCACAACAATATGCAATTTCATTTTTTTTCCTTCATATTTTTCATCATCATTTTTTATTTGTCATTGGATTACCGAGCATTATCCAATTAACTGAGGGGGGGCGGGGTGAGAGGGGGGTGGGGTGGTGTTTGTTGGCCAATGGAGATGCACCACATGAGAATAGTGCATGGAAAATTTTCACATTTTTTTTTTGTACCATGTGTGTGTGTGTGTGTGTGTGTGTGTAATTAATGCGCTTAAAAATGTGTTAAACGAAATTATGGTTGCAACAACAGGGAGCAAAAAAAAAAACACTTGTTTAGAGTATACGACTAGAAAATACTTTAAAGTGATTTTTAGGAGTAGTTTAGTATTATACAATATATAATAACATAGTATAAGCAACAAAAAATAAAACATTTAAAGAATATTTTTAATTATTTTAAAACAACTTTGGTATACCCTACTTTATGTCCTTTGATAATGCACAGTATGTACAAAAGCCACAATAATTAAGGATAACAACAACAAAATTCGTCGACGGCGAACATCAGTAACAATATTTTTCGCAATGCAGCTAACGACAACGGTACGTGGGCGTATGTGTGTGTGTGTGTGTGTGTGTGTGTGTATAACGGTATATAAGCAGAAATCGTGCCCAGAATTAAAAACTTTTGCGTTGCAAACTTTTTTGTCAAGCTTATTTTATTTCATTGAATTTTTTTTGTTTATTTTTTTCTTTTGTTACGTTTTTTGCTTGATTTGTGCCTGGCTTTTGGGCTTTTTCAGTTAAAGAATTGAAAACTGAACTCAGCTTTAAACATAAAGACTGTATAACTAGGAGAGGTCGAAGATTATATCACAATGAAAACTTGTTAAAGATATTTGCAGCACACGAAAACTTAAGCAGATTATCTCAGAAACTAAACTTGTTTGCAAATATTCAAGGACAAACCACACACTTAACATTTTTAAGTAGGATTTTTATTGTGGCTTCTGCGGCTGCTTTATTCTAGAGAAATCCCAAGTTATTTATAGATGTAAACGCCAATTTCACATTTAGCACACTCAATTCAGTTGTTGTTGTTGTCGTTGTCTTGTTTGGTTTTGCTTTTAGCAGACCACAAACTAATCTACACACAGAAGAAAAAGGTAGTACATATAGCCATATTCATGGTAATTTCATCTTAAACATGAATATGGTAAACTTGACTCGTGGAAATGTTAAATCAAAAATTACTATGAAATAGTAAAATTAACATTTTTCATGGTTGAATTAAGGTTATGTTGATATGAAAATATTGATGCTCAAAAATATAAGATTCGAATATTGTTCATATGAAATTTGAATATGGAATTTTTCATTTAACATCTCGGATACTTGAAACAAAAAAAAAAAAACAAAATGCCTGTCAATCTCAACATGAAGAGTGTTTGAATTAAAAGTAATTTATTAAAACGGACATTTAATTTTAAATGTTAATATTTGTCATTTTAAGGGAGTTAAAAATACGTCATGTTAATTATGCTGTTTAACTATGATTTTAGTTGAATCAACATTGCTTATAGTGATTTTTACTAACTTTCATATTTAAAACCCGCATAGTAAAATTTACTATTTTCGTAGTGGAGATTCTCGTGGCGTTCTTTATTTTTTCTGAGTGTAAACTAATGCAACCTAATCCTGATTTCTACCCCAGAGCCAGCGCTCTTATTAACGGCTGCCTGCCACCTGGTCTGTTTCTGGCCCGCGGATACGGACTAATCAAAAATGCATTTGATTCTCGTTCGTTGTTGCAGCGGCAGCTGCAGCTGTTGCTGTTGCTGTTGCTGTTGCATTCGTGACAATTATCAGTGTTGTTGTTTGTGGCTTCCGTTCAGCTTATCCTAAAATAACAACAGCTGTGTGTTGGCCATGCATTAGGCCAATTTAAAGTGCAATAGAATTACGAATTGCATTAATTAAGCATGGGAAAGCAGCGGGAGGAAGTTAGATAGATAGATGGTTGATAGTATATGGACAGATATAACCTTCACCTGTGCACAATAGGACCATGAGAGATTGTGCAGGTGTGCATATGTGTGTGTGTGTGTGTGTGTGTGTGTGGTTGTGAGTTTCGATTGGATTACGTGTACGTAATCAGCTTGCATTTACTGTCAGTTTATCATCAATCAAAGTACCGAACATGGCATGAATTCGATAGTTTCGATAGTTTCGAGGTCGCAAGAAAATTAGAGAGAGAGAGAGAGAGAGCTCAACTGGCAGCAACAAATTTTATCAAATGATTCAAGGCTGTTTATCTCTTTGGGTTTGGCAACTGATCTGAATAAGGTTTGTAAGGTTTCATTATCGATTTATCGATTTATCGATAAATGTAAGAAGCGATGTTAATGTGTGTGTTTTGTGTGTTGTTGATGATGTGTGCTTTGAAATTGTAGCTGGTTTTTGGTTATCAGTAGTCGATTTCTCGATATTAATCGATATATGTAATGCTTTTAGCTCTGTTTGTCTCTAAGTTCAACGAATAATTCTCTCGAGTCTCTCACGCTTTAACTTTATTACAAAAACATAATTACATTTCAATGTAAAAAGGGTTTCAAAGAATTCCTTTGAATTGTTATCAATAGTCGATTTCTCGATATTAATCGATATAATGTTTTTTTTAGCCCTGTTTGTCTCTAAGTTCAACGAATAATATGTTATTACAAGTATAATTGTTTCCAATTTCAAAAACATAATTACATTTCAATGTTAAAAGGGTTTCAAAGAATTCCTTTGATGAAAAACTCATAATTATGCATGAATCTATACAAATTAAGTATTTATACCGCACTCCTCTCCTGTTTAGGTTCTTTCTTTTTGATGAGTGGTTTTGCAAAGTCACTTAAATATTTCTTAGAAAATTTCAGTTGCAATTTTGCCTTTGGTGAGTTATGTAGTTTCTGCTGTTCGCTATTTCTCAATCTATTTATAGTCGCCTGTCTTTTTTGAATGGCATTCCAGGCGGTCAAAACAACCCACGCAGCAGCAGCAGCAGCAGCAATTGGGTGGTGCCCCTTCCCCCCTTCCCCCTTCCCCCCTTACAATCGTAAACACAACATTTTTGCTGTTACACGTGCGGACATAATATTCAAGTTGTTGTTGTTTAGTTAGTTGGCAATTACTAGATAATAATTTATTTTAGCTTACAACAATTTTGTTCCGAAATTGCTTTCATTTATTTGTATTTATTTACATACATGCAATACATAAAATATTATTATTATAATATTATTACCTAACCTAACTTTCGTGTCATGCTCCATTTCATTTACAATGCAATCACAATCCCAATACATCAACGCCAGAGGGCGCTATTGCATTTTCGCCTGCACTGCTTTTGATCTTGGCATCTTTTGATCATATTGCAAACAAAAAAGAAGAACAAGAAGAAGATGAAGAAGAAAAAACCTGGACCACGCCTGGCAACACTTTAGCGAACAATTTCAGCTTCTTGTTGATGGGTGGGGGTATTTTCTTTGTGTAGTGTTGGTTAGACGCAAAATTGTATTTGATTTATTTATTAGCTGTCCATTATTTGTTTATAAACAATAAAAGCGCCCCCAGAAGAATGCGCGTTTTCAGGTTCATGAATATTTCAAACAGCAACAACAACAAGAGCAACAACAGCTATGAAAGTCATGCTAGGAAAAACCAAAAAAATCATTTTTATTGCAAATATTTATCTAACAGCATTTTAGGCGCTCGACTGAGCAACTTGTCGAGGGGGGTGGGTGGGGTGTATGGGGGTGTCTGGCAAAGTCAAACAAAGGCCTCGAGGTCGTTTCATGTTGATATATTAATGTGCGTTAATTAGTGAAGGCCGGCGGGTTAGTGCTGTGTGCAGCGAAGGAGGAGAAGAAAGAGAGGGGTGGGGGGGGTTGGTTATTGTGTACTAGTCGCATGAAAATATACTATATATATACATATATGTATGTATTGTAGATAGTACTTAGATATGATATTAAGCAGATAGTTAGTTGCTAACTATGTATATAACCCAATAAATATTCTACTATTCCCTTATGGTAGATGAAATCAGTCAATCAGCTGCCAATCGATAAACAATAGATAACCTGCTCTAGAATAATTAAATTAATCAAATATCAAGCGATTGTTCTACATAGTATAGAGATATATATTAAGTGTTGCATACTTAAGTGTTAAAATCAAGATATTATAGATACATTTATGATCTACAGCTGAGAAACAAACAAAATACTTCATCTAAATAAATCACAGCTCTTATTCTTCTTCTTCTTCTACTTCTTCTTCTTGTTTGTATTTTATGATTTCCGGGGAAGAAGAAGAACACAAATTACGCACCTGCTTATTATTTTGATGAAGTGCTGAATAATGGCTTTTGTTTTCGGGCCAAGTTGGAAAGCTTAAGCAATTGCCCAGGCAACCAGATTCTATATATATACGCAACTACTATATACACTATACATGTGCATATTTGTTTGTATATTTATATTGTTTGTTTTTTTTTGTGTGTTTTTTTTTTTTGTTTTTTCTGTTTTTGTTTGCACCCACTTTGGGTACTTTGGGCGCCCCGTCAAAAGGTTAAGGGCGTCAAATTACAGACAAGGCTGGGCATTGTGGATTGTGGGTGGACAGACGAGAGAGAGAGAGAGAGGGGGGGGGCGGGTGTAAAAGGTGAGCGGGAGCTGAAGCTTGGTTAAAGTTCAGGGTTCCGGATTGGGGTTGTGTTCGGGTCGACGTAAGTTGACCACGCCGTGAAAATTGCGTGAGTTTAATTGCGTATCAAAACACATTTTCGCAGCGCATAGCATAATAGCCGGAAAATGCTTGAAAAGGCGAGCACAAAACAAATAAACTGACAAAAAGAAAACTGAGAAGAGAGAAGAGAGAGAAAACAAGTTAAATGATGATGATTGGTGGAATTTGTTTGTGTTTTTGCATAAACAGAAACTAAGCAAGGCAGCAACAAATTTTTTAAATAAATAAAATTAAATTCAGTGCTGGGCAACAAACAAATAAAAAAAAACAACAAAATATTTCGATTTTATTTTTATTTTTCTTTCTTTTTTTTGGCTTGAGAATTTGGGACATGGGACAGGACGATGAACTTTCTGCGAAACGTTGGCAATGGACCAAGTGATTTTAATAGACATCTTTCTCAAATGTAAGGCTTGGAAATGCAATGGAAAACCAAATTGGCTTAACTCAAAAACACCTTTCAATCGAACAAATGCTTAGAATTGAAAAACTGTGCAGAACGTGCCAAAAGGTTTTTTTAATCTCAGCGTGAAACGCAATGGAATTACAGTGAACATTTCGGGAACGCTGGCAATGGTATTTAAAACTCAAACTCGAAATGGAATAGAAAGTTGTTTACAAATTCCTTTACATAATTAGTTTGGAACGAAATGGAATGGAATACAAACTTTTAAACAATAACACTTTATAAGTTTCTAAAGCCTTGGAACGCAATGGAATTGAAACAAATGCTTTTTCCTCTGAATATTTCCTATCACATTAAATCACTGCCCCCATAACTCTGTAATATACTTTAAAAATAACGCTCCCTTTTATTAATATTTGTGTACTAGGCACAAGCAGCATTCATAAATTCATTTATTAATAAAAATGTCTACAGTTAATTGTCGGAGGCCAAGTTTGGCAGGACGACAATATCATTCAATGTTTCGAGCGCTTTTAAAGAATGAGAAAGGGAGAAGGAGAAAATTGTGTTAATAAGTTTCCGTAGACGACCCGAAAAGTGGCAATCGAGAACTTTGCCACACACACACACACACACACATGCATACTTACATTATGGAGGAAACGGCGTCAACCAATGACAAATAATTAATTGCGCACAATTTTCGGGCCTTGTGGGTCTGGCGCCATTTTCTACCCCCGCTCCCCCCCTGCTCCCCTAACGTATCCATTTATAAATGGCACACGCATAATACTATTTATACTCAGAGAGAAACCCCTTTCAGCCCCCCTATTCCCTCCTTTCCCATTCCTAGGGCCAACAATTGTTGGCTCTTGGCTTTTTGAGCCTTTCCTTCCCGCTCACCCCCCTCCCGCTCCCCGCCACCCAGCTCAACTTGAGGCGAATTGTGTAAATAATGTGTTAGACTTGGCTGGTTAAAAGGACACGTCTCCGTTTCCATATCCTCCTCCATACAATATTTCCATTGAGAATGTTTCGCATCAATGCGATATGATTTGATTGCACTTGTGGCGCGGGGAACAGGGGAGGGGGAGGGGGGCTAATTGAAGAGGCTGCCAGGATGTTGATCAGGTCGATTAGATGCCGGTGCTTGCGTCTTCGCCAATAATTGGACAAGGAAAGAGGCAAAAATCAGACTAAGGAGTTATATGACTCTCGCAAGTAGGATTACAGGGTATATACACAACCAAGAGGGAAGGAGAACGAAAGAAAAAAAAATGGCAAGGCCAGACACACACACACACACACACACACACACAGTGAAGGCGACAAGCACAGCTGGAGACTTCTATTTTGTAAATGATTAGTCAACAGAAAGTTTTCTGCCTGGCCGAGACAGCAACATACTCTTCTTATGCCTTTCTTCTTCCTTTTGACTACTGTCTGTGTGTGTGTGTCTGGGTGTGTGTGTGAACATTATTCTCGTTTTGTCATCAGCAGCAGCCTGCACTAGATTAAGACGAGTGCAATGTGCGAGATGTCATCAGCATTAGCAAAGCGACACAGAAAGAGATAGGTGAAATAGGGAGAGTGGGAGGGAGAGGGAGAGGGGAAGGGAGAGATCGACAGAATCTAATTTGGGATCTGTAAAGAACTTCTAATATTTTGCATTCAACTTAAACGGGTCAAGAAAAAATAAAGGCAGGAAAATTCTTATTTCACTTTCAGTTTTTATGCGAACAAAAGAAATCTAAAGATTTTCTTAGCTTTGCATGACATATTCTATATATATATTGTATTTGTCTGTCTTTGGGGCGTCTGGGGTTCACAAAAGGTGCCAAGCGGAAAATAACCGAACAGCAGACACAGCCACACTTGAGTGTCCAACACATGTATGTGTGTGTGTGTGTGCGTGTGTGTGTGGTGTAAAATATAAGCAATAGAAGATGTGTATGTGTGCAGCAGGTGCTGGGGCTAATGATGCCGACATTATACGGCGCGTTTTATGTGTGTGCACGTAACGATGCTTACACAACACACACACACACACACACACACACACACACACACATGCATGTACCTTTATGTGAAACCATGTACGTATATAGGGACAAGAGAGTGAATGTCAAGGCAGCGTGAGGCGGCGGCGCACAAATGTATGCTACACTTTTTGTTCGCTTCTTTTATTTTTGATGGCCAGCATCGCAGCCAGCAGCCAGCAGCCTCACTCAAATGCCATTTTCGGGCCAGGACGAAAGTGCTGCTGCTGTTTGCCGCCTCAAAAGCCATAAGCTGCGCCAAATTAACATGACGAAATGATGGCAACAACAACAACAACAACAAGTTGAACGGATGCCATGCTTCAGATAAGGTCGTCTGGAAGAAAGTGCGGCGCGGGGGGAGAGGAGGAGAGGTGTATAACTGTAAAGGACGTACAGTAGTAGATCCTTTCTTTTTTATTCTTCTTCTGGTTGCTAAGCATGTGACAAGTGCTTGGCAGATAAGAAACAAGCAACAAACTCAAAAAAGGAACAAACTCAAAAAAGAGAGAAGAAAAGAAAGGAAAAAAAAACAGAAAGTGATTTTAAAGTGGTTTAGATAAATATCCTTACAAGTGCTGTTCGAGGTGCAAAGATAAGCACTTTATAAAGTAGTCAATTAAAAATCAATTAAATGGTTCAGAAAAGGGTTGCACAGTAGAAAGGATTAGAAAAATTAAAAGCAAATTTCAAATCGAAAATAGGTTGTTTTTCAGAGTGGTTTAAAAACCAACAATTGGTTAAAGTATTCAAAAATGTTGAATACTTTAGCTTAATGCTTTAAAAGTAATTTGAAGCAATGGCTTACAAAATGTTTTGAAACAATATTATTAGCTAGAATTTGTAACTTGTTTATTATTCGTTGCAGTAAATTAATTATTTTGCACTCTTGCCAAGTTTTATTTTGTGCAATTTCAAGTAATTTTTAAGCTTTCAGGTCTCTGTTTTCTCAGAAGTCTTTGGTTTTTGGCTAACTTTATTAGATTTGGCTTTGCTCAGTTGTATTTTTGTGTAAATTTGTCATAGTTTTTTGAGCGTTGTGTGTGTGTGTGTGTGTGTGTGCACACTTGTGGCTCATGTTGTATTAACATAATCACTTTTGGGATTTTGTGGCTAAAACAACAACAACAACAACAATTTTGTTTGGGTTCTGACATGTTAAACAGATATTAAACTATGACTATATAAGGGTTAGTTTTAGTTTTTTTGATTCATTTTTTTTAGCATTTTCCTTTTGGTTAACTATCGTCTCATGCCGTTGGCTTTCATGCTTGCCACATGTTGTATGTTGTTGTGTGTCCTTTTTTGTCCTGTTTTGAAGTGTTTTGTGCTGACCGCTCCTTAAATACAAATACACTTACATGGCATACATGGCGTATGTTGAATATTTTATGTTTTTTCTTCTTGCCATCTAATCATTATATTGTATGTATATAAAAATTAATGCATTAGTGATATTCACTTTAAACTGTCAAGCTTGCAAATTGTTTTTGTCAAACAGTTCTTAAAAAACGTTGACAGGGTGAAAGGTAAAAACGACTGTGACAATCAGTTAAAGTGCTTGTCATGTTCGAGGAGCAACAAAAAAAAAAAAAACAATTTCCAACATATAAAATGACAAAAAATGGTTCCTTTAACTTACCCCAAACTTTGCAATGAGTTTACAGTAAGCTGAGGAGCGTTAAAAACTGCAAAAAAATAAAATAAAAAACACAACAATAAGTAAATAAATATTTAAATTATATCATACATAAAAATAATATTAAACATTTGTTGAAGCAAAACGCGAAATGTATTTGTATATACATATATTTTAGGTACAAAATGCGAGTTCCCTGAACTTTTACTGTGCACAATTGCTGTTGGCCTTAATTTGACCAAATCAAGCAATGTTATGTACTGACTACATATACATACATATACATACATACATACATACATAGTTGTATTTTGCTGTTGTTCTTTTTATGATTTTTTTTTTTTTTTTTTGCGAGGCAAGAACAAGAACAGAACATGAAAATGAAAATGAAAATTGGTGGAATGGTGCAGGCAAAAGAAGATGCTTTGGTGTGTGTGTGTGTGTGTGTGTGTGTGTGAAGGTCGCCAGAGTTGCCAGGCTGCTGCACTTTAAATGCTGCCATTTTGTTCACACTCACAGCGAAATAAAAACAAACAAATGAAAAAAAAAAATTAAAAAAAAAAAAAACAATCAAAATATATTTAAAAACAAACAAATTGATAAAAAAAAAAGGGAATCATTAAAACCCTAGATTTTTTTCTTAAGTGTATTATAAAGAAATTGGTTGCAAAGCCTGTGTCTAATGAACTAAATTTCCACACACAACTCCTGCCTCCCTCCCTCCTTCCCTCTTTCCTTCTCCCTTTTCGTTTTCTGGTTGAGCTGCTGCTGCGCCTGGCTGGCTGCCTGCCTGGCTGCCAGAGTTGCCAGATATCTGGCACAGCTAATGCGGCTCAGTTGGCTGCTGCTGCTGATGCTGCTTATCTCTTGGCCCACATTAACCTCTTTGTTAATCATTTATAAACAAATGCAAATCAAATAAAATACACGGCCCAAGCAGCTGCTAACTGTGTGTGTGTGTGTGTGTGTGCATGAAGGGTGAGTAGAGGGAGGGGAGGGGGGAACGGAACCAGGTGAACTGAGGCTGGAACCTAAAACTGAAACGAGCAGAAGGCGAGGGCAAATAAAACAGCACCCAGCCAAATGAGCAGCGAATATATATAAAGAAGAAGAAGAAGAAGAATACCCACACACACACACACACACACATACATACACAGGCGAAAGTGGCAGGCAAAGACAAAAAAGAGGAGAAAGATGGGGCAAGAGGAGTCAACAACACTTAAAAAAATATTTTAAATATTTAATATTCAAAACAAATAAACTCAACAAAAGCTTATTTATAAAACTTTGTTTTTAAATTTTAAAAGATTTGTGCTGTTATTTTTTGAGTTAAAAAAGTAAGATGTGAATTTTAATATACATAAATAAAAATTATTTGCGAACAAATATTTCTTTAAATTGCAATTTTGTTATACAAAAAAAAAATCAACCGCACTTAGCTAACAATTTTGAAAAAATTTAAAAAAAATATTTTAAATATTTAATATTTAAAACAAATAACCAATAAAATGTTTTTTTTTTTAATTTAGAAAGATTTGTGCTGTGATTTTTTGAGTTAAAAAATTAGATGTGAATTTTAATATACATAAATAAAAATCATTTGCGAAAAAATATTTCTTAAAATTGTAATTTTTTTAGGCAAAAAAAAAAAATAAATGTATGGAAAAGTTGAAGAAAAAATGTGCGTAGCAGTTTTTTGCTCCCTATTTTAATGCTCGCAAACCAAATTGAGTTCAATATAAAAATGCATTAATTTTAAGTGAGTAAAAAAGTGAGTTTGAAACGACGAAAATTCAATAAAGACAATTTGTTCAAGTGCTAGAGCAAAAGTAATGAAATAAGTCTAAAGCTTTTTATTTATTTGATTTCTATTTGAGGCAAAGTGCAACAAAAAACCAAAATTAGCACCTTAAGTGAAACAGTTTAGCTCTTAGTGAAAGTGAAATTCGCACATCATTTAAAGTCATTTTTCAACCCCTTTAAAGTTTCAACAAAAAAGTGAAATCAGCTCAAGTTGTAAATTCTGCTACTGATTTTGAAGAGGTTGTTTTCATGAATATTTGTGACTCGTTTATATATTTAAATAATCCCATTTCTCCTGTCTTCCTACCGTCCTTCCCCTCCTTGCCTCCCCGCCCTCCTGCCACGAAAACTTTACACGACGGCCATTGCAAATTGCATTTTGAGCTGTCACGCGTAACAATCTGCTTTGCCAGCTTCCTGTCTTGCCAGGACGAGGACAAGAACGAGGACGAGGACGAGAACGAGGTTATGGTCCTTGGCCTTCTCTATTGACTTGCTAACAAACTTTTAATCAATGTTGAACAGTGTATGGCCCAAAAGGTAGGCGTGGTAAATGTCGGGGGGGGGCGGGGGCGGTGGATGAAAATTTTTCAACTGCTTTCATATGCAAAAGATTTCAGTGGCGCTGGAGCGCATAATTAGTTTGACCAGCTATGTGTGTGTGTGTGTGTGTGTGCTATCTGTCTCCTGCAAACTATTTAGCCCAGTTTTATGGCAGGAACAGGAAGCGGGGCAGAGGGGATGCGGGGCAGAGAGGCTAAGCTAGTTAAGTGCGTGTTGAACGAACTTTCGCATTTCCGTTTGCTAATGATATTTTAATTAATTATTGTGCGCCAATCAACAAGACACTTCTCTATCAGTAAAGAGTCTATCCATTTGATAAAGAGACTCGAAACATGTTTAACCCTAGAGTGATTTTTATTCATTTTGTGTCAATTTTTTTTTTTTTTTAATGTTTGTTTAATGTGAAGAATCAAGAATGCAACACAAGTTTCTTAATATAAGTATTACTTTCATTTTTCAAATGTTTTTCTTTTTTAAATTGAAGATATGCATTCTAACTAATTATTTTGTTGATTTCCGTAAAGGTCATTATTTTTTTTCTTTTACTTTTGCGATTTTGTAAAAAAAAATGGTCTTAACTGCGATTCGCTAAAAAAAAATATATAATAAAGCTTTCAAAATACAAAACCTTTAAGTTTTTGTGTTTGTTAAGGTCTATTCTTGATTTTAAATACAAATTTTCATTCAACATTTTGAAGATTAAATGAGACTTCGTCGATTTGTGTATGTTTGTAAAATAAGCTTACCACTCTAGGGTTAAATACAGCTATTTAGTTGATAGCTGGTTGGTAAACTATAAAGAAATCCTTTGATATTGTTGCAATTGAAGTTAGTTGCGCAAGCTTTAATTTGCGCGTATTGTGGCACGTAACTACCTGCCAGGTGCAACACTTGCCACAGCCATCATCGGCAGCTACGTTTGAAGCCTGTCAGCGGCAAGTTGCCGCCACATTCACATTCACTGCCACTGACACTTCACCTTGGTCAGCGGTTTGTGTGTGTGGTGTGTGTGTGTGTTGTGTGTGTGTGTGTGTGTGTGTGTGTGGTGTGTGCGTGTGTTTGTCAGATGGCTTAAACTGTCAAAATGGCGTGCGGCAAACAAACAAACTAACTAACTATGTCAGTAAGTCAATAATGTAATTTCTCATTTCTCTTATACACACAACATACATATATTTTTTCGGACTAAATGTGTGTGTTACAGCAAAGAAATTCAGCAACAGTTGACAACTAAACTTCAAAAGAAAACTGGAAGCACTTTATTTTCGTTTTTATCACTTTACCTTTAATAGACTTCCAAAAGGAAGAGAGACAAAGAAAGACATTCAAAATACAAGTATGAATGCAACTTGCATCACAGAAAACATTCATTTAACATAGCAGCGAAGAAGAAACTACGTACAATTTTAACAGAAATCAGATTTTCTGTTATACTCAGTGCTGTTAAGCTCCTCTGTTAACGCAAAATGAGCATCTTTGTAATATCCCGATTCCACTAGGCTTCATTTAACATAACAGCGAAGAAGAAACTGCGTACAATTTTAACAGAAATCCGATTAAAAGGTCGCTGACAGCTGTTTGCTCAATTTGGCACTGTTCATAACCAAATTTTTTTGCTAACAGTTCTGTTAACCTCCTCCATCTTCGTACCAGCCAAAGTCCGTAAATAATTCATCAACTGGGAGATGTCGATTCCAAATGAACGAAATTGAATATGATTCAGATTCACTCAGTTGGAATCTAATTCAAAAAGATGCTGCATTACCGAGTTCCAATTACATCTCTAGTGGAATCGGGTTATAAGTCCATAAATTGATAAATCTACTAGACACAAATGTGGAATCAAGTACACTTTGCTTTTACATTCACTTCAAATTTGTCACTTCAGGACTGAACACTGACAACAGCCAGTAACAAAAAAAAAAACATTCAAATAACACAAACACAAAAATTTTTTACAATTTTTGTAATACATTTTTGGCATACATAATAATATTACAATAAATAGTGGTTAATTTGATTTGAAGACGTGACTTCTTCTCACCTGCTAGATCAATTATCATCTTGTAGTATACGTGAACAACAAAATTAACAGGAACACATTGATTTTGAGTAAAAGTGAAAGTAGTTGAACCAAAGCAGACATAATGATGCAACCAGAAACCCAAATAGCCATCATGGCTGACACAATGGATGCGCCCAGCCGCATGCGGGCCCTGAAGGTCGCCAATGTGATCCTGGCACGTATCTGGCGCCGTCGTTGCTCTGAGATTGGCGGTTTGAATCTGCAGGTGTTGAACTTCAAAGCGAAGGTGAGCTAACAAAGCCGTAGAGAATTCCCTTAAGGACTTTATTGCGGTTCGGGGTTCAATCCGCGAACCATTCGCGAACCGGTTCGCAACCTATTTTTAGCTCTTTTAACCTAAATTGTAGTACCTATGTACAAGCCCAACGATACTTTAGGTAATAATGTTAGGATTTCTCGATTCCAAGGTTCAGTTTCGAGCCCGAGCTTACATTGAACCGGTTTGGAACCAATTTCTGTGTACTTTCAGCTTAAGCCGAACTAAATATATATTCTTCCAAAATTCCTTGATTTAAAAAACTAAGACCGGTTCAGTATTGAAAACGGTACGGTTTATAGGTCATATTCAAAAATCCCTCTTGTATAATTGACAGGTTGCAAAAAGGACTTTATTGCGGTTCGGGGTTAAAACCTTTGTTAAAGTAGTGGGTTCAATACGCGAACCATAGCTGCAATTTTAGGTGTTAGGATTTCTCGATTCCGGTTCGGAACCTCATTTTTAGCCTTAACAGTTAAGCCGAGCTTAAAACTTCAAATTCTTGTTAAAAAAAAAAAAAGCTGTTTAATTTTAAAAAGGTACTTTCAGCTTCAAGCCCGACTATTGCGTTTTAGTGGGTTAATAATGTTAGGTTTCAGTACATTGAACCGGTCGACCAAATTCTTTTCAAAATTCCTTGATTTAAAAAACTAAAACCGGTTCAGTATTGAAAACGGTACGGTTTTTCTTAACTACGTTGGTTGAAACCGGTTCGGTTTAGTACTGTTTACCTATGTTAGGTCATATTCAAAAATCGCTCTTGTATAATTGACAGGTTGAAAAATTGCGCAATCAACTCTTTATTCGCAATGGGCTGATAAACGAGGAGCAGCGACGCTGTGATCGATTAAAATCGGAATTGAGTAAAGTCAAGACCATGAAGGCTGTAAGTATTTCCACTAGTTACAAACACTGCACAGATGACACTCTCTCTCGAATACTAGGAGCAGCCGTTGCGCAAGGAGCTGGAGGAAAAGACACAGGAGTGCGACAATGCCAACGAATTGTTGAATGGCGCTCGCACTGCGATGTTCCGGGAAATGGCCCAGCATCGTCAATGTGCTCAGTCATTGGCTAACGAACAGCGACACAGTCATTGGCTAGAGATGAGCAATTTGGATCTGGAGGATGAGGTAAGAAAGCTAGCTAGTTTCAGTTTAGTTCTTAAGTTCGTTCAACTGAACTTTGGATAAGTTTTAGAAGTTCGAAAAGCAACTGGTTCTAATTCCCAATTTCTCAATGTCCGGTTAGTCAAACTATTCTCCAGTTTAGTCGCATTTGAGTTTCTCAATGTTCGGTTAGCTCGTACTTAACCGATGCCTGGAGCTCCGGTTAACACTTATACCGATGCTATATCCAGATTTATGTATAAATATCAATACAAGCTGACTCAAGCTGAAACTTGCATTGTTTATTTTTTTATTTTTTTATGAAACAAAGTTGCAACAACAAAAGTTGTTCCCTCGTTGCCGTTTACAACAGGGCTTATAAAGTGTAATTTGTGGTGTTCACGAGGTATTGTATCGTTGCAAAAGTGCAAATGTGCAAGCCTCTCCTCTAGACCCCGACCCTTGACTTTAAAAATCGTTGCAAGTTTGCTACAGCATAAGTGTTAAACAACAATAAAAACATGACAAGTGCTGCAAAAGTCGCCTGGAACTTTTTTTTTGTGTAATTTAGTGCTAAATCCAAAACAAACCTGTGTCGAATGAGCAAAGGATGTTATCCCGCCAACAAATGGACTTTGGTGCATTAACTTTGTCGCCTCTGCGGCTCGCATAAATGCAAATTGCATCATCGACAAAATCATCCCAATGCAGAATCGACCTCAGCATGTTCAGCAAAATTGGCAATAATTATTAACTAATGTACGTAAATGACCAGAAAAAGCATTCCAACCATTTCCTGAATAGCTTGGCATTTTTCAATTTATTTGTTTCCAATGACTCAAATTACATTCACAATAGATAGGCTGTTCACGATAGCCGTGTTGCAAAGCTGCACTTTTGCAACGATACAATATGCAACATGCAGCAGTTTGGGAGTCACACATCGAAAAACAGCAGAATTCTTCGCCGTTAGTGATATCGATGTATATCGATGATAGGTAACTAACTGCCGGATAACTAACTGCAAGCTTAACTGGACATTGAGAAATTGGGCCAAAGTTTATATATTTATTATTTGTTTTGTTTATTTATTATAATAATTTGGTTGGTTGACTTAATAAATAGAAGTACAATTCAGTTTTAATCTTATGCTAGTCTCTTTTCAAACAAAAAAACCGTTTAATTATGTACTAATAACTAAGTTTAGTGGCGATATCAAAGTTTATATATATTGTATTTATGTTCATTACAGGTGATTGCACTTAAGGATCAATTTGAAAAGCAGCACGAGGAGCATAATGTCGCTATGTATATGAAGCAGGAGCAAATAAATGAGCTATATGGAAGGATAATGGGTTATGAACAGGAACTACTAAAATTACAGTTGTAAGTATACCAAAGAGTTTCAGCACTGTTTACACAAACTTTCCCTAATTTCTTCTTCCTTCCTTGCGCTCGCAGAACTCACTTGGAATTAATCAAGAACAGCCAGGTGGAGAGAGCTGAAGCGAAACGTCGCATGGATTTGATGCATGAGCAAATGGTCAGTTTAATCAACGCTAGTCGCTGGCCGAACGTTAAGTTTGCTGTCAAGGAGATAATATCGCAATCTCTGCCCTATGTGCAACATCATGTGCCGCTGCCTGTACCAAAGATGCCAATAACGGTAGTTCTCGTCTGTTGCGGCCTGGCTGTTCTTAAGATTGCCATGAAATGAGTGTGTGCAGATTTTTGCTGAATCTTCTCGTGTTCAGCTTTTGATTATTTATTAGTTTTTCTAATGTTTGCAATTTTGCAAATTTTGCAATTTTTCAAAATTGTTTTGTGACAGAACAAAACAATATATGTAAATAAAATGTCATCAAAATTCAAATCGATTACAAAGTACAAATTGTGCAATAAATATTGTATAAATAAAAATGACAACTGTACAAATAATACTTATTGTTATCTCAATTAGTGCAATAATAGTAAGGGGCGGGGGGGGGGGAACAAATATTAAATAGAGGCGTTGCCAACACACATTAAGACAAATACCTTTTGACATTTGCACAGCTCGTAAAGCGAATTGAAATTGGCATTCTCATCAGCCTAATGGGCAACAATGAAATGTGAAAGGTGGAAAAACCGCAGCGCGACTTTAATTAAACAAAATAGTTTGTAATGTAATTCAATATGCCGCATACTTTTTACCACTGTTTGCGCACCTTGGGAACATAAAGCTATCGGCAAACAGCTGTCGACTGTTTACATAGAGTGCGAGTTCGAGAGAATTTATTTCGTACTACATACTTATGTCTTGCACACATCAAATACAAATACAAATACATATACAAATAGTATTACCTGCAAAGCAGCTCTACATAAGTGCTTGCAAAACTCATCTACTCAATTATAGTAAGTAGCTTAGTTGCTCATAGTTTGAGCAGCATTGTGCTAAACATACAAACACACACACGTACATTCACTCACCTGCGAGGTGCTCGCGTTCACTCTCTCTCTCTCTCTCTATCACGCTTTTGCGGCTGGCTGCTCTTCAAGCAATTGACACCTGCTTGTTGTTTTTGTAATTGCTATGCCTGCTAATTTGTTGCATTTTTGTTGTAGACACACACACACACACACAACACACAAGAAAAGAAGTACGGAAAAAAATAGTATATGTATTTTAAACACCTCTTGGAGATCAGCGCAACAAAAATTACATATGTTATGTACGTTAGTATACGTTCAGTATATACACAAGTATATGCATAACAAATGGCTATATTTCAAGCTGTTTCTTTTATGCTATTTTATTTTGCGCTGCCAAACAATCGAAACCGAAACACGTTGCCGTCTTCGCCGTGACGCGGCTTCTTTTTTTTTTTCTTTTTTTCTTTTTCTGTTTTGTTGTGTTTATCGGAGCAATACGAGTGCGAGCAGGCTAACGGGAAAAGCTCTGCCAAACAACTGACCGGCTGAGAGCGCGCCTATGGATACGCACGCTGAATAAGCCCCAAAGCAGCGAAAAGAGTGAGAGTGGGTATGAGAGAGGGAGAGAGTATGCGTGGGTGCCGATCGAGTGGAGAGAGTGCAAATTCGACAATTCTGCTTGCGCTCGCACAATTCTATCTGCATGTGTATTTATCTCAAGTTGGATGTGTGCAATGAGTGTGCGGCTGCTTTTATAGCGGCAATTGTTTGTTATTGTTGTTTTATTGCACAATCTTCTCATCAAGCTGCAAACAAAGCAAACAAACAAGAAACGAGAAGGTATTTTCAATTAAAGCATTGCAAAAATACCCTACGGAAAATTTGTGAATTTAATAACATTTTGATAAATATTAATTGTTTAATTATTGCCAATGGGATTCGACTCAACTACAAACATTTGAATTTTAGAACTGATTGCCTTGCTTCATGTATCTTTCGTGACTTCAATGCTGAAAGGGCATTCTTAGGATCAACAAACAAATAGTTTTCTGCTTCTTATTTTGCAGTATTCAGGCAAAAAGGAAACAAGTGGCTGCGATGCGATATCGAATGCTTCTCAAACTGTCAAATGCAGGCCGCCAAAAAAAAAAAAAAAGAAGCAGCGTGAAAGATAGGCAGAGAGAGGGAGAGAGCGAGAGAGCATTGAGCAAAAGCACAATGCGTGTGAATTTTGTTGTTGCTTTATTTTTATGGGCTTTTGCACAATTTACTTTATACATATGTATGTATGTATGTATGTACATATGTATGTATTTGCTTTGTGCGTTCAGACTTCTCTTCTTATTTTCCTTCTCGCACTTCTATTGTGTTTTTTTTTTGCGTCGGTGTGCGCGCAAGTAAATTTCTTCTAATTTAATATTTTGTTTACATTATTTATTCATTTACTTATGTAGCTTGTGTGTGTGCCGCTCGTCGCGACTTCCCACTCCACTCCCATTCCCCTCTTCGAATGTCTCAGCCTCCCTGCCCGACACATTTGTTTATTTACGTGCTTCACCTGCCACAGTTAGCGTCGCCGTCGCCGTCGCAACCGCAGTTGTTGTCACTGCATTGAAATCTTTCTGTCTCCTCTCTCTCTCTCGCACGTAACGTAAGCAGAGCAGTCAGGATGCGACTGATCTTGCAAAGCTCTCTCTCTCTCTAACTGCAAACTTGTTTCTTATTAAGCTTTTACCAGACCAAGGAACAAGGAACTGCAAGGACTGTGCCAAAACATATTAATACAATATTATTTTTGGAAATGGTTTTAGTAACATGATTTAGCAGGCTAAAGGACATACAGGGAATCGATTAAATTTAACTAGAATTAACAAACATTTCATTTATTTATAAAAAAAATTTGAAATATTCGAATGCAAAGTCGATAAAATGCCAAATTTATGTTTTTTTGCTCGATTTTTTATGATAAATGTTCGTAATGAGAGACATAATGCATTCACATTTGGGCGGCAGAGGTGGGCGTGGCATTAAAAAGTTTGATGCAAATCTTTAGTTAATGTCACCATCTATCTTCCTACAAAATTTTGTGACTCTAGCTCAAAAACTGTAAGAGATAAATTAGTTTCCGAACTTTGATGGAAAAAATGTCACCGAACGTTACGTAATTTAAAAAAAAAGTACAAACCGTATTTGGGTAAAATTATAGCCATTTTAAAGGGAATTTAATGCACAACATTTATCATTTAACCGCATCAAAATACTGCTTTTACTTTTGCTGAAATCTGAGTTTGAATTGAATATTGAATATTGAAAGACAATAAATTCTGAGAATTAAAATTCTAGGAATCCCAAAGTAACACTTGTACTTCGTTCACAGAATAGGGGAGGGGAGGGGGGAGGACTGCACTTTGACAGGGTTGCAACTCAAACAAAATAATACTGAATTGTGAAATAAATATGAAAGCAAGTCCTTTTTTTCATAAATTTTGTTGTTGAGAAAGTTTAGCTACAAAATAACGAATTTATAATCCGCCTTTTGTGCATACGTACAGATTAGAATATGGTACAAAGCAGGGACCGTAATCATTATAAGTTATATTTAAAAAAATTCTTGTTAATGATTACCATTATTTTGAGCGATAAAAATAAAAATCATTAATAATGATTATTTTTGATATTTAATTTTTTTATATCAACTATAATGATTATGCTCTAAGTTTTATAAAATCACTCAAAAATAATGATTATCTATAAAGAAAAACCAAAAAAATCTGAAATATAAAGATCAAGGCGGAAATGAGAAGATTGAACAAGAATATATATATGGGTGTTCATCATTTTTTTCTAGGTCCATTACAAGTGTGCGATTTTTTGTTAAAAAAAAAAAAAAATCATTATTTACGGTCCCTGGTACAAAGTACTGTACTCATTTTTCAATAAACATTTCGTTAAAGTTTACAATTTAAAACCTGAGCCGTTTCCTCCAAGCGCGATTCTCAATTTTTTCTTTATGAATTTGAAACGTTTTTAACAGAAATGGTTTGATACAATTGATTCGAAGAACTTTATGGAAAAGCAAATTTAAGCAGAATTCAAAAAAACTGCAGGTCGAAAAGACGTTTTAAAATGTTGTGAATCTCATATTTCATCATGAGCAACAAAGTGGAAATTCAAGGTGGAATTATTTAGAAGCACAGTATGCAGGACACTCTAAAAATGAGACATGAAATTTCTAGGTAAAAGGCATTGAAAGAAAAATTTCAACTGAAAACAATCATAACGCACTAAAACGGTAACGAGAACGTAAACGAGAACGAGAATGAGAACGGTGAATTGTGTTGGCGTGGGCGCACGGCCAAGGCTGTTAAAGGGCGGGGTGGGGTGGGGTGGGGTGGAGTAAGAAGGTTGTTGCTGACAGTTGCCGAACAGTTTAATTAGTTGCTTTTGCGATGCGTTCACATTTTTTTTTCTTCTTTTTGTTCGGCTGCAATTCTGAAGCGCCCAAAAGCGCGCTGCGAAACCATGAATTGCCGCATTCACAAAAACACACACACACACACACACACACACACAAACAAGTATACAGCAAGACTTAACACTAACACATATGTATGAAAGTCTAAGAGCGGGGAGGAAAGAGATTGAGAGAGCGCGCATAAGCTGGAATTGTATGCAATGCAAATATTCTTCTGGTTTTTTTCTTCTTTTTTTTTCTTTTCGTATTAAATTTTTTTTGGTGAATGCTTACCGCTTTTGACGCTGAGCGCTGACGCTAATGTTGGCGTCAGCTGCGCTGCTTCAATTTGTATGTAAAAGTTCTGTCTGTGATTTTGTTGTTGTTGTTATTGTTCTTCTTGCTGTTTGTTGTTTATATTTTCGTTTGTTTTTGTTTGGTTCCACACTCAAAATTTACACGGTTAGCATTGTTGTTGGTGTTATTGCTGCTGTAATCACTTGAAAAACTTGCAAAAAACAAAAAAAAAAAACGCCAAATACATATAGAAACAATGTCGGAGTTAGCAAGAAAAAGTTGTTTTATTTACACGCATCAAAAAAAAAATGTGTTTCTGTTGATGTTTTTAGCAAGAACAAGAACAAGAACAAAAACAGGAACAGGAACTCTTATAACCAGCAATGCGGCTCATTTGCTGTTGTTGTTACAGGAGTGAGCATAAAAAATGCGCGTGCCATAAGTTCTTTATGCTTTTGTTGTTGTTGTCGTGTTCTATGTTTCAACTTTTTCTTACTTCTTCTACTGTCTACTTTACTGTTTACTGGTCACTTTATTGCAAGAGCTTTGCGAGCTCTGCATCCGCCTCGTTTGAGTGTCGTTGTTGAACTGAACTTGCGTTTATTTACACGATGACGTTGTCGTAAGCAGACGAGCTTTAGCTGTAGCTTCAGCTTCAGCCCTATACGCGCAAACTAAAAAGCTCTACAAATGCGATAATAGCAGCAGCAGCAGCAGCTGAACATTGTATGTGTTGTGCTTTCGCACACTCGCGTCTAGCACAATAGCTGTGGGAACATTTCTACACTCAATTATCATATTAGCATTTTGATTAAATTGAATACATTTCTAGAGAACATTTTCCGTGTAAGTTGGTAATATGGCAAAAATTTGTACTCTTAAACGCAAATCTCATTAGGAAATGTATATGTATGTTCTAACTATTGTTCGTCTATTTTGTTGGACTGCATTGTGGTGGTAGCTTTTATAAGAACATTTATATATGTACATATGTATGTATGTATGTGTATGTGCGGGTGCTCATGTTTTTGTTTGGTTTCCAAAGCTGGTGCTGGGCCAAAGCTTGGCTCCATTCAAGGCATGAGCGGGCACAGGTGCGAGCAAGATGCGGCACGTGCTTTTGTACCACATTGCAGTGTTGGGTAACGTGCAAAAGCACGTGATAACGGTACAAATTAACCGCCTTCACAGCTGCTAAAAGATAATGCCCCATGCTGCTCACTTATTAAACAGTTACACACTGTATTTATTTCGTTTCGTTTCGTTTCGTTTATTTTGCTCTCGTTGCAGATGCCATGATTGTTGACCTTACACCATTGCAGCGGTAATACCGTTAGCGTTACCGTTACAGTTTTAGATAGCGTCATTGTCGACCGGATTACACATTTAAGCTTTTCTACCAATTGGCGTCATTGTTTGAGGTTATGTGTGTGTGAGTGTATGTGAGTGTAGGTGTGGGTGTGTGTTGCACGAAGTGCGCGCTCGTGTGTCCTCCTGTCTTTCGCTTTTGACCCTGACAATGAGCGCCCTGCTGCGGCATTACTTGCTATGTATTCATTTAATTTAATTTGTATCAGCTTAAGCTATTGAACGAGCAGCGGCAAGAACAAAAACACAAAAAAAAAAGCGGAAACGGAAAGGAAAGGAAACAAAGCACACAGATAGACAATACATGTGAGTGTGTATTCGTATTTTCGGCGGGTGTGTCTAGTCTCATGGAGCTTATTTGTTGTCTAGTCTCAGCCTCACTGCTCAAGGGCAGGGAGACAAGAGCAAAAGCACGAGGTGCTTGGTGTTCGCTTTTGTTTTGGTTTCGTGGTGCTTTAAGTGTAACGCTAATTTGAACCTTAAGTGGATTAAGTTTTGCGCTTTTTTTTTGTTTAAGTGGCTTCAGGGACACTCGAGTGCACATGACTTACATATTTACAGGAAGGTTAAGCCAGATTAATTGCTCAAGCTCAAGGTAACATTAGATACTTAGTGTACAATTAAACATTTCGTTTTGATTTACGCGCCCAACACCCAAGGCAGGAGGTTGAATCGATAGCACGTGCGCTCAAATGACCTCAGCTGCTTACTCATAATGCGTATTTAAGTCGAGAAAAGAAGTAGATGCACATTAACATTTACACAATAAATGAATGTACATTTTTTAAATTACGCGCGCATTGCGATAACACTTGACGCACGCAACTGATACAGCAACATTTCGATAAGTTTGCTGCAACAGCTGTCTTGGCCTCGATAACTTTTTGCGGTATCAGCTGTGTTGGTATTTTTGGTGTATTAGCTGTAAATAGCTTTAGAGAAGTTCACAAAAGTATAACAAAATGCGCCTTACAAATGTACTATTCATGAAAGTAAAGAGCAAGGGAGTGATTGGTCTTGTGATTAGATTGATTTTCATATAAAATAATAGCAATGTCAAAGCACATTATCTATTTGCACTCACTTTAGCAATAATACACACAATAAATGCAATGTACATTTTTTTAAATTACGCGCGCAGTGCGATAACACTTGACGCACGCAACCGATACAGCAACATTTCGATAAGTTTGCTGCAACAGCTGTCTTGACCGCGATAACTTTTTGCGGTGTCAGCTGTGTTGGTATTTTTTGGTGTATTAGCTGTAAATAGCTTTAGAGAAGTTCACAAAAGTATAACAAAATGCGCCTAACAAATGTACTATTTAAGAAAGTAAAGAGCAAGTAAGTGATTGGCCTTCTGTTTAACTTGATTTTCATACACAATAATAATAATATTTTCGATTTTCAGGCGTATCATGGTTGTGCTGGAAAGCGTGGTCAGCGGCCATCAATTTAATGCATTTCGGGAGCGACTGGCGGAAAAACTGGAAGTGATACGCTTCGATCCATATAGTGAGTTATCTCCCCCCCACTCCCCATCTTCATATATTTCAAATTATCTATAATTCATACTTTTTTTGTTGCAGTACAAAAGGATAGCTTGTATCGCGAACGCAAGAAAATTCGCAGCGCTTAAGGACAACATCCACTTGGTTCACCCTTTCTTCCTTTTTTTTTTAATAAATGTAGTTTAACTGAAATACATATGTATGCGTGTTGTTTTTTATAAGCTTAACGAATCGTTTATATTTAATGTTCTTAAAGGGTTTTGAAGTTTCCTAATCTTTAGTTCTGCATAGAATAAAAGAGTTGTGCTATGCTTCTGAACTCTTCTTAAGAAACATGGTTTTAAAATCTTTTTGATTGGCGACCAGATTTATTTTAAAGATAAAATTCTGCTTACAAACAATACAAAAACAATTTCAATCATCCTATACAAGTTTACAAGTCTTTAGCTTTGAAAGCATACAAATTAAAATTGTGCTTATTGCGATTCCCAAATTCCTGCTTTGGAAGCGCACATATTACAAAATGGATGGATGGATGATTCTGATATACTGATAGAAATGATATAATGTGGATGCCATCTATTTCTTATAGAATGGCTCTTCGGTAATTAGCAGGCCACGCTCCCACAATCCAGTGGCGGCTTCAATAGCCTTATCCACATTTAGAAATGGCAATTTATTAATTGCCACATACTTCGGGTAGCTGTTGATTAGCATCTTGATGGCGTTGGCTTCGCCCTGATCGATTTCCATGAAGTTCGCCTCGTACTTGCAGTACTCCAGAGCGTTGTCCACATAGTAGAAGAGACGCAGGCTGGACTCCTGATTGACCAGACGCACGATATTCTTGCGCAAAAGTCGAATCTTTGTCTGCCCGCTAAATTCGTAATCGCAGAGGCTGTTGCCCTGCTTATCCGCCTTGTTGCGTGACCCGAAGATGGTGCGCTTCTTCTCGGCGCCTGTGATGGTTGGAGGCAGTGCCTCATGATGGAAACGTGTGGCCAGCTGATCGATGGCACTATCGATTTGTGCCGCCGTAGGCAACAAATGTTCGGTGACCAGAGTCTTGGTGTGCTTTATGAACTCGTTGCGTTCCGGAGTCTTCTTGTCGCCGTGCACAAGTCCCAATTGGCTCCAGGCGCTGAGCGGCAAGCCGCGACGCAATTTCAGGTTGTTCTTAATGGCATTCTGCAGCACAATGGGCATCAGAGTCTCCATGAGATTGGCATACGATTGCTGCTGATAGACGCTCAGTGTAATGTGCAGCGAGTGCTGCTTCTGCTCCGTGACGGCCTGATGCACGGTGCCGCGTGGAAAGTAGAGGAGATCACCGGGCTCGAGGACCTCATCGAAAATGGGCTGCGTAAGCTGCTCCTGCTTAAAGTTGCCGGACGAGGTGCGAGCAAGCACATCCTGTTGACTGGGCGCCTCATAGAGACGCCAACGCTTGCGTCCTTCCACCTGCAGCACGAATGCCTCGATGTCATCGTAGTGTGGAGCGAATCCCTGACTATTCGGCGGTGTCAAATAGATGTTGGCACCGACCAAACAATGGAAATGCTCCTGCAGCGCCGTGCATACCTTGCGCAATCCCGGTAAATAGGTGCTGGGATTCAGTATGCGAACGCTGCAGCCTTCGCCATAGTTGCCCCAAACAATGGGCGGCATGGCGCGTCCGGGCACATTGAGCGTTTCACGCACCCCATCCTTGTAGGTGGTCAGATCGATGTTGGTGGTGAACTCCAGGTGATTCTCAATTAGCATCTGATCAATCATCTTGAAGGAGACCAGATCGCCGTAGTAATTTCCACGTTTGCGCTTCACCTGGATGCAGACAAAAAAAAATAAAAAAATGTTAAAACATTCCTGCTTCATATAGGGTCACACTTATGTACCTGACAGGCCTTGGTCTCCCAGTATTGGCCAAAGAAATTATCGATGGTCAATGGATTGATTAGCCAGCTCAGTGTAGTTTTACCCTTCTCAACACTGTCCATAACTTCATCGTCATCGTGCTCCGTTTTCATTTTTGACTCCCGTTTGACGGCTGTCACGCTCTTGACAGCGGCGGCGGCAGCCATTTTTGGTGCCGCTGGACTAGATTTGCGCTTCTCAGCTGCACTCTTGCTGGGCAAAGCACATGACTTTACAGCAATAGCCTCGATTGGTGGACGCAGCAGCGGGCATGATGGGGCTGGCAATGATTTGCGTTGATTTGTCTTTGGTTTCTCTTCGCCGTCCTTCTCTTTCTGCTGCAACTTCAGCTGCTTGACTTCTCTGATGTCGTTGTTGTTGTTGTTCAGGTCGCCATTGCTGCGTTTGTTTGAATCACGACGCGATGCCATTGGAATGGCGACCGAGACTGGTGATGACCCTGGGCTGCTGGAATGGCAGTCACATGAGCCGGAATGCTCGCTTAGAGTGTACTCTTCGTACTCCTGTCCGCTGGTCTCACTTGCGTCTTCCTCATCACCGCTTGAAGATGATGATGATTCTCCCCCCTCATCTTCGAAGCAGGTGGAACAGTCGGTATAACTGTCATCGGCCATTTTTGTTACAACTAATTTCTTTGTGACTGGATTGTTGGCTTGCAGTTTGAAGGCTTTTAATGGTCCCAAGTGCTTGTTGCCCGTTACTGGATCTGTGATTTTGATGGCTTTTAATGGTCCCAAGTGTGTGTAGCCTTTAGCCGGTGCCAAGTTTTTGGTCGCCTTCAATTGTAAGATTTTTCCTTGCAAACTAGCAGAGCTGCCGTATAAGCCACCGGCACTTTTGTAACTGTTGATCATATTCTTTTTTAGTTGTATTCCCTTTTGTTGGAATTTGGCACCGTACGGTTTTTTTGCCGGCCAACGCTTCGCCTCTGTTTTCTTTGGCATTTTTTTGGTCATTTTTTTCAGGCCATAAGCGGCATACGCTGATATATCCATTTTTTTTTTGAAAATTTTTTTTTTTCAAATTTTTTCTTTTCTATTTTTTTCTGTTTTAGTTTATTTTTTTTCTAATTTTTTCGTATGTTGCCGCTGCTAAAATCAGAAATGAAATGAATGCGACAACGTTTTGTTTCAGAGTCACACGTGCTTGTTGTTCAACCATCTGCCTTGTATATCGATAACTTACGTTGATAAGAAAAAATAAAAAAACATCGAAATCGTTTGTGCAACAAAATATTGTTATCACAAAAGCTGCTGTTGTAAAAAGATATTTGTGCATTGTATAAAGTTTAATTGTGTTTATTATTTTATGAAACGCACATTGTACATAAATAAATTAATGACCAAAACATAAGAAGCAGCTGATGGTCGTCACGTGTGTGGGCCCTTCTTTCTAAACGCGCCTTTGAAACTAAGTAAAAATCGATATCGATACGTGATTGCATTTTGTTTACTTGTGAAACTGTTGCGCCATGTCGGACCCAGAGCACGAAAATGCAATTATGACTGAGGGGCCAGCTCCTGCAGCCGAGTCCCAACAACTGCCAGAGTCCAGCACTCAATTAAATGACGAGGATTTGGCCAATTTGGTGACTGCCGAGGAATATTTATTGCGCAAAGATGTGCAACTGCTGGACTATGAAAAGCAAATGTTTCTCGATCTTGTGCACACCGATGGACTGCTCGTGTCCGCCAAGTAAGTACACACACCCACACACTGAGATCCCAATCTCTATCTATGTTTATCTCTTGCAGAGGCTTAAGCTATGAGCGCGTTGTAATGCACATTTTAAAAGTGTTTAGCGATGCTGGAAACCTGCTGCTGGTGATCAACAGTTCCGAGTACGAGGAGAATTACTACAAGTCCAAGCTGGATGCTAAATATGTGCATGAGGTGGCAAATACGGCCACAGAGCGGTATGTCCTTAAATTCTATGAAACTAGATAAAAAGAATAACTTCTCAAACAACTTGATGCAGTGAACGAGTTTATCTGGCTGGCGGAATACAGTTTATAAGCACACGCATTCTGGTTGTCGATCTGCTAAAAATGCGCATACCCATCGAGCTGATAACGGGCATCATTGTGCTGCGAGCGCACACCATCATCGAGAGCTGCCAGGAGGCGTTCGCATTGCGTCTGTTTCGCCAAGGCAACAAGACGGGCTTCATAAAGGCATTCTCGGGCAGTCCGGAGGCATTTACCATCGGTTATTCGCACATTGAGCGCACCATGCGCAATCTATTCTTAAAGCATTTGTATATTTGGCCGCGCTTTCATGCTTTGGTGAATGCCTCGCTGGATCCGTGGGATTCGCAGACCATTGAACTCCATGTGCCGCTCTCCTCGCGCGTTAGTTCGATACAAACTCATATACTGGACATCATGAATTTTCTGGTGCGCGAAATCAAGCGCATCAATCGCACTGTGGACATGGATGCGGTCACCGTTGAGAACTGTGTGACCAAGAAGTTCCATAAGATTCTGCAGGCGCAACTCGATTGCATTTGGCATCAGCTCAACTCACAAACCAAACTCATTGTGGCCGATCTCAAGATTCTGCGCAGTCTTATACTGTCCGTTCAAGTAGTAATCACAAATGTCTATCAATTGTATCTAAAACTGTGTTTTTTTTGTTTACAGCTCCACAATGTACCATGATTCAGTCAGTTCGTATGCCTTGATCAAACGCTATCGCAGCACTGAGTATGCCATTAGCAACTCTGGCTGGACCTTGCTCGATGCTGCCGAGCAAATCTTTATGCTCTCCAAGCAGCGTGTCTACAATAATCAAAATGGTGAGTGCTTGTACATCAAGAGTGATAGAGACCAGATTCCCGTTATAATACGTCAATGGTTTCATTTGAAGAGTTGCCACCGTATAACGTTTTTCTTTTAAAAATGTAGGCCATACAAATTATAAACAAAACGAGTGAATTTTATGTTGTTTGGTAACCCAGAAGAAAACAGTAAATGAAGTGCACAGTGGACAGTTGCAGCCAAAGACAGAAGAAAAAAGTGTAAATAATTTGTAATTCAATTAGGACATGGAATGTTTTATTTAGGTATTGGTTGCTATATTTGAAATATATAACAATAGCTAAGACTCTTATGAGATAATTCATAAACTAAGTGCTATTCAAAAATAATATCAAATTTGAAACCTTGTCCCACTGTCAATCTGGTCTCTATCATTCTTGCTTGTACTTCCTCTATCGATCGAGCCATCTTAATTCATAAAGTATTTCAGAATTCGAGCCGGAACCTGGTCCTAAATGGGAAGCACTTACCGAACTACTTACCAGAGATATACCCGCCGATATGCGACGTCGTCGTGGCCCCAATCATCTGGAGCCGCCCAAAGTGTTAATACTTTGTCAGGATGCACGCACCTGCTTTGAGCTGAAACAGTATTTGACGCAGGGCGGTGCACGCTTTCTGCTCCAGCAGGCGATGCGGCACGAGGTGGTTGTGGGCAAGCTGAGCGATAAGTTGGCCAAGGACAGCCAGGCAGCGGCAATGGCTGAAAGTGCTGACAAGCCCGAACCGGCTTCAACAAAGAAGCAGCCAAAAGAGAAGGATCAAGAACAGCAAGCAAATAGTTCAATGGATGAACTGGCGCAGCTGCTAAGCGAAACGGATGCGGATGCCGAGGCACTGCAGCAACAGCAACTGTTTGGTGAAAGCTATATGCTGACCATGACACAGTCCACATGTCCATTATTGCCAAACGAACCGATCGATCCCAATGCATCCGTCTTTGAGGTGATACCAGAGTTGGAGCAGTTCGATGTCTCAGCTGCTTTGGCTGCGCATCGCCAGCCCTGCGTTTGCCTGCAAACATTCAAGACGGAGCGTGAGGGTGCCATGGCATTGGAGCACATGCTCGAGCAGCTCCAGCCCCACTATATCATCATGTATAATATTAATGTGCCGGCCATTCGCCAGGTGGAGATCTTTGAGGCACGTCGTCGCATGCCCAGTCGCCGATCGCATGCGTATCTATTTTATGCTCCACATACAGACCGTCGACGAGCAGGCGTATCTAACCAGTCTGCGACGCGAGAAGGAGTCCTTCGAACTAATCATCGACACAAAGAGCGTAAGTCAACTGGAACGAACTCAACTCAACTCAAATATATCGTAATCGTTATTTTTTAGAGAATGGTTATACCCGAGTATCAGGATGGCAAAACCGATGAAGCCTTTGTGCTCTTCAAGGGCTACGAGGATGACGAAACGGATGCAAATGCCCGAACACGCCAGGGCGCCGCAATGGGCGTGGCCCTCAATGCGCCACGTGTGACACCCAAAGTGATTGTCGATATGCGTGAATTCCGCTCCGATCTACCCTGTCTGATACATCGTCGCGGCATGGAAGTGCTGCCGGTGACCATAACCATTGGCGATTACATACTAACGCCCGATATATGCGTTGAGCGCAAGTCCATATCGGATCTGATCGGTTCACTCAACTCGGGCCGGCTCTACAATCAATGCGTCCAGATGCAACGCTACTATGCCAAGCCCATTCTACTCATCGAATTCGATCAGAATCGTCCGTTCCATTTGCAGGGCAAGTTTATGCTCTCGCAGCAGACGACGGCCACGAATGCGGACATTATGCAGAAACTGCAACTGCTGACGCTACACTTTCCCAAGCTGCGTCTGATCTGGTCACCCAGTCCGTATGCCACGGCCCAGCTCTTTGAGGAACTTAAACTGGGCAAAGCCGAACCCGATCCACAGATGGCTGCTGCCTTGGGCAGCGAGGAGTCGGCTGGTGCTGCCGGCGAACAGTTGCAGTTTAACAATGCCATACACGATTTTCTGTTGCGTCTCCCTGGCGTCAATACCCGTAATGTGTATGGCCTGCTCCGCAAGGGTGGCAGTATGCGTGAGCTGCTGCAGCACTCGCAGGCGGAGCTCTCGGCGCTGGTGCAGTCACAGGACAATGGCAAATTGCTCTGGGACATACTGCATGTGGGGCATCCGCCCGAAAAGGATGAGATTGCTGGGTCCACGGCTCTGCTGGCGGCCAGTAAACAATATGGCAGCGGTGCCCACAATCGTTTCCGCAAAGCCGCCGGCGAATCCAAACGAGGCAGACGTTAAAATTCGCAATTCGAAGCCAGGTAAGCAATGTGACATTTTTGGTCTATACGAATATTTTGATACCCTTGCAGACAAAGTATGATTAAATATTATTATTTAATATGACAGATATTGTTACTGTATGGGGCAGCATCGATGTCCACTTTTGATGTTTATGTTCATACTCTCACTCTGCAAGGGTATTACAATTAATGGAAAAGTATATAAAACAACATTTAACGTTTCAATTAACTTTGATGACAGCAAACAGCAGAGCAGCAAAAATGAATGGAAGGTGGAAGCTGTTGTCTGGCCAATGCACAAGGGAGCAGGAGCAGGAGATGGAGCAGCTGCAGGACACTCTGTTGACCATTGACAATGCACAGAGCACAGTGCAGAAGTTTGGGCAACGACAGCAGTAAAATCAATTCCAATACATTTTTAATAACGTTTGGGCTGGCGCAACCCCTAAAAAAGCTTCTGACTCATTCTGAGCGTTAATATGAATATATATAAAATTTCATAGGCACATATTGATAAAGCTACCGTATGTTAAGTTATGTTTTGTTAAGCTTTGCTTTTTGGCTTTTTGAATTGAGACTTAAATCGTTAAAATAGTTATGTTCAAAACATGTACACTCAAAATGAATAATGGCCATGTTTTGAATTTAAATGGTGTAACCAAATTGTTCCTTATTTAATATATTTTGTATTAGGAAAAGTATTCTAGATTAAGAGTCCATTTCAAGCAAAATGTGGCTAATCATATATTAAATATTTATTGCTTCATAAACTTTTAAATTATATGCGTAAGCCCAATTGGCTATAAATTTAATAAATCTAGATATATACAAAAATAATTGAAGCTTTAGCACTTAATCTTTATCGATTCATTTGGTCCTTTAAGATAGAATATTTTAGAGGCAGGAAAATACTCCTTTATAATGAGTATGTTATTTAAGTTATTTTATGTTTAATCTTAGTTTTACTTCAAAATTTATTATTGCTTCTTAGTTTTAAAGGAACTATAATTAAGTTTTTGAAGATTACATGAGGTCAAATATTTCGTTTAAACTTCTCCTGACTCATTAATGACTTTGGTTTTAGTGAGTTTGTGTGTATGTGTGTGTGTTGCGGCCTTTTCACGTTTTCACTTTTGAGTTGCACAAATGAATGCCTTAAATGCTCCTGGTGCTGTTGTTGTTGATGGATACCAATGGATTTGTAGCCGTGGGCCGAATGTCAAAGCATTTTTGCCAATTGGCTGCGCTTTGATGCCCACCGGCCAAAAACACACATAGAAAAATGCAATCTGTGATTCACAAAAAAAAAAATTTTAGAACTATGTAACATATATGTAATACAATAAGTATTTAATTCCGAATGTATTAACCTAGAATAAGCAAAGGAAATTTAGAAAAAAAATAAAAAAAAAAAAAAAAAAAAACAACAATTATCATTTGGGACAAACAACTTAAAATGTAGCTAAAAAAACCAATTTTAAACAAGAAAAAAGACTTAAGAAAATCACAAGAACAATCAAGAAGAGAGCAAAGAAATCTTACAGCTAGAATATTAATATGTACATATTGACTTTATTTAGGTGTATAAATAATTAAAAAAAAAAAAAGCGAAATAAAATCTAACGAGTTCTTCAACATCACTTCAAAATAACTGTTATGTGTTTAAATCAAACTTTCATATATTCCACTAATTTTTCGCAGTGTTTGCCCCAAGCAGAGTCAGAGTCACAGGAGCAGTCACAGTCACTGTAAAATGGGTCGAAACAAACAAACTGGCCCCGAAGTGAATCGTAATTAAAACAACATTTCAATGCGAACGCTCGACGTACTGATTTTCTTCATGGCTCTTGGATGCTTTACGGACCCGGATTCGGATGCGGGATGCGGATCTCGATTTGGATGTGAATGTGAATGCTGATTCTGGTTTTGATTTCACTTCTTCCCCCTCCGGTACGTTTGGAACTTGGTTAGTCATTGGGTCCTTTTGTTTTTGGATGGCCATCGGTTACCGTTTGCCACCGGGCACAATGAGCTTCATTTCGGCGCTTGGCCACAACAAACGTCAATTCACAGAGAGAGTCAGACAGATGAAGAGAATACAGCTGCACAAGTTGGTAACCTCCATGTGGCATGCTATTTTTGGTATCCCTTGGGGGCAAACACACAATTCGAAAGAGGCCTTTTGATTTCGGGCGCATTTTATTGCACTCCTTTGAGGTTTGGTTTTGGCTTTTGGCTTCTATCTCTCCGATCAAACTGGGCTTTTATCTGATAATGGTTGTCCATGTTTAGAAAGTAAAAGTTTACAAGCAATTCCTGCAGCTTAGTCTGATGAAAATGTCATAGGAAAAACTTTTCTCACCACTTACCAAAATTCAAAATATTTTATGAACACACACGCCTTAGAAAAAAAAAACCAATCATAATAAGCTAAATTCCTTATATTATTTACATTTTTTATTAAAATATAAGTTTAAGAATAAGTTTACTTTAAAGTGTTATTTATGTTGAAAATATAATACACAAGAGTTGGATTTTTTATGAACTAAAAGTTTAAGCAAAGTATTTTTTCACAAGGTTTTTAAAGAATATTTTTAAAAATTAGACATTATTTTCTAGTTTGCTTTAAGTTGTTCGCAATTATTTTATCCTTTGGTTTAAGCATACGTAAAGTAAATTAGAATAATCATTTCAGATGGTGATAACAATTAAATTAACTATGCAATCAACTAAACGAAACGAAGCAAACAAAATCAATTTAATTGGCAATCGAAGAAAAGTGAACATTTAAGACATAAATGTATCTAATATGCCAGATTACAACGACAGAACGAGAGACAGATCAAATCGTACTAAAATAATTATAAATGCATTTATATGCAACGATTTTAATTAACATCACAATGCGTTCAAAGAATTTGTGCAAGGTTTTTTGGTGGGATTCAGAGAGGGGGTGAAAGTAATAAGGGTGTCTTAGGCACTTTAAATTAGTGCATAGCATGCAATTATTTTATTACACAAACTCTCCTTGTGTGTGTGCAGAGAATTGAATTCCATTAGTCAAAGTCAAAGCCCAGGGCCCAAAAGTCGAGACCCATTTGTCAGGCACCCCAAAATTTTGGGGTAAGGCCTTCGAGGCGGCCAATCGATTTTTGGGCTGAAACTCATTAGAGAGACGCAAATTGTTGAGCAATTTGACACATTGCATGCAGCAGCATCGCTCAGCGAGGGGCGTTCGAGAAGTTGTCAAAGTGAGGTTTCTTTCGGTTGAGTTCAGGTTTAAGCTGCTATGATTCAAAACATTTAAGGTCAAGGAATGTCTTTTAAAATTAAAGATATAAAGACTTTGTTTTTTTAATAAGTGTTTGTTGTTGATTATTTTGGTCTCCTCAAAGCTATCAAATAAAATGTTTGCTCTAAACAAATGGTCAAAATAAAAAACAATTGTATTTATATGCTTAAAATGAACTTTTAACTTAACGTTGTCAGCGATTTTTTGGTTTTTTTTTTGGTGGTCAAAACATTTTCTCGAGATATTTAAGGTATACAGACCAAGCGAACCAACAACTTTTGTTCAAAATGGCAAAATGTGTAAAGAAAAGGATGTAGATCAGGCAAAAAATAACTAGCACTTCTAATTTTTTGTGCCAGTGCTATCATACTTTGACAAATTTTCAACCAGTCCCCGCAAAATCAAGCATCAATTAGCCATTCTCTCGCTTGTTTGTCGCTTGAAGTTGATTTTAGGCTTATCATGTAATAAAGTGAACTACTTTAAAACCTGCCCTCGCAAACTCACACCCACATTCTTATCTAGTGTAGGTGCAATCGGCTTCTATTGAAGGCTTCAAAATGAATGCAGGCAACTTAAACTCGACACTTGGTCGATATTAATTACAAATAATCTGCAAGGAATCACAACAACAGCAAAAGCAATATTGACATAAAATTAAGCACCTTTATTGAATAATTGATGCTTTTATCTATTACACTGCCGAAAACTTTCTGTGCGACAATACATTTCATAAGCATTTAAAAAAAAAGTGTAACTAAGCCATTATCTATCTCTTCAATTTAAAAAGCTTTTACGAAAAAACTTTAAATGCATAAAAAAATAAAACTTTTTTGTTCAGCTCATATGTAAATTAAATTTTCTGTGAAATACTTTTTACTAATCCGAATTAAAAGCAATTTTCAAAAACAGTTTTGCATTGTTGCAGATTGCGTGTGTGTATGTTTGTGTGTGTGAGTGTGTCAGACCCAATTACAAGTGGATAACTAAGTAAATTTTCAATTACATAAAAGCCAAAAGGGAAAAGGAACTGAAAACTTGAAGCTACAAAACTTTAAATGTATTTTTGGGGGCGCCATATCGCAAATGACAAATCTTAAAGTCTGCTAAAAGCAAACAGCAATCACAGCGCCAAATGGCCAACAACAACAGCAACAAAAGAAATAGGATAGCAACAAGAACAAGACGAGATTAAATAGGCCAATGGACAAACATAGCCAGAAAATGGCCCGAAATGGTGTAAAGCGCCAATTTAACCTGCAGTCGGTGTGAATGTTAACGAAATAATCTCCAAGCGCCATCTAGCGGGAGCAAGGAGCGAGAGAAAGAAGGAGAAGGAGAAGGACGTCCAAACAAACCGAGAAGCAACAACAAATAATCATGAACATAAACATTAGAGTTTCCACAGGGAAACCCCACAAACAACAACAAAAAAGCAAAAGAAAACACAAGTGCTTTTATGCCTCTGTCAAGAGGGGGCGTGAAAGAAGGAAGGGGAAGGGTGAAAGTTGGCAGGAAACTAGCACAGGTTGCAAGCATTTTTGGCAACAAAAAAAAAAGAAAACAATACTGTTAAGGATCTTAAAGAAAACTCAATTTTGCGCACAAACTGTGACTTGACTTGAGTTTAATTAAAGATATGTTTGCAATGATTTTAAATTGATATAAAATCTACATATGTACTATAATATAATCAATTTAGGCATGCCAAGAATCAAAATTCAACTTTTTGAAAAATCAAAAAGATTTTTACATCTTTTGGCAACAAAATAAAACAAAAAAGTTCTCTAGGCAATTAAATTTCATGTTTAGAGCGAATCTGCTTAAGATTGGACCATGTCAGGATATTGTTATAGTGATCTCATACTGGAGGCATTCATGGAGTTCGGACGCCCAATGACCATAGAGGAAGTCATCGAGTATGTGGCCGAAATGACGGATAGAACAACAGCCGAGTTGCGTTTGCCGGTGGATAATACCCTAACAGCTGCCTGGTTGCATGGCTTTGTCGAGCGGGACAACGATCTATATTTTCTAGCTAAAAAATTAACGCCTTGCCCGAGTAATTTCAATATTCTGTTCTAATAACCGCTCTATGTTTAAATAAAAGCAAGAAATTTATCTTTTTCCTCTAGCATTTTAAATGGGCTTTAGAACTGCATAAAGGCATCTAAAGAGCTTCTTTCTTTATAGAAATCAAATCAATTCTACATCACATTTTAATACGTTTATTGTCATTACGACGAAATTAAGAAACTACCAAAATATATTACAAGCAGATAGCAAAAATTAAAAATTTTTTTTTGACTTTCCAAACTATTGAACCAGAATTTTGAGGAAATACAGTAAAAATACTATACATATTTTCAATCCAGTGGTAACTTCCTTTCTCTCCAGATTATAAAATATATAAGACTATTAAAGCGAGAACAAGTTAAATGCGTAGTTTCAATCCAGCAAAAACTCCTTTTCAGTTTTCTCTCCAGACTATTAAATATATATTAAACTGACGAAGCGTAACGTATTTTCAATCCAGAGGTAACCAGTGTTAGTTGTCCAACACTAAACAAATTAAAATTGATTTATTATACATCGCAATACTACTGAATAGTTTTGTAAACTTACTTGTGACCAGTAATTAGATGATGATATATTGATGTAGCCGTATAACATTATGATATAGTTGAGTTTAAGTTAAAGTTGTATCTTCGTTTGGTATAGTGTGCGAATCTCCATGGTATATTGAAGAGGTTACAAACCTCTAAGCCGATTACAAAATACAGACTCTGAATAGAAAGAAGTAAGTTAAGATTAACAAATAATCACAACACCAAGAAGTGCTGACAACTTACGTAGAATGTTATTTGTATTTATGTTGTTGGAATGTGTCTTGTACCTTAGTACGGTAGAATATTGCATGTGTGTGTAGATAGTAATAATCGTGTTGTTCCAAAGACTGAAAAGAAAGTTAAGATTACTAAGCAATAACAATACCAAGAAGTGCTTCCGAACTTACGTAATGTGTAATATCTTGTATGTGTTTAAATGTCATATGATGTTAATAATTGTACAAATATCAAAAACATATCAACTGTTTAATCTGCAAAATAGAAATGGTTAATACAAATATATGGCGGATGTATATCGCGATAAATGGTAACTTACGTTTTTAGCCACAACACTAAATCGTGTTGATTTTTGGATAAAAAAAAGAAACACGCGCCCAAAATTTTTATGAAAATGTTTCTCCAAAAATTAAAAAAAAAAATAAAAAAAAACATGGAATTTTGTTGATGTTCTCCCAACCAAACGGAGAAACATACAGAACAATTTGTTTTGTGCGTGCCTTATATACGATTTAAAATCGGCCTGGAAATATGCTAGGCAACTATGATTAGAAATGATTTGAGGTTCAGTTCAAACAGAGGTCCAAAAATACATAAACATAACACCAATAAGAAGGCTGTAGTTAACTAAACTTAAACTTTTGTGTTATTTAAGCAACATAATTCTGTTTTAAGACGTTGCAACCTGTAGTTCCTTAATTATTTGTAAGGCATTGTGAAATTTGGTCTGCGGGAGCTTAGGTTAAGTGTTGCCTGGGTCGGTTAAGGGCATGGTTGGCAATGATCATAGTTTGAACCTAAAGGAGAGAAGGCAAAAACTATTTTTTGCGACTTCGCACATGTAGTAATTTTGGTTAAGTAAATTGTCTTGGGACCCAAACATTGGGTTTTGTTAATTCTGAAAATGGAAAAAAGCCAACTAGAGAATGAGGGTATCAACTGGCTTTTGTTGTTCGCTCTTTTGCACATTTGCTGCAAATTCCCCAAAGTCAACGAGGAACATTTTTAAGCAGTTCAGGTACACGAAAAAAAAGTGGTTGCACCAAAATAATATTACATACATTTACCATGAAAAAAGGAAACAGTTTACTTAATGATAAAAAAAACGCCAATAAATGTTTTCACGATATAAGTTTCAATTGGGGCCTTAAACTGTTTGACTATGCAAAGTGCCTAATTATTTCTCTGAGTGTTTTTGGTGAAGGTATCGCGTTCCGAATTGGGCTGTCAGAGTGTTGTTGCTTTGCTGACTGCTTACGTTTAAATAGGAAACTTACAACACGCTCCACTTCCGTTTTTCCCTCTCCTTCTCTCTGTTTCCCTGTCGCTTTTTCTCTCGCAACTAGGCTAGCACAGCCACCCCCCTCTAGCCTGCACCCTCTCCTTCCATCTATCGAAAAAGAACAACAACTATTAAATCACATTTTACGAGCGTTAAGTGCACAATTAAAAGCATTTCGTTAATGTTTGAAATTCTGGCGCCCTTCTTGCCCTCCACTCAACAGTTGTCCTCCCTGACCTCCAACCACCCTGTGCACCTTCTCCTCCTCCTCCTCCTCCTCCTCCTGCGTTTTTCTGTAACTGTTTCTAGTGTATATGTGTTATTCTTGCTGCTTGTTCCTTGTCCGTTGTGACGTAATTAAATTTTGCAGCACTGAGTTTTTGCCAGCATCTTGACGAGGGGTTGGTGTCAGAGGTGAGGTTGGGGGTCTGGGTGGTTGTTGTGACTTTGTGTATGTCCCGAGCCGGCCGAGTGAAAAACAAACTAAATCGATTATTGTCCGATGTACATTTTTTAGCACGCAAACTTAAAAAAAAGAAAAGAAAACTTTCCTTACAATGTGTCCATGTCTTTTATTCGGCCTGTCACAGGGTGCGTAGGGGGAGTGGTGAGTAGTGTATGAAATGGGTTGTTGTCTCTGCTAGATTGTGAATTGAAAGCAGTTGGCAGAAAGCAAAAATGTGTTGCAATTCTTGAATGTACTTTAAGAGCTTAAGTGAATATCTTTATTCCTGATCTCAAGTTGTTTTTTTTCTCTCTTTGTTAGCTTTTAGGTAACGGGTTTCTTTTGGCTTCTTTTGAATGCCTTCTTTTAAACAAGGCCACTTTGGCAAAGTTTCGTCATCTTAAAAGTGATTTCGAAAATTTGTAAAACTATGAGATGAAAGAGGTTAATGCCTGGGCATATCCTGTGCGACTGACAAAATGTCACGTACATCTCCGAACATGCCACAAACTACATAAATGTTACGCTTTAAAGTCGCTTTGCTCCCTTTTCAGATACAGTTCCAGCCAAAGTCCCCGATGTGCCAACGTCCTGACGTGCTGACATCCTGTGCCCAGGACATCATGCAACCAGACGCAGCAGCAGCAGGTTATCCACAGCGCCGGAAGTACTGACATATTCGTGAAATAGACACTCCTCCTCCTTCGGCACCCCTTACAATTGTTGCTAATGTCAACGTCAGGGGCTGCTTTGCCCATTTCGCGCTTAATTCTTCTCCTTTGCCCTTCCCCACGTTTTCGTGGGCAACTTTGTGTGCCGCTTTGTGTCGTCAAATGTCTGAGCAACTGGGGCGCAAGGGCGTGACGTCATCGCAAGCATCATCAGCAGCAACGAGAATGAAACAAAATAAATATATATGAATAACAAAAAAAAAGGAAATTAAATAAAAAAATATTTGAAGGAAATACAAAAGGTGCCTGAGTTAAAGATATTCTGTAAATTTACGCTTATCTGATATAGTATAAAGGCTTTATTATAATAATATAATAATATTAATTCGATGAGTAAGCACTTCCAGGGTATGCCAAAAAGAGGACACAAAAGGAGTGAAGAAGAGCAAGAAAAATTCAGTTAGTAAGTGTGATGAAAATGAAGAGGAGAATAACTAGTAACACATTGCTTTCCATTCTCAACACACTTGAACATGCTTCCGCACTTAGGCGTGTGTGCGTAGAGTGGAACTGGAACTCAAACTGCAGCTGCAGGAGAGCTGATAATGGAGGGGTTCACTTAATGGGGTGAGTTCGTTGAGTGGCTAACACGCTCAAGTGGTGTGAGTGACACGAGCTGCAACACAACAACAACAACAACGAAAAAATGACTACCACCTTCCACCCCCCTTGGCACCATGCAACACCTTGGAAAAGTACCCCCAGGCAACAGCCCATTAAGTGTGCACTTCACACGCCTACTAAGTTCATATTACATATTACTTAGTTGCGATTTCTTATATCCACCCACCCCTACCCCCTTCTTACACAATGCCATACAAAGAATTTAGATTTAAGGAACTACAGGTTGCAACGTCTTGAATCAGAATTATGTTTGCTAATAATAACACACCAAAAGTTTTAGTTTATTGTTTATGTATTTTTGCCACTCTGTTTGAAATGAACCTCAAATCATTTCTAATCATAGTTGCCTAGCATATTTCCAGGCCGATTTTAAATCGTATATAAGGCACGCACAAAACAAATTGTTCTGTATGTTTCTCCGTTTGGTTGGGAGAACATCAACAAAATTCCATGTTTTTTTTTTTTTTTTAAATTTTTGGAGAGACATTTTCATAAAAATTTTGGGCACGTGTCTTTTTTTTTTTTGGATCCAAAAATCAACACGATTTAGTGTTGTGGTTAAAAACGTAAGTTACCATTTATCGCGATATACATCCGCCATATATTTGTATTAACCATTTCTATTTTGCAGATTAAACAGTTGATATGTTTTTGATATTTGTACAATTATTAACATCATATGACATTTAAACACATACAAGATATTACACATTACGTAAGTTCGGAAGCACTTCTTGGTATTGTTATTGCTTAGTAATCTTAACTTTCTTTTCAGCCTTTATAACAACACGTTACTATCTACACACACATGCAATATTCTACCGTACTAAGGTAAAAGACACATTCCAACAACATAAATACAAATAACATTCTACGTAAGTTGTCAGCACTTCTTGGTGTTGTGATTATTTGTTAATCTTAACTTACTTCTTTCTATTCAGAGTCTGTATTTTGTAATCGGCTTAGAATATTACAAACCTCTTCAATATACCATGGAGATTCGCACACTATACCAAACGAAGATACAACTTTAACTTAAACTCAACTATATCATAATGTTATACGGCTACATCAATATATCATCATCTAATTACTGGTCACAAGTAAGTTTACAAAACTATTCAGTAGTATTGCGATGTATAATAAATCCATTTTAATTTGTTTAGTGTTGGACAACTAACACTGGTTACCTCTGGATTGAAAATACGTTACGCTTCGTCAGTTTAATATATTTAATAGTCTGGAGAGAAAACTGAAAAGGAGTTTTTGCTGGATTGAAACTACGCATTTAACTTGTTCTCGCTTTAATAGTCTTATATATTTTATAATCTGGAGAGAAAGGAAGTTACCACTGGATTGAAAATATGTATAGTATTTTTACTGTTTTTCCTCAAAATTCTGGTTCAATACTTTGGAAAGTCAAAAAACAAATTTTTAATGTTTGCTATCTGCTTGTAATGTTTTTTTGGTAAAGTTTGTAAATTTCATGGTGATGACAATAAATTTATAAAAATGTGCTTTAGAACTGATTTTTTTCTGTAAAGAATTCTCTTATTGGATTTATCAACGTCCTAATACCCGTAACATTCACGTAGCATAACTAATAGGTATTTACCTTCATGTTTGTTGCTGCTTTTTGCTCTTTCTCTGTTCCTTTTTTCTGCACATTTTGTCCATTTGCGCTTTAGCTCTTTCCTGTTCTGTGTTGTTTTTCTGTTTCGATTGCAGTTCAATGCACGCGCACTGAAATTGTTTTCATTATTTCATTTCGTTGTGCACCTGAGAGTTATGAGGCACCTGGGCGAACAGGGGTTGACGCCAAAGCAGCCTAAAAAAAAATTGTAGGAGCCAGCCAGACCAATAAGCGTCAGGCATTTAACAAATACGAATCCAACGCTGTAAGAAAAAAGTTCAATAAAAAAACATGCATAATTCAAACTTAATGCAAACGCACTCTCTTTCTTCCTCTCTCTTTCCTTTGATTTCTTGCTGTGCCTTTCAGGTGTGCCTGCATCTGTATGTTTGTAGTATAAACGTGTGCTTAAATCAAATATTGTCAGCTGTAGTTGCAGTTGAAAAGTGCATGTAAGCTCCACATTATGATTCACTGCACGGTCGCCTGCTAAAAAAAAATAACTTTCAAACGTAAGAAAAAAATCTGGTAATGGAAAATACTATATGTATGCATACATCTGTGTTTACTACATACTTTTAGTGCCCTTTCTGGACTAATCGGTTAAGCGCCGTTTTTCCTCATATATCAACTACAGTCTTTAATCTCAACTGCAATTACAGCTGGATTTAATTAGCGCATTTCGATCCGATTCATATTAAAAAGCTTTAAAGCAGATTTCAAGAAATATTCCACGCAATAGCCAAAATTACTTTCAATATAAACAATATATGTATGTACATATGCAAATAATATTTTGCGTATTGCTTTCCTAGGGACGGGTCAATGCACTAGATATGAAACTATCGATAATAATACACAGCATCGATATATCGATGGTGCTATTTAATATAAAAATTATAAGTTCATTAAAAATTTAATATTGTTTTTTATTCAAAACCAAATAAATTTGAGTTTTTATGGCATAACAAACCAATTCAAAAGTCTACCTTACCAAAGTCGATAGTTTCGATAGTACGTATACCAACTATGCACATCGAAAACATCGACATCAACCCATTTCACTTTATTTATACGACATTAAGTTGATCCACTCAAAGATCAATACACCAAAAAGTATTATAGCAATAAGTTCTCTCCATAAAGGAGTCCAAACGAATGCGGTTCATGCACTAAAGGATTTAGCTGCAGGGGTTTACGTACACAAAAAATATATAAATGAATAAATGTTATAAAATGTTAAAGCCGCTTACAGTTTTAACCAGTGAACCAAAATTCACAGTTGCAGTTGGCCAAAATTAAAGTTTCAGTTTCAATTTCAGTTACAGTTGCCGTTGCAGTTTGCAATTTATTTATAAGTCGCTTTCATTTGGGTTTTGTTTTTTATGCAACTTATTTTTCAGCTTGAAACTCAATTGCTCGAATATGTCAACAATTACAACCTTAGGCTTTGTTGCTGCTGCCTCTGCTGCTATTTATTTATTTAAGCAATTGCCCCGCTGTCAACAAACAATTTTAGGGCCAAAAACTGGGCCGTTTGGTGCTGGCTGGAAATGGAAATCGAAATCGTAATGGTGATGGAAAAATGTGAATGAAATTGGGTCGGGGTGGGGAGCGGGCAGTGCGGGTGAATGGAAACGTCAACATCTTATCAAGCTTATCGTCGTTTTCGCCAGCAATTGGACAATTTTCTATTTTTGTTTATCTTTCGGCTTGCAACTCATTTTGCTCATTTATATTTCCTCTCCCGCACACCCCAGCGCCTGCCATAGCACAATAAAAATACTGCTGGCAAAAAGTGTCCTGGCTACAGAGACCTGATTGTCCTTGTCGTTCTGGCCGTTCTGGTGTAATTGTAACTGAGACCATTCGAAACAGCTTCACAATATGCTTAATGTCATTTGGAATGACAATCATGAAATGAACGGCAATGACTTGTGTGTGTGTGTGTGTGTGTGTGCTGAAGATTTAATACTCTGCCCGGACACTATAAATTTAAATTTAAGCCTGATGTTGATCTAAATCGTCACGTATACGCAATGGAGAAAGAATGATTAAGAAAAAGTTTCTTATGATGATTTAATTTTTCAATGTAAGCCTTTTGTTAGTTTCCCAGTTTTTAAGAAAAGATTCAAAAAATTAAATAGCAAAGTTAAAAAATAAAAATTATTTTAATATGGGGCTTGAGAACTTTACAAATTTATTTTAACAACATTTCTGACATTATAAAATGGCAAAAAAAAAAAACAACAACATAATTTATACGTTAACCAGGTTTTAATTTGGCCGCATGCAAATAAATCGATACTTTTGCCATTCCATGAACAGATTTAATTGTGCACTTAAAGCTTAATTGGCACGCCCCCGTCCCCGCCCCCTTTGGCCCAATGCATAAATTAGCGCACACTTTGCCAAGGGGCTAAGCCATTTTTTTTTATTTTCAGCAGAAACTGCCATTTACGCGTTTAACTTTAGACAGCCAGTTAGTGGGAGGGGGGGCAAAATGGCAAAAGTATTTTCAGCCAAGAACAAGAAAGCAAAATAAAATGCAAGAAAAAACGCGAAGAGCACACAAAGGCAAAAGGCAAACGAAATCAACAACAACAACAAACAAACAAAGTTGAAGAGCTGAAGCAAACTGAGGCCAAAAACTTGCCACAACTACTTAGCGTCAGTGGCAGCCGCTTCAAATGGTCAATGGTTGCTGAACGGACGGACGGATAGGCGGGCGGATGGAGGGCGGTCCTACACTTAAAAGAAAAATGGTGCATTTAGAATGGAAAATCTTATTTGGTCTACAATTAAGTTGGATAATTTAAGGGCCTAAGAAGTGTCCAAGAAAAATCGAAGAAAAGTCCAAAATTCGATCTTTAGACCATTCGTTTTGTTTAGTGTAGTCCCCCTTGTAGCCACCCGGCACAAACATGCCGCATTCTGTGGCAACTTCGGCTCAAATATAATGATGGCAGGCCACAAGCCTTGTCTGGCCTTGAAGGGGCTTGTGGCCGACAGAAAGAGAGTGGCCGGCAGAAGGGGAACAGAGGAGGGTCGAACCAGTAAATTAAATAGAATGGTGTAAAGCGTAAACTAAAAATGGAGCCCGCCATTTTGGTTTTGTTGTTGTGTTTTGGGGTCGAGTTTTTTCTCTTGTTGTTCAAATATATAAACACAATAAATATACAAATAATAAAAGCGCCGCCAAATGTTTGGGCTGTAAAAATTGTTTACGGCCACTAAAAGGAAAACCGCGACAACACGCAGCACGAACATACATGTGTGTGTTTGTGTGTGTGTGTTTGGGTTTGTTGCTTGTTTGTTAACCGGAAGTTTGCGGTTGTGCGACAGACGCGTCGGCATATTGCAATTGTTTATGCGGTCGTCTACAGGACAATTTCATGTGCTGGCAAAATTTAAAGTGGGGGGGTTAAAGTAAGCAGTTCCAGGAGAGATTGCTTTTGAGCAACTGAAAACGTTGCAATCCAAGGCAATCAATTGCGGAATACTTTAACACTAGTCTGATGGTCAAGAGTCTGCCAGTAAGGGGAGAGAGGCAGTGAGGGCTATTTTGACGATCTCAAAAGCTGTGAAAGATATATTTTCACTGCGGAGCTATGGGGGACACCGAAAGCTAACTGGCTACCAAATTTGTCATATCTAGCTCGAAAATTGTGAAAGATTTAGGTGATTAAAATTTTTCTAAAAAAAATTAAAAATAAAATGATACAGCTGCTTGGGTTTGTTATCACCTAGCTTGGCACCAAATTTGGTATTTTAGCTCAAAATATATAAAAGGTAAAGGCGATTCCGATTTTGAAATGCGGTGAGCAGAAATAAACATTTGAGTTCTTTGAGGGTTGAGCTCCAGCTGTAAGATTGTGAGAAATATTTAAATTTAATGATTTTCAGTTATCGATTTTTATCGATTTCCCAGCCCCAGTCTAGACACTTTAGCTGTAAGGGTGTCGAAAAAAGACGGACGGACATTGCACAAAACCAATAAACTCTTAACTTCGGTATTAGAGTATACAAATATTTGTCACATTATTGGCGAGCATCCCAATACACAGATTTGCAATCGCTTTCTCAGGTAAGCTCTTCGGAATTTAAGCAACGATTTATTGAACCGAAATCGAAATCGCTGCCGTCCAAATAAAAAATATATGGCTCTAGTGCAATTATTGAAAGCATTGCAGATGCAAGCGAATGAGAATTGAAAAATTATGTTAATTTCTTGAAAAGAAATCGGCCAAAGAAGCAGCTGGCAAAAAAAGAAGAAGGAGATACCCAAAGGGTTCAGTTCTCGGCTTTCTTCTGCATTCCAGCACGTTGGGCAATTTATTAGCACAATGCTCCACCCCGCCCAACCCACTTTGAAGCAGACACTATTTAGAAATACAATACAGGCAGGAATGCAGCCTAAGGATTGTGGGGGGCGGAGGGGGAGGGAAGAGTAGAGAGAAAACCTGGTCCAAAAGCCGTCGCTTCCGTGATTAATGCCCGTCGTGGGCTTTTGTGCTAGCGCGCAAAATTTTTCCGTGTAATCTACTTTAAAGCTGGGGAGCATTGCATAATTTTTGTGAATGCAGGCCGCCGTGGCGACTTGCATACGGCCATTCATTTTTTCTCTTGCCCCCCTTCCCCCCATCTGCCTCGCCTGCAACAGCTTCCTGCCTGAAGAGAAAGAGTGTGGAGCAGCTGGTGGTGTGGTGGCAGAGGATTAGGCAGAACCCTGGCAACAAGGCAACTAACTCTAAGTGGCCAGGAGACGCAGATATCCCAAAATATATGAGGCCAGAATGAATGATGAAGAAAGGGGAGGAAGAGTGGGGGAAGATGAGAAGAAGGATGTACCTGAAGGCTGAAGCCGAGATTTTGGTCTAAAATATATATGTATATGTATATGGCAGCCAGAAAAGGTAAAATTATAGTTTAGCCAGTTATTAAGTGGAGAGGTAAGTGTGGTTGTGTGTGTGTGTGTGGTAAGCTTATGTTTAGCACATGTTGCAAGCTGTTTTATGTTTCAGCCCAAGTGAGCTTAAATCCTGTTTAAATTATGCAAGGCTCAAGCAAGAAATTGATTAGGGGATTATAGTTTAAACTTAGTCAAAACTCAAACAAACTTATGAATTGGCTAAAATGCCATCAAAATTAATAAGAACTGAGTTTAAGAATAATTTTCACAAATTTGTTGGTAAAGAATATGGTATACAAAATAAATAATAAAAGGAATAAATGTATTTCTTGCTTTATATAAATAAGCTGAAAATTCTTTTGATAAACCTTTAGTTAGTAAATTACTGAAAGTCCAATTCGTTGTCATCGCTGGTGCTTTAATCCTCCGAGGAACTTTATTTAACATATGTATATATCTTATGTACTTCATTCTTGTACTGTATTAGACTTTTGATTTTGCCTTATTTGACTTTCTTTGTTAAGCTTCCAACCTTGATGAGGAAACCAAGAGTGGTCTTGGTCTGAATTCACCTAATAAAAGACGGGCATCTCCTTATACATAATCATTTGCATTGGTTTTTCCTTAGTACTAGTGCCGGGCATCTTCCCAGTAGACGTGGCTATCATTGGCTTATCTTGAGCGCTAGTGGCCTGAATCTCCTCATCACATTTTGGTTTATCTTTAGTGTTGAGGCTTAAAACATTCACACCACACTTGGTTAAAATTTCATGAGCTTCAGTTGTGATTATCACACTTCAATAGCTTTAGTATATCTTTATCGTTATCCATTTGCACAGATGGCTCTCGCTGCTTTGCGGCTAACACTATTTTAGCCTGAGCGCTAGTGCTGGGCATCTCGAAGTCATTTGGTTGGAATTCCTTATGCCTAGCGATGGTGGTCTTCTCGCTACGGGGCGTGTTTTTCAATATCTCCTCCAATTTGGCCTGCTGCACAAACCAAACACAACTTTAGCATAATGCAAAACTTTTGAGCACGCAACTTACTATTTTTGAGCGAATTTGATTAGTTTGATATGCATATATAATTTTATTAGTTGCTATATTTATTTAAAGAGTACGATTAAAAAATATTTTACAAACCGCTAAAGACATTGCGAATTCATAAGCCGACATTTTATTAGAGATGTGCAAGCCTTAAGAAGTTGGGGAACAATAATGGAATGAAACACTTTTTCGTTGGCAATAACGATAGGATTAATGGCCTTTTTTTTATCGGCTTGCTTGTAACAAATTCTATTAATGTGAAGCAATAAAGTAACATTCAAGTAGTGAAAATAAAATATTTTTCTCTAAGTTGGCTAAGTTTGATCTTCAGATATATGTATCTCGCTGAAAACCTTATGCAGCTTTTATAAATATTGTGGTTTAAGCTCCTTTGAAACTCTTCTTAAATGTAGGTTTTTTTTTCAATCTAATGTCAATTTAATTATATGTAAATTTAATTATTAAAAAAATCTGGCAGTTGAAGAACCTTTTTGAGGCCTGCAAGCCTGTCTTCATTCATATCTTGCGGCTCAGAAAAATATTGTAAATTTATTTCGCAGTTCCGATCAGAAATACACCTATCCCCCGATTGAAGATTGGGTCCAGACAAATCCGTGTAAAATGAAATCTTGGTTTTCCTATATAAAACCGTGTAAAACGAAAAAAAACACTGTGCAATTAGGTCATTTATTCAAATGCAAAAAGGGTAAAACATATCCAGAAACTTTCAACTAGGTATAGTTTGCCCAAAAGATAATAATAAAAATTTGGTTTTTGCTTGAATTTTTCATCAAAAGATCTTCCTTTAACATGACCTACACTGGGTTCGCTTTTAAACACACATACATATTTTACATATTTTTGTTATTGCAATCAGTGTTGCCAAAAAAAAGAAACTCAAAAATAATTTCAACATATGTATTTTGGATATGATTATGTAATTTAAAATACATTTTTAGAAGTTTTTCGAATTTCATTAGTTTATGAACCGTGTAAAGCAAAATCATGTAAAATGAGTATCGTGTAAATCGGGGGATAGGTGTACTAGAAATTTTCTATCCACTTTTTTTCAAGCACTTAATACACTCCCACTTAAATATAATGTTCGTTAGTATTTCTACATCTAAATAGTAAGCAATGCATCTTCTAAATCTTTCAATAAAAGTTTTGACGAAAAATGAGATTTTCGTTAGTACTCGCTTAAAGTAATCGTTAGTTATAAAGCTTATGACCTTTTGATTTTTTATTACTCGCTGAAAGTAATCGGTGGTTATAACCATTATAACCGTGTATATATGAAGCCTTATTTTGTTAATACAAAAATTATTAAGATCCAAATACATTCATATATAGTGTAGCTTACAAATTTTTATTACAACTAGAGCATAAATAAGCCAACTTATTAATAACGTTTCGATTGCAAGTTAAATTTACAATAATAAGAAATATCGCTAATGTGGGCTACATATAAATGAAATAGAGCAAACTGTAAAAGTGTCGACGTTAGCTTGACCTAGGCATACACACAAAACTTACAAATTTAATACTCCCATCTCTAACAAATCTCATTTGTGCTCGCAGACGCAGCTTTACTCGCTCGTTCACTTTTTTGGAATCGGCAGAACCGTACGGATCTAATTCTACTTTCGGTGACTTGTGTTTCTTTTGCATAATTGAACATATTACATTGTGAAAACATTTGTGAACAAAGATATATATATATATATATATATTGGGTAAGAAAACATTGCATTTTACATTTGTGTCCGTCTGCCATTTTTACAAACGACTGTGATGGGCAGCGAGAAAGAAAGCAACGGCAGCTTGCTGCTCAATATTCGGTACTCGTTGCCTGCAGCCGCCAGCTTGCATTTGCAGTAGTAGCTAATATTTTTACAGTGCTAACCGAATATTATTCTTTTGGCTCAAAGTGGAGCGATTGCGAGCTGGCTGGGCAAAAAAAAAAAAAAAAAACGAAATCACGTTCAATGATATTTTTGCCGTTTCGTCTTGTCTCGTTTCTTTTTCTTTTTTCTCGTTTGCTTTGCCTCGCGGCCAAATCGTTTCATTTTCTGTAAGTGTGTGCCATAACAGTTATGCGCAGAACTGGCAAAAAAAAATTGTATACTAGAATTTGTGTACTTAAAACGCTGCGCAGCCGTGTTTAAGTTGAACTAAATGCTAATATTCTAAAGTCTAAATTAATTTAAGTGATTTCTTCTATATAGCAGTAAATAATTTGGCATCAGAACGTAGGTAAATTTTGTAACAAAAAACGTATTCCGTTATTTTTTCATGAATGTGTGTTTGTGTGTGTTGCTTTGTGTGTACGCGTCTCTATCTGTCTCTGTCTTCATCTAGCATTTTACTTTTGATTCGTTTTAATTGCACAGCTAAAATATATGAATGCCAACATTTTGAAGCCAATAAAATATAAACAAATTAAAAACAATTAATTTGAACAATTTTCTACTTTACAGCAGTGATAATTTTTGGCATCAGAGCGCAAATACCCTTATAAATAAAAATTGTAAAGTGCTTTTTAGTTTTCAGTATGTGTGTGTGTATGTTTGTATGGTTTTTTTTATCTACCTTCATCTAGCATTCTTCTTTTCATTCGATTTAATGCCAACGCCTTTTAAAAAAATATGAATGCCAACATTTTTAAGTCAATAATATAATAAATATAAAACAATTAATTTGAACAATTTTCTACTTAACAGCAGTGATAATTTTTGGCATCAGAGCGCAAATACCCTTATAAATAAAAATTGTAAAGTGCTTTTTAGTCTTTAGTTGGTGTGTGTGTATGTATATGGCTTTTTTCTGTCTCTTCCTTCATCTAGCATTCTTCTTTTCATTCGATTTAATGCCAACGCCTTTTAAAAAAATATGAATGCCAACATTTTTAAGTCAATAATATAAAAAATATAAAACAATTAATTTTAACAATTTTCTACTTAACAGCAGTGATAAATTTTGGCATCAGAGCGCAAATACCCTTATAAATAAAAATTGTAAAGTGCTTTTTAGTTTTCAGTTGGTGTGTGTGTATGTATATGTTTTTTTTTCTGTCTCTTCCTTCATCTAGTATTCTACTTTTCATTCGATTTAATTGCAACGCTTTTTAAAGTCAAAAATATTAATGCTTATACTAAGGAAATAATAAATAGATATATTTACTTTACAGCAGTAATAAATTCGGCATCAGTGCGCATATACAGTAAAAAAAAATTAAAATTGTACAGTTCTTTTTAGTCTTCAGTTTGTGTGTGTGTGTGTGTGTGTATGTATGTCTTGGCGTCTCTCGTTCATTCTTAATCTTCCTCTAAAATTTTTCTTGTGATTTGAGTGTTATTGCAACGCTTTGTTAAAAATTGAGTGTAATAAATTTACGAACATAATAATCCGAAAATATTAAAAAATTAATTCGAATGCTTTTGCCACATTTGTAGTTACTTTATAGGATTTAAAAAAAAAACTAAACGATATTCTCTTTTCGCGTTCTTTCCTTCCGCGTCTCCATCTTAGCTTTTATTTCTGATTTGATTTTATTGCAGCACTTTGTCAAGCAAAAATATTTAATGCTAATATTGCCGTTTGCAGTTGCACAACCCACCTTATTAGCCATGTTTGCAGGCTGGCTGCCGCAATTGCAGCATTGTTCGTTGTCATAGGCACTTAGCTGGCAGGGAGCTTCAGGCATGTGGCATGCGGCAAGCCGGATGACACAGCTGAGAAATTGCCAATTGCACACACACACACACACCCCAAATATCACCAAACTTCCAACTTCCAAGCAGAGCAAGCAGCTTCAAAACTCCGACTCCTCCGGTAGAAAAAGCATTCGGGCAACGAAATTGGTTTTGTGGTTGCCAACTGCTGCTGCTGCTAGAATTTAACCCCTGCTCCAACAAAAAACGCTTCCCATCCCAACCCCCAGATTCTTTGCTCAATTCTTGAAAATGCCGCAGGTCAACTTTTGGTCGTGACATTACCAAATTACTTGCTGGCATTTAAGCAATACAACTAATTTGTGTTAAAATGCCATTAGTGGCAAAATATGCGCTGCAGAAAATGCTGCTGGACGGAATAAGGGGAAGGAAAGCGGCTTGATTGGATTGCGGCACAAAAATGGGCAAATCAAATCAATCACAAAAGTAGCTGGTTGGCCTGATTGACATAGCCTCAAATACAGTGGGCTAAATTGAATTCGTTTCGAATTAATCTTAAAATCATTCCCACTAAAATGACTTATGCAAATCAGCAGCTTACTTAATTTTAACAAATACGAAAAAAAAAACCAAAAGCAAAAATACTTAATTTCGATTTAATTTGTATTTGTTTTTGTGTCAACACAACACTTTTAAAATTGAAATGAAAATACGCTTCTTTTTTTTTTTTTTTTTTTAAATAATTACACAAGCCGATGGTAAGCGCATAATAGAGTTAAACAGTTAAATTTTGCGGCCTAATCGAAACCAATTTCCAGGGCTTAGTCTATTGGCCAATTTGACAATTGTGGCATGCCCGCGGGCTTGTTCGTTTAATTAAAGGGAAGCAACAGGATATTAATTTGGCATAGGGCATGTGCTTCAGAATTTATTGAAAGTTGAAAGCGTATTTGGCGTCCCAACATTTGTTAATTACACGAATTCAAATTGCATTCCACTCAAAAAATTTATTATTTGCACTTATTTTAGATCACAAAACCGTTAATCATTGGAAATCGTTAACAACTGTAAACTATTACTGACGATACTATATCTAAAAATTAACTTCGAAGGTATAGAATCATGGCTGAGGGTGATAAATTTTACATGTCTCTCATCGAAAACAAGATGGAAACTGATTCGGTAAGTTCCAATCATTAAAATGCGGTTGAGCAATTTCATACTTACTTGTTTCTTGTGCAGGAGAAGAATGAGCTCGAAATGCCATCGGATGCAGCTGATTGTGACCGTGACAAGAAAACTGCTATGCAGAAGGAGAAGGAATCCGATAAGGAGGTGAAAACCGGTTTACTTAAGCCAATCCAATCTGATGATAAGAACAATGAACCCGTTTGGAAGTTAGAACCCTATTCTCCCAATCAATTGCACCCTGAAGATGACATTGAGACCGATATAAATGATGAACTTGACTTGGTAAGCTCTAATCTTACGGTTGAGGTTAATTTTGATTGTACTTATAAGTCCCTTATGCAGAAGGATGGTAAGACCAACAAGGTGCTGAAAACTGCTGAAAAGAAATATGATCCCCTTTCCCCTAATCTAAACCACCCAGAAGATGACATTGAGACTGATATAAATGATGAACTTGACATGGTGAGTTAAATTCTCCGGAAGGAGAAAAAAAACCTCATATCATACTTTATCGGACTCTTTCTTGCAGGAGGATAAGGATGAGCATAAAAGTAACAAGAAGCTGAACACCGTTTTCATCAAACCAATTCAATCAGATGAATACAATTCCAATCGTGGGTTGAAATCATATTTTCCTGAAGATGACATTGAGACCGATATAAATGATGAACTTGACTTGGTAAGCTCTAATCTTACGGTTGAGGTTAATTTTGATTGTACTTATAAGTCTCTTATGCAGAAGGAGGGTAAGACCAACAAGGTGCTGAAAACTGCTGATAAGAAATATGATCCCCTTTCCCCTAATCTAAACCACCCAGAAGATGACATTGAGACTGATATAAATGATGAACTTGACATGGTGAGTTAAATTCTCCGGAAGGAGAAAAAAAACCTCATATCATACTTTATCGGACTCTTTCTTGCAGGAGGATAAGGATGAGCATAACAAGAAGCTGAACACCGTTTTCGTCAAACCAATTCAATCAGATGAATACAATTCCAATCGTGGGTTGAAATCATATTTTCCTGAAGATGACATTGAGACCGATATAAATGATGAACTTGACTTGGTAAGCTCTAATCTTACGGTTGAGGTTAATTTTGATTGTACTTATAAGTCCCTTATGCAGAAGGATGGTAAGACCAACAAGGTGCTGAAAACTGCTGATAAGAAATATGATCCCCTTTCCCCTAATCTAAACCACCCAGAAGATGACATTGAGACTGATATAAATGATGAACTTGACATGGTGAGTTAAATTCTCCGGAAGGAGAAAAAAACCTCATATCATACTTTATCGGACTCTTTCTTGCAGGAGGATAAGGATGAGCATAACAAGAAGCTGAAAACCGTTTTCATCAAGCCAATTCAATCAGATGATGTGAAATTCAATCCCGATCGTGGGTTGAAACTTTATTTTCCTAAAGATGATAAGGAGCTGAAAACCGGGTCCCCTAATGGAACCCAATCAGACGAAGAGGCATATGATCCCGAAAATGAGTTGATGGCCCTTTCTCCAGATATTGAACACCCTGAAGATGACATTGAGACCGATATAAATGATGAGCTTGGCATGGTAAGTTATATTCGCCCGAAAGAAATTAAACTTGATCATAATCAAATGACCTTTATATGATAGGATATGGATGAAAATGAGTTGCGAGCCCTTTCTCCAATTATTGAGCACCCTGAAAATGACATTGATCCCGATGTAAATTATGTCGCTGATGAGGTAAGTCCTTATACTCCGGTTGAGGCTAAGCTTGATCAAACTTTAACGCACTCTTATATGTAGGAGGCAAGACGAGTCGCTGATGAGTGGCAAGACCTTATACTAAGTCTATGGCACGCGGAAGAAAGCAATGATGGACCTCAGTCGCCGGTAAGTGCTATCCGAATGAAGTTCAACTTTATCATAATTATGTGTCTCTTTTATGCAGGAGTGGGTTGAGCCTCAATATGTGCCAGCCCCCCGTCACTTTTACATAATGCAGGTGCAGCCTAATGACGTTGAGCCTGAAATAGATTATGGACTTGAGTTCTTGCAACCGGATATAGTTGGAGGTGATAATTCCAACAATGAGTCCGATGATGAGGAACCCAGATCGGTAAGTTAAATGCGTACGAATAAATTCGGCTTAACTTGATACGAAAAACATTTTTATAATGTTTGTCAGACCATAGTTGTTGCCGAGCCGGAGGCGGAAAGCGAGTTCGCAAGTCAAATAGAATCGGATAAGGCAGTCCGCATTGTCCAGTTAAGCGTATCGTGCGAGACTACCATTTATGTTAGAATCGAACCACAAACCTTAAATACCTGGATGGTTTTTTGGCTGATCGAACACAGTGGTCAATATTTCGCATCAAGAAACCGAAATAAGGTTTTCGAACCCGGCTTCATACAAGATTTGGATGCGGTAAAGTCGTTTGCCGGATGGTACAGGCTGATGCACCAAATGATGATTACTCCAGTGCAGCTACACAGAACGCCATTGGAATCGCTAATACCAGACCCCAACATTGAAGAAATATATGTGCCTGATGATGTCGAGGAGATCAACGTGGATTCGACGCTAGATGAGCATATAGATTACGATTCGGATGAGTGCAGCAACTACGGCGATAGCATACACGCTAGTGACGTCGAAGAGGAGCAGGATGCGGACGACGAAGGTTCGTTAATGGGCGACGAATCCTCGAGGCACTGGGATGAACAGTGTTTGGAGAACGAAGCCTGTGAGGAGGATCGCTTTGATTGTCTGCAGGAGTATGTCGATTCCGAAGCCGATGACGAGGACTACGACGACACCCAGAACTGCCACCATTTAGTATGCGGTCTCGAGGAGATCTTGGAAAGAGAACGTATGCTTGAGGCAGGAGACAGCGACTCAGATTCCTATTATGATAGTGGATCTGATGGCGAAGACGTTCACAATGAGTATCCAACTAGCAACTCTTTTAAAGAAATCGAATTCTGGTTGAATGCCGGTCCCAATTATGAAATCGAGTTTAGTATACCATTCCAGCGACTAGCTCGAGAATGGCCCAACTGGACAGCACAGGTAGAGCGGGAAATACGTTCGATTTTCCACACCTCAACACAGCGGCCCCACCGTTACAGTTTGCGACATCCCGAAAATGTAACATTCGAAGAGCCCAACATTCGAGTGCCTCGTCCACGCCCTCAACATTACGGGGATCCAATTGATGCCGAACCTCCTGTTCCCCACCGACGGGTGAGCTTTAGTCAGACATCACATTCAATCGATTTCGACTCCATGCAAGTTAGTTATGACCGCACTGAAGATATTGAGATGGTGGACATGGAGCAGACTTTGAGTGAAGTTGTTGACGCGGAAAGAACCCTGAACGTTGCTGGTAATACAAGTGAAGAAAGCAACTTGCTGCAGCCTTCGGCTTCTGAATTCCTTTTGGATAGACAACGGTTCGGTAATGTTTTGAGCATGTCAAGAAGAAACTCGGCAGAAGAGGAGCCCATGCTGCTAGGAAGCCGCTTTGACACTTTGCCTGACAGAAATATTGATTTGTCGCAATATGAGAACGATTCCGGTTCAAGGCAAGTTCCTCCAACCTTAAATGTTATTTTTGGCCGCGAGCAAAATTCGCGCAATTCTCGCCCATTGTTTAGTAGTGTGGTAAGTACTGTTCGTACTCCTCAACGCGTTGGTAACAATTTGGAACCTACTCATATCAACTTGAGTCATGATTCAAACGAAAATTGGCGAATGGAACAGACTGCAGACAATTGTTTTACCTTGCGCCATACCATGCATCAACCTTTTAGCTTTGAGATTACTCCACCAAGCCCATGGTTTTTTGACAGAAATTTTAGAAAACCTGCAGCAACATTTAGACCTGTAACATTTGGCGATAACGTTTGGATAAATGTTTCTTGCGGAACTGAGAGGAGAGAAAACAGTTCATGTGGACATAGACCCGCATCTCCATTCCCGCATCCCGTCGACCATGCAGAGGAAGATGGCGATGAACAGTTGAATCGTCGACCTGCAACCCTGCAGGAGTATGTAGCTAATGGAAACTCCTTGGAGGATGCGTCAAACGAAGAGGCTGCTGATCAGCCGGCTGGACTTGAGTTTGTCTCAGCTGGACATTTAAGTCTACAGGAGGATTCGATCAATGTCAATCCCTTGGAGTTAAGCAGAGAAGATGACGTAGCTCCTTACTTGGTGCCCGATCCACCTATACCTGAAAGACCGCAGGAGGAGGACAATTCAAGCGAAAAAGCTGGTCCTCCCAGCTCGCTGGAGTCTTCAATCGATGTCGTGAATGTTGATTCAAGCGAAGCAGACGACGACGTATCCGACCCAATCTCGGAGGAGGATGTAATCGATATCATGAAGGTCGATTCAACCGACGAAGGCAACGAAAAATTTCCTTCCTTAGAGCCTGCTTTTCCGCTGGAGGAATCATTCGATGCCGATGGTTCAGCGGCGGAAGATTCAAGCGAAAATTCCAAAAGTGAACGTAATCTACCCGAGCCAACAAACATGGTTAATGTTCTGGGTTCTCTTATGACCATGTACGCGGAAGCACAACAACCTACTGAGAATGCTAATGGGAACGCACCCAATGAAGAGGAAGTTCCGACCGGACAATCGAATCGAGGGTTTTCTCCGCGTTCACAGCAGCTTTTATTGCTGGCGCAAGATAGGATGAATCGCACCTCTGAAAGCCTCTTAAGGCTCGCACTTGGACAAGGTGCAAGCCAGCTTCGCGAATTGGAAGAATACCAAAACTACGTACTGCGTCAACGTGCGCAAAAACGACGCAACACCACTAGGCGAAACCGAACTCAGACGGCCGTTTCAAGAAAGCGAACTAAGCGCAGCCTTTCGACTGTTGAAACCTACGGCTGCGTCTACTTTGACGAGGAGCCACCAACCAGACTGCCAAAGTTGGTGCCACTCAAATCGCTAGTGGACGAAACGGAGGAACAGATTGCGCTGTTAAAAAAACAGCTGCTATAGAATTTGGCTGATCTAACAATGCATTTAACATTAACTAACTAACAGCTCAATACTAAGATGTATTTCGGTATGTTTAGTAAGTTTTTATTCTTTTAATTTTAGTCTTGATCCTCTGGATATCAACTAGGAACAAAGAGGTATGGGATAGAGTACCCTCGGAATCCTTTTACTCTCTGGAAAAAATCGTTATTAACGACAACAATAATCTACTCAAAATTCTAAACGTCATTAAAAATATATTTTGGAACCATTCTAAAGCATATGACATTAATAAAAATAATATTTTTTTGGTCATGAACCGAATATTGTTTGTGTTTAATTTTATTTTTTTCGGTGTGCTGTGTTTGATATATGAATGCTGTGCATTGTTTTTCAGTTTTTAATTAAAACAATTTATGCCGATAAATTGAATTCAATTATTTTATCTTAGTCTAGCTGCAGGACAGGAGCCCGTAGCCCGGAGCCACTGCACCAAAAGCTCTTTACAAATGGATATTTATATATATATAAATAAATATATATTTTTTTGCCTTCTGTTGCTCGTTTCTCGTCTGTCGAGAGAAAAAGAAAAGCTGTTAAAAAAAGGGAAAAAAAAATGAGAAAGGCAGCTGCTTGCTGTGGTCGTCTTGTTAATCTCTTGTTTGGTGCCACAATAGAAAATAAAATAGCACAGAAGCCTGAGAAATGATTATATTTTTAGATTGCCATCACGTCGTTTAGCTAAGTTTAAATCAAAGAATCATAGCAATTTGACATCGGAGTTTGGATTGCAGGCTAAGCTTATGAAGTGAGTTCAAGTTTACTATTGTATTGTCTATAAGTAAGTATAACCATAACTGATTAATATAAATCACAAGTTTTCATGGTTTCATGAATGTGAAACCTTGCTATGTTTTGTTCCTTCTTTTTTAAACGCTCCATTTACCCTTCTCCTTCTAGGGCACGTTACTTTTCGCATCGTTAATTCCCACTAGATGCATCTAACCCACACACACACTCACAATTCTTGGCTGCTTGAAAACGTTTGAGGTCCAGGGCAGAATGGGCGTTTCGGTTCAGGTTTAGGTTATGCCTTGGGTTCAGGGGTTGAGTAGAGTTGTTCTGGTCCTTTTGCTCTTTGGTCTCTCTGTTTGGGTAACAGTTCAGTTCCGTTCGTGCGTGTGTAGCACACGTTTCATCTGTGTTAACGAGTTGGTAAAATTATTATTACATTATTATTTTGTCTGCGAGTAATTCAACAACAACAACAACAACTACCATAAGGTGCTACGCTTCTTTGTGTGTGTGTGTGTTGTGTGTGTGTGTGTGTGTGTGTGTGTAAGGCTTACAATAACAATAAATTTCAATTTTTCACACTCGCACAGAGGCAAGCAACTGAAAATTTGTACACCTAACACAAAATGTGGCGAAAAATTAAAAAATTTAATATGTATAAAACTAACTCATAAACTATTTTTCTAAACAAAATCTGACCTCTATGTATAAGAAAATAATAATATATCACATTGTAATTGCTACCATTCAAATCTGACTGACTGTTTTTTGCGCAAACTGATAACAAATATGTTGTAGATAAATACTATATATAATTTAGTGAATATCTGAAGATATGTATATGTAGGTACGATGACAAGGTATAATATATTTTTCAGTGTAAAACGGTGTGGCAACCCTTAAGCAGCTTGCGCTCAGCAATTTATTCGCTATATGCGCGTTGGCTAAATAAATTTACAGCTTACACACATTCGCACACACATGCAATCAGTTGCATACTAGCTGCTGCTCATAACCCCACCCCACCCCACCCCCACTCACCTCGTATCTTCCCCACAAGCTCTATTTTGCTTATGGTTTACTTTACATCTCTAGCGTTAGCTACCAAGCACAACTCGACTCGTCCAACGACCATATTCTACTTTTGGATACATTAGTAACTCGCGTCCATTCCTTTTTCTTCTTTCCTAACACACACCACTTTTTCCATGCGTGTGCGTATGTGTGTGTGTGTGTGTGTGTGAATTACGAAAATTTTCTTGCAATTAAAATTTGTTGCTTTCTGGGTATCATAATTTTATAAGTTTGAAACTAGAAGCAGGCAGCTCTCTGAGCGTCGTCATGTCTGTGGAAGGGGGAAGGGGGGACGTAAGGGATAGACGATGGTTGCATTCAACAAATTACAAAAAGCTTTGTGCATATGCTTAAAATATGTAGATGCGCAGCTATTAGTAAAATATTATGGAAAAGTTTTTGCTTTTTCCACATTTAAAGCTTTAAATGTTTTGCGGCTGTTTCTGTTTGAGTGTGTATGTATGTATATATCAGTGTCAAATCAAAATCAATCAAATTAAAATACAACTGCACAACAAAGCATTTAATAGCCTTAAGTGCTTCTTAGAAGAAGATTAAGTGTAAGGCTTTGTGATTAAAAAATTAAATCTATGATTCTGTTCAAGGAAGGTAGGAATTACATATATGTATAATATATATTCTTAATAAAATTAAGCTTCAAAAATATATATATTATTTGTTTTTTCATGTATAAAAAAAAAATACTTGGAAAAATTGTAATAATTTTAATTCATTCTTTTTAAATCTATATTTCTTACTCTCTTCTTTGTAACAATTTACTTTAATATGCATGACAACTTTTAAGTTAAGGCAAAAATGTTGAGAGACTGCATTAAACCGAGATTTGTGGCTGCTAAATGTTGGGTTAATGCTGTCGACTACGGCAGCTGCACTTTATAAATATCTAATTACGCACATGTGACAATACCCAGGACCAAATACACACACACACACACTTGCAGTATACATATATGTATGAGTATTTAAGCCAGTTCGCAGGGTCAGGCTGAGGCTATACAAAGCTTAAGAGCTCTCTGATGATGCACCTGTGGAACTATGGATACGATATATGTATGATTGGAATACTGCAAAAACTTAAGCAATACTTAAACTTATTTGTTGTTAAAGAAGTTTCATAAAGATATAATGATAAAACAATAAAGCAACATATCAATAAATATCAACTATGAAGCTTTGCTAATTGTTCATTTATGTACCTCATAGATATATTGTTCAGTGTAGAGACAATCATTTTGCCTTGATATCCTGTTAATACCACAAATGTGACTAAAATTATGTTAAGCACTTAGCACTAAGGCGTCTAAGGCAACTAAATTGGATTGCAACCAAAGGCAGACGCAACGTTGATGGCATCGGCTCATTTATAAATCGACGACAGTAAATTATAAATGGGAATTACTATAACAGGCTTGTATGCAAAGCATGCAAGTCTCTCTCTCTCTGTCTGTGTGTGCCTGAATATCAACGCCTTTGTTAAATTGAGCCGTCGTTTCCCATTCACATACACATATACATAGACACACAGAGAGTCCTTTTGCGTGGGGCATATTAAAGTTCAAAAGGCAACGACAGGGAACAGGAACACAGAGACAAGTTTGCAGCTGGGAATGTGAAATGGCTGCAATAGCAGCAGCAGTCGCTTAGTGGGCGTTCAGCCAGAGTTGAACAGCGGCCAAAAAAAATGGCCTAAGGAACGACACAAACATACACACACACACACACACCGAACACACACAAACAGTTGGAGTTAAACACGCAAAAACGGCAAAAGGAATGTACCAAAAAAAAAAAAAAAGACAAAACCAATGTAACCAGTTCTTGTCAAGAAAGCTGGACTAGAAGATACTTAAAACTATTGATTTTATTTATTAAAAATTTTAACTTTCTCTATTTCTTGAAAATTAAATAGCTTTCGTGATTTTAAAGTGGTCTTGATGATATTTTCACATTTTTCCATATATGTAATGTTACAACTTTTTAAGGAATAAGTTAAATAATGCAAATTTAAAATTTGATTGTTATTGATATTAGGTAAATATCGGAAACAGAAATAAGTTATACAATAAAAACCTGTCTACGCAAGAAATTGTTTGTCTTTAGGTTAAAATTAGTTTGATAAAGTTTGTAAAATGAAAACAAAAACTTCAACTATAACTTTAAAGACCTGTTTAGAAGCTGAAGTGTAACTGATTTCCTATAACAAAATAAATGTCTGTTTATCTCCATATACCTCGCTTAAACCTATTAAAACACAGGGTATCAAAGCAACCATTGCGAGGACATTGGCATATGGCTAGGAACAAACAAACCAGATGCGAAAATAAAAAAGAAAAACACTAGATAAAAATGAGGCGAAAACGAAAACTCAAACCTTAATCCACAATAGATGTAAACAGTTCGTTTTTGAGGATTTGCGCTTAGTTGCGAACTAAAGAAACACAAAAAATAAAGAAAGAAAAAAGAAACGTGACACTCACGAAAAAGGAGCCGCGCGAAAAGCAAAAGATGGAGACAGCTGCTTCAGCTGCTTCAGCTGCTCTCGTGGATAAAGCTAAAGCTAAGGCTAAGGATGAGACTGAGACTGAGAATGAGGCTGAGGTTGCTTCAGCTACATACATATGTACATGTATGCGTGGATGTGAGTACGTAACGACGACAAGGTCGAATGGCTTAGGAAGTAATTTTAGCATTGTAAATCCTTTTCGAAAATTATAGCGACAGCCAGCTTGTAGTTAGTGCCAAAAATACAGGGTATGTGAGTAGAGGGGGGAATCTACAGTGTATACAGTTATCATAAGATCAAGCGAGCACACACACACACACACACAAATTGTGTTAGCTGAATCCAAGTGCAGGAAAATTGTTCACATACATATAAAACACACACATGCATAAATATACACTTGAAAAAGTCTGATTTCGAATGTTTTATGTTAAAGTCTTTGTTAGTCCTTATTAACTCTAAAGATAAGTCTTTATCTGATGAATCTACTTAAATATTATGGTATGGTTTATAGATGGACAATGACCTTTAATTTTAAAATTTACCCACTTGCAGATACATTTTAGACACCTATGAAGCTCACTTAAATGAAATTATTTAATTTACTTATCAATATTATAATTATTATTTAATAACAATTTTTACAAATAGTTTTTGAACATTGAAATTAAATACAAAAATTTATTTATTTTTTTTAATAAAACTTTCGTATAAATTTAAAGAAACAGAGAGATTACTTAGCGTGTAGAAGAAGTACGTACGCTTCTATAGACAAACGCGATAGTCAAGCGCGAAAAAATTTCATATGACATTTGAAAGGCTGCTCAGGAGAAGCTCAAGGCAGCAGTCAGAGCTACAGACAAGACTCTATAAAGTCTGGGATGAAAGAGGTAAAGTGCGAAGGGAGATTTTGGTTTTGCCACTGAGATATATAGACATACATATGTGTGTGTAGATGCGTACATAAATTTGGTGAGCGCTCTAGCAAAAAATAATGCATGCATTCCCAATTTCAAAGTGCCTTCATCTAAAATATGTGCGGCAATTCAAGCGCACACTTACACACACACACACACACACACATACATACATACTTACGCATATTACCTTATATGTAGCTTTATTTTGACATAATTCTTATGTGTGTGTGTGTGTGTGAGTGTGCCACAAAGTATGCAAATGGTATTTTAATGGATTCTTCAATATGGGGGCACTTCCAATAAGTTTGGCATTACGTTTGCTTACGTTATATGCCACTCAATGTTATGTGACTTTACGTAAGCTCTGCCAGGATTCAATTGGTTCTCGCATTACTATCTTACGTTACTTTGCTTACGCAATATAAGATTACGTAACGTCTAACATGTTCGGCCAAGCAATTACACAAATTATGCAAGAACTAAGTATGTAAAATAATATCTGGCGTATCGCGAATACGTAATATTGCTGAGAATTGCACGTTGAATGCAATTCCTTTTCTTTCAAAATGTCGAACGTAACAAGATTTGCGAAAATTGAATTGATTTTTAATGGGTTTTTTGGCAAAGTTTTAGTACGTTACGTAATTGAATGCTCAACCACTCTTACGTCATAATGTAGTTATAAAAAGTTGACACAAAGAAAAAAGTTTGTATTGTTAAATGATGATGATTTTAAAACTCCACAAATATTCTTATTTAAAGCAACAAATATTTTCTATGTAAAGTTAATTTTGTTGTTATAAAAATACCCGTATTGAACTTTTTATTTGTATATTCTTTCTGTGTATTTTGTATAGGCTGCAAGCTGTGTTGTTTAAAAAGTTGATGGGTTCTTCTGGACTTCCGGACAAAGTTCGAAAAATGTGGTTTGTTGTCTTTGGATTTGTTTTGCTGTTTGTTGTCTCTTTCACACATGTTGACATTTGCCATTTTTGTGGCTAGATTGAAAATTGCCAAAAAGTCGGCCAGGCGATGGCAACTTGATATTTTATTTGAATGCAATGGCCAAATTCCAAAACAAAATCTAGTCAGTAAACAAGTATGTAAAGATCTCAAAAATACCTTGTAAATCTATTTGGAGAAGTGAAAGGTATCTAAGGTATAAAGAGTATTAATATAAGTAGCTTGAGGTTTTCACTATATGGAATTTCAAGCAGAGTTCCTGGACTCTCATCAGAATGCTACCCATTTGGCGCATACGTGTAAGTACAGGGTATTTAAACCAAATCCAAGTAAATGCAGCTACGAATGACTGCAGCTACTTACTACGCCACACACACACACACACACACACACATGCAGTCTTGGCTGCACGGAGAGTTGCTCTGTGCCTGCCTGCTAACGGATTTACTTGTCTATATTGGCCAGATTACTTGTAGCCAAAGTCGATGCCTGACTGGCTAGAAACCCTTGTGAGTTATACTACGACGAAGAACTAGGTTCTTACTTCTGCTACTGCTGCTGCTGCTTCTTGATTTTTGTTGTTTTGGCCCCGGCGAGCTGTGGCAGCTGGTAATTGGTAGCTCTGCGCTAGCGCAGAAATAAAAAAAGAATATATTGTGCAGCGGATTGTGTATACGCCATGGGGCAGGAGAAGGATGGTTAGCTTAGGCCAACTGCTACAAAACTTGGATGAAAATATGAAACTTTTGCGCTGATGAGCAGAAGAAGCAGCCGAAGCAACAACAAAATATTTTTGCTCAACATAAAAGTATTCCAGCAATTTTTTCTTGTATTTATAAACTTGTGTTTTATGCCCCCCGAAAATTTACTTGTTCAAAAACGCGTTCGCCTCAACTTGGCCCAAAAATCTTTGGCATAGTTTAGATAGCGAGTAAGATAAAGGGGGGGGATGGAGAGTAAAGTATGCGTGGGGCTGTGGCAGGTGAAACTTGGAACACTGCCTTGCGGCCATTTGACAACACTACCACGTAGTATGAAGCGCCGTTTGACACATTTCCACAGGAATTAGTTATAGACTTAGACCTAAATTTCTTCTGCTCACAAATAGTTTACACAAAAGATGCGTTTGTTGATGGCTTAAATCCTATTCATACCAGAAAGTCAATTGTAAGCTTGGTTTAATTTAAAATCATGCAATTAAAAAAAGGTTTAATCAGCTAACAATTATTATAATGCTCTGAGTTCTTAATTAAAAACACACACCTTTAAAAAAGAATAAATAAATAAACATATCGACTTAATTTGTTTAATAAACAAATTTCAATTGAGTTACGTTTCCTGGAATTAAAAAACAACAACTAAAAACCATTCAACCGTTTATTAAAGTCCGAAAAAATACGATGTTATAATTGTGCAGCGGGCATTTACAATGCCAGAGTTGTCAGGGCTGCTGCACGTAATGCCATATTAGATTTAATTAGATGCTGCATCAAAGCTGACAGTGAACAATGCCAGAAGTTTTTTTCCTCTGCTTTATTTAACGATTTGAGATTTTTGGTATGAGAATAGAAAAAAATGTTGCTTGCTTTTTTGAGTAACTTTAAATTGAAATCATTTTTAAAGGTTCATAGCAACTTAATGCTTATTCTAACTCATTTCTAACCTTTTTAGTCAGTGTATCTTTTAGTCGCCCACTTAACAACACATTTATTTTGTTTTCCAGAATTTCACATAATTTAGCAATCAAATCGCAGCTCATAACAATTTATGGGCATTGTTAGTTGAAATTCGTGCAAATCCTCACATAATTTATAAACTTGTTAAAAGGGCAAGCGATTTTAATTTAATTAAATGCCCAAACAGACATGTTTACATAAATATCCTATTTAAATCTACATATACTACGTACATATATACATACATACATATGCATATGTATATGTATGTCTGTTTATATTTATATCATCCAACCGGATGCTGGCAACAAAATGCAAAATGGGCGATAGGCGGAAACCGCGAAACCGCACGCCGGAAAACTAAGCATACCGAAAGAGAGTGGCGTGGGGGGGGGAGGGGGGAGGAGTGTGGGGCTTAGGCCAGCTTGTTTTTGGGGCCAGCTGGCAACTCGTTAGCGCTTAACCGGGCCCAAATGCTATGCCAAATATCAATATTGACATTAATTTGTGCGGCCCATAAGCTTTGTACAAAGCCCGTCCTCACCCCTCACCCCTCACCCTTTGCCCCTTCCATCACCTGGTGGCTTTTCAGTGAAAGTGGCTGCTGCATCTCGTCTAACTCGTTGCCAGTTGCCAGGCAGCCAAAAGGCAGTGTGCATTAGCCCATATCGTATATCATATGCCCAGCCACTAAAAAAATCCCTCTTGCCTTCCGCCCCCCCCCCACGTTCATAGCAGAGCCCAAAAGAAAAGGAGCAAAACCATAGAAAATGAAAAATGCCGCAGGGTCGCTGGGGCTTTTTTTTTTTTAAGGAGTTTTGAGTTCGGTTCCTGGTTCTGGGTTTTAGAGTTCCAGGGAACAGGTTTGGGTTGTCTAAGTTGCCACAGTTGATAGTTTTATGGGAAAAAGTGCGCGAGCGAAGGAAGTTGCTTGAACTAGCTAATACCCTGCAAGGAGGAGCCTATAATAAGCCTTTTACTAAGCGTCCATTTAAATTGCAATGATAAAAGTTAGTATTAATTACATAAGTTGCTATTTTTCTTCCATATTCTATTGAATTTCACAAAATATTTGAGGTTAGGTTTTTTCTTTACATTCTTAACATTTTTCCATCTTTCATGGCATTAAGCATAGAATCCCACTGAGAATATAATACAATATATACACAAAACTACAGGGTGTTCAAAAATATAACACATTTTTTTTCTTTCGCATAGCAACACAAAGGAGTAGAAACAACTGCAAAGCATTTGCATTAGAGGCAATAGCGAAGGCGTAAACTTCAGCCAAAAATGGTGGGCGTGTCATACATATATATATATTGTAGATGTAGATGTGAAAGGGGGGTGTGTGTGTGTGTGTGTGTGCAGGTCACCGTCGAGGTTATTATCATGTTAAAACTGCAAAATGCAATAAGTTAGCTGGCAAACCGCGTTTTGGCCAAAAGGGGCTCAGGCAGCAGCCCTGCTGGGCCAAGATTTATTTAGTGCACTTTTTTTTTTAGTTTTGGTTGTTGTTGTGTTGCCCTTTAAGAAAAAAGGTATGTGCAGAAAATGTTTCTTGAAGTATGAATTGCAGGTTTCAGTACTTAAATTAAGTTTGAAGCATTTGCAGTGTCTAAGTAATGAAAATTATGGCGAATTTGGCCACAGACAATGTGTCATCAGTGACTGCTGGTGCTTTTGGTTTGAACGAACAACAAGAAAAGTCATTATCATTAACATTATCAGAATGTTTGCAAACGCAAAAGATGGCAACGCTGGCACAACAACAACCGTAAGCAGATTTCGTTTGTTTGTTTGCCTGTCCTCGTTATGTAATATTCATAATATTCAAGTTTTTTTTTTTTTTTCGGACACTTTGCCCCATTTGGGCTTCATTAGGGGTAATTTCGAGTGTCATTTGCATGCAGTACAAGAAATATGCTTCTCTTCTGCTCACCCTGCCCACAAATGAGCATGAAATGAAGAAAAAAAGAGAGCCGCTTTTGTAATGGCAATTTAATGGGTCCAACAGCGATCATTATTATTGTCGAAAAGTTTACAATGGCAACTGTAAAAAGTAAAGTCATACCTATTGACCTATTGTACAAACGTAGTAGTATCTAAAGCAAGTTTCAATATCTTGTAAAATAAACGTAATCAAATTGTGTTTCCATTTCCAGCCAACAGGATCATAGTAGTAATTACTATTAATATACTACACTCAAGTGTTATACACACATACTACAACAAACAAGTAGTACACTAGGAAACTTGTTACTCAACGAAGAGAGAAATATGTACGTTGAAAAATTGCTTATGAAATTAATCAATGCAAATTGATTGGACAAAAGCGTATAAAGAACAAAGGTGTGTGATGATGGGAGGAAGGACAGGCAGGACATGCTCAGGACATGGCCTGTCAACACATGTGGACGAGAGAGATAGAGAGAGGGAGGGGGCGTGGCATGTGTCCAAAACTAACTTACAATGCATTTGGCTCTTTGTTGTGTGTCTGTTTGTGTGTGTATGTGTGTGTGCGGGGAAAGAAGGTAATTGAGAAGGATGGCAGAGAAAAACTTGAACCAAGTGCAGGTAAATTTAATTATGGCATAGCACAACGTGCAATAGAATGAGATAGACTACTAGAGAGAAAGCAAGAGCAAGTTGAGAGCTTGCAAAAAGGACGAAGGACCAAACAGCGAAGAATGTGCATTTATCAAAGCGAAAGAAGGGTTTACGTGGCGGGGGCGGGGGGCTGTGGTGGGTGGATGGGTAACCATTCACAGCTGATGACAACAGCCAAAAAAAAGAAAAACTCCGTTCTAATTACGGCGGGGTCAAGCCAACCAAAGGACGAACGGGCAACGGGAACGAGAATGGGACACTTGAAAATTGGTTCACTTTGTGATCAAGGAGCCCGAGCCGAAAGTGCGCTTACAAGTGGTTCAGTTGCACCACTTCGCTTGCAGCACACTGTGGCTCAAACATAATTTGCTCTTCAAGTGCTATTTACTAACGAATATTTTTTTACTCGTTATTTTATTTTGTAGTTATTGAGTCAATTTAAAATATAAGTATGTATATGCAATAAATGCACTTTAAAGGGTAGAAAACAAATTTATTTCAGCTTATTTTCTTTTATTCTTTTAATAACTACAACTATTATTTTAAGCGCAACTCTACACACACTTAATCATTCTTGTTAGTCTGTTCTAAAAATCAAATAATCTTCACAAAAATGCAATATCTCGAACAAAGTTCTTAACAAATTAACTAAACAATACTCTGTTGCCAAACAAAAGTTGGTCTTGAAGAGAAAAATATTAAAATAAAAATATACACATACATATTTTGCACTTTTGGTTCAAATTTGGCTAACATGCTTATTTTGGTTCAAATAAATTTGTATGCGTTTATTGTTCAATTTATTACTAAAATACAAAAATAAAGTAACAAAGAGAAGAACAAAATCAGTGTGTCAATTTATTGCAAACAATTACTGTATACCCAATTTAATTTTTTACAGACAAAAAAAAAAAAAAAAAAACAGTGTATAGAAACTAATTTCATGTAGAGCTGCTGCAAATAATCCGGTGCGGCAACTAATCAACTCGATTTGCATTCCATTCATGTTGACCGCATAATTAATTTGCTAAAACTGTAATTTGGAATTTAAATTATATTTGATTTTTATTATTTAACATTTCCGAATATTTACGTTGACCGCTTTTAAGCTAGCTTGGTTTTTCCTATGAATGTATGGATGTGCACACAATTAATTAAGCTGCCTTGTAAAGTGCAAAGTGAATGCCAGCTAATACATAAACTAGATTAAAATTGCATTCATAATGCATTCCACGAATACAATAAAACAACAACAGCACAAACAAACAGCTAATAACTATTGTTGTTTAAATGTACAACATTTTCGAATTAAAAGCCATTATGTTTAGTTATGGCAGGCTTTTCAAATTATATTATTAAACTACATATATGCAAATACGACTTTAGTTTTTGGTATGAGTTTATTTTGGCAGCATTTATTTAGTTTTCCGAGGTTCAAAACTTTACTAAGTTATCATGCAGGAATAGCCACAAAAATTATAATTTTCTGTGGCAAAAAGGCGGTCAGCCGGGGAGAGAATTTTGTTGTGTTTTTTTTGTCTCTCGGAGCAATTCTCACAGGTTGTTTTTATCATCATACACAATGATATTATTTACTAAGGTGCCACTTTCAATTTCATTTCAACTACTTAATCTAGTACTTAACATTTCTAACTTTAGACTTAAACATACTAGTGTTGAATTGGTTGGCTATTGTATATAAGTTGCATATCACAATTAGTTGTTGGGGATGTGACCAACCCGTTGACCTGTGAGACGCTCGACCGCCCGAAGTAAGACGAAATCGGAGCGCTATTTAAGTTGCCATTCACCGAATCAGATGTTGGGAATTACAAGCTGTAATGGACAATGACCAGTGCAAGTAATTTTTTCATTGCATAATTATTTGGGCAAACATTCAAAAGCAATTAAATTAGATTTATACCTTCTTTTCTTTTAAACAATAACAAAATAAGGTATTTAATATATTATAAAGATCATCAACATCTAAAAAAAAGAATTCTAAGCGAAATATAAAATATAGCTGTGTTAAGTCATTGTTTTCACTGCGGGGATTTGAACCTTCACCCTCCAAGCACTAATTGAAAAAAAAAAATACAAAAAAAAGGTGTCGCTTAAGCTGGGCTTTGAACCTGCAAAACGATGCTTTGCTTTCCTGCACTCTACCCACTGAGCTATATAAACAAGCTGTGGGTTAAAATTAAAAAAAAAAAAAAAAATGTACACAATGGCTACGAAAATGTTTCCGATCTACCATATTATTCGGTTTATCTTTGCATAAACTTTTAAAGACTTCATATGTATTGAGCATTCAAAAAACAATTATTTAACCTAGTAAACACTCTTTCATTTTAATACTTCTTTGTACCTTTTATCTCTCCTCCTAATAAACTTTCTTTTGTCTCTCTCTCTTTCTCTTTTTGGTTTTTTGAATACAATGCAGATTGCTGCAATGACGTCACGTCCTTTAAGATGATTTGCAATGACACAATTTAGCAGAACGCAGGACTGGAGACGGGAGGCGGGTGGGGAATGGGAATGGGGAATGGGAGGAAAGGATTTGCCTGCCTAGCGGGAGCGCAACTTTGTTCAACTCATTTGTAATCATTTGGGCGTTAAATTTTTTGGCGCATTCATTGCGCTCTTGCTGTTAGACTAACTACTACACCTACACACACACACACACACACACACACACACACACAAAGAGAGAGTGGGAAGAGGGGAGAGGGGGAGGACGCTGCGACTGCTGTCGCTGTTGTTTTTTACAGCCTTCATAAATCTTAATTTTAGCGCATGCAGCAAGCAACGCAACAAAAATGGTCGACAAAGATGGCCAGGAAAGTGTGGTGGAATAAGAGAGAGAGAGAGAGAGGTGGTGGGGGGAAGGAGGGGGCGGCAGGAAGTTGGGTTGGCTGGCAACGTGACTCGTTTTGAAGTTCTGAGCTGCACTTTTGACGTTACCAGCTGCCTCACAGCCGACGGGTGTTGCTGACGACGGGCAGGGGGAGGAGGAGTAGGATGACGATGACGCGTCGGATGGATGGATGAGCTAACTGAAATTTGTCGCAAGACAACAACAACAACAACAACAACAACTGTGAGACGGCTGACAGCCAAAAATGTTACAAGTTTTCGTCGCGTTAAATTTAATGCTCGGCTCGCTTTTGTTTTTATTTTTTATTCTTATTTTTTGCAAGGGGAGCTGGCACCCCTAAGGGAAAGTGCCACACACACACACACACACACAGACAAACTGTGCCAACACAAAATATTTTGGTCTGAGACAAAGATAGTGATAGAGAGAGAGAGAGAGAGAGGGTGGGGGACAGGGTGTATTGTCGGTGCTGTGGCCCTAAGGGTCGACGACGCCGTCGCCGATGTTGGCGCATCGAAACGCATTTTGAAAGCTTTTAGCTGTTAATGTGGCATAAATTTGTCTTATGACTGTTTTTCCATCTCGCTCTCTTAGTGTGCGGAAATTGAAAAAAAATCGTATTCAGGCATCAACAAAGTGGCCCACAAAAACCAAAAAAAAAAAAAAAAAAAACACAAACTCAAAACGAATTCCGGGCTCAAGTCATTTGGGAAGCTGGCAGACTGAATGGTAAGGGGCACTATTGGCATGCAACGTGTTTTATGCAACAAATGCGTTATTTTTGTATGTATGTTTTTTATTATTGATTTACATTTCTCATTTGCATTTTTTATACAATATATTGTATTATAATAATACCACTATTTTTTCCCTCTTACCACAAGAGTAAAAGGTAGCTGTGGCATAAAAGTGAAACTTGTACAAACTTGTAACGTTTACTTTCGATTAGTAGCTGTTACTGGAACCGGATAGCTGACAACATGTTTCGTTTCGGTGGCAATTACATACATACCAAGAAGCAGAAGCAGAAATTGAGATTGATGACATGTCAATGAAATTTATTGACACGACAAAAAAGCACGAAGCGAGAGAGAGAGAGAGTGAAACGTTATTTATACTTAAATGTTATGGCATCTCATACTATACGAATACAAACAAACAGTGAGGTTATGTTCTATGTTGAAAGTGAGCATCAAATTGACTAATTTGTGTGAAACGAATTTTGATTTGTTGTTTGCCTCGAAAAAACGTTGAATAATGAATAATGAGTATCCGCCTCCGTTCCCCTTCCCCTTTCCAGCCGACTACCGGCTTTCAGCTAACGCTAATTAAGATGACGTTGCCTAAATTGAGAAAATCAATACTTAAGCGAGAGTGCTTTCAAAATAAATAAAACAATTTTGTGGCTTTTTAAATGTATTAAAATCTTAAGACCGTCATAAAAAAATAAAATAAAACAATACTTTTTTTTTTTGTGGCAAAAAGGCGGTCAGCCACAACACAAGGAGCAGTCTACAGGTTTTTGTTAACCCCTTAACATATGTTGACCTTCATATGTTTTGGTGGTTTTTTGTATTTGCTGGTCCAAATACAACAAACTTTTGCGCTTACAAGGCTAAGGGATGGGGTATATGTACAAACATTGTCACAATTAATTGTTGGGGATGTGACCAACCCGTTGACCTGTGAGACGCTCGACCGCCTGAAGTAAGACGAAATCGGAGCGCTATTTAAGTTGCCATTCACCGAATCAGATGTTGGGAATTACAAGCTGTAATGGACAATGGACAGTGCAAGTAATTTTTTCATTGCATAATTATTTGGGCAAACATTCAAAAGCAATTAAATTAGATTTATACCTTCTTTTCTTTTAAACAATAACAAAATAAGGTATTTAATATATTATAAAGATCATCAACATTTAAAAAAAAGAATTCCAAACGAAATATAAAATATAGCTGTGTTAAGTCATTGTTTTCACTGCGGGGATTTGAACCTTCACCCTCCAAGCACTAATTTAAAAAAAAAATAATACAAAAAAAAAGTTGTCGCTCAAGCTGGGCTTTGAACCTGCAAAACGATGCTTTGCTTTCCTGCACTCTTCCCACTGAGCTATATAAACAAGCTGTGGGTTAAAATTAAAAAAAAAAAAAATTTACACAATGGCTACGAAAATGTTTCCGATCTATTATTATTTGGTTTATCTTTGCATAAACTATTTAAAGACTTCATATGTATTGAGCATTCAAAAAACAATTATTTAGCCTAGTAAACACTCTTTCATTTTATTATTTGGTTGTACCTTTTATCTCTCCTCCTAATAAACTTTCTTTCCATTGCAATGCATTGCAATGGACAGTGCAAGTAATTTTTTCATTGCATACATTTTTGGGCATGCAGTCAAAAGCGAGTTCATGCTTTATTTATGCTTTTAATAAAATAATGTATTTCATCTTTGGAAATGATCGTCAGCATGAAGAAGGGGTTCCAAAAAAAAAAAAAAATAAAACAAAAAAAAAGACTGTTTAGTTTATTATGTCATTGGGTTTGAAAAATGCAAAAAATAAAGCAATGTTCTTCAACCTGGGATTTGAACTTGCAAAACGATGTTTAACATTCCTACACCCTACCCACTGAGCTATAGAGCCTTAGCTTAAATTAAGAATGGTTTACAGACTTTTGAGACGATAAATATAACACTTGACATTGCACATTGCACACACACACACACACACACACAAACACGACATTCAATTAACACATTACTAGTTTTTAAGTGCAAGTCGATTAAGTTGTCAACAGTTGTGGCTGTCAAGTCCACCTTGGCCCATTTCTCTTGACCCACCCAACTGGACAAGTCCAGACTTGATTGCGCAACAATCGCCATTAATGTTAATATGTATACATAAAAATTTATATGCCTGGAATTTCTCGCTCATTAACTTCAATTTAAATGCCACTCAATCGAATTGTAAATGCTGAGTATTGAATATATTTCACAAGATATTTAAGCATGTTCTGTGATACTTTAACTTAAACTGAATTAACTATTTTATGTGTGTGTGTGTTTTTGTTTTTTTTTTTACGTGCGTTTAATTGATTGACTGAATGCCAAAATGTTAAAATATATCTTGTTAAATTCGGGGCATGAAGATGATTATGACTTCAAAGTTTTATTTTTATGATACGGTATAGTAAAAAAGGAACAATTTTCAACTTTCATCAAACTTTAAAGCCAGTAAGTATGTGTTTTGTTTTAAGCCAGGGTATGTGCTACTCGATCAACTACTTTGATCAGTTCTCGCGCTTGTCCATCCCGATGATATTTAAAGTCAGCCAAAAAATAAAATACAAATAAACTTGTGAATACAAAAACTTTTCATTATTTATTTTGCGTTCATTCACCCGCCACCCCATCCCTCCCCTACACTTATACCCTCTCTTTTTGAGTAAACAATTTACATTTAGAATTTTGCTTTCAAAATTAGTTCATTATTGTTTGTTTTGGGCTTGTTTTGTTTCACTCGCTGTTTGTCTGATTTTATATAAAAAACAACATGAAACTTTGAAGAGCCACGCCCACTGCATTTTGCACGCCACTCAAATATTTCGCTTTTCTCTGCATTCAGCTTACAAATTAATTAATTGCTGCCATATGCAAAGTAAACAGCATTTTTATAGTGTAATCTCACTAGAATTCAACACACACACACCCTCGAGTATACATATGTATATGTATTTGGCCATCAAATAAATAAATTCCAGGCGTCATTCTTTCGAATGATGCACAACATTATTATAATTGGTGCCTGGTTTGCAAATGCGAAGCAGATTATCTTATTGTATATGCATATAAATACTTAATGATGTAATATAGCTGACTAACAAATACCCCATCTGATAGGTTGTACATTAGGCACTCTGTGTGTATTTTATTGTATTATTTTATTAGTGTTTAAAAAAAAAACAGGACTGCTTATGAAATGTTATAATATCATATTTCAGGGTATGGCAATATTTTAAATATTTTAATTGTTAGCTTGTTGTAATGTTGGCGTTTATCATTTATGATTGATTAATGCGATGCCTCATAGCAGCAATTTATGTGTAAGTACAGTTAAATATGTGTGTATGCATGTTACATTAAAATAACAGCCACAAAACAAAAATTAATTATCTTTGGTTCACTTCAAGGCGGTCAGTCGGATGCCCACGGAGCGTTTTTGTCTTCTTAGCCCTCACCGACTCAGCTGTTGGGAATTACAAGCTGCCATGCACATCTATTTTTTATTGCATACTTTTCAGGGCATACACTCAAAAGCAATTACATTATGTTTATGCATTTATCCTACAAACTAATGTAAAAATAAAGTATTTGCTACATAATAAAAATTATCGACATTTAAAAAAATAAATATAAAGAAATATATAATATTGCTGTGTCAAGTAATTTTCTTCACGGGGATTTGAACCTGCACTCCACCAAGCACTAATTTTTAAAAAATACAAAAAATAAATCGTTGTCGCTCAAGCTGGGATTTGAACTTACTTATTGATGCTTTACGTTCCCGCACTCTACCCACTCAGCTATAGAGCCAAGTCGTGGGTTGAAACTAAAAAACTCTACATAGCAGCCAATAACTAACATTATTTAAATAATGAGTAAAATCAGTTGTCATTTTTTAACCGACTTCAAAAAAGAAGGAGGCTATCAATTCGTCTGTATTTTATTTTTTTTTGGCGTTGTTACCTCAGAACTGCGACTGGGTAAACCGATTTTGATGATTCTTTTTGTATAACTCTTAACTTTGCATATGTATATTTCACGGTTTTTGAGCTAGAGTTGCCAGAGCTGCAATTATTTTTTTTTTTTACTTTGTAGTGCACTTTAGTCATATTGAAGTTTGTTTTTTTTTTTGTTAAAATTGTTGTTTATTAATATTTTTTAAATTTAATTTTTTTTTAATATTTGAACATGAAAACAATGTAAGCTGTTATTTTGCGCAGGTGCAGCCAGTGTAGCTGTGTTTTTTAGCTTGTTTGAAATTTGGCGCTCTCGCAACATCGAAATGTTGCGGCAGCAATGTTGCGGAGTGTTTGAAGCGCATGTGCGCTGGCATCATTGTTGCCATGCGCTTGTTTTGATTTGTGTGTGCTCGCCTTGTTTATGTTTATGAGACACAAACTGCCACCCCTCTATTTTCTAACGACAGGTGGTTGTGTGCGCAAGTGTGTGTGTGTGCGAAAGAATATTTATGCATGGCAGTTTCTCAGTGTCGCCAGTATCCAACTCTTTCCAATGCTTTCCTACCTCCCTTCCCCCCCACCTTCCGGCCGAGCACCTTTTGTGTTTTTGCTGGCGCCAAAGTATATTTTGATTTCATCTGCCAGCCAGCTCTGTGTTGTATGTGAGTTGTTGTTGTTGTTCCATGCTGCAGCAATTGTTTATTTGGCACAGCTTTTAAATCGCGGCTGTTGCGAAAAAAAAAAAAAAAAATTTATAAAATATTATAACAAATTAAATCAAAAAAATTCCGAAATATGTAAGATATGAAATATTTAATCAATTTTTTAAAGAAATTCACAAAATACAAATCTTCTGTTATTTTTATTATTATAATTATTTATTATTAGTAATGCATAAAAACAATGTCTTTTCCCTAAACTCTAGAAAAGCTTTTATTAAAGCTTAGAAATTAACCAAAAAAATATGCAATGCAGTATTCTCTGCTGTAAGATTTTTACGCTTCATATTTAAATAATTTTTTGATATTCAAATTCAGACTATTGTAAAAAGAAAAACAATACGAATATCAGCTCATCAGATCCTTGCTTGAAACTCTCCAGGGCCTCTTTCTGCTTATCAGATTATTGGGGCATCTTCTTTTTTATTTTGAAGTGTGCTTTTTCTAATTTTATGTTGCCTGGTTGGCTGGCTACCTTTCCACCTTTCTTTCAGCTGCCACCAGCTACTAGCCACCTGCCACATGCCACATGGACCGCCTGAGGCTATGCAGCATAATTCGTTTTGGCTGCCGTTGCAGCAACCTGCTACTCTGCCCCAAGCTTCCAGCTCTGGTTTTAATCCGCTTTAAGGCCTTTGCGTAGACGCATACCTTCTCTTACCCCCCATCCCCCTTGCCCCATCGAGCTAAAACTTTAAAACATAAATACATAAATACTCTTGACAATAACCGACTTCAAAAAAGAAGGAGGTTATCAATTCGTCTTTATTTTTATACCCCGAACCCATAAAATGGGTTATGGTTTTGTGCAAAAGTATGTAACGGCGGGAAGCATCTCGACCTTTAAAGTTATATATTCTTGATCAGCATCAACAGCCGGGTCGATATAGCCATTTCCGTCTGTCCGTCCGTCCGTCTGATTGTATGAACGCGTCAATCTCAGAGACTATATATAGCTAGAAACTTCAGATTTTCCACATAAGCTCATCTAAGCCATATGCAGTACAACTTTGTTTCTGATTTTCGATAACTATTTCCGTTTCCGATATACACATGTGATCGATAACATAAAAATATCGAATATCGAATAAGAAAAACTTGATACAAAATAATGAGAATCTGTAAAAATTTCATCGAAATCGGTTGAGAAACACCATAATATCGAAGATTAAAGTTTAGTCACAGATGCAAGCAGAATATGACGTACGCGTTAAGGGTTAAAGGTTAAAGGGTTCGGGGTATCTCCTTGTCGGGAAATATCGATTAGAGCCTTCTTACTTGTGTTTTTTTTGGCGTTGTTACCTCAGAAATTGCGACTGGGTAAACCAAATTTTGATGATTTATTTATTTACTTATTTCCGGTTTTTCTTACTTCTAACATGGTTCTTAAAAATCATTAATTGTAGTAAAATGTAAATAATAATAAAGAAAACTATTTTTCAACCTTAAAAGCATGAGCTTGATATGTCTTCTACGTATAAGTCACTAGAGTATTCTTTTTCGTTCTAATCTTCAGCCAGATTAAAAGTCATGTTTTTAAACTATGTATGTTAGGGCATTCAGTAAATTATTTTGTTGGTTTTTAAAAGTACTAGTAGTGAATTCAATAAACGCTCCTGCTCAAAAGTGTCAGTTACTCTCAAAAAAAAAAAGAGAAAGTTCAATGACCACTGCCGGAAGTAACAACACATACATAAGGAGAGAAAGAGAGGGGAGAAAGCTGAAACGATTTTCTTCCTTTTTCTGTGCTTCCACCTTTTAGTCATTTGACACAAAGCTTAATTACTGAGCCGCCAACTGAGGCTGAAACAACAACAACAACAACGACGACGACGACGTTGAAAAAGCGTTGAGTGCACTTGAGGTAATTTGATTTAATTGTGCGTGCTGCTACTAACAACAACTACAGCAAACAGTTCAACAAACAAACACACACACACACACACACACTCAACTATAGCTATAGCTGGCAACTTCATGATGTATGTGTGTGTGTGTGTGTTGTGACCGAGGCTCAAAAGAAATTTACAAGTGTGCGTTTCTCTGCTTTTTTTTATTGTTTTATTTTTTTTTTTGCCAAGTTCACAACTCTTGAACTTTGGCCCCGGCCAAGAACAAGAACAAGAACAAACTAGCAAAGTGGCAACTGGCCGCCTACTCAAGAAGGAGCCTTTCTTACTCCACTTGAACTAGCACAAAACGTCAACTTGTTTCTTCTCTTGTTATTGTTCTTGTTGTTGAGGTTATGAGGTTTATTAACTCAAGAACTATTGTTGGAGGTTTGTTTCCAGTATTCAGTTTGGTGACCATAACATAAGTTTGAGTTTTTGCATGAATTTATAAATAAATTTGCCTTTAGACTGGTTAACTATAGTCAGATCGGACAGTATATACCATTTTAGAAAATATCTCATACTTATTTAGGTAAAGAAAGTGGTGAAGAGTATAAATAGAAGTTGAAATAATCTCCAAAACTATTATGAAACTTGCAATACTAACTCTTAAAAATTGAAAAATAAATCAGAAATGTGTACTATTGATTTTTACATAATTAATTAAATTAACATTAACTGCGCCGTTATTTGTAATAAATTTAATGGTGACAATTTTCTAACTCTTTCCCTTTAGTATTTTTATTTCATCTGGCAGTTTATTAAATGGGATTTTAATCGGCTGTAATCTTAAAATTGCTATAGTTTTTACGTGATGTTGTAATAACTTTTTATGTGTGATTTGGTTTTAAAGTTTTTTACTTCATAATTATAATTTTTTGCAATTTATTTTTTGTTTATTATCATAAATCGTCAACGCAATGTTTGTAATGCATAATTTATGACACTTTCATGTGGTTTGTTTGCTTTTATTTTCAATTTTGTTTTTTTCTTTTCTTTTTTTGTATGGTTTTTTCCCTCTGTTTTTTGTTTTTTGAGCTGTGCAAATTTATGAGTTGCTAGCATTTCCATTTCCGTTTTCCGTTTGCAATTAGGCATACGGCAAACGAAGCAGAAATCTCAACAACAATAACAACAACAATCATTGCGCTAGAGATCCTTATTATTTAACAATTTTAATAATGATTCAAATTAAGTTGCGATATTAAAGTCATTTATTAGGGCAGCAATTGTTGCTCCTTTTCAACTTTAAAAACTAAACAACTGAACCAACGCAGAAATATTCCGTCCATCCCCCGCTCTTTCAGGCTCATTGTCCTGCGGCTTATTTATTAATAATGCATGCGACTGCATTTACATAAACAGCGACACAAACAAGAGTGCGGAAGCAGGGGAGGGATGGCGGAGGGGCGTGGCAGTCGCGACGCGGTCAACGATTTACACATGGCAAACAAACGGTTTCACAATTTTAGACAATGTTGCAGACCTGCCACACAACACAAAATAGAACACACAGCGACAACAACAGAAAGCTGCTAGAGAGAGAGAGAGAGAGAGAGACAAAGATAGTAACAGACATTAAAATCAAGAAACAATAAAAAAATATATATACACTCGAAAAAATATCTCTGTGTCATGGGGCTTTAATACTTCATATTAATAAGTCAAGCAAAAAAAAAATTATTTTAAATTTTCTTGGCCAACGTTTCTTACCTCAATAATAATAATGTACATGATCAAGAAAAAAATATGAGTTTTAGCTTTAATGCCAGATTATCAAGAAAGAAAAAAAGGAACGAAACGCAAGAAATCTTTAAAGCAAATCAGTCCTTTAAGCTTTCGGTTCAACAGTTTGATAACTTCTCCTTCAGATAACTTATCAAATTAAGCAATTAAACTTAACACGAGGAAACTCGTGTGTTCATGCCCAAACCTAAAATTGATCTTCCCACACACATTTTCTCCACCTTTAATAGAACAATTGTCTAAATTTCTCAGTCAAGTTAACTGTTGGAATTCGCAGTGTTTGCCGTTTGCCTAGCTTTCAAAATGATATTTGAATTCAAACGCTTAATTTATGCATTAATTGCATATTTTGCGCTACAATGCTACACAAATGCATATGCCGGAAAGGGGGGGGGGGTTGGGCGGAAAGCTCTTGTACGATTTATGGGGCGTTATTATTGTTGTATTGGCATTGGCCCGAAAAAGTATGCAACGCATTTCATTTAGATAACCGCAAATATTTACCACAAATGAATTCGCATCACATTTGTAACGTGACAAAATTCGCCACGAATGATGCTTCCCTCCGCCCCACCCCCCTCCTCTAAGCCCACTCGCAAAACACGAACTTGATATTACAGTAAATTACACACACATGCATACATACATACATATGTGCAGGTGCACGCGTGCGTATTTACAATATTTGATGCATACTTTTCAGCATAATTTATGCATTTCAATTGCATTTGACGGAACGGCATCGTATCGCATTTGCAATTTATTTTGTTCGCACGGATCTGGAACAAAAAAAAAGTATTTTTTTCCCTTTCTCATTTCTATAGAGATTCTGTAGTAATTTGGCTTTAGTTTTTATATTTTTGGTATTGTTTTATCCATATGCAAATTTCAACACGACTGAACATGAGAGTTATATGTTTTAATTTAGTTTTTATGGCCCCTCTGAATGTGCTGCCAATTTCACAATTTGATGTGATGTTTATTGTGCATTTTCTGCATTGATATATATTTTAATACAGTTCAGTTTTGTGAGCTGTTAATAATTATTGATGGCAGTTAAGTTTTTTGACTGGTTTTCACTTTTAAATGTACGCTTATATATTTTATAAAATATGTTATAAATTTCTAATGTCGTCAATTGATGATTCTTGAGTTTAAGTTTAGTTAGCCATAAATCGACCAACAAGGCCAATTAATCAGGGCTAGTTAACAACAACAAAAAAGTCAAGATCAGGCCGACTGCATTTTGAACTTGAATAACCTCGAGGAATAAAAACCCAGCGGCGGCTAACAAAAGCGACAAGACAACAACACCAACAACAAGGGCAAAAAAAGTGGAAGCAGTTTTAAGTGTTGAAGAGAAAAGTGAGCGAGAGAGAGAGAGAGAGAGAGAGTGGATGTGCGAAGAGAGCGAGGACATAGGGGACAAGCATCAAGTGACATTTGAGCAAAGACAAAAAGTCATTATCAAGGCGACAGAAAGAACAGAACAGAACAGAGAAGACCAGAAACAGAACATGTATGGTAGGGGAGGGGCGGTGAAGCGGCTTGCGACGCGACTGGCGACAAAACAGAAAATCATGCATTTTGGTTTTCTAGCCGTTGTTGTTGTTGTTGTTGTGTGGAGCATGTGGAGCATGTGAAGCACGTGGCTTCGTTGTCGCCATGTTTGTTGCCTTTTCCGGCATTTTGTTTACGATTTTTGCCTGCAAATCCTCTAGCTCAATCTGCCCCTACTCTCTCCTTCCCTACTCTCTTTTTCTGCCTCCCTTTTTTTAAGCGCCCGCAGCAGCACCCACTTGTCTGGATTTGCTTGGGGTCTGAAGTTGGCGTCAGTGACGGCAGTTTGCCCTGAACGATTTTCACTTGTTTTATGTCCGTTGGCTTCTTTTTTTTTTTTTTTTGTGTTGTTGTGCGCTATTTGAATACTCTTTTCCAGTGAAGAGAACATTGCCAAGTGCAGAAAGTCAAGAAGAAAATGATAAAGCAACATTTCCCTTTTAGCCTCAAAATGTATCCAATTGCAGCTGCATTTTAGAAAAATCTAACCATATTCTATTATATCAAGCAAAAATTTAATCGCTTTCTCTCAAATTACAAATTAATAAATCTATTCTAATTTTTGTGTGGTTTGTTTGTGTCTCCGTAAGAGTATTAGCTCATCAGACATTACAACATAATTATGACAACTTTTTTTACAATACATGTTTTTTTTTTTTTTTTGAAGAGAAAGCAACTAGCTTCGCCTTCTGTTCAACGATCTTTCCGCCAGCTTTTGTTTCCTTTAAGCCACCAAGTGCAATTGTCATAAAGTGTCATTGGCTGACGACGTCGCTGCTTTTGTGTGTGTGTCTTGTGTGTGTGTGTGTGTGTGTGTGTGTGTTGTTGATGCGGTGAATCAACTTAAATGAGTATCCGCTTTATAACTACAGAGAAAGGAACCAGAGGGGAGGGGTGACAGCAAGAGGGGGTGTTGTCAGTGGACTTTTTAGCTGCAGTCGAGAGGAAAAGCAATTGGCTTTGTGCGCGATTTAGCTTTGTGTTGTTTTCCACAGCAGCCCAGCCCAGAAGGAAGCAAGCTTCAGAGAGGAGCTGTTGTTGTTTTTCTCTACTTTTCTCCCTTACCTAGCCGGGAGCAAGCCAAAGGCCGGCCGACCACTTAACTACAGAAACCAGGCGACTAGGAGTCGAGTCGAGTCGAGTCGAGCGTTGAGTTGAGTTGAGATGAGATGAGTTCAGTGGAGCCAGTGCAGTGGCTAACAAGTCGATGGATGACTCAGTCAGGCTTTTGGAGTACGAGTGCTTATGATGTTCGTCAAAGGTAGTCAAAGAGCAACAGATTGTTAGCAAAACAGTTAATTTCGACATTCTGGGAATGAAAAAAAATCGAGATAAAAATAGTGTATGAAACAGCTCTTAAAATAAAACTCAAATGAAAACTAAAGAAAACGCAAGCAAAATAGTTGAACTCAGCTTGTTTTCAAAGATATAATCAGTTAAAAAATAATTTCACAATATTTTAAAAGCTTTAATGTGATGATTGAATGGAGTAAAGTTAAACAAGTAAGAAGGCTCTAGTCGAGATTTCCCAACTAGGAGATACCACGACTTTCATATGATATATGATTCCTTATAGCATCCTTAGCATACTATTAAAATCCATTACTAAACCCGTTTGACCCATTTCATGGGTTTAGGGTTTAATAAAAATTTGATTTTAGCGAGCCCGTAACTGCTGGAAGATCCAAATTCACTAGCTACTGAAGGTCGTTCGGCTCTTGTTGGGAGCGTCCATAACATACCTGCAGTTTCCACATTATTTCATATGATATATATTAAAGCATCCATAGCATTCTTTAGCATCCATCAATCACAAAACACCTTCGATCATTAAAATTTTAATGTTTATTAAAATTTGATTTTACACTGATGCCGAAATACATTAAGTCTTCGAATCGTCGGCCAGCGAGCGTACAGTTGATCCTGAGCTCAATTACAAGGGATGGTATTCAACAAAACTATTCGCCCTTGTGGATTATCGGTAAGAACTTGCTATTACTTAAAAGTTATATTATTTATTAATAATGTTTCTTCCTAAGTAGCTATAGATTTGTCTACGCCAGCATTGGGTGCCCTGGTAGCGTGATCAACTCAAAAGTGTACGAGTGCAGCGATTTGAAACGAATGGTATACTTCTATACTTCTATGATTACTTTTTACTGAAACTATTGATTTGTAAGATTTATTAAAGATAATAAGGATAATACGACTTTTAAGATCTTTCCAAAAATACTTCTTGCTTATTTAATTTCTTAGTTGGTTTTTGTCTGAGTCTATTGAACTTGTTGTATTGATACCCTTTTTCTTTTGACAGGGTATATATGACGTGCAGGGAACCAAAGCGCATATGTGTGTGTGTGGTAAGAGGGCGGATTCGTTAAGGAACAAAGGGACGAATGTTTGTTTGTGTGTGTGTGTGTGTGTGATGTTGATGAAAAGAACAAGGACGATGTCAACGCGTTGAAAGACGCATTACGAATATGCTCCAAAGCCTCTGGGGACAGACGCCGAGTCTGAGAACTATATACTATATAGTACATGTATGTATGTATAGGAAAAAAAAACCTCAAAATGTGAAACCGAAATTAAATTTACATCAAAATAGCAAGAGGGGGGCTGGGGGAAAAAGGAAACAAAAACCAGCAGCAGACCAAAGCAACATGTGTGTGTGTGTGTGTGTGTGTGTGTGTGTGAAGGGGTGGGGCGTGCGCCTTAAATCGCCTTGGGGGGTGTTCCATTGTTATTTTATTAGGTGAGAAATGCTGCATAAGGGCACGCAGCAGATTGTGGCAGGAGGGGTGCAACAACAGCAAGAACAACAACAATAACGACTAAAAATAAATAAGGAAAATATGCTCGCTGGTCCGCTGCGTTTTGCGATATCCGTTTCCTGCTTTGGGGGTTGCTTAACACACAAAAAGGAAGAGGAGGAAGGCGGAGTGAGTAGATGGTTGGTACATTAAATTAGTTTTGACACGTAAATGCGTTTAGCTAGGCAACGCAGTTGGACAGAGAACTTCCCTTTCCCTACCCCACACACCACACACCATACCCCAAACCCCCAATCCCATTTGCTATTAACAATGGCGCTAGAGACCAGTATTAAGGTGTTTTTTCAAATACCGGAAATAGGGTAGTACATACAATATATTGTGCTTAGATACCTTATATCTTAATTTTATGAATGTGGGAATGGGAAGTTGTGTTAGTGTAGCCCTGGTCAGTTGTCAGCTGTTAGAGAGTGTTTATCGTTTAGCTGACCTCAAAACCCTACATGAACATTGACTGACTGCTATCAACGCACAGCTAAGACATAGAGATATAAATCCATCACGAAAAGTTAGCTTATGGATCGTGAATTTCTCGCAAAACTTACCTGTTAGTTTTGAGTTTATTTGAAGCGCGACTGTCAACCGTTCACCATATCGAGCATCCACTGTGTGGCACAGTCGACAAACTTTCCGAGTGCAATTTTAGCCGCATACTTCTTTTTTCTTCTGTGTGTGTTGTGTGTGTGTGTGTGTGTGTGCTCGGCCCCTCCCCCTTTTGTGTGACCTGGTATTCAAGGCATTTTGAAGCATAATTTTAGGCTGTCAGTTGCGCAGCTGAAATATGCGAATAAATTACACGAAACGCGTTGCGCTGAAATGCACATAATTTATATATAGAGTCGGTGGAACACCCAACCACCCACCCACTGAGCCACACACAGGCAGCACCTGAGGAGTCACCTCACCTTTTTTCAAGGGATGGGAAGGGGGCCAAACTGGAAATACAATTAACATGAAATTAAATGCCTGTTATTATTGTGTGCCTTGTTGCTTGGGTTCTTGCTTGCTTGCCCTGCTGAGTGCCTTTTGCCACGCCCCCCCCATCCCCCCATACCCACTCCCCGCTCATCCGCAAAACACGTGCCGCGTGCAGCCATTTGTTGCATGTGAGAAGAGTTTTGTATTATAATTTCTATTGTCAAAGTTAAATATGCAACTTTTTGGTTTTTTTTTCCTATTTAAACCAAATTGTATTTGGCTTATTGTTATATCAATTTCCCAACGAGAACTGAACTCTGCTTGTTGCCGCATTTGGTGGCATTTGCTGAGTCATCAAGTAAACTGCTAACAATTAACATTTAAACGTGGCTTTTTTGGCTTGCCCATTGTTGTTGTTGTTGTGTGGAGAAATGTTTATGGCCAGCACCCACAGTGCACAGCAGTGGCAACAACAACAACAACAACGAATGATAAACGATGCAACCATGCAACATGTAGCAGCATATCCTTGCGTTTCTCTTGCGTCCTGCTAAATGGTTGATTGTGTGATGTTGATTTTGCTGCTTTTGCTTTGCTTCGAGAACAAGCTTCTTTTTTTTTTTTTTGTTTTGTTTTTTTGTATGCTTTTGTGTTAGATGACAATAGTACTAGTAACAACTACAACAACAAGGGCTAGGTTAACAAGAAATCGAGAGCAGGTTTAACAACCCGGTCTAAACAGCAGCAACAACTCTTGGTTCGTGTTGATGAGTGATATTTATGAATCACACGAGAAGTTGAGTATTTATGCGAGAGCCTGCGATTAAGGCAGTCCGGCAGGGTCATGTCCTGGCACGTTCACAACCAAGTCACACACACACACACACACACAGTCGTAAACTGTAGGCAACAGCTTAGGCACGAAGCGTGAGCTTCGCTTGTTGCTTGGGATAATTGTTAAGTTGTTGCAACAAGGTTCTGTAAACAAGCTCGAAGCACTTAGTTGACAGCAATGAAGATGAAGATGGAGATGGAGATCGAAGAAAATCAACTTAACGGCATTAGCCCAAAGCACAATTGCCGACAGCTTATGACTATTGTGTAATGATTACAGTACGCAATCCAAGCAAAACAAGTAAGAAGATGGCAATGGAATAAAAATATCTGAGGCATAAAGTTTTCTACTTGAATTTCTAAATAGCAAGGTTTTAAATGCTGCACTGCTTGCAAGCAGTGTGATCTGTCAAATTGTGACAAGTTAAAGTTTTGCTTTTCATAAATGCATTGAGTATTAATATTTTACTAATTTAAATGGTATAAATCATTTAAATTTGTTCCACTTACTGCAAATGGGTTGTGTTTGGGTTGGGGGTTGGTGGTGAAACTAGAAAGGGAAAGGGAAGTGCGTCAGAAACGCAATTAAAATACAATTCCAAATATGTAATACAATGGCCACAGAGAGTCCCCCCCTTCCTCCCTTAACCCATCTATCCCTGTCCAAGACCGCGTCCCAGTTTGCTAACAGACAAAGCCAGATCCTGATGACGCCAGCTCGCAGTCGCTGCAGTCTCTCTGTCGGCGTCGTAGTCGCGTCATCCTTCGCACAGTCGTTGACTCTGTGATTACCAGAAGAAGAAGAAGAAGAGGAAGAAGGAGAAGGAGCAGGAGTTGGAACTGTAGCTGAAGCAACAGCATTGATGCTGCTGATGCTGCTGGCCTTTCCCCAACTCATCTCAACCCAAAATGCCTCATGCCTCAATGCACTTGTCGCCGCCCGCCGCTTGGTGGCGCCACTTTGTCGCGACGCTTTTTATAATTGAAGCAAATTGTTAGCCTGCGTTGGCATTCACTTGTCCTGCCAGCCAGACCTTGTGGTTGGGCTGCTGGCTGGCTGACTGTGGCGGGGTTGATTACACTCAGAAAAAAACAACTCTTAAGCTATGAAATAGTTTCATTTTGTAACCCCCCAAAAGCATTGAGTAGTTGTGAAATAACTATAAAAAAAATATATATTATAATAATTAAAGTTCACACTATATTTTTGAGTGTATGTTGACTGCTTGACTGAACTGTGCTTACACCCCGCTTGCATTCTATCAGGGCTGCCACCGTTCTCATTTCCTGCCGCTGTTTGCGCCGCATTGTCGCATTCCAATTACAAAACAATCATGATGAGCTCTACATATTTGCAACAACAAACAAATAACAAAATAAAAAGTGGAGTGTAGGGTAGGAACCACAAGCAAGCTAAGCATCTAGCATCATTCACGTCGTTTTGCATTGAGTTATATAACAAACCGTTGGGTCTTTAATCATCCCGAAGAGTCCTTCATGATTGTTCCCAATAAATGTAGTCCCATACTTAAGAGACCGACAAGTTAAAGTATTATATTGTTTATTTATTATTAACATAAGTGATTATGCTTGTAGTTTTGGTTTTATTATATACATTGAACATTAATTTTGATGAATTACTTTTCGTGCGTATTTGTGCGTGCGTAGTAGGCGAGATTTCGGTATCGACTGACTTGCTCTTATTCTTAATAGTGATGGCCGCTTCTGGTGACTCGTTCAGTTGCACTATCGATTACTTGATCATTAGGTCTTTTATCGATTCCCACATTCGGCCCTCTGACACTGGATTCGACCCGAATTCCTTCATATACTCTGCAACTGTAGAAGTCTTGCCTGGACCTTCAAAATCTCCCACCTTTTCTACCTCATACCTACCATGCTTATGAACCTTCAATACTTTATACGGGCCTAGGTATTTACCTTTTAATTTAAGACCTACACCATACTGTGTACGCTTTATCGCTACCAAATCATTTACTTTGTAAATCTTTTCCGCCTTGCGCTTCGAATCAAATACCCTTTTATTTTCCTCCTGTAGCGCTTTTATATTTTCTCTTACATCTTGACGCATCTTGGTACGTTCATCTTCTAACTCTTGCAACAGCGATTCTTGTACCATCTCCCTAATACCTGCAACATCTACACATCGCATATCCACACCAGTCAGGATTTTAAAAGGCGTCCTTTTAGTGCTTCTAGGCTCGATGTTGTTTATCAACTGCTGAACCCTGCCAACATGCTTGTACCATAAACCTGGACTCTCCATGCTTAACTTTGACAGCAAAGGCACTACTACTTTGTGCATACGCTCCACCTGTCCGTTACCTCGAGGTACTCCTGTAGCAATTAGGAAATGTTGTATATGCTGACTGTCGCAATATTCTTTAAAAATATGTGACGTAAACGCTGCACCCCTATCTGACACAATCCTGTAAGGATTACCAAAATTTACTGCCTGTTTTTCTAAACAACATATCACTTCCTCGACTCCAGTACTGCGCGTCGGATATAGCCACACATATTTGGAAAATCCGTCGACAATGACTAAAATATGGTTATAACGCTTCTTCGTCATTTCCATCGGCCCTACATGATCAATGTGATAAGTAACTAATGGTTTATCACCCTTATCAATCGGTGTCAAATACCCTTCCTGCCTACCAGCCTTTGTATTGACTAAAATACACTCCACACAATTTGTCACTACTCTATTTACTTTCTCCTTTAGCTTTGGAATATAGTATGACTTCTCGACTAGTTCCTGTGTCCTTTTCACAGAAAAATGACCCTGCTTGTGCGCGATCTGAATTATTTCAGTCTCCATCTGAGACGGCACTACAATTAACTCACGATTGGGGTCCTTAAACAAAATCTGGTTGACAATATAATAGTCCTCATAGCCCTTACTTTCTACCAAGTTTCTAACTACCTTTGTCCACTCGTCGGCAATCTGCGCTTCTTTCAGCCGATGCATGATGCTTTCAGTTAACAAATAACAATAAACCCGACTTAATGCGTCCACATGCCTCATTTTTGTCCCCGAGCGGTGCTCTATCTCAAAATCGAAATCTTGAAGATACATCGCCCATCGTGCAACGCGTAATGGCACTTCCTTTTTTCTCATTGTCATGGCGAATGCATTGCAATCAGTGATGATCTTAAATCGCACTCCAATGACATAGACCCTCCACTTAATCAAAGCCCCTACCACCGCTAACACTTCAAGCTCGTATGAGTGATAGTTCTCCTCGCATGGTTTAGTTTTCCTACTCATATACATCACTGGATGCAACCTGCCATCTTCCAAGTCTTTTTGTAGCATCACCGCGCCAAAACCAAACTTAGATGCATCTGTATGTATTTCTGTAGCCAACTTCGGATTATAGAGCTTCAACACTGGCTTGCTTGGCTTAATTATCCCTTCTTTTAGCCACTCTTTAACCTGGTCATCAACTATTTCCTGTTCAGTGTACGCCAAACGTCTCGGATGCTGATACACTGGTACCTCATCTTTCAACACAATCTTCATTTCTACAGGACAACCTGTACTGCGTTGTGGAACATATTCCTTGATCAATTTCTCCACTCTGCATTTCTGCTCATCGGACAACTCTGACAAATCAAATGCAATTTTCCCCTCATTTTGCTCGACACTCAACATACACAATCCCTTAAACTCGTTTAGCAACTGTGCACAACGGTTATTAGATTCAATTTTCTTTTCTATTCTGCGTACCAATTCTGTACCCTCTTTTGTCACTTTCATATCGACATCCTCCAAAATAGTTCTACCCAGGATTGCATCAAATGCAATATCTTCATCTGCAACTACATGAAATTCAACTTGCATGTCTATGCTATCAATCTTTACCGATATGTTGACACTTCCAAAAGTTATTATTTGACTTTCCCCAATACCTGTCAAACACTTTTCTCGCCCTTCTAGTTGTCTTTCTTCTAGCTTCGAGAACACACTACGACGTAGTAAACATAAATCTGCACCTGTATCTACTAGTCCTTTAAATGTACCTGCTACATGAACAATTTGCTTTAATTCAAGTCCCGAAGTGGTAAACATGCTTAATGGCTTTTTTACCGACTTATCTTGAATTACATTTGTTGCCTGCTCTGACTTAACTTCAACCTTACATTGTGAAGCTATGTGTCCTGGCTGACCACACCTATAACATTTTATATTATTCTTTGGACAATCCCTGCGAAAATGTGATTCGTCCCCACACTTAAAACACTTTTTAACACGCTGATCTGTGTTTCCAGATGCACCTTGGACTCTTTCCGGCGGACTCTGCCTGTTAGACAATTTTACCTGACCACGAGTTTTTTGATATACCTCAATCTGTATCTTTAGCTGTTTCAAGTTTCTGGCGCTATACAACAAACCTTTATTCATCCTAGAATCGGGGATACCTTCTACAAAGTATTCTATTAAACTTTCATCCTCCAAGTTAATAGGCCTTGCTATCTCCATCAAAGCATACAAATATTCAAGCAATGTTTCATTTTTCTTTTGTTGGCGTTTCGCTAATCTTCTATGTATTTCTGCTGATGATACTCTTACCCCAAATTCTTCTAATAATGCTGCTTTCAACAAATCCCAATCACGAATATTTCTCTGACTGCGAATAAATGACTTTGCTGCTCCAGTCAGCAGCTGCTTTGCATAGATAAATATCTGTAACTGACTCCAACCTACAGTTACTGCACATTCCTCAAGCTCCTCAATCCATTGATTGATATCTGGCAAACTCGTACCCGTAAACTGCGATACGCTTCCCTCTACATCTTTTAACGTAAACCATGATCTGTTCATACCTGACATTCCTTGCTGTTGATTCTGCACGCTTCTATTAGCGCCTTCTACATTGCCACCTTGATGTACTTCATTATCACTTACTGTTGCAAACGATTCTTCATTATCCGCATTCTCTGAATCACCGCCTGTCTCTTCCGGATGACCATAATGAGCAAGTAATCTGTTCTGCAGTTCTGTCTTTTTTCCAAGTCTGCTTAATCCAAGTTCATTTAATTTAGCGCGCAATTCCGCTACCAGCAATGTCGAAATCTCCTCTCTATTCATTTTGTTTTATTCTAAACTGGAACAAATAGCGAATTAATTATTTACGCAACAATGCACACACTTTTACAATCAATCGATATATGTAACTTAGTTTTCGAATGTCAATATCTACTCTTATTAATCTTCTGTTATTAACATAAACAGCCTCTGTTAATCCCACGACGCTCAGCTTTTGTCACACACATGCGATCCCACGACGCTCAGCTTTTTGTCACTGCACACTACTGTAGACAGCTCTCTCTTGTCGTCGTCGCCTCCAAATTATATTTCAAGCACCAACCTGTACTTGACAATTTTTCCGTACACGCTCTTCTTTCTCGATCTTCTTTTGCTTCTTTGGTCCCGCGCTTCTCGACTTTGACTTTACCACAGCCCGACGCTCTTGCCTTTTGCCAACGTCGTCTGCTCAGTCGCCAGCCCTCAAGTAACGGTTGTTCGCTGTTCTTCTTTCGCCTTGTCCCGCGCTTCTCGACTTCGACTTTACCACAGCCCGACGCTCTTGCCTTTGCCAACGTCGTCTGCTCAGTCACCAGCCCTCAAGTAACGGTTGTTCGCTGTTCTTCTTTCGCCTTGTCCCGCGCTTCTCGACTTCGACTTTACCACAGCCCGACGCTCTTGCCTTTGCCAACGCCGTCTGCTCAGTCGCCAGTGCTCAAGTAACGGTTCTTCTCTGCGATTCCTCTTTGAGTCGATCGTTCGGCGTCGCTTGCCCTTTTACGTTTTGCCGTCAGCAAGACTTTTATGGACAATCTTTAATTGTAACACAATATTTGACTGCCACAGCACCACACAAATCACACTAGTTCAAATGTTTTTATAGTTTTATGTTGATTTAATTACAGCGTGAGCCAAAATGTAAATCCAGGTTGAGTTTAATTGCAGCGTGAGCCACCATTAAAATTCCGGTTGAGTTTAATTGCAGCGTGAGCCACCTTTAAAATTTCGGTTGAGCCCCCAAAAATTTGTAGTCCCATACTTAAGAGACCGACAAGTTAAAGTATTATATTGTTTATTTATTATTAACATAAGTGATTATGCTTGTAGTTTTGGTTTTATTATATACATTGAACATTAATTTTGATGAATTACTTTTCGTGCGTATTTGTGCGTGCGTAGTAGGCGAGATTTCGGTATCGACTGACTTGCTCTTATTCTTAATAGTGATGGCCGCTTCTGGTGACTCGTTCAGCTGCACTATCGATTACTTGATCATTAGGTCTTTTATCGATTCCCACATAAATAAGCAAACGAATCGCTTGACTTTCATTTAAATAACTGCGACGAAATCAAAAGCGGTAGTGAATTTCAGTTCTCAATTGTAAATCACTTTAAAAACAATTAGTAAAGAGCTGTCTGAAGTAAAGAGCATGTGAACTTGATAGGTTTTGTGTTTGTGGCAAGTGAGCTTGAATTTAATTATTAGAAGGTAATGCTTGCATTTGACTCAAGTCGTACTAACTGAACTAATTGAAACACACAAATCGATGATATGTAACTGACATTTTGACACAGCTTGTTTCATTTACAGCTTGTTTAGATGATGATGTTGATGTTGTTTTGGCTCTGGCTGCTGCATTCGAAACCTTCAAGCCTTAACCCTCAAATGTGGCTCAAACACACACACACACCGCACACACACACATGCAAACATTGGAGCTGTCGACTAGCTAAGATGCCCAACGTTTGCAAGGAGGCCGCTTTGTGTTTGATTTTGGTGTCAGCTTTGGGCGCCAGCCGCAAATCCACTTAATGCACACAGGACGACGGAACAGGACATCACACACACACACACACACATACTATATGTATATGTGTTGTTATTGGCGTCATTTGTTAAATGGGCGTGGCACGCACTCTGATTGTCGCGCGCCAACTGGTATTTAAGGGGCTCCAAACAGGATACACGCAGGCGACAAAACACACACACAAACACACACACACACACTTGTGCACTTAGGGGCAGTTTGGAGGCACTGCTGCTAAGTGGAACTCAAACCTGCTGCAACGGAAGTCACTGCATTTGAGGTTAAGTCACGCTTGCGTATGCAGCTACACTGCAAGAAAAAAAATAGATTGCTCTAAAATTATATTCGCTGCGCCGATAGTTTATATAAATTTTAGCAATAGTAGATAGTTATAAAAGAAAAAATTAGAAAATATTTAGCAACATATTATAGCAAAGTATTTAATATTTTCTTTTCCACGCCAAAATTTGAGGTAGAGAATCAGGGCGTCATTTTTTATTGTGGTTTCCTAAGTAGGCTTTATCCACTTATTGAATTTAATTTGCACTTATTAACAATTATTAAGAGCTTCTTTATAAACGACATTGGTGGTTTTTCCGTCAGGTGCTAATACAACTAAACTTTTTGGTGAACTGACTCTTGAGGAGGCTACATAAAATAGTCCATGAGAGCAACAATCGTGTCTTAAGTCTAGTAGACATGCCAGCCGGATTTAATGAATTAAGAAACTCGACGGGGTAATGAACTGCTCCTTCGACTTCAGTCACAGGATCAATAGAGTTATATGTAATTTCTTCACTTTGAGATGATTTTAATAAAAACTCGTTTATTTCCAATGCATTGTTATTTCTTGCAGTCAAAATAGCACGTTTTGATAACCATTCGAGTGATTTTTCAGAGATATTTGTAATATCCGGAAATATTTTTAAACTTTTCACAACATGACATAAAATTGATGGTAAAGTTATTTTGTCATCATGGGTTGGAAATAATCCATTTACTATATTAAAAAGCATTTCTGCAAATTCACCAGCTATACTATCACCTTTTAAGTGCACTCGCATATTTTTCGTTAATGCAATTTTCTATATTTTCGGCCACGAAATTGAAGACTTTAAGCACGCATTTATTTCATCTGCTCTTGTTCCTCTGGGGATCACTGGAAGAGTTTGTCGAAAATCACCAGCTAAGAGAGCAGTTATGCCACCAAGCTTCTACAGCTTCAAAAGCACCTTTATGACATATGACAGCTTCGGCTATAGTTGAATCCCAGTGCTAGTAATCTTAGAGCTTTACACGCTCTTCTACGATATGGAGGGTAACTATCTTTTCCAGTCATAGTTTCTTTAAGTAATTGTCGAGGAAACCTTTTGGAACATTTTCCATTTTTCATGCATGGCGATTTATTATTAAATGCACCGCAAGCACCATGATTTTATCTGGTCTTATTTCATTTTTTAACCAAAGTAGAATATGTTTATGTGGTAAACCCCGCTTTTGCCATTTCACAGAGTAAATGAAACATTGCACGCTTCCAAACAAAGAACCTTTTGTCAATAGTGGCATTAAAGCTTTAACTTTTAAATGAAAAACTTGAGCTATAATATCGTGACGATCATGCGGATTTTGACCCGGCAATAAAACACTTTTTATGTCATTCCATTGTGGATTGCATTTGAATGTTATGAAAATATCAGGTCGCCCATAATGGCGAACATATGTCATAGCATCTTGAGTTTTTTCATGCATATATCGTGCAGAGCTTGTAAAAGAAGATGGTAAAATTACCATCTGACCAAGTTGAGCTGCGTGAACATCTTGTTGGCTTATTGCTTCTTGTAGATGTATATAGCTATCTGCTCTGAGTTTCGCTTGATTGTAGCGAATATAATTTAACCTTTCTGTTTCAATTTTAGCATACATATCAACCAAAAATTTACTATAAAGGGACAATAAATTAAATGATTTATCTCAGATTGACGAATCATTATTTTATAGCTGTAAAAGCTTAACGCAGATATCATTTTTTTTTGGGTTCTCCTTTTTTAATAATGGATTCCATTGTGGTATATCCACCATAAGGAAATAGCAAAGGGTACTGTAAGCATCGTATGATCGATGCACCTCACTTATACGATGCAATTTATTATTATGGCTTTCAATAATAATATCGCGCTTTTCAAATTGCTGACCAACAATAGCTAAAGCTACGTCGCTTGATCGAGGTGCATTGTAAATCCCCTTGTGAGCACCAGAGAGTGTTCAATCAGCATGTATAACTAATTTATAGTCTTTAGTACTTGTTGATATTTTGTTGAGAGATGAAACATACATTGAAGATCCTTTTCATCTTTACCAACAAAATAAATTTAAAGAAACTGCATTTCTTCATTTGGCAAGGGCCGGACTTTTAAGGTTGACCAACTTTTATTCATCATTTTTGTACTTCCAAAAGAAGTCATTTGAAAGCAGCTGTTATACTTTCTTATATGGTCAATGAAATGATCATGCTTGGATGTCCACCAAATATTAAGCTTTTAACTGGTATCAAAGTATTCCGCAGTCGGTTGCGTCCAACTGCAACGTTTTCACTTGTTTTCAAATTAATTGTATTATTTGTATATTGGTATAATTTCAGAAAAGATATAAGGTATTTGGCACATGACGAAGGTTTTTTAATTTTTATATAATCTATATATTTTATTTTTTCAGATTAACGGAACTGTGTTTTTGGAACATGAAAAGCCTTCGTATAGCCAAATTTAACTACTGATTAAAAATTTCGAAGTTCATATAGTTTTTTGAGTGTAGCACCTGCATTGATACTCTTATAAGTGTTCAAGCTGACCCCAAACAGCATACAGCACTACTACAACACCTGTTTAGATTGATGAATGTTTCCAAATGTGTGTGTGCGTGGGTAAAGATATATGTATAGTATGTAGATATGTACCATTTAGACAGTTTGTGGCACCTCATTTGGTAATAAGTACAGTACACACAGAAACAGAGATTGAGGAGTAAAGAGTGAAAGGTACTTAAGAAAAAAGGAAAAAGAAGACCGATTTCATATAATTCAAATTCAAAAAAGGTTTCTTTTGACATATAAAACAAAGTTATGCATATTCGATAAGTATCAGTTACACAACACTAAAAATCATTATTAAGTTATTTGCAGGCAAAGCAGTTTTAGAAAATGCAGCAAGCCTTGAATTCTTAGTAACATAACAAGCACGTTCTTTTTATTACATAAAAAAAAATTATCAAATTATGTTATAAAATTCATTAGTCTAATTTTGGAAATAGATTCTTTACACAGCGTGAAGCCAATCTAATACTTTCAAATCTCGCCTCAAAACAAAAACAACAACACAGTGAGTATTATGGTAAACCTTTAATAGTAAAAAAAAACCATTATGGCACCCTTTGCAATGGGTTAGAACGGCTAAGCCCTCAGGCCCGTTTGCTGCTGCCTGACAAGTCACGCAATTTCAATTCAACTGATTTTTCGCACCTCATCACAACAAAAAAGTGAAGGGAGAAAGAATCCTTGCCTCGGGTTGGGTTCTCCCTTCTTTTTTTTTTTTTTTTTTCTGTCAGTATTTGTTTATTTAGAGCATAACTTTCTGACTCGGATTGTGGCTGGTTGTTGGCATTATTGTTTTACATTCCATCATAAACGGATTTGGGTTTGGCCCGCGGGCAACAACCACAACAACCATAGATTTATTACACAATACTTAGAGTTGGCCAGCCAAAAAACCAATAACATATTACACAGCTTATTTGCTGTTACAGCGTTGTTTTTATACCCCTAACCCATAAAATGGGTAAAAGGGGTATAATGGTTTTGTGCAAAAGTATGTAACAGGCAGAAGGAAGCATCTCCGACCACATAAAGTATATATATTCTTGATCGGCATCAACAGCCGAGTCGATATAGCCATGTCCGTCTGTCTGTCTGTCTGTCAGTCTGTCTGTCTGTCTGCCTGTCTGTCTGTCTGTCTGTCTGTCCGTCTGTCCGTCTGTCCGTCTGTCCGTCCGTCTGTCCGTCCGTCTGTTCGTCCGTCTGTTCGTCCGTCTGTCCGTCTGTATGAACGCGTCGATCTCAGAGACTACAAGAGCTAGAGACTTCAGATTTTGAATATAAGTTCTCCTATACTATAAGCAGAACAAGTTTGTTTCAAATTATCGATAACTATTCTGGTTTCCGATATACACATGCAATCAATTACAAAAAAAATTTGGAATTTGAAAAATTAGGGGTTAAAATAATGAGTAACGATAGAACTTTTCTGAAAATTTAATCGAAATCGGTTGAGAAACACCAGAGATATCGAAGATTGAAGTTTAGTCTCAGATGCATACAGACAATGACTGTTCGCGTTAAGTATACGGTTCGGGGTATCTCCTAGTCGGGAAATCTCGACTAGAGCACTCTTACGTGTTTTTTTGTTTGTTTTTCTTTGAAAAGAGTTTAGAGAAAATTGAACGGGCTTTAAGCGTAATGCACTGAAGTTTTAACTTTAGAAACTTGCACTTAATTTAAACAAAGTTTTAAACTCCTAAGGCACATTAAAAGCACCTTTCTTTACATTGCTATCAAGTTTGCTTAACATAATCGTTTTAAACATATCTACTATTTAATCTTTTTGACTATTGATTAGGTAAGAATAAAGGGTATAATGGCTGTGTGCAAAAGTATGTAACAGGTAGAAGGAAGCGTCTCCTACCCCATAAAGTATACACATTCTTGATCAGCATCAACAGCCGACTCAATATTACCATGTCCGTCTGTCTGTCTGTAAATGCTAGAGACTTCAGATTTTCCACATAAGCTCATCTAATAGCGTATTTCCATTGCTCCGTTTCATTAAATTTTAACAGTCAGTTACGAAAGCTGTTTCCATTGCTCAGTTATTGAACCTCCGTAAATGAATAAGCTGTTCGGTTTGTTTTGGTTTGATTTTTTTTGAGAAAAGTAGATAAAAACTGACCGTATTGCCAACTTTACTGTCTTATTTTTAATGCCTACAAGCTTTATTGCTTGCATTGCAGACGCAGTACAAGTCCATTTTCGGATATACGTGAGAGCTATACTGAACTGCCCTAAGTGCAACCAAATTATCCGCCCACAGTTTTAAAAGCAATCCTTTGGACCCAGGCTCCCAGTTCAATTGTTTCCTACGAATATCCATCAAAAAAACAAGTTTTTAATTCTTTTTTGAATATTACTAAATATAGCGCCTACATATTCACAATTTCTGCTATTCACAATTATCTGTTTTGCTACTGGTACATTAACAGCGATGTTTTATCGAACAAAGTGTTCAAATGAACCAGTTTCTCTTCAGTTATTCTTCAGTGAATTTTTACGGTCAGTTTTACTTCAGTTAAATCCTTATGGGAGAATACACGCAAACTGAACCTCCCTTACTGTTAACTTAACATAACTGAGATTAACTGAGCAGTGAAAATACGCTATAAGCCCTAGGCAGTACAGGTTTGTTTCCGATTTTCGATAACTACTTCCGTTTCCGATGTACACATGTGATCGATATTAATAAAATCTGGAAATTTGAAAATAGGAAATGTGCTTTAGAAACTTTATATAAAATAATGAAATTCTGTGAAAATTGCATCGAAATCGGTTGATAAACACCGAAGATATCGAAGATTGAAGTTTTCTTACAGATGCATACACTTAGTTGTTATTATATGCACATGTTATCGAGTACCAATTAAATCTTTAACTTTTGTTCGAAGGAACAAAAGTCCAAAAAATATAGAGAAAACTTGCAGTTAATTATGGAGATGAAAAAATTATATAGCTTAAACTTTAATTAATTATTGGCCCATTAGATCGACAAATCACATAACAAAAAATGCTTAAGGTTTGAGTCGTGAGTATTTTTATTGATTCTAAATCTAAAATTGGTTGCAAAATAAGTTGAACTTGATGTTTAGTAATGCCCTAGGTACAAGATCTTCACGGTAAAATCAATAGGTACACCTAAATATTGAGCTCATTTGCTAAACAAAAAAGTATACACAGAGTAGACTTGGAAAAGGCTGTCAAAGTCAACTTCAATTGAGTTTGGTTCGCTTTTAAGTCAAAGCACAAAATCAAAGTACATAAATAAAACATATTATTTGTTGTAAAGACAACATTTTTTAATTTTTCGGCAAATACGTAAATTGTGTTACACCTACAACAAAAGAAAACCAAAAAAAAAAACGAATCAAAAACAAATCCATAAACCTTTTGCTAAATTAGTAATTAATACTCCGTGCGTGTGGCTGCACTAAACATTAAGATTGGAATAGCGCTAATATGGAGTATCCCATTTTAAATTCAGGTGATACACAACAACAACAAGTTCAACAGACAACAACACAAAAGGAAACCAAGATGATTGTTCAAGGTCGCATGTCTTTTGGTGGCACACAAATGACATCGGGTCAGGGCATGAATCGAACAGACGAAAATCGTCGCCGTTACAACAACACCTACAATCATGAGCGTCAGTTGAATAACAGCAGCAGCAGCAACGTTATGCGTCATACCCGTAATCAGGCGGCACATCATCATCATCCATATGGAGCCCCATATCGTTCATCCATATCGCAGCCAAATCCGAATAGTTCGGTTAGTGCTAACAATATGCGTTCGTGGTATGCCTGGAGTCAGCAGCCACAGCACCAGCCACAGCAGCAGCAGCAGCAGCCACAGCAGCAGCAGCAGCAGCAGCAACAGCCACAGCAGCAGCAGCAACAGCAGCAACAGCCAAAGCAGCAATACGCGCATAGTCAGTTGCTGGAGTTGCAACAGCTGCAACAACAACAGCAGCAGCAGAACAACAACTTTTTGTTGCAAGCGCGTCACTCGCACGAACCTTTGACTACATCATGGCGTCGCACACATCGTCAATTGAACGTCAATGCCCCAAGCTTTACGCCTGCCAGCGTCAAAGCCAAGGCATTATCCCTTGCCTCGCTGCCTAGTCAAACACAGCCGAAGCTGCTGCTGCAATCCCTATCGCAAACCCAATCGCAATCGCAATCGCAAACCCAATCGCAATCAAAGCTGTCCTTTACATCATCCACCGCATCGACAGCACCAACAAAAACAGCAACTATCGCAGCTCAACAACAGCGCAGTGGACAACAACGGCCGCTGCCAGCAGATCTCTTTCAGACTGTGATCAGCCTGATACGGGATCTAAATCGTTCGGTCAGCTATCCGGAACTCATACGCTTGCTGGCCAAGCGTTTGGAACGCTTGCCTACGGAACTGAAGCGTCATATTCCGCACACCTTGCATGTCGCTGTTATGAACGGTTATTTGCGCAAGGATGGCAGCTATTATACACTGATGTCCGAGCGGGAGCAAAAGGAGATTTTGCATTACAATCGGGAGAAGGCCAAGCGTGCCAAGGAGCAGGAGAAGGAGCCGCTCTCATGGCGTATACGTTGAACTGCATACACACATAAACACACACACACACATACACACACTACAGGGATCGTATCAGTTCATGTTGTTAATTGTTATTTTATGCGTTTCCTGCGCACTGACACACACTCACAAACACACACACACACACACACGCACACATAAATGCAATGAATGTCAAACAAGTAGACACAAAAACATATATATCGTACCATGATTGACCTACCCAAACCCAAGAACGCATAAAATATGGGTTATATAATAATAAAAAAATTTTAGTTGATTGATATGAGGCAAAGACTATATTGAATATTTTTTTAACTAGCAATACCATCATGGAATTTCAAAAAGATTAGGTAAGGTCAGATGGTTTTTATACCCCAATCCCATGAAATGGGTAAAAGGGGTATAATGGTTTTGTGCAAAGGTATGTAACAGGCAGAAGGAAGCATCTCCGACCCTATAAAGTATATATATTCTTGATCAGCATCAACAGACGAGTCGATATAGCCATGTCCGTCTGTCCGTCCGTCTGTCCGTCTGTATGTATGAACGCGTCGATCTCAGAGACTACAAGAGCTAGAGACTACATTCAGTAAGTATGGGGTTCGGGGTATCTCCTAGTCGGGATTTCTCGACTAGAGCCTTGTTCAATTTTCTCTAAATTAGAGGTAGGCGCGGGCGGGCTTTTTTCGTGCCCGCTTGCCGGCCCGGAGCGGGCAAAAATCGTGGGCTCGGGCCTCAGCGAAAAGGCCCGGCCCGGTAAGGCCCGTGTTACGTTCCTAACGAAACTTTCGGTATGTTACAGTTATGTATATGTAGCTTTTTTTTACATCTTTTTTTAGTTTTCCTTTACCAATATACATGTGCTAATGATTTTAGTTCGCAATGTATTTATTCCTAAACTTTAACGATAGCTTAAAGTAACCATTAACAATTTAAAAAAACACCAAAAATGTATAGTTTTTTTTTTTTATTTATGCACTTTAGCACTTTGCTAATTTTTACCGGATTCATTGCTGTGAGTTTCCTCCGGCTGGTTGCTGCTCTTTGCTTTGGTAGCCACTGGTTCCCGCTGCTCATTGGGATCCAAGCGATTTGGTACTATGGAGTAGCGATAGTCCTTCACCCGCAAATAACCATAGATAAGGGCATCATTAAGATTAACGGTTATCTGACGTTTCAACTCCTCATCGGAACGATCCAAGCGCTCCGCAACAGCCTCAACGATCTCATGCTGTGTCATCGGTCGATCCGCCTCGGCAACCACTTTAAGAATGCTACTGAACAGATTTGGAATTAATTTACGTCTGGGCGCTTGATTTGGACCCTGTTGCCTCATCGTGATGGCCATATGTAGACCCAAAAAAGGGCATCAACACAGCCAGAGAGTGTAACCAAACTATTTTGACTAATTTTAATAAATAATTTTAAAATGATTTCCTAAAGCGTGTGACAGTTTACTTGACAAAAAATATGAAATATATGAGATAAAAGCACCTAACTACTAGATACTCTGTACTTTCGCATAAAAACGATAAGAACTATGACTTCATATACTAGCTGCAGAAAAATATTAAAATACAAACACAAACTTAAAAGAAAATATTACAATTCGTTGTTATATTATATTAAAAAAAAATCATAAGCAAGCTGCATTGCATACTGACAAAAACTAAGTACGACCAAAGAGGGCATGAATGCGGAACGCCTGATTATTGTTTCACCATGCATAATAATATAATCGATAATTTTTGCAGCCGCCAAACAAAAACACCAAGAATGACAGAAGTCTCTTTGTTTAGATAAGCTTTAGTAAGCTATTTGTTTTGCATGCAGAGCTTACGCAATGATAAGAGAGTGAGCTTAAATAGGCAACAACAAAGCCTAAGAGCAATGTGCGCGCTCTGATCAAGCTTTGAGCCGCCTCTTTGGGCTTTCGATCAAGAGCTGGACTCACACGCACGACAACTACAGTCACATTATGTGATTGTATTCGCTTGTAGCATGCAGCATGCTTCTCGTGTATACCCAACTTTAGTTTGAGACCCACTCCACAATTTTACGTTTTGCATGTGGATCTCTCCATTGATCTCTCTCGCGCTCTCAGCAGAGTTGCCTAGTCCTTGTTTTTGCTTTGCTTTGTGTGCAGTTATGTAACTGTGCTTTATCCCTTTTAATTCAACTCATATTTTAATTAACAAATTATTAAAAAAAGAGTACATGAGAGCTGAAAATAATTAAAAGTCTGTTGTTACTAAAAGTTGATTGAGATTGATTATTTCCACTTTCTAAAGTGCTTCTTCGGCTTCTGATCCGTTGCTGGCTTCGAGTCCAGCTCCTGCACAGCGGCAACAGGATCACAGTTAAGCACAAAACTTCCACGGACACGATGCAAAAAACCCCTATTGGTGGCCTTGTACATGGCACTCGGCACTAGAGCCCGTACAATCTCGAATGTGGTGTTAAACTTGCGCGACAGCTGCTCCAAAATGCCGGCAAATGTTATCGGTCCATTATGATCCTTCATAATGTTAAGTATATCACACAAAACTTGATTGGTTGTTATCGAAGAAGCGGGCAATTCATAAGGCTCCTCACGTAAATTGTGTTGTGGATTGGCATACGCCACATGTTGTTCTTGATCCATTTGGTTGTTGGCTTGTCGTTGTTGTTGTTGTTGCTGTTGCTGCTGGCGAGGCTGCGGCAGATTCCAGTTTCCCATCGGTTGCGCTTGCTGCTGATAACTACGCCAAGGCTTTGCAAGATTTGTTGGCATCTGTTGAAGATTGCGACATTTCTGGCAATTGTTGTTCTCACATGGCATATATTGTAGCGGCTGCTGATGACTAATGTTGGGTCCTTGCTGTTGACCCAGTTGAATGTTGTTGCTTAAGTTTTGGGCCTGATTAAAGTAAGCCATGGGTTGAATAGAAGTCACAAGTGGCTGTGGCTGTTGCTGTTGCTGTTGCTGCTGCTGCTGCTGTTGAGGCACCTGTTGCTCATAGACAGTTGGTGCTGGTTGTTGAGCGATAGTTGTATAAATAAGCTGCTGTTGCTGTTGCGCTGGCGATTGTTGCTGTTGCTGCTGCTGCTGCTGCTGTAGCTGCTCAGCTGTTGGATAAGCCACAAGATATTGCTGTGGCAACTGTTGCTGTTGCTGATAAATGCTTGGAATCGATTGCTGACCGATGGGTGTATAAATAAGTGGTTGCTGTTCCTGCTGTGCTGGCAACTGTTGCTGTTGAAGATAGATAAGTTGCTGTTGCTGTTGTGGCAGCTGATCGCTGTTACTAACAACATACTGAAGTGGTTGCTGCTGATTCAATGGATAAGCCACAATATGTTGCTGAGGCTGATAAGGCAATTGTTGCTGCTGATCGGGCAACTCTTGCTGCTGCTGATAGACATATGGCAAGGGATGAATAATAGCCCGAGCTATTGGTGTATATAGATATGGCTGTGGTTGCTGCTCCTGCTCCTGCTCCAGCTCCTGCTGCTGTGCCACAATTGGTGGCTGCTCTGCCAAGGCGCCATGCAATGTTTGCTGATTCAGGTTGTTTACAACATTCTGTTGCACCTGATTCAGTGACAATTGGCGAAGTGATTGCGGCTGCTCAAAATGTTCCTGCACATTTTTTCCATCTGAATCATCATTGTCTACTTCTGGCTGTTGTTGCAACTCTGGTTTATTGTTGCCAAAGTATTCTAGTTGCTTTTCCAGCTGATGCTGTAAGGAATTGTAGGGTATTTGTGGCTGGTGTTGCTGCTCCTGCGACTGATTCTGAAGTTGTTGTAGTTGTTGCTGGTGTTGTTGCAGCCAGTCGCTGTTCTGGTCATAGAAAAAAATCAAGTATTGTTGCATTGGCTGCAGCTGTTGTGATTGCTGCTCCGTTGCCACTTGTGGCAGTTGTCCATTGTTTACCTGCCAGTTGATGTACTGCGCACCATGTTGCAGTTGTGCCAAAGATAGCTGCAACTGTTCGCGCAGTTGTTGCTGAATTGAACTTGGCTCCGACTCCAGCGGCTCTGGCTGCTCGACATTTAGACCACGTGGCTGAAAGCTATCAGCGTTTGGATTGAGTTGAAAGCGTTTATCATCGTTATTATTGCGATCCATTTTGTTTTTATACAAAATATATTGCTGTAACTATATATTTTTCTTTGCGCGGCTCAACGTTAACAAATTTACACAATTTTCTGACGCTTATATGAACACAATAAATAGAATGACAATAGTATTCTAAATGGGGCTGCCAGACTGTTTAAAAGTTGACAGCTGCAGAGGGAGAACAAGAAGAGGAAGAAGCCGATAGAATTTAACATGTGATTAAATTTGCCACAAAGCAATACAAAAATAAAAACAAAACCTGCACTTAAAGTTTAGCTAGAAAATAATAGTAAAATAATTTTAAAAATATATAACAAACAATTTTAATGATTAACGACTTATTAAAGCCACATCAAAATCATAATAATAATTATTAATTAAGGAAAACTAAAAACAGGAATATTTCGACTATTTAAAACTTTTAGCTAATAAGCATAAAAAGAAATAAAACAGTAAATTTTGTATTTTATCTTATGAAAGATTTTAAGTATACTTTTTAGTTGTTGGTAACCTTATACTGCATAGCATGCAGTGTTGCAAAATGCCACAGGCAACTACTGTCGCAAAGCACTTTTGAATGTTTTCTGTGCCACTAAAAACTTTTCGATACAAATAATGCATTTATGTGTGTGTATGTGTGTGTGTGTGTGTGTGTGGTAAGATTTTGTGTGTGAATAGCCAGAAGGGAAATTGTTGCCGCTTTTGGATTGTCATGCTTGTTGCTGGGGCAACTTTGCATCCTGATGGTGACAGATGGTCCACACAGATCCACACTGAGAAAGTCCTGACAGACTAAGAGACTGACGTTTATTCTCAACGCGACTAATTGGAGCTGCTGGAGCTGCTGGCAAGTGGATGCAACGATGGTGGTTAGGTGGTTAGGTGGCTTGCACAAAGCATATAAATATCCATAAATGCTGAGCGCAGCCAAGAAGGAGAACACTTTTCCCAGGCAACAGCAACAATGCTAAGTAAAGAAAAGCTGCTGCAACATTTTTGCGGTTGTATTTCTTTCTCAGCCCCTGACAATTATTTACACTCAAAAGTTTTCGCCCCAAGTTGCCAGTTGGCAAATGCACAACACACACAACACACACAGCACACACACAACACAGCAATGAAGTTGTTGTGGCAATGTCCTATGACAGCACAGGATGCAAGCAACCTCATGTGTGGTACAAGGGGGGGAGTAAAGGTACAGCTGGCCACCTGGCTGGCTGGCTGGCAGTCAAGTTATGGGCTGCGACAATTGCAAAAAATTATTCAACTGGCTGGCAACCCTGGCCAGAGCAAAGCCTGCCCCCTTCTGCCTCGTTGCCCTTGCACACAATTAAGCAGGAACAATGCGGCCCAAGCTTTACAAATGCTCATGCATGTGGCATGCGAGTAACTTGCAACTGCGACTGCACCTGCCACCACCTTGGGGGCAAGTAGGTGCATATCCTGGCACAGGATGTGTTAAGCCAGCAACGATGCATTGAAGTTCATTGCCGAAAGTTCAGCCCATAGCTACAGCGTCAGCTGCAAGCTTCAGTTCCGTGCTTCATTTTTGCAAGCATGTTTCGGAGATGAGCATAAAAAAAACGGCTACTTTTTAGCGGTTTTTAATGCAATACAAATATAATAATAAGCATAATAAAATATTAATTTTTATTATTCACTTTTTTGTCTTTAATCAATTTTTGCATATACAGTCGAACTTCCATATTACGAGTTTCAAGGGATTATAAAGAAAATTCGTTATATTCGTTATGGAGAGCAGAACACACTGAAGTTCATTATCATGGAAGCTCTTTAGTATAAAATCTCTTGGGTTATTTATTTAATAAACTTTTTTTTATATGCTTTTACTATTTTAATGTTGTTATAAGCAGAATATTACTGGATATAGAATTTCAACTTTAAGGTCCAAGCCTAAAACATAAGTTTACATATGTATATCGATGACACAATTTGTGAATCATTTAGCTTTAATTGTTTTTATCAGCGGACCGAAATTGTAATATAAATTGTATTATAAATATGTAATTTAAATATGTTAATTTTAATAAATAAATTTATACATGGTTTCCAATTTGAGGGTCGAAGTAAACATTTAGCCATAGTTTTTAGCTAAAACCTTATTTTTAAGGGGCACCTTTGAGGTTTCGAATTCAGCTTGAAAAATATGGCTAAATTATCAGCACTGGCTGGCTTGTTGTGTGCTTTGAGGCGAGCAGGAAGCTTCGGTTCAGCAGATCCCAAGCTTGTAGCTTAAGGATGTTGCAAATTATAGCTCCCAAGTATGATTTACTTAATTGCAATGAACTCCATTCGCCCCCTCCCCCCTCCAACCGCCCTGACCATAGTCACTGCCCAGACTCTCCAGAAAAAGGTTAACTAGGAATGAGCCCGGAGTTAGCCACAAAATGTTGTGTCTGGCGATTTAGCTCTCGCTGCTCCTTGTGCCACATATCATAGTCCTTGATGCGCTCCAGGGTCAGGAACTTCAGTTGTCCGCGACGTTGACGCAACATCCTCGACTGATCGACGGCCATGCTTATCAGACGCGACATCTCGTGCCCCAAGCAGGTTTTACGCTGCTTGCCATTGGCATCGGCCAAATAGGAGCGCAAAGCCAGACCTAAGAAAAATATTGATGACGAATCATCAATGTAAGTAATGGGTTCCTTACACATCCTTGCTTACCAACTATGAAAACCTTTGCCACATCTTTAAGTATTGGCTGGTCCTTGAGCAACATTATAATATCTAAGTTCCGCAGTGATTTTTATGGTACATCTAATCTAACAATTTTGAACAAAATTTGATCTCGACTGGTTTTTTTGCTTTATTTTTGTTGTTGCGTATTTTGTAGTTTCTAGTTCAAATTTTTGACACTTTTTGCGCCTGCTTGTCCAGATCTAAAAATTTCAAAGCATTGCACAAACAATGCCGCCAGCAAAACGTATGGCAAACAATTAAATAAAATCCTCTCTGACCCCTTTGCTTTAACCCAATTTAAGATCCAACCGCTTCAAGCCAAATCAAATTTACTAAAATTTGTCCACACACAGCGAAAATCGGGCCAATTTGCACATATGTATGTATGTTTGTTTGCTACTCTTCTGGCCAGTTGTTAAGGGTGTAATGTTTTTGTGAGCATGTTTGTAACAGAGAATAATTATAAATCGTTGAAGAAGTTTGTGACGAGAGCGATAATATTATTAACTTAATTATAATTTTACCTTAACCTACCTAAAAGGTTTGAGGCTAAGTCCTGTTATTCATAGAGTGCTTTAACTTCACTAACTTTAAGTGTACAATTTTAACTTTATTTATTTATTTGTTTTTTGTTGCTAAAGTCTGTATGTGTGTGTGTGTGTGTGCTTGTATCTCGTTGTCCAATGCCACAGTTGGACCAAGTTCATTTGCCAAAGACTCGAAATTCAGGAGCATGCCCCACGATGATGATGAGAATAATGATGATGATGACAACACTGAAGTGTGTGTGTGTGCCTAAAACTGCAAACTGTTACGCGATATTTTGCACAGGTGGTGTGGTTTAGTGGCAAGGGGGGTTGTGCGCTTGGTGGCTAAGCGAATTTGCAGCTTTTTGGTTTTGTTTGTTTGTGGTCCCCTTACTGCAAAACAAACTCAAAGCATGTGTAATATTATACATGGAAGCTGCTATACAAAATGATTTCAACACAAAATTCACAGAGCATTATACAAACTGTTATATGAGCTGTTATACAAAGACAACTGTTCTGCTTTCTATTATGTTTAAATAAACTGTTATATCACTTTCCAGCACTCCCTTTTGTCTTTGCAACACCTTACAAAAGAGACAGAAAGAGAGAGAGAAACACAGAGAGAAAGAGAGATGCAATTACCCATATGCAGTGATTATCCACTTGCAACCAGGAGCCAACATCGAACCATCATGGATGCCACTCAATACCGCCCCAATAAACAGCAATAAAAACCCAATCTGTGTGTGTTAGTGTGTGTGTGTGTGTGTCTGGAGTTTGCAGCTTTTATGGCATGGCATGCAAATCGATTGATGTTGATTAGCATAAATTGTCTGGACCGCATATTCTGTGCAATGAATAATTTTGGATTCTCCACTACACACACACACACACACACACACACACACACACACACACACACACATGTATATGCACTGTCTATTGTTGCTATATTCAACCCTAATGCAATTTTGTTTTGCTTAATTTGATAGGCGTTGTCAGTGGCCAGAACTTTGCTGCTATTCCTGGCTGATATTCCTGCTACGTTGACACTTTGACAATGTTCCACGTTACAGACATGACAGCTCTCCGGACCTTGTTCCGCCCATCATCATCATCTACTACTACTACTACAACTCACACATGAATTGTTAAGCGGTGGAGTTGGGCAGAGAGTGGAGGCACCTACAGTGCGAGGGAGTTGCAATATTTGTAACTTTTACTTTTTTGATAATTGTACTAAAAGGTTATTAAAAGGAGAACTGTTATATGCTTGCGTAAATACATCGATAAATATTATAATCTTTAAAAAGAAAAGTAAAGTAAACCTTTAAAATACCAAACATCTACTTAAATATCGTAATATACGGTTTTACACACACCAGAAGTAGTCATTCAGTTAACGGTTTTGTCTACTCAAAGTGTTATACTCTATTCTTCTAGGCGTTCGACTTTGTATACTCAAAGTGTTATACCCTATTCTTCTATGCACACCGTTATAGCATAAGAAAACTGTTCTAATCCTTTTTTGGAAAAGTTGGTAAATAAGTTTCATTTCCGGCTATTTAACTTCTCTTCTACTTTTGAGTAAAATTGTGGAATAAGTAAAGGCAAGCGAGTTTCTTGTTCTTCTATGCACACCGTTATAACACATGAAATCGGTTCTACAAGCAACTGCTTACACACGTTTTTTGATAAGCTGCCATGCAGTATAAGTTTTCTAATAACATATCATATTGTTCCCCAACAAAACACGCATCGAACGAGATGGAGAAAGAGACAGAGAGAGGGAGAGAGAGAGAGGGGAGATAGAACATCAATAGCACTCACGCCCCACGGCGAAAATCTTATCAAACTGACATCATTTTCATTATGTTTTGCACTTGCTCACAGCTTACACTAATGTATGCCAGCCGGTAAGTGGATGGGTGGTTTTGGGTGGTTTTCGGTTGCCTATCCCCCATCCCCCATCCTCCCCCTCCTTCTACCCTATGCTGTGCAGAAAATGTTTTGGTGAAATTGTATAGTAGAACAATGAAAATGGAATTCGCTTCGAAGGGAGGGTGGTGGGTGGAGGGAGGGCACGCGATAAGCAGTATACACATATGTAGCGTGTGCTAATCTGAGACGCCAATAAATGCCAATTAAATTAGTAACGCTCAACGCAACAAAATCTGACCAAAGTCGAGGAAAAAGAAAAAACATTCATCGAAAAAGACACGCAACTTTTCTTTTTCTTCATTGCGTGCAGCGCTTATAAACCTAAAATTGAAGAGGAAGAGTGGTGAACAAATCGACACTCAAACTGCAATCCCAAGATAGCCATATATCCCACATCCACAAAAACAACAACAACAACTAACATAACTAACACAAAATGATGGAAAACTTTTTCGCTTTCAGCTGCCATGGTTATTACCATCGTATCATTATCGTATTATTTTGATGCCCAGTTCGGCTCAGCTTCACATTCAACCAAAGAACAGAGGCGTCCAAAAAGGTTCAAAGTAAGGAAAGAAAGAAAGCTTAAGCAACCACTGTGCCTGATAGATTCCTTAGCTCAGTGGGTAGAGTGTAGAAAAGCTGTGCATTGTGAAGCCGGTTCTAGTCCCAGCAGTAATTAAAATCTTTTTTTTACTTTTTATATTTTGTATAAACCTGTTTAGGTGCAGGTTCAAATCCCAGCGCTGAACATACACTTAAACGTTAATTTATTATTTTTTTATATTTTTTTTAAGTGTATCTCTAGTTAATTATTGTTTTAAAGACCAACGAGTACATTTGGTTAACAAAAGACGTCATAAACGTGGTTTAATTAACTTTTAATGCTTGCCCAAAAAAGTAGACTTTAAAAAATACATACATTTTGTCGTATATTTGTGATTCCCAAGTGCTTGTTCGCAAGCACTCAGTTTATAGGCAAGTTCCAGCACAGCTCCAGTCGGGCGGTCGAGCGTCTCACAGTTTCAAGGGTTGGTCACATCCCCGACTAATTGTGACCTTAGTATTGTAAGTTAAAAAGTGTTTAAAAACAGTTTCATATTATAAGTATTTAATATTTGTATGTAAAACCAAATGAGGGTCTGTGTATGCAAAAATGCCAAACCCTCTTTGTGTGTCCCTTTACGTTACAAATACGAACATTTGAATCGACGGCACTGCAACAAAAAAAACACATTAAACATATAACACTGCAACAATAATGGGAAATACTGGAACAATGATTGCGTAAGATTAAACTGTGAGACGCTCCTATGGCTGACCGCCTTTTGCCAAAAATAATATTATGATTATATTATTTTTTACGAAAAGAAGGACATTTTCTTTATATTTTAAATGATAACCTCCAAATATGTAACACCCATATTCAATGGGTGGATAATATCCGGTATTTAGGAATTCATTTCGATTCATACTTTTCATTCATTCTTTTAAATATCATATTGGATTTACAATAGATAAAATCATTCGCATCATGTACCCAATCATAAACTGGAAATCAAAACTATAATTACAAAACAAAATTCTAATTTTTAAAACTATATTCACACCAGTCCTCATGTATGGCTGTTCGATTTGGGGAAAATGTGCACTCACACATATTAAAAGTCCAAATTACACAAAATAAACTATTAAAACCAATGCTGAATCTACCATACGACACAAGTTCCATATACATATGTATGTACATAAAATAGCTAAAATTCGAACTGTTCAGCAATGTTTAAACTGTTAACACTACAAATAAACTAGTTTTAAGTCTAATCAAGGTTTTGATCCCACATTTTTCCTTGAATATAAATATTGTTAAACACAGCATAAAATCATAAGTAAATATAAGAAATATCTCAGTTGAAAAGCATAAATGCTAACCCCTGTTAATATCGATTTTGTATATTAGCTTTAAATGAGACAAAAATTTTAAGGAAAATAAAGCAAGAGCTACATATATACATATATGGCTAAAAATTGAGCTTAAAGCTGCACCAAATCTATTTCGGTAAAAATTGATTTTCGCCCCCTTCACTACGCCACTGTGTGGCAATTGGAACTTTGTAGATTTCTTTGGGCGTGGGAAGGCATTAAAAGGCTGATGTCAGCGTCGCCGACGCCAAAGCGTCGCCATTGCTGTATATACTATATACGTCTGAGGGTCAGTTATTGACCAGGCAGTACGACACTTATACGCTTCACTGCCAAACGGAAATGGGCAAGTGGGGAGAGGAGAGGCAAATGATAGAAACGGTAGACGTAAACGGTAAAATGAATTATATGCGATGTATGTTTGGAGTGGGTGAAAAGATGCTCGGTTGGCTCCTTTGCCTGATTGCAAACAATAATTCTTGGTAGAACGAAGCAGAGAAGATGAAGATGAGGAAGAGAGGAAGTTGACGTAAAAGTTTTGGTTAATTGCAAGTGCGTGCGTGTGTGTGTGTGTGTGTGTGTGAGTGTGTGTGGAAGAAGGAGCAGAAAGGCTCAGAAACTTTTAGAGGGAAAAAGCGAGCTGATTTTAATTGTAAGCCATTTTTTGGGACTTTACCTAATCACTTGAGTACGATTAGTTTCTTCTTCTTCTGGCTCTTCGGGAGCTGAAGTGCAAAAATGTGTTGCGCTTGCCAACACTGTCAGTCATAATTAAACCGACCAACCGAATAATACACAGTGTATATGGAAATGGATATACAAAACTTTTAGTTCAACCCGTCAGCCAAAAAGAGTCCTAAGGCACGAAACTTGCTAATAAACTGAGACAGCTGCACACAAATGGACTTGGTAGAGAACTTCGCAACACTGTTTCCCAGCTTTGCAGTTTCTACAATTTGATTGAAAACATTTTGGTGAAGTCAAAAACTGAGACTGCAATTCACATGGGACTTTTAATTAACGAAATGAACAATACAATTAAAGTCCTTAAGATTAAAGAGATGTAGAAAATCAAAGCTCTAGATATTTTAAAATACAAATTTCGCCAATTAGTAATGTAAGTGAAACTTTTCCTTCTTGTTTCGGCTAATTGTGGCTGAAAATCAGGAGTTGTGCTGGCACACACACTCACACACACACACACACGATTGACTATTGTGAACGGCACTCAAACTGATTTCAATCGGGCTGCGGTTATTGTGTTACGCTTCGTTGTCCAATCGAAAATTTGCAGCTATCTAAACTTCCACTGACACGTGCCAGACACAACAACAACAACCACAACAACAATCGGCATAACCACAAGCATAACAACAACTGCCAACTGCCAACAAAGACGTTGCGTTCATAACAATGATGGCTGCTTGGTTGCCCAGTCTTAGAACTTTCAATGCAAGACTCCATTTGCATCTGTATTTGTTGTTGCTGTTGTTGTTGTTGTTGTTGTTGTATCTGTCGCGCCCACGTAACGCTTTATGCAAATATGAAGTTGCTGTTGTTGCTTACGACTTTAACTGTCGCATCGATACAGATTCCTTTGAGCCTTTGAGTAAAAGTCTACACCACAACAGCCTGACCACTTCCTTTACCATCATCGACTCTCTCTCTGTCTCTTTTTTTATATTTTTATTTTCATTTTTTTTCTTCGCCTGCTGTGTCTGCTGTCTGTGCAGCAGTTAAGAGTTTTGTTGCCAAACGAAATGGAAACCGCAAATTCGCTTTTTACGTTTTTTTATTTTATTACTATTTTCTGTTGTCTTCTTTCCTTGCTTTTTTTTATGGGGTAAGTGGCACTTAAAGTGTCGCTAGCATCCGCTTCAATTTGATCACAAACTCTTAAATGTTTGGGTTTTTCCTAAAACGACCTTCAAGTTGCTTCCTCGTATACCCTGTACGAGAAAACTGTGCAAATAATGAATAATAGACAAGAGAAATACAACAATAATATCATTGCAGTGCAAAGCAAAAACAAACAATTGCCCGCATCTTATGTTGTTGCTGTTGAAACTGTAAATTTTTATACTTTGATACCGAAGGTCTCATAGTATATTAGTTTTGTGCAATGTCCGTCATGGTGTCTGTCCGTCTGTCCGTCCGTCCGTCTGTATAAACGCAACATTTTTCGACACCCGTAAAGGTAGAGTCTTGAAACTTTGCAATTATGTTTGTCTATAGGCGCGACAGATAAGTTGTTAAGATTGGGGTGCCACGCCTACTAGGAGGCTGGGAGAACGATAAAATCGATAACTGAAAACTGATAAAAATATATATATCTCAAAAAACTGCATCAAAATTTTGGATGCGACGCCCACTCCTTCCGCCCTCATCCTTCCTACTCCTTGAAATTGGAACCGCCTATAGTTTTCAAGGTAGGTAATGAAGTTTTCTAAAAAACTGCATCAAATTTTTTGTTAAAGCATAAAAAATGCAAAAAAAAAAAAGAAAGATGAAGTTAGCTGCCTTTTTAGGATAGCTGCCTTAAAATGCCTGTGCAAACTACTCGAGGCAGCTAAGAAAATTGTAGTGTATTTTAAACAGTGATCTTTTTAAAACAGTGCGGCATTCTTTTTTACATACTTTGTATGTATGTACCGATATCGTTTGTAATCGAAAGTATAACAAAAGTAATATAAAGTGAAAAAATGCCGAAAAAGGCTTACAAAAATTTCGTGGTTGCTGGCTACAGCAGCCAGATTTTAAAGAGTGAATAAGCCGCGATGAAGCGGATACAAATAAAGCATACTGCAGATACTGCAAATGCAGTTTAAATAGCAAAGTCGTATTTTACACACATTTTGTCTTTTGTTAAAAAAAAAAAATTGGCATCTTTGCCCCGGATTTACTAATTAATTAATTAATTTGAATTGCCAAATTTGTTGTTGCGCGCTGTGATAACCTCTAAAAGTGAAAATCTCTAAATGTAAAATCTCCAAACGGGCATCGTGTTTAAATAAGAATAAATAGCGCACAGTTCTTTAAATAATTGTGTTTTTTTATTTAATGTATGCGGTTTTTTTTGTGCTTAATGTTTGCAAAAGTGTTTTTTTTTTTTTTTTTTTTTTGTTTGTTTAAAGTATTAAAATGTTATGTGATATAAATTAATTTAATGTTGGTCTGCTCACAGAAATTGAGAGCAACTTGAACAAAGAGAGGATTTTGGAGTTGTTGTTTTTGTCGTGTGACACTTAATAATAAGTATAGAGTAGCTTTAGGTCGAGCAAACACTTTACTTATTTAAAGTTGTCAATGTCAATGTAATTGTTTTACAACAATTCGTACTTTCGACAACCAGTTTGCTCTTTTGGCCTTTTTTTTTTGAGACATCAATCACACGCCTGGGTGAAGTCTCTCAATGTCCCATTTATAATATCCCCTTCTCCTTCTGCCTCTCTCTCTCTCTCTTTCTCTCTCTCTTGGGGGCTTTTTTCGTGTTCTGGGCATTAATTGCAAGTGAAATCACTTTGAACTTCATTAAAAAGCAACTTAATCAACTCAAGTCAAAGTTTGCCGACGCACCTGTTACCCCTCATTCCACTCATTCCCCGCTCTGCTCCACAAGCTGCTTCACCTTTTTGCTGAATGGCCTAAAAATTATTAATTAGTCTCGACGCAACCTCACACCTACCGTCCTCCCCCCCCCCCCTCTCCGCCACGCTGTGCCCTTTGTTTGCGCCAAAAACTTTTTGGCCAAGTGAGTCAAAATGAGCTCCCCGCTATCCCCATAAGCTTCTAGCCCGTCCCTCTACCAACAAGCTCTTGAATATTTCATATTTAATTGCGCGCGTAAGCATTGCAACCCCTCTAAGACCCCTCTCACCCCCCGCTGTCCCTTTTTACCTGTTCATATTGTGTCCAAGAGAGAAGGGGGTTGGGAGAAGGTTGAGGGGATGTTGGACAGGCTTCCCAGCCGTTCGAAATTGGCAACATTAATAAAATTAGCTGAAGTTCGCGTGGGGCATGCCACATGCCACATTTTACACTCGATTTCTGACACTCCACCCCCTCTTAAAATGAATAAAAATACACCTTCAAATCTGATTAGCCGTCGTCTTGTGATCAAAGTGTGTTTAAGTGGCGCCCTCTAGGTGTCGCCAGTTCGCTTATTTTCTTACTAAATAAACGCTTCCTTGTTGAGGGTTGTATGTACTTTGAGTTTACTTAGAGAGAGATGACGAGGGGTAATAAACGGTAGAATTATTTGTTGTACGAGGTATAAAAACCAATTGATGGAGAGATTAAGGCTACAAGCAAACCTCTCATTAAATGGAAGCACCGTTAAAAAGGGCATAGGATAGACCTTTGGGGACATTTCTCTTCTGCTTAAACTTAACTCGCTGACTTTTTCCATTAAACTTTTAAGCACAAGAAATAGGGAGTCGAAATTCGGTTATTTTTATTGTTCGTCTTATCGTAGCGCCACTGTAGTGTGTAGCCCATGGCAATTGTTGTGGCTGTGAAGTCGCATTAGTCGCATCAAAAAGGCTGTCAAGGCTCAGCATTGAGCACACACACGTCTGGACACGCCCTCCCCCTTGTTCAGCCCCACCTACACTTTTCAGAATCTCTCTTTCTGTTTCTGTTGCTGTCTCTGTCTTTGTCACAGCATGTCAGTTTCAATTTGACATTTATTTTAGTGTGCGGGTCTCGCTGTGTGTGTGTGTGTGTGTGTGTTTATTGTTGGTGTGCGTAATAAGCCACATTCGATTATTTAAAAACCACTTCAATTGTATCACACACTCATCGCGATTGAATGCAATCCATTCATCCAGACAACGCCACACGTTGCACACACGCCCCCTCCCCCCTTTGCTCTCTCCAACTTTTAAAACCAACTTCATCACATTATGTTACTACACTTAGAAAAATATGTGTATCGTTTTACAAATATTCCAAAAATACTTAAAATCACACAAAAAATTTAATTCAAGGAAAAATAGGATTTTTATATTTTAACTTGATAAGCATTGAAATTAAAACTTTTTTTTTTTAATAAAAGCGCTTTTTTACATTGTATCGAAAATTTTAAATAAGTCAAATTTTTTTTTACAATACTAAATTAAATAAAAATTCAAAAATACCAAAAATCCATTATTTGTATTTAATTTTTTTTCCATTTCATTATTTCATCATCTATAAAAAATTAATCTCATTTTTGTAAAGACTTTTATTCAATTATTTTGGCTTGATACATTTTTTTTTAAAATTTTTATTTTTTGTTTAGTGTATCAAGCTTTGTGCTTATGTGTGTGTGTGTGTGTGTGTGTGTGTGTGTGTGTGTGTGTGTGTGTGTGTGTGGTCAGCAATTTGATGTTGCCTGCGTATGCTTACCGCGTGTTGTCACCAACCAACGTGCAACATGCAACCTGCAACCAAACCCAAACCCAACCCCTCCCCCCACATACATTTTGTGGTTTTCATAGCTGTTTTCATTGCGGCTTCATCCTTTTCCGTTCAGTCGGCCATCGGGCGGTGCGGTGCGGATGCGCCTGGGGGTTGGTGGGAGGGGGGTTAGGGTTGTCAGCATACACACGACAACATTGTCGAAAGTTTTGTGTGTCATTATTGTGGCTGCTGGCAGTTGTTGTGCGTATGGTGTGCGAGTGTGTGGTGTGGTGTGGTGTGGTGTGTGTGTTGTAGTTGTTTTTGTTTTTGTCATTATTGTAGTAGTAGTTGCTGTTGTTGTCCCTTATTGTCCTTGCCTCATTTTTGTTGTCGCTGTTGGAGGTTATTATTGAAAACTTTTACCCCACAACAACAACAACAACAACAAGAGCCCAACCCATCCCCCTTGCTTGCAACACCTCGCTGTGGCACTCTGAACACCCAGTGCAGTTTTCTCGTTTTCATTCGTATTTTCATTTTCATTTTCATTGTGAATGTTAATTACTACAACGGCGAGAACTCTGCCAAGAGGAAAACTCTAGGCCAAAAGCTTCCATTCTCCCTCTCTCGCTCTTTCACTGTGTGTGTCTCTTGTCGTCTCTTTCTCTTGTGCTGTTTCAGTGCGGCATAATCAAACTTATTTGCTTTGTGTGACTTTTATGGGAATTATGTTCCATGCGGGAGTCACCTTTCACACTATTCTTCTCCTTCCTTATTTACTTTGTCTGTCTCTTTCTCTCTCTTCTGTTGCTTTTAATGAGCTGTGACTCATATGCAGCTGCCTCTCGATTACTCATGATACTTATGTATAATTAAAGTTTGCAACTATTTCTACTTTATTTAAGTTTGTTTTGTATGCAAATAATAATAACGTTATTCGTTCTCAGCTGTTTGGTGGCAAATCTCTTGTCTCTTAAGCTGCTAGTTATATGTGTATTTCTTCATGTGGCTACCTAGCTTTCTCTTCCCCCCCATCTCTTGCTCCAGGTGCAAACTGCACTTGGCACGTGTTGCGCCAACAAAAAAAAAACAACACAGATAGATGGGAAACTTGCCACAGCTGTTTCTTCTGTTTCTGGTTTCGTCTGCCACCTGTCAAATACAGCTGTTTAACACAGAGAGAGACAGTGAGAGAGAGAGAGAGAGAGAGAGAGAGAGAGGAGAGTTGTCTTTTGTCAGCTTCTTTTATTATACCCCGAACCCATAAAATGGGTAAAAGGGGTATAATGATTTTGTGCCAAAACGTATGTAATAGGCAGAATGAAGCCTCTCCGACCCCATAAAGTATATATATTCTTGATCAGCATCAACAGCCGAGTCGATATAGCCATATCCGTCTGTCTGTCTGTCTGTCCGTCTGGATGTATGAACGCGTTGATCTCAGAGACAATAAGGGCTAGAGACTTCAAATTTTGAACATAAGCCCATCTAAGCCCTATGCAGTACAAGTTTGTTTCCGATTTTCGATAACTATTTTCGTTTCCGATATACACATGTAATCGATAACATTAAAATCTTGAATATCGAAAATGTGAAACACGTTTTGGAAACTTTATACAAAATAATGAAAATCTGTACGCGTATCTTCTAGTCAGGAAATCTCGACTAGAGCCTTCTTTCATGTTTTTTCTATTTTTGTGGCGTCTCCTGCTGTCTGCATGCGTCATAGCCAAGCATCTCATTGTTTTTGCTCTTTTTTTTCACATCCTTCTCACTTTCTGTTGAGTTGGCTAGACTGTTTTCCCCATACTGGAAATGATCGGATGTTATGTTTAATTTTGTTATGAAAAAGTTATATCATTTAGCGAACAAAATAAGCTTAAAATGATTATTGTTCAGTGCTTCTATTATGACAAGTTGTTAACTTGAAAGGAAATAACATTTTGGCATAGAAAGAATTTGTTTTGATCCGTTCAAAATTCATCATGATCATTTAAGAAACACAAAAATTATCGAGGGATGAAATTTTCAGAAGCTTACAGCAATCGCAGTAAGTTTCTGTATCTGCTTTTGCCACATGTTGACTAGGATTAGAGCTCAGAGCAATTCTCTTCTCTCACAATCTTAGCTTGATGCAAAGTCAATTTATTGCTTAAAGCCTGAAGGTGAAGCTTAAAGCTAAGACGATGTCTTGCCAGACAAAGACAAACCGGATGCAAGACTCTCCCATTCTCTCTCTCTTTTCTCTCTCTCTCTCTCTCTGTCTGTCTGTGGCATTGTCTTTGGCTGGAGAGAAGCGACTTTTCGGGACGAAGTTGAGCGCAATGCTCACGTACGAAATAATTATAGCGCAAATACGTGTTTCGCATATGCAATTGACGTAGCTCTCTCTCTCTCTCTTTTCAATGGCCCATGGACATTGTATCGTACCCCCCCTCCCACTTCACATCCCTCTGCCAGGACTCCTACGCATAAGCGTCTTCACCCCCTTTTTGTGTCAAGTCCTTGGTTGCCATTTTGTTGCCATATTTATTTTCGGCAAAACCCATTTTTAAGGCATATATTTTTGTTTAGTCTTTCCCCACCCTGCCCATGTTCCCTGCATGAGTCGAGAAAGTTGCCAAAAAGTTGCTTCGGTTTTTTGTGCTCTTTTCCTATGTCAAATTTTTGTTGATTTTTTCTCCCCTCCGTGTGTGTGTCTTTTTTCTCTCCGTTGTCAAATATTGACGACTTTTTATTTCGATATTAAGTTCATCCACACATACTTTCCTTTGTATCCTTTGTGTCCTTTGCCCTTTAGCCGAAAGTTTATTTTCTATATTTTACCTTTTTGCTGGCATCATTTGGCAAAGTTGCTGATTACAAAAAAGTTTTTGCACATTATCAATGTTTATCAATAGCAAAAATCTGTTCTCGACTTATTATCTTATGTGTAGATTATTAAAAAAAAATACAATAAAATATTTAAAAGTTTCTTGTTAATCTTATTTTTAGTTAATATTCTTATAATTAATAAGTTTTAAGTGTATCTAAAGCTCTTAATTAGCATAATATTAAATGAAAGCAACAAATAACAGTCCCCCTTCTAGTTAATCCTCTGAGCCTTGTCTGTAAGCACGTTTTGAACTGGCCAAAAAATCAAAATTGTGTGCTTTAAGTCTAAACCTAATCAAACTTATGAAAGAAAAGAAAAACCACTCTCATTATTAACCAATCAATCAAAAATTCAAATATCAAAATACTTTATTTTAAGATACAATATGTAAAATAAAGCTTCAAATAGCAGCTTTATAAGACAAGCATACATTTAGGGTATTCAGTAGCTATGATATATGTGTAAAGTAATAAGTTGATATTTGAAAGTTTTACAAAAAACACACAGAAACATTTTTATCAAAGCAAACATGCCTCTGGGTATGTTTACAAATATCATCTTATATGTTATATTGTTTTATCTCGTTTTTGAGATTATTGATCTAATGATAGGTCCACTGGCAATTTACTGGTTGTAAAAGCCAGTAAATTTTAAATTAATTAATTTTACACACAAATAATTTTCTTGGAAACATTTCTCTTGGCAATCTGATCAAAAACACAAATCAAATTGTTTTTCAGTCAGGTTAGTTTTGTTTTATTAATTTTTGTATTTTAGTTGCTTAATGCAAAATAGTTGCTTAATTGCAATTGAACTGTCATCGAACTGGCAAACAGCTGACTTATCACAAATACGACAAAAGAAACGTAAAAAGTGCATTCACTAGCTACAGTGTAATATATATAACACATATCACATATATCATAGCTACTGAATACCCTAATTATCTCTATATAATTAATTTGAGACAAGATCTTTTGTTATTGTAATAATACTTAATCCCTCTTGTGCAGATATTGATGCCATTATTTTCTATGTCTTTAGGTCTTTGAGCAAAACTTTCGTTAATCACAACAACTAGAGGGGTTACTTAATGTGGTGTGGAGTAGTGATGGTGGTGTAAAGGAGGGGGGTGGGAGGCAGTGTGTCACAGCTGTTGCATTCTGTGCCCAAAGTGTGCGTTCCGCACATGACTAGAAGGCAGATGGAAGATGAAAGGGGGGAAAGGCGAAGAGTCCTTCTTTGCCTTAGATACGAGTAGGGCTAAAAATGGGCAAAACGTCGTCGTTTCTGGAACAGTCCCCCCCCCACACACACCACCAAAAAAGCTGAAGCAAAAACTTTTGTGCCAAAGTCCAACATATGTTACTGTTCATGCATGTTATCCCAGTTAGTCAGTCAGAGACAGATTCCCTGAGTCTGTGTGCTTGTGTGTGTGAGAGGTTACTAACTTCCTTTAGTACGAGAAACACACAATCACACATACACAAACACACACAGCTGGCTTCGAAGGCAGTGTAATTATAACGAAGTTTTCGATGGCATTTTTGTTGTATCTTCTTTTTGTTCATATTTTTTTTTGTGTTTTAATACCCTGTAATAATATAACCTAAGTTTTTGTTTTTTTTTAAATAAAAAAGTGTATTCCAATTATTATTTATTTACTTTTGTTGTTAATAAAATGCTTTTCATACTTTTTAATTCCAAATTCCCTTTGTTTTACTATTTTTTAAGTAATTAACGACTTGTAGAGATTAAGCAACATTATTACAGAGCATTTGCTAGTCGTATACTGTAATTAAAAGCTGCTTTATGTGTTACTTGAGCCATGTCTTTTCTTTTTTCGGTATCTTTGCCTTGCCGTTGCCCTAAAAGAAGTTTTTGATAAGAAAGTTATGATGAGTTTTCTTCACACACACTCTCTTTCTGTCTCTCTTTACACACACACACACACACACACACAGCCAGTTAGACAGCTGAGACATTCACATGTATGCGCAGCTGTTGATTTTGGCCAAATTAGTGCAAACACATCTTGTTTTTCCCCTACATTTCTGCTAGGGGAGCGGGGCAGGCAAAACATGTGCAACTAATTTGCAGCTATTTGGCCAAAAAACCGAACCAAGTTATTCCACCATTCTGTCGCTGGACACGCCCCTTTAAGTATTGCGCCCCCCAAAAACACCACTTTTTCACTGACAAACTAATTTACATTTCCGGCATTGGTTCCAAGGTGGAGGGGGATGGGTAGGGGCAAGGGTGGACCTCCCGCCATTTCTGTCTGCCGACTGTCAAAAGTTTATTTATTTGACACCGAAAAAAGTTGACACAGACACCACTGTCAGGAACAGGGTGGTCGATTCGGGGGGCGAAGGAGGCGTGGCTTGTCACAATGAAATCGGATTTATATGCCTTCCCAAAATTGGATTACAATTGAGTTGTAATTATGCGACAACAAAATGTGGTTGTTGTATCTGAGGGGTGGCAGGGTATGAGGGGAGTGCGTACGGGGGGGGAGTACATTTTTTGCCTGTTTTCCTGCTGCTTTTCCATTATTTCCATCCAATATCCTCCCACCAAAATCAGTTTGTTGTAATACCCTAATCCCATTGTGATTGGCTAAGAGGGTATATTGAAGGTGTGCCAAAATATGGGAAGCATCTCCGATTCCATAAAAACCATGCTTAACTGTACTTCGAGATCGATAAGTTTTTGTTTTCGATACGTGAATGTTATCGATAGCAATAAAAAGCCATTAACACTAAGCCTATTGGTTGATCAATAAATTATGTTAAAGGTTAAAGAAAGAATCTTTGATTTCTATATCGATAGGTTCCATATCCGATATATGCATATCGATAACAATAAAATACTTGGTATTCAAGATCAAGCGTTTGCTATCGAAACATTAACATAATATAGTTAATCTGTGAACATTTCATCAACACACGAGATTCAAACTAATTCAAAGACTAGAACTTAGAGTATCTCATAGTTGAGCTCATTCAACTGCAGCATTTTAACTTGTTTTGTCATATTGTTGCGTCTAGCGACATCTTTTGAAAATCGCATTTTGCATTAATTAAAACTGATTTAATTAAAGCGCTGTCATTTCGCTTTTAAGTCATTTCTCTGTTTTACACATACACACACCATTCAGTCTCAAGAGCCAACTAACCAACCCACCCTAGACACAAAGTGCTGTCGACTGCTGACTTGTTTGCCAGCAAAATGCCTGCCTCAAAAAAGGTGAAAGTTTAATTAAATATGCATCAAGTGTGTGTGCATTTTGATTAAGGACACAACACTCGTGACAGCCTTCCAATAAAAGGCAGAGTCTTCTCTACTCTTGTCTCTTAAGTATTAAAGGTGGTCAGCAAATGTTGAAAATCCAAGTAGCATTTGAAAATTGAAAGCTTAAGTGTCAGCAAAATGTGTGTACTTCATTTAGTTCTAAAACTCAACAGCAAAACAAATCAAAAAACTTTTTTTCCTTTCTTTTTTTCCAAAAAAAAAAAAAAAAAAAAAAAAAGCCAAAATCTTTCACATTCGTTTATTTCTTTGACAAACCACAATTAAAATTCTGGTATAGCTGCAAAACAGGACAACACTCGAACACACACACACACATAGACACACTCGTTACCGTAGCCGTAGCTTAACATCGAGACAAAGATGAATCGTCGGCTACCCAGACAAATATCCATATACAGCCGTCGACCGCTGAGAGTGCTGCATTTGGGTGCCCGCGAAGAGATGCGAATGGATAACGACGGTTACCTGCATGATAATCCGGCGGATGTCCTGCACTTTGCCGAGAACTTGAGGAACATGGCGCAACAGCAGCGCGTTCACTTCGATATGGGTGGCGGCGATGGGATGCACATACGTAGCTGGCGTCTGGAGGCGCGCCCCTTCGATCAGGATGGAGCTGGTGACAATATAACACGACGACGTCCACCAGTTCATCCGTTGATGTTTGAGATGCCCCAGAACGTGCATTTCCAACATTAAAGCTGCATCGATGCGAGTTATGTGAACAATGAAAATTTTGAAATATGTACCGATAGCCAATACTATCAAATATCTAACTTTGGCTCTCGAACACACAATCAAACCAAAATGTACGCTCAAAATACATGTAAATGTTTCGCATACCAAATTCCATCAAATTGTTGTTGTTATTATAATTATTATTATTATTATCCTCCTCAAACCCCAAAACAAACAAACCCCAACTTTCTGCCCTACCTTTTTGTTGGTCTATTTCTGGCTGAGGTTTTGTTACACGCACGCATATAATATTTTCCTGTTCAATGAGCAATTACCGTAATAAAGATACATCTCGGCTACTCTATTATATATATACATATGATACATACCAGGGTTGGCTCTGTCAACGGACAATGACGTCCTCCAACAATGTGGATGATGATGACGATAATAACGATGATGTCTCGACGAGAGTGGAGAATGACATCAGACAAAATACACCAAGGCATAATACACAAGAATAGAAGATAGAATCAGCTAACCGAACAACAAATACCCTACAAGAACTTAACTAGATAATGGATAGCATTACTTGTAACACAATAAGCATACCCTTTGAATAGGATATTTGAAAAGGACGAACGCTCAATTCAATTGAAATTCTCTCTCTTTCTCTCTCTCTCTCTCTGCAGTGGGCACATTGTAATTGTTTACGCTTAGCGGAAGGGGCGTAACTAAAGCGCTGACATCTTTTTTTTGTGGGGAAGTTGATTGTAATTGAGCAACAACAAAGGGCGTCTAACTGAGCCTCCATTCAATGAGTGAAAGTATTACTAAGGCGGCGGTAAGCGGGAAATTTGTAACTTACACAAAAGTCATGGTTGAAAACAGGAATCATTTAAAGCAAGCATTTAACTTTACTTTTTACTGAATAAAAGGAACTAAAGCTGTTGGAACAGTGATCGAAGAGAGGGGAAAAACAGGATATGACCCATCATTCTTCAAAGCTTTACTTTGATCAAAGAGAAAGGAAAAGCAGGAAATCTGAGATTTCTTCATAGGTTCTTCATAGGTTCTTTTCTTACTTCCATCATAAAACATATTTTTCGATGCATAGCAAGTCTTAGCACAAAGCGAAAAGCTCTTAATATTAATACAATATTACTAAAATCCGACAAATTGTGACATTAATTTCTCGGCCACTTTATTTTCTAGAATCTAGATCAATCAAGGATAGGAAGTAGAAGAGAACCTACCACTCCAACGGCGATGGTTTTCAATTCTGACAAACCATATGTGAAATGATAAAAGTTGGCTTCTTTCCGATATAATTGGAAATGGAAATAGTAAAAGTGTCGTCGACACAAAGAAATAAAACGAATGTAATTATTATCGATTGCCTCGAGTAGAAAACCTATAAGGACAAGAAAGAAAGTGCAATTTTAAGGCTCCCTTGCCACATGGAGAGTTTTTCCTAGAGAATGCGTGATGGATGTTCCACTAACTGAGGGAGAGAAAGGGGGGAGGGAGAGTTACTATTAGAAAGGATGCGATTCAATGTTCGACAGCTCTGCAGTTCTGCCATTAGCAGACAATGTCGAGCTGTCAGACAATTGAAGGCACACACACATCGGTGGGTGAACTGAAGTTGAATTTAATGTGGATGGTTGGGCTGGCGAGGGGTGCTTGATGCCTTTGTTTTGTTGTTGTTTCATCAAGAGCACATTTTATTGCTTTATGAGTTTAATGAAGTGTTGCCAGGAATATGCCACCTTGCCCAAGGACTAAGCGAACCCTTTTGCGCTTTCACTTTTCACCACTGACAGTTGTCTGCCTGCCTGCCTGCCAATCTCTTAGGGGGCGGGGACGGGGGCGTTGGGGGGGAGTGGTGCTTGAGTCTGGCAACATATCAAACATTTCTGACAGCATCTAACTGACTGGCTGACTGTTTGGCTGGGCTTGTCTGTGCCTGGTGAATGAATGAGTGAGTGAGTGACTGACTGAGTGACTTGGTTGACTGATTGATTGACTGACTGCATGACTCTCTCTCTCTCTCTCACTCTAGCTCGCTTCCTCTCTCTTTTTCTATCTTTGTCTGCGTCTCATGTAATGCATAAAGAATGAAGCTTAAATAAAAGTTGGGAGATGAGGAATAGGATTAACTTGTCACACAATTGAATTTAATTTTCCATAGACACACACACACACACACACATGCGAGGCATCTTAAAAACCCCCACACACACACATACATGTATATGAATATTTTTTGGGGTCCTTGGCATGCTCTATTACTTTCACATTGGGGAATTGAGCAGTTTCAAACGACTCCCTCTCCTCTTTCCTCTGTCTCTGCTCTCGAAAGCTGCCTTTTGTTGCATGGTTTTGTAATGAAATTACAAGGTCCTCACAGATTTGTCAAAGCAATCAATACGCCTCATATTGAACTCTTCATTGAGCTTTGCGTCTATTTGTGGATACGGATACTAAGCTTATGCCTTCTGGCTGCTGCCTCTTGCCTCCTGCCTTCTTATTGTCCTGACAAATTGTTGAAGCAAGTTAACCTTTTTTGCTACACTCAATGGATTCACAGTTTCTGATTTCATACAAAAATATCTCTGACCAAGAATATTTTGTGGCCCCAACAATGTAGTATACCACAATCAATTTTGTAGGCATTAGCATTTTATCGGCTTTTGCAGTTACACATTTTACCAATTTTACCTTGTGTTATTGCCACATCAAGCTCTTGCTAACTGTTGCTTAACTTTTGCTTTGATTTTGTTTTAAAAGATTTCAGGTTTTTAGCAAAAATGCTTTTAACTGTTTTTTGGAGGCACTTGAAAGTCAGTTATCGAAGAGTTAGGAAATTGAGGAATACAAATTAAATAGGATGAAACTTTTTATATTTTGTATATATTATTTTATGCATGTGTTCACTGTACAGGTCAACTTGTCGTGCCTGCCTTTTCCACCCTTTTTTGGCTGCACTTTTACTCTGAACAGTTTGACATTAATGCTACTTAAATCATCCATCAATTAATTGACTGCAATGTTGCAGACTGCAGCAGTCAACACCCCGCCCACCGCCACCCCGCCCGTCTTGCACCACCCCTGTCAGGACATTGGCTATGCGGCTCACATTCAATTCGGTTTTTATCCTTTGATTAGCGACAACAAAGAGCACCAGACGTTCATTAACTGTCACACAAATATGACATTCAATAGACAGAGACGATAAAATAGAGAGAGAGAGATGGAAGTGGGTGATGATAAAGACGACAAACCTTAATTAAATAGTTGGCTCTGCTCCACTAAATGTTCAGAGAAAGAGAGAGAGAGAGCTTTAGTTGAGAAATCCTTTCTACCTTTCTACTTAATATTGCGATACACAAACAGAAAAGAGAGAATTTCACATAAAACTGTCTAATCCATTTGCCCGATACTTATGCACGCCTGCACTCGGGGGATTAATAAACATACCCCGCACAACCGCACTACACTGGATTTTCCACAAGCCACCACCGAAAATCAATTTCAACTGTCAACTGTCAATCAGGCAACAATTCAATCACGCAACCAACGACGCTCGGGGATTTGCCGAGTCTTCCTCTGCTTCTGCTGCTTCTTCTTTTTCTTCTTCATCGTCCGCAGGACCGCCTCTTGCGGTTCGACTTTAAAGCGTTTATAAATTATGTAAGAGCAGCAACACAACAGAATGTGTGTGGCACTAAAAAAAAACAAGGCCCATGAAATTGGAACTGCTTGATTTTTGTTATACCCTGAACAAAATGGTTATTGAGGGTATATGAAAAGCATTTGCAGCTGTCTATCGTTTTTGACTTTTCATGCACTTAGAGTATCTTCTAGTCGTGCGCACTCTTTCTCTCTCTCTTTTACTTGTTGGCATTATTCATGTCGCAAACATTTGCTCAAGAGATTTTTATGAATTACTTCTTGCACACCAAACGTTGCGAATCGAGTTACACCCCCTAATATAAATAAATATATATATATACGTATTGCTGAGCCTGGCACAGATTTTTATTGGTTATGTATACGATGTACCGTAGTATTACCATTTACAACTCTAGCCCCTTTAACCCCCCTCTACACCTCTTTACCCGATGCATATGCATAACACGGCAGCAAACTGGGCAACTTAAGCTTGCTTAAGGTTAAAAGCAAGAGGGTAGGGTATAGGGGGTAGGTTAGGGGGGGTCGAACAAGCTGCTGCTGCTGTTTGCTGTTCCCAAAATTCGCAGTCAAAACACATGTCACGTATTTTGCTCGTAATTATGGCAAACGTGAGAAATTTCGTTAAGATTTTCTTGGCACATTTTTTGGCATACCCTAACACCGAAGCAGTTTTAAAACGAACTCTTTTGTCATGGCCTATGTGACGAAATTTGTTTCAATTTTAATTTTGATCACTTTGTGTTTACAAATATTCTGAAAAGTATTATTAAAGTAAAGGTTAAATACAAAAACTTAAAAAAGAAACCATTTACGCTTAAGACTTGATAATACAATTTTTAAAAATACTTTATCAATAATTTGTAGAATTTCCGTAGGTTGATTAATATTAAAAATAAAATTTGCCAAAAAAACAAAAAATAATATAACTGAAATGAAACAAAATTAGTAAATATTTTAACAAGATATTATTTCTCTAAACTATTTTTTTGTCCGTTGGAAAAAAGAACACGAATATTTATTACATACACATAAATCCGAATTCTTAAGATCATTTAAATATTCGACTTGAACCTTTTGCAATTTAACTACTTGGCATTTTGTGTTTTCTTTTGCCTGTTTTTATACCCTGAACCCATGAAATGGGTAAAAGGGGTATAATGGTTTTGTGCAAAAGTATGTAACAGGCAGAAGGAAGCATATCCGACCCTATAAAGGATATATATTCTTGATCAGCATTAACAGCCGAGTCGATATAGCCATGTCTGTCAGTCCGTAGGTATTTATGAACGCGTCGATCTCAGAGACTACAAGAGCTAGAGACTTCAAATTTTGAATATAAGTTCTCCCATACCATAAGCAGAACAAGTTTGTTTCAAATTATCGATAACTATTCTGGTTTCCGAAATACACATGCAATCATTACAAAAATAATTTGAAAATGACAATGGATTGAAATAATTTAACGATAGAATTTTTGAAAATTTCATCGAAATCGGTTGAGAAACACCAGAGATATCGAAGATTGAAGATTAGGTCACAGATGCATACAGACAATGACTGTGCGCGTTAAGTATAGGGTTCGGGGTATCTCCTAGTCGGGAAATCTCGACAAGAGCCTTCTAACTTGTTTTTATTGCTTTGCTGTTTGCTTTTCGCCTTTAGGTATAGTTTTTGGCATTTTCATTTTGCTTAACGCCTAACCAGACCATGCCAACATATATGTACATATAGTGTATACTATATCCGCCCAATCCTTTCAATGCCTTCACCCGTCCCCCACCCCTTTCAGCTTGTTAACATGTGTATCCACTTGTCGTATACTCTTCTTGCATGCAATGGGGAAATGCTTTCTGATAAATGGCAGCCCAAAAGGTTTTTGTCTGTGTGTTTTGTTGTTGTTGTTGTTGTTTCGTGTGTGTGTTGTGGCTTAAAAATGTCTTGACCTCTGACCCTGACAGACGTACATCAATCATAGCCAGAATGCGAACTTCTTTTGCTTAAAGTTCTCTTTAATTCAATATTTATATTTTTATTTCTTGTTTTAAATACATTTTATTTAATGCCATTGTTAGCTGCATTTAGCTGTTGCAAGTCCCAATTTAACTTGGCTATTAGCGCCTGCACTTGGCTCATAAACCTCTTGACCAGCTCACGACCCGATGACATTGTTCTTGTCGCTGTTGCTGTTGTTGTTGTTGTTGTTGTTGCTGGTGTCGGTTGTCCAATGCCGCAAGTCAACACTGTCAACACTATCAAAAACAACACAAGAATTAATTGTTAGAAATTCAAAAATAAATTAAATTACAACTTACAAACGCACAGCACTAAAATTAATAATGTTAATTTGTTAAACATTCTTAGTGCGTAGAAACAAAATATGTAACTGAAGCATTAAACAAATGAGCCTAGCACTAAATACCCCTAAAAAGTCTATTTCTACGTGCTAAATAGTGTAATACAACACACGTAGGATAGCGATTAAACTGTTCTGTGTTGCATAACGTTATTTGTTTTGTAAGAAAAGTAATTAAAATAAGGAACGGAAGCAAGCTATATTCAAAATAAATTTTTTAGTAGTTTTCAAAGCTTTAAGCTTCTTATAGACTTTAAAAACTTGTTTATTTCATTAAGGTTATTTTAATCAGATTTTCTTTGTGGCTTTTTACCTGTTTGAGACTAATTATTATCATTATGAGCTTCCTTAAGAAGCTTCTTCGAACAAATTTCTTGTAGTGTTCTTTAAAGTTATTCGCTTTAATTTTAATATACTTTAAACAAGATTTTTCTATGAAGACAATTAACTGCATTAGATTGTTCCTTAAGCTCACAAAATTTGTAGCGCAGATAAATTCTAAAATAGAATCCTATAAATAAGTTCAACAAACTTTTCCCATAGTAATTAAAATTCAAATAATATTTTATTGTTTGCAAAGTAAGTCTGTTTTTATTTAATAAACAAGTTTTTAGATAGTTTAAAACACGAATTTGGTATAAAGTTAATTTTTTAAGACTTTAGCATTCTGGATCCAGCATTTCTCATACGGGTAGTTTTTTGGTTATTGAATCCACTACTCCACCTGCGGCGCCACTTGCTGCGCCAGCTACTACGCCACCTACTATGCCCTTAGCTGTCTCCACAGGTACAACGAGCACTTTGGTCCCATCCCCCAAAGTGGATATAACGCCTCCACCGGTCAGCAAATCTGGGCGTGCCGAAATGGCGCCAAAATAGCAAGCTGCATATATAAAAAGGAATATACATTAACAATCCATGGAAGAGTATCTAGAGTTAATAAAGCACTTACCACACAGAATGAGGGCAACGAGGAACGATTTGTTGAACATGTTGTCAGTTGAGTTGTTGACTTAAACTGTTTACTTAATGCCACTAACTGAGTGACTTATATAGTCAAAAACTGTTGAATAGTTTGATATGAGCTATAGCACGTACCTTAGTCATAACTATTTAGTAACTCTTTCCTATCTCTTTCTCTCACTTACTGTCATAATCTTAACTAGAGCTTTTGAGTCAGCTAACTTAAAGTATTGTTTATTTTTGTATTGTTGAGCACCCTGTATTTGTTTGCTTTTGTGTTTTTCGTTTTAATTTAATGCATTCATGTTTACTTTTGGTCACGTTTATTTAAAATAATTAAAATTTTAACAACAGTCATGTAAATTGTATTTACTACCCTGTTAGCAAGTTTTTAAACAAGGCATATTAAATGTGTAGTTTAAGATTCAATTAAAAACTGTTTGACGATAATTTATATGACGTTAAAAAAAGAGAAAAGTTTTATAATATAAATTGTGTCCATAAAAATAGTTTTATAATAAACTAAAATATTTGCACTTACTTCTTTCTATGTAGTATGTTTTTTGTCACTTATTCCCTTCCCTTTCTCTTCTTCTTGTCTCAACACTGTTTATAGGGTACATATGTTTCTCAATCCGCCAAATTTCTTACTTTAATGCATTGTAACAATTAACTATCTACAATATGTGACTGTATTTTAGCCAAGAAAAAAGAAGATTCTTATGGGAAAAAAACCGAATTCGTAATTTAATACTGAAAAAAGACAATTTTATTTAATGATATTAGGCGAAAGTAATCCCAACATTGGACAGATGTGAACAATGTCAAGACATTGCTGTGTTCTTTGCGCATTTCAAATGATCGGCCAGCTGTTGGCCAAGTTTACGTGCCTCTTGACCAAGTTGAAAGCTAAAACTGATAGCAGCAAGCCACAAATTTGCCAAATAGAAAATTTGTGTCTGGCCAATGGCATCCGGTTGGTCAAATGTTCGGTGTATATGCCACCCAAAAACACGTGGTTTCCGGTATCAAAGATGCCACCGACAACAACAACAACAACAACAACAGCAGTTGTGTGATTGCTATCTGACAGATAACAGATAACAGATGAGTAAATAGTGAAGCTCACGTACTATCCACACGTTTCCGTGCCGACGTGCAATATAAAAATGCATCTGATGAGCACTTTGCAAATCAGTTCAATTAACCAAATTTGTAGCAGCAACATCGGCAGCAAACAACCAGAGATACTAATTAAGCAATGACTAGGACTACAACAACAACATCAAAACGCATAATGTTGCTGCCAATTTTGCCAGCACGTCGACATTTAATTGCGCTCGTTGTGGTAACAACATTAGGTAATTAGTGTGTCATGTTGTTGTCTGCCCATTGGCAATGTGTTGTCTTTGCTTTCGGCCTTCTAATTGATTCCCTCCTTCTACTAAATACCATTACATTTTGACAATTTTCAGCCGCCTGCTGCTGTCAGCTGTCTGCAGCACAGAACTCAACGTTTGTAGCAACAATTGTCAGCTCAAATAATGCGTTGCAAACATTGAACGAGACGAGACTCAATGAAACGATAACCATCAATATAAGCGAAATTATTGCTGCTGCTGCAGCGGCAGCAGAAAACAATACGTCAACATCAACAACAACAACAGACGCACCAGTAACGACAACAACAACAACAACAACAGAAGCAGCCACAACGGAATTAACAAGTTCCACATCAACAACAACAGCAGCAACAACAACAACAACAACTACGACAGAAGAAGCAACAACACCAACAACTACTACAACAGGAGAAGCAACTACAGAATCTACAACATCCAGCACAACAACAACAACGACGACAACACCAACACCAACTACAACTGAAGAAGCAACAACACCTACAACAACATCCACAACAACAGAACCTACAACACCCACAACAACATCTACAACAACAACAACAACAGAAGCGATAACATCAGAACCTACAACACCCACAACAACATCTACAACAACAACATCCACAACACCAGAGCCTACAACACCCACAACAACATCTACAACAACAACATCCACAACACCAGAACCTACAACACCCACAACAACTTCTACAACAACACCAGCAACAACAACAACAACAACAACAGAGCTACCAACCACAACAACAACACCCATCATTACAACTGTTGTTGACACCAGCAGCAGTACAACAACAACCACAACAACACCAGAACCACCAACAACAACAACTGCAGTTAATGCAACCACAGAAGAAACAACAACAACAACAATACCAGAGTTAACAACAACAACAACGATGGAGCCCTTTCCAATGGCGCCGTACCCAACTGTTTTTGGACAGTTGGCAACCCTAGACATGGCCAAGCACCTGCACAAGGGACGCAAGGGGCGCGGGCGTCGTAGGTTCCGCAGACGCAGCACAACAACATCGACAACAACATCGACAACAGCAGCACCACCAACAACAACAACAACAACAACGTCTGGCGATAATGACGATGATGATGATAATGACAGTGATATAAGCGCAATTAATGAGTTGTCAATATTGGAGCCACTGCCAGGGTTGCCACTTAAATTGGGCAACATTGACAATCAGCGTATTGATCAGTAAGAAAAAAACAAAAACAAATGCAACAGCTTAATTTAAGAATGAATTGAGCATTTCATTAACTTGTTAGTTATTTAATATTTATCACTTCTTTTCTATTTTTTTTTTGTTGATATGAATTTTGCAAAAATGACATAATAAAGCAAATGACAAAATATTTACATAAATTATTCAACGATTGTTTTCTTATTTTTCTTGCTGCACAATCAGCACAAAAGTTGGTAAAAGTGTCGAATTACAGAACGAAAAAAAAAAAAACCTGTCATTAACAAGCTGCGAACAAAGACAAAATAAAATACAACAGCTGATTAAATCAGCAAAAGAGAGAATACAGGAAAGGAAGAGGAGAAGAGAGGGTGAAGGAAAAACCATATGAAACTTATTTGAGTTTTATTTAGAGACAATTTAAGTAAATTGTTTAAAGCTAGTAATAAAACTCCGATTTTTATGATATAAAATAGCAAACCTAAACTTAATAAAAAAATATTATTTAATTGTTTTCAAGGATTTTAAAAGAAGAGCGTAAAACTTCAAGTCTAAAAACTCGTTGTAAAAAGTTTTCATAATGTAAATTAATATCACATATTACATTTTTTTGACACAAAGCATATTTAAACATATTCTAAGCCGCTTTTCTGCAAAAACAGAATTCTACGCAATCATAATGGGTTGGCACTTATTGCATAAATAATAAACTAACTGGCTGCTAAAAACATGTGCAAACTTTTAAAACTTTTTATGAGCATTTATTTACTAGATGCGAAATTTGAAAAACGTTTTTCATGCAAAAAGAAAAAGTGCTGAATTTGTTGCTCGCTCTAGCTGTTTTGTACAATCGATATGCAGTGTTATGTTTAGGCAAAACACAACATTGTTGGCCATAACGGAAAATCACACACACCTACGAACACACACACACACACACACATGGCAAACAACAGTTGGTGTGCAATTAATTTAGCAAATTGTTTGTTCAGCACAAATAGCCAACAACACACACACACACACACACACACGTTAGTTTGCCACATGTGGCAAATATGTATTTGTACTATATATATATTTGCTTGAAGTTGGAGTTGCAAGCAGGCGCATGATTTGCCGCCCCTTTGTTGCAGTCGCACTAAATAAATACAATTTAACTTCCACTTTCAACACATCAACACCAATCCCCTGCCCCCTTTCCCCTTTCCATTCCTTTTGTCCCCCTTCAGCTGATAAAGGGCCAGCAGCCAAGTCAATTAGCGAATGCTGCTGCCCCAAAAATTGCACAGCTCGTTTCCAAAATCATTCAATTAAAGTTGCCTTATGTACCTTCGCCTGTCACGCACTTTCCCCTGTCCCCTCCCCCCTTAGCAAGTTAGTTATTGCTGCAGACACAGAAAATACTTTTCGTGTGATTCCATTCGACTTATCAAACTGACAGCTGACCAAGTGCTGAGAAATAAGGGGTGTATAAGGGAGGTCGGTTTTTCAAACAAAAAGACAACTTTTCTTTAAACCCAAAATAATTCTTGTATAATTTTTAATTCTAATGTGATGTTTAAGCACTCGCTATAAAAATCAATATTTTAATTTTTTTGGTAATTTTCTTTTCAAAATTGTATTTCTTTGTAAGTACATACTTTAAACCTCAAAACTTGGTTAAAAAAAAATAATGAATAGCTTTAAAAGTAAATAAATAATTGGTAATTCTAAGAAAATTTAATGAATGTATAAATAAATATCAAAAATTCATTAATATATGTAGCTAGTGCATTGAACTTGTAGCACAGAGTCAAGCATTTTTGGGCGGGTAAAGAGATAGAAGCTGAAAGCTAGCTGCTTAGCTATGATTAAGCCACATGCCACAAGTGACAACGATACTTAAGTAGTTCTCAGTAAGCAACAAAAGTAATGTACACGTGCTTATCAGCCTGGAGTGCAGCACGTGCTCTTCTGGCCCAGCATCAAGCAGCCAAGCAGCTCAAGCAGCTCAAGAGCCAAGAGCTCGGATCAAGCTTAAAAGCAGCTAGCGGGACAGTGGCTAAAACAGTGACAAACAGAGAAACAGTCAGTAAACATAACAATTGAACAATGAGGCAACAATTGACGCTGCTGCTAATCGCCGCAATGGGTAAGTGACTCAAAATGGTGGCTCAACTTAAATACTAAATTCTGAACTTAACAGCCCTGCAAGTATCACAAGCCTGGCTTTTTAAGCTGCCCAAGCTGGAGGATCTGGCCGAGAAACTTGAAGACAAGGAGCAAAAGGAGGCGCTGAAGAAGTTGGATTTTCTCAATCTGTTCGCGGCCAAGGAGGAGAAGAAGGAGAACGAATGGGACAAGATCAAGCAATGGTTCGAGGAGAAGAAGCTCAAGGAACTCGATTTCTTTGCTGGCAAAACCGAAAAGAAGATCGAGAAACTGGAAGAGAAGCTCAACAAGAAGCCAGCTGGCAAGAAGGGCAAGAAGCCAAGACCTTACACAACCACCGAATGCTACTACAGCGAAAGCTACACCACCCAACCACCGAAATATGCCGAAGAATCGTACGAAGAAAAGTCCTACAAGCCCTACGACGACGAGGAGGAGGAGGAGAAGAAAAAGCACTACGAGGAAGAAGACGAGCACGAGGAGTATGTCGAGCAACCCAAGAAAGTGTATGAGGAAAAGCCATGCGATTGCAAGCCAAACAAGGGCTACAGTGCCTACAAATCATATGCGCCCACTGCATACGATGTGCGCGAAGATTACGAGGCGGGTGTTCGCTACTTTACATAGAGCCGAATACACAAATACCCTAACTGCCAACTCATTCAAATATGTGTCATAGTTAATTTATTGAAGAAAATTGTCTAAAAGTTTATTTAAAATTATAAAATTATTAAAAATGTATGATTAAATTTGTTTTTATTCATTTTTTCATTTTTATAGAGGTTTCACAACAGCTCTTAAGGACTTTTTTAAAGACTTTTCATTATTCAGGTGTATCATTAAATCTTCAATATATAATAATATAAAAAACGATACCAGCTAAAAGTAAGGCTAACATAGCTTATTTCCCTTGCTCACCACCCTCCTACCTCCTACATACAAAAAGTGGCGGTTGTTGAAGCTGCTTTACATAACCTCACATGTTGCATAATTACATATTTTTTTAAAATACATTTTATGAAAATACTTACGCATAGCCAATGCCTAAGAGAGTGTGTGTGTGTGTGTGTGTGTAAAAGGGGGGAGGGGAAGCATAGTTCTATTTGATATTTGTCTTGACGCCTTGCATATGATTTGCATATAAATTGAATTCCCAGGTTTTTTTTATACCAGTTTCGTTGGCCCATTCCACACTTTTATGTAGACAGCCAATATTTTACACATTTTATGTCAGCGAAGCCTGATCCATCATACCAAACACACACACACACACACACATACAGACCAGAAGACACACACCAAGCACACCCAATTATACACTTAGATGAATACAGGAGTTCTTTACACTCCGATAATTTTGTTTATGTAAAGATAGGTGCAATTTATCTGATTTTGAAATCTATCGTGTTAAAATAATTTATGGGCCTTTTTTCTTACTTAAAATACGTATTACAATTTCTTTGTAAAATTCAAATATTGTAAACTGTTAAAGCCTTAAACACTTTTTTAAAGAACTTTATCCACTAAGGGGAACTCAAAGTTTAAGTTAACTTGTTATATTCCTAACTTAGTCAATAAATTATTCTCTTTGTACCGCCTGTATTTTTTGAGTGTAGACCTTGTGCCCCAGAATCATTGGCATCAGGGTTCTGTCAGCGCGGCGCTTCATCAAAGTTGTCAGCGTCGGCAATGACACATTGTGCCCATTATTTGCATAAAATAAGAAAATGCCTCGCACCCCTAACACTCTCCTCTACTCCTTGTGTCTTCCTCTCTCCCAGCACATATCACAATGCCGCAAAGTGGTTTATCCTGTCGTTAGGGCAGATAACGGCAAAAGCTACTCGCATTTCAAAGGAAGAGTTGACAAATCAGTTATCCCGAATGCACTTTAATGCATAAAAGCCCCTTTTTTTTTTTTTTATCAGGTGGCAAGGCTGCATTTTCAATTTGCAATAAGAAACAACTGTACTAGGAATTTATCTGATGCAACACTTATACCATTAAGTTTAAGATACACCTAGTGCTATTTATACTCTATTTTATAGCATATTTAATAGTGGCAATCTCAAAAAATCTCTAATGGCAAAATCAATAAACACAATAATTGCTTTTTATGTCTAGAAATTATAGTGTGGTGGGTGCAGACGGGGGTGGGTGTGTGCAGACTTATATTAGCTTATTGCTCACATTGTAAGTAGATTAGCTGCAACGGCCCCGAAGAAACACTTCCTCGATGCGCCCCAAGCGACTGTTTTGTCAATCCCCAACATAATCAGAATTTCTTTTTGCCCAAAACTATGATTATTTTCCAATTGTGTTGTGTTTGTCGAAGGGATGGGCAGAAAATGAGCTGGGAGTCAAGCTATTTTTTTTTTTTTCCTTTTCGGGCGTGTTGTAGGCCAAGATTCCAGTCAACTGCTGCTGCTCTCGAAAAGTTTGTGGAAACTTTAAGCCCCCAGGCGGATGTCGGCAAGCAAATGGACAACAGACTCTATGGTCTATGAATCGGTAATGCAGTGGACTTGAAACAGTTACACGACGGCTTAAATACCCTGTAGAATAATAAGAATTAGACAGATTGGTGTTATATGATTTATACTTTAATTTTGCTCTAGTAGCGTGTTCTAAAATTAAGACTGTTTACTTATTTATACAGTTTTTTTACATACATAGAAAAAAAATTCTAAAACATTCTTAAAATAACCATTTAAAAGTTATTAGCCTTTTTTTTCCTTTAAAATGACTTTTAATATAATAAACCCATTTTTAAGTTAGAGCAATTTTGTTTTTAATTTTATTCATAGTGCTTCAAGCCCAAGTCTGTTGTTTAAGGTTACTTTACTAACTTTTAAATTTTGGTCAGTCTTTACTTTCTATTTTAAATACATTAAAGCTTGAACTGACTTAGCATACTCAATGCTAGTCCATCTTTTTGTAGGGTATACTGTGTCTAAGCCAAAACAGTTGCCCTTTCACCGAGAGTTGGTCAAACTTTTGTCTAGATTTTTGATGGCCCAATTTCTTTCATTGCTTGGCCACACTTTTTTTCTCTCTCTCTGTCTTCATTTTGTGTTCGGCCAGGGGGGGGGAGACTCAATCTTGTTAATTTCCTCTTGAAGCGTTGTGGGGGCGGTCTGGGGGGTTTGAAAATGTCTAGAGCTGTCTGCCTAATTTCACTATGTCTGCCATCTGGGGTTTCCAAGTCGAAACAACCCCCTTCCCCCCTTCAATCAGCCATTCCCCCATGTCTATCTATGCTATCAATCCCAGCTCCTTTATCTATTTATCTAACTCTCCGATTGTCTGTCTGTCTGTCTGTTTCGTTGGGGTTACAAAAACACGCATGGGCAAGAGGCATGGGAATAAAAGTTGTGAGAGGTGGGGGTGATTGGGGGGACTGTATTCGGTGTCCCGTAATCGCAATTAAGATAATCAAAAAAGTTTTGACTGTCGACTGTCGAAGCGGTGTGTTTTTACTTTCGTCTGAGACTTGTTTCTTCTTCTTCCTCTTCTTCAAAACTTATTCCCCTTTCGTAAGACTGTGGTAGGAGGTGTTTTGTGGATAGAAATGTAAATGTTTTTAATAAATTGACTTTAGATGGTTTTTTTTTGTTAAGTTGTTGAGTGGTTATATACGTTTTTAGGTGTTATCTAATTGTGATACTCTAATTAAAATACATCATTGACTGTCATTTGTGCCAATATGGTTTAATTTGTCGTTGTTTTTGTTGTTGTTTACAAATGTTGTTATTTGAAGATAGTATAAAAATAACTTTGCCATTGTCTTGGCTATTTGTGGATGTTGATTTTTGTCCACTTTGTAGGAGGTAATATAATTCTATTTAGTGAGTTTGGTCCAATATATTCACTATAAGAGATTTTCGATCGATTGTTCATTAGCTTTGATATAGTGCCGATTTTGATATTTTGCACGGTGGCATAAAACCGCTTATATACCGATATCTTAAAACAAAATTTGCTACGCTTTTATAAAGGGCTTTGTCAAAACATTCTACTGTCCTAGCAACACTTTAACAATTCGCGTGTTGAGTTAATTTGGAGTGTGATGAGTTTTTGTTACGCCGCAACGTATGCTACAAGTTTTTGCAACGCAACAAAAAAATATTATAAAACTGTCGTCCGAGTTGAAGTCGTTGCGAGGCAACCAAAAGATAAGCTTTTGGCTAGGTTTTGTGTTTAATAAGGCCACACACAAAAAGCAACTGAGATGACAGCTGTTAAGTGTGTGAGTGACGCAATGATACCCTGTTAACTGTTATAAATGTGAAACTAAATGGGAGAAAGTAGAAAAGAGAAGACTTATACATAAAGTAACACAGCAAACATATTTTTAATACCCTATCTTGACAACTGTCTGGCTACAGGGCAGAGATGACAAAAACTTTGTCTTGGTCAAGGATTGTTGGCAAGGATTTGTGTGCAGAGTGTGGCCAGAGTGCGCAACGTTTACTTAGCTTTTTGTTATTGCATACTTTGCGGCTATTACGAGCATTTGCGGCTAGTCTCAACTTGAGTTTCAAGTTTTATTGCGCGCAAAGCATAAAAACCAAAACAGAAACAATAACTGAAACAAAAAAGCTCAAGATTTTTTTTTTGCTGACAAAACTTGGCAATTAAGATGTGTGGAGAGAGAGGGGGATAAAATAACTATGCTGTAAATCTGACTGAGATTTTGAGAATCCCCTCAAACTCAAACTGAGCAAACGTATTCAATTCGAATCAAATCAAGTAACGCATATATCACAGTCCAGTCCAGGTGAAAGTTTGGACACAAACACACATACATACACACACACACTCACATACATGTGTGTGTGTGTGGAAAGAACGGACGCAGCGTTTAGCGACTTCCGCAGCAAACGAAATGAAAAGCCCCCAAAAAGGAAAGTTTTTTGGACCCAACTCAAAGGAAATGCGATTCGACAGGCGACGAGACAGCGCACAGACGCAATATCCCCCCGCCCTCGGACCCTAGACAAACTTGGGTCAGACAGAGCGTAAGAAGAATAAGATGAAGAGGAAGAAGATGATGATGATGATGAAGAAGAAGAGTTATACAAAGTGGCTAAGAGGGTTGCAACTGTCGGTCGATTGCCGATTATCAGACGGGGGCTGAATCAAAGCAAGAACGTGCCAAAAGGCACAAATACACTTGAACACGCGCGGGGGGAAGGGGAAGGGGGTGCGCAAGGGTATTGAAATAATTTATGTAAAGAAAGAAAAAAAAGATATGAGCTAAATTTTCACTTTTATATTTATGCGTTAGCTTAATATTTACATTTTCACTTACTTTTGGTAAATAATGTTGCTTTTAATAAAGGTTTAATGCTAACATATTTTTTAATTTAATATTTTTTAGCTTAATGCACGGCCCTTACAACTATAATTAAAGTACAAAAATGTTATGCTCATTTTATTTCACATTTTCTGAATTTTTGCTGAATGAAATTGCTATTATATTAAAATCTTTAAAATTCCTTGTCCAATCTATAAAACCAGAATTTTTTAATGTGATCAAAACTAAGCTATAATCAAAAACAGATTTCTTATTCATTTGCAATCAGTTTTCTCACTAACGTTTTATTTTTATGTCACAAAGCCATGCAAAATAGGTTAATATATTTTTAAAAAAACGAATTGCATATTAAGTATACGTAATTTGTTTTTGATTTAAGCTATTCGAAAGCAACTTGAAGTGGTTGAAGCATTGTTACACTGTAAATATAAACAGACTCTAGTTTAATATATATTATTTGCCGCACCAATAGCAATTAAATGGAACACAAATTCCAGACCAGATCTTAGCCCAACTCGAAAAACAATGTACTTGGCATTATTTATGGCGTCTCTCTTTCTATTTCATTCCCTGAGTGCTGAGTGTACTAGACTCATAAAGATGAGCACAAAGGAAGAGTGAGAGTAAAAGAAAGCCACTCACAATTGCAATTAACGAAAAAGAACCCCTTTCAAGCGAAAGCAAATAGAAATTCGCCACGAACCCATTGAGCCACAAAAACCGCTTTGGTCAACAGAATTTTAGAGAACATTTGACTGCAACTTTCACTTTAGCCCCATTTTCGCCCTCTTAAGGGGGGATGGAGGGGCGGTTGTTTGAACGCCATTGAAGCAAAAGTAAAGTAAACAAATTAAATAATGTTAATAACGAAATCTTGTTTTCAACATAAACAGTAAATATGCAAATGTCTTTATAACATGGCCCGAAAACCTGCTCGTTGCCAATTACCGAAACAGGGCAGGGAGGATTGGGAAAGGAGTGGGTGGGTGGTTGGGTGTGGTATGTAAGTGTGTACTAACTGATTTCAGTTTGATTTTGGTCTGGACAACACTCCAAACACGTGCCGCCAATCTATGCAAATATACAATGGGTTTCAACACTGAGTGAGATGCAAGATGAAGCCGAGAGGGATGGAGATAATAAATAGATAGATGATTGCAGATGAGAGGCGGAATATCGAATGCTTAACATTATTTGTTTGTTGTTGTTGTTGTTGTTGTTGTTAAATCAAAGCCAAAGGAATATGCCGTCAGTCAATTTGCATAGATTTTCTTCAGTAGTCCTCCGCTAAGGACATCGGCTTACACACTTACACACAGTTCAATGAGACCCAAGGAAAAGAAGAAATCAATCTGTAGCAACCAGCAACAAAAAAGAAAGGAAGAAAAAAAATACAAGTATTAGAAAACGATAAAAATACGAAAAAAGTGCTGCAAAAGCAGAACTAAAGCAAACAGTGGCTATAAAAAAGAAGTATAAATAAATTTGTGAGATTGTAATAAATACGAGAGTTTTAAACCTATACCCAACTGTATCTGATTTTAGGGTTTCTGAGACGGCTAAAGTTAACAAACTTAACGGCTAGAGTTAACAAACTTAAATCTTAAGTTGTAAGGCACCTTTTTAAAAATATTTTACGATTTGATGAGTGAAACATCAAATAACTTGTGTTAATATATTCCTATTCTAAAAACCAATGTGCTAACTGTTTGACTTAAACAAAATTAAATCATTAAATAAAACTGAGTAAATTTATAACTTAACTTAAATTGTATTTTTTATGATTAAAATTAAGAGATAAACCTCAAAATAATACCATTTGGAATATTTTTCTGACTTAGATTAAACATGAATCTAAAAAAAATATATCTTTAAAAGTATTTCCCGGAAGAGCTATGTCTAAGAAAAATTATTTATATAGTTTTTTTTAACTGTTTAACTTTAAGAATATTTTTTTCATATTATTAAAGAAGAAATTCAACTTTTTATATATTATATTGCTGAAAATAAAACTATGAAGTTGATTCTTTTTAAAATAGTGTCAGAGCTATACTCATTTTATTTTTATTGAATCTGTTCGTCCAAAAATAAGTTTATTGTTGAATATTTAAGCTTACAGTCACCGAAAAGAAAAAAAATTAGAAACGATTAAGTGACATTATTTTCGCTCTGTGTACCCAATTTAGCACATGGAGTTGCAATCTATTGCATTTTGCTGAGTGCTTTTGTGCTTTTGACGAGCGACTCGTAAAACAACTTTTGATATCGGCTGGGAATTGCATTTTGATATTAAGTTTATTTATATGGACACACACACACACACGAGCACACACACACACAAACTGTCGCGCAAAAGTATTACCTGCTGTAATCCCTGACAGACTGGAGACGGCACAAAGTCCTGGCACGAACTGTCGCAAAGGGGGTGGTTTGGGCGGCATTGGAGGGGGGTTTTCTTTGCTATTGTTGTTGTTGTTGCTGCTGCGAGTCCGGTGCGCGTCAGTCAGTCGAGTGTAAAATTAAAAAATGTCAACAGAAAATTCCTTTGGCGTCGCTTCAATTTTGTATATTACACAATTTCTCGGTTGTTGCTTGTTGCCTTTGTTGTTGCTCTTGTTGTCGTTGTTGAACAACAACAATAGCAACATTTTATCATCGCTAGCCGCTTGCAATTAGCAGACATTGAAGCGCCACTACACTTGGAATAAAAAAGTACATGCCAAACGATTTTTTTATATATTTTTTTCTTTTTTTTTGTGTATTTAGTTATTCTGTTATCATAAAAAACAACTTAAATTAATCTAATATGCTAACTTCTAAAACAAATTAGTCTAAGGGCTAAGTAATGAATGCTAATTATTTACAAATGTCTAATTTATTTGCCTAGTGGCAAGGTCCACTAGGTGATGTCGCCTAAGTCTTATTCTTAAGGGCCTTTCCCTTTGGTGCGCAGGTTCAGGTTTATGTGCTCTTAATTAGCCGAAGGGTTTTTGCTTGTATATTAAATCTATGAAAAAAGGGAAAGAAAGTTTAGGTTATTTTTAGGTTAAGTTCTTGCCTCCCAGCGAGCCAAGTTCGGAGCGCTCCGAATTAGGAGTGTTTTTGGAGCAAACACATAAATTTGAATGTTTTCGAAACACATTCAGGGTTCTTTTCTCACGGGCTCAAAAAAAGCACTTAGATCTGAGCAGAAAACGCACATATGGCTTGCTGGGCTATGTCCAATCAATGTCTTTTAGTTTTTCAATATAGGTCTAAGGCTCTTTATGTATAGAATCATTTTGCAAAGAAAAAAGAATGTTTAAACTTAATTAATTGTTTTTCATTTTAAAGTTAGAGTATGATAGTTTCAAGTGTACCCAGCCTACTCTCAAACATTCAATTCGCCCCCGTATAGTTTTCCCATCCCCTTCCCACTGATCTGCCCACCCACGCTACTGGTCATAATGCCTGGCTGGCCAGGTAAACCATAAAGCCACAAAGCCAGAGGAATGGGGAAACAAAAGCATCGAGAAATCCGGGCCGTGAAGCAAATCTCGGCAATTTGTCAGGTTTTTTTACTCAGCATGACAAATCGCATGAGTCCCTAAAAAAACAATACAAAAGGTAGCGCTGTGCAGAGGGAGTTGTGGGAATAGTGGGTGTGTGGAGGGTGGGGGGCGTAGAATGACAGCATTTCAACTAATGTCAAAATTCAATTCGAATTGACAATATTTGTTCAAAAGGCAAATAAAAACAAATAGAAAATAATATTATGCAAATGCCGAAAGTCAAAAAAAAACAAAACATTGAAAGTGGACCAAAGAATCCTCCTAAGCGAGGCAAAAGCTGGCAGATTGAGGAACTACTTACAAGGGGTGTTGGGGAATGTCTGATTCGAGGGTTGATAAGCACTGAAAAAATTTAAGGGTTTTCAAAATTTTTGAAATTTACTAACTAGCAATATTACGTACAAGGAATCTTAAGCTAACTCTAGTTCATTCATGCAATCAAGCTTCACTTTATTTTGTCTTAAAAACAATTTTTGTACAGTGTACTTTGTCCTGGGTTCGTGGCCGGTTTTTTGGGTGGGTTTCTTCGCATTCTTATCACATTACGTAACAGGCCGCAGACTGGAGTTCGAATAACACACAGAAACCAGAGAGGGTAGCATGCATATATGGTCTGTTGGGGAGGTTTCTGGGGAGGCGGATGGGTGTTGTGGGTTTGCTTTTTTAGCATTCTATTGAGAGCTGAGAGGTGGGGGTTTGGGGGTTGCGAATGCGGATACACGCATCAACATTCATTTAGTTTGCAAAAGATGCGGCTTGCAGATACCAGATACCAGATACCAAAAACCGAAGCAAAAGCATTTTCATTGTTTTCCCTCACATTTTAATGTGCTTTCTTTAATTTTGCCGAAAATCATGATTTTAAAATGCAAATTTTGCTACGCAACGTAGAAACGTTGGCAGATAATCAATAGAGCAGAAGACATTATTTGCTTCACTTTTAGAATAAAGCTGTAGAAAATCAAATGTTCTTAAAGAGACAGGAGAAGAAATTTAAGTTTTGTTTGGGACAAATATTTGGATGGACGGAAAGCAGCAAAAGAAAGTTCAAAGATCTAGTTTAGCTTCAAGAAAAGAGAGAAATATATGCGAATCTTGAATAGGCTAGAAAAGAAAATATATTTCTGAAAAGTAAAGCGAAACAAACATGTTCTAACTTTAAGACAAGTTGATAAAAGAATCAATCATGCAATCAACTAAGCGAGAAGAGAGGAGCAATTTTCTGGTATTTTAATAGTAGCTTTAACATTTAACCAAACCTAATCCATTCTTTAAATTTTTCTTACTTTTTGTTTTGTTTCTATCTAAAGCTAAATTAATTCATTCAATGACTTCCGTTTTTGGGCTTCTTTTCTTGGGTTAATTTTATAGATTCCTTCTAATCTTAATCCGCTTTTAGCTTTCTCTCCTACTAGCTATGCTTCTCCACTAACCTGGTTATTAACCCCTTTGTGTGTGTGTGTGTGTATGTGTGTGTGTGTGCATTTAACCCTCTTGTGTATTACATTTGTAATCCAGTGTTGACCATAAAACATAAATGAATTTGCCCAGCCGAGCGGCTGTGTCATAATTTTCAATTTGTATGCCCAATATTAATATCGATTGTGGACAGACAAACAGCATAAGCTCTTCTAACACTCCAACCTCAGCCCCTTCACCCCCTCCCTCACTCTACAAGTGGTGCGGTCGAAATGAGAAGACATAACAATAAAATTTTTACGCCACCATGACGTTCCAACCCTTTTTATACGCAGAGAGGGCGGAGGAGGCGGAAGTGGCAGAAGGTTGGGCAAAAACAAAAAACAAGAACAACAACAACTACCCTCAATGCATGTTTTTTTTGGCCCTTGTCAGTTTAGACACAATTTAAGTAAGCGTAAAACTGCAAATTGCTGCTGGGCAGACCTCAAGCCTTGCCTCCGCCCCGCCCCCTTCCTCACGCCCCCTTTGTTTTTAGACAGAACAAGAGACAGGCGACCGACCGGAGGCAACACTGAAGTCGGAGCCACAAATAAATTTAACTTGCACGCGTCTGGCACTTTAATGCAGTTCACAACTGGGCAACATGAAGTGCACTGAGCGAAAAAGATGTTGAGTACTTAATGCTAAAAGTGCGCTTAGTTTGATTAAAATTTGAAATTACTTAATTAAAGTACTTTACTGAAACTTTGTAGGGAAATTGTAAGTAAAAAAAAATATTTTTTTTATTAATGCAAGTATGTTTTTAAATTGAATTTAGTTCACTAAGGTTCAAAACTCATCAGAAAGCAATTTACGATCTTTTCAAAAAACTTATTTGAGCATTTAAAGCTTACTCAAGGAAAGCACAAAATATCTAAAAATTAATTTTTATGATATTTCTTATTTCTAAAGTAACTTTAAGTCACTTCCTTAAAGGTAACTTAACCTCAACTAACGCACGACATTTTTCTTACTGTGTGCAAATGTGAAGAAAGAAAGGAAAAGGGGAGCAACGACAACTTGAAATGGTTTGGATATTGTCTCATTGTCACGCTTCTTTTTTGCCCAGACGCTCTGCATAATAAGATGACGGCCCTTAACTTAACTTTCTCTCCCTCTCGACGTAAAGTCAAGTTTGCACCCAGACGCAAATCAATTTATCATAATTTTAAATATATTTATCCGATTTTAAAGGCGCACAAAACCAGAGAGCAGCAAACAGAAAAGCAGCGAGAGCAGAGTCTGGTGTTCAACTTGTAATCGCATTAGTTGCACATTTTATTGCTTTGACACGATGTCAGGTGGTTGACGTTGTTCTTTTTCTTTCACTTCGTCTCGTTGTTGGTCAAAGCCGAAGAAGAAGAAGTGGGTGAATAACTGTGTTGACATGTGCTCAATGCCACAAATAAGAATCATGCTCAACATCTTGTAATTGCTGCCGCCAGATGTCGTTGCTGTTTTAGCAACGATAATAGGCTTAAGGATTCCCTGTATGTGTATGCGTGTGTGTGTGTGGAAAGGGCAACAGTTTGCTGCTTTTTTTTTTTTGTGTGTGTTGTTGCTGTTGCTGAATTATTTTTTTTGCCAAACTATTTCTAGGCAACCTCTGAGCTCCTTTTATAAAAAAATATATATTTCTACAAGCCACTAAGTCAAGTATTGTAAGAGATTAAGCTGAAAAAATGGGAGAAGAAAATATGTTTTATTATCAGACGTACTTACATTTGGAAAATACAATTTGTACAATGCATGAGACAAAAAAATAATGATTTCATTTTCGATTTTTATTTTGTTCCTAAAAAAAACTTAATTTATCCTCTTTTCATTTTTTTACTCTATTCGGAAGCATAAAATATGTATATAATAATTCAATTTGTTTTGACTTGTGAAATTTGTAATAATTTAAATATCATATGCTTTTTCAGTTTCATAAAAAAATTCAAATTGGTTAGAGGTATAAACTATTATAATAAATATCTAATATACATACATATAGTATATCTTACATTAAAAGAACATGTTTAACAAGGTCTTAAGAAGCTAACAATAATACGCGACTTTCTCCTCCCCCGAACTTAATTCCCTTCCCATCTGTCTGTGTGTTTGTCTGTGTCAGGTGATTGGATGATTGTCCTTGCAGTTTCCGACTTTATAGCTCTAGCTTGGTTTTGGAAATTGTTGCCACCACAAATACACATTCACACACACACACACACACACACACACACATAGAGCGAGAGCGCTTTGATTGATGCGTTGTAACTTCGCGTGAAATTGCACACCCGCCAAAAAACCCGAATGTAAGGTGGAAAAGTCGGAAATGCGGAACGGGGAGATTTTGGCGGCAGTGCGGCAGCTACTTGTGTAAAAGCCAAAACAGAGCCAAATAGAAAATAACAGGTTTGTAAGGGCCATGCCGAATATTAAATACACTTGCATTCTTGATAGATGCTATTAGACTATAGTTATCAGATCCAATATTACGTATAAAAGTGTGAAAGTCATTCAATTTTGCAATGCAAGTAGTACTTGTATTTTTTGTATCAGGATTAAATTTTTTTTATAATATCATTTCTTATAACCTATCGATAATTGCAAAATCAACAGTTTTTGATATACGAGCATCCAATTGGGTACCGGAGTGAAGGAACTATTTAGATGAAGACAACAGTATCTGCTCAAAAGTGTTACAAGTACACTTTAGGAAGTGTATCGAAACCAAACAGTTTGACTAAAACCGGAAGGAAGCACTCAGTGAATTTGAGAGCACACACACACAAAAACCTAGGTATTTGTTTCTTTTATCCCCGACACTCGACAGCCTTAAAAATAGGAAATTAAAATTCCAATAATAGCATTACCCACCAAAATGCCAGACTCAGGTGTGTATGTGTGTGTGTGTGTGTGTGTAGCCACTAAGTATGCTTTAACTTTTGTTCGTCTCTCTTTCTTTCTCTTTCTCTCTCTTGCTCTTTTTGGGTTTTCTATCTCAGTTACCGCGTCGTGTGCGATAAAAATAAATTAAGCCACAAATTGCAATTTAATTTAAGGTTTACTTTTGCCAACGACCCCAAGCGACGAACGCCCCACCCAACCTCCCCCTCTTCCTTCTCTGTTTTACACACCTCCCGCACCTTTGGTCATATTAAAATATCTTTGCCACATATTTTGGGCTGCCATGGCCCCTGCGTAGGTGTCGCTGTTGCCGCTGCCGCCGCTGCTCCTGCTTCTGCTTAACGTCTCCCCCCGCGCCACACCCGTCAACCCCTCAGCGCCGTTTGTTGCATACTTTTGAGCAAGCTTGCGGCTGCTGCGTGCCCCAATATGTGTGTGTGCGTTTGTTAGTGTGTGTGTTTTGGGTGTTTGTGTTGAAAATTTATGGCATTGCAATTGCAAATATAATTAAAATTTTCAGCTAGCTGAACAGCGCACTTTTATTTAATTTCATGTTTTTGCTTTCCTCGCTTAATTTCTTAGAATATACATTTTTTTATTTTTCTCTCGTTGGCTCCTGGCACATATTTGACATTTATTATAAAATTTGGCACATAATTTGAACCTGGAAGTAGGCAACACTTTTCTATTCGTCGCCTTAGGGTCATGACCGGTCGTTTTTTTTACACTCAGAAAAAATGTTCTTTCGTTCTTATTTTTCGATCTTATTTTCTTTGTATTAATAAATGAACGGCGTTCCCAAAACATGTACTTAATTTGTATTTTGTTCTCAAATTATGAACAGAAGTCTTGATTTAAGAACGAAGTGTTCATTTTGGACCAATAATAAGAACATTGGTTCTTCTTGTAAGAACGGTTTGTTCATATTGGTGGATAATATGAACATTGGTTCATACTGTCAGAACAGTTTTTCTTGATACGCAAGACAATCTTTTTGAAATGCACCAGAATAATAAAATTGGTTCATAAGAAATTCGAAAAAACCATTAAAAATTATTTAATTTTTGTTTAATTCAAAACCAATGGTATCATTTTTAAAAACAATTTCAACAACATTTCGTTCATAAAAAAAAAAAGGCGGTCCGTTCTTAATTTGAGAAAATTGTTCTTTAAAGAAGAAAATCAGTGCTTAAGCAGCTAGTCCAGAACCGATGTTCTTGATTTTATATGGGCGAATGGATTTGTTTTCTGAGTTACGACGTGAAATTATGAAACACTTAATAATTATATTAAAATATGATTAAAAATAATGTCATTAAAATATTTCTTGAGATGAATAATTTAAACGGAAATAATATTGAAGTTGTAGTGTGATATATTGAGGTATAATTTTCGATACCAGGTTAAAAAAAAAAATATTATTATGAACGGCAGCCCTGTCAACTGGCTTTAACGATAGCTAAAAAGTTGTGAAAACCGGAGAACGCAAAACTGAATTCGTAAGAATTTGCTCAAATCACACACGAAGCATAAAAACTAAAAGTCGATTTCGTTGCCACAAACAATTAAGTAAAGTGTAGACATACAAACTAATACATATACATATTGTATATGTTAATCGCATGCTCTTGAAGTGTATTTCTATTTGTATTGTTTTCTCTCTCTCGCAGTCTAGGAACAAGTGTAACAAGTCTAAGAAATAATTTCATTTTGTTTCTTATTTATAATTGACAGTTGTTTGTTGTTGGTATAGTTGCAGTTGTTCGAGCATTTGATATGCGGATAATGTTAGCGAATCCAAAGATAATGTACACAATTTCAACGCTAAACAAAACTTATTTCCGCTAGCTTGCGTGTATAGTCGTGTTGTTCTTCTTGTTGTTGTTGTTGTTGTTGTCTTAGCTATTTGGCTTTGGTGCTTTCTGCTTTTTGCAATTTTATGCTTCAATTTCCGTTTCCTGTAAAGCGAGCAGCAGCACTCGCAGCCATCACGCGGCGCGTCATTGCCAATTGAGTTGCCAGACAGACAGACAGACAGACAGACAGACAAGGAGACAGACGCAAAGACAGCCCGAGAAGGAGAAAGAGTAAGGAAGAGTGAGAAAGAGATAGAAATAACGACACAGCTTTTGTATACATATATAAAACTGAAATTTCTTGTTTGTTTCCTTTTCTTTTCTTTTTTTTTTATGACCCACTGTGCTTGGGGTTGGGTTGAAGTTGGAGAGTGGAATGCTTTGTGGCACTGGTGGTTGTTGCAAGTGCTCACCTGTGTGTGTAAGTGTGTGCACCATAAAACCGAAGAACGACATTCAGCCGCCGCATTTTTTGTTTAGTTTTTACAACTGTCGTCTTTAGTGACATTTGACATTTGACATTTGATATGCCTTAATCAAGTATAAGAGCATATCCTAGACAAAGGCAAACCAGCCATTTTAATAGCCAGCACTTGGGGTGGGGCTGGTGTGGCATCAAAGATAAAATGCCATGCAACATGCAGCAGCAACAGCAACAGAAACAGCAACATGTGGATATCAAATTGATGGCAGCAAACTTGCTAAATAAATAATACGCAACTACAATTCGCAAAATGGCTATAAAAACCACCGCACCACCACCATCTATAGCTCCACATATGTGGCGGCCACATGTGGTAAGGCTTCGATCTTTCGGCTAACTCAATCAGTCGCCCATGTCCAAAAGCATCCATTCCAGAGTTGCGGGGTCGCGTTGGAAGGTGAAGGGGGCGCGGAGGGAGGGAGGGAGCTGGGACGTTAAGCGGCAATCATCATTCGAACGACATATTTTTCCATTTATTTTTTTTGGCTGGACTGCAATCAACTTTTGTTGTTAACTACATTTGGCCGAACTATTTGCGCTCTATATATATATATATTTTTTTTCTTCGTACGCTTTTTTGGGCATTTCCCTGAAGCGACTTTTACTCCAAAAAACTATAGCACAAAGAAAAACCTCTTTTTTGGTTCTTAAATTTGACTAATGCAATATGTTTGAAGTGCTTAAAAGCCAATAAAAAATATAAAAATAAAAAAGCAATGTTAATAAACTGACATAATTGCAGATTTAAGTACACAAAAAGTGTTTTTTGTTCAATTAAAACAAATTCACAACCAATCGCTTCAAAACCGACATTGCTGTCTATCATATTTCCTAATTAAAATTAATCAAAAAAAAAAAAACAAACAAAAAAATTCAAATGCAGTTATTATGCTTAAAATTATTGCCAATTAAATGTAATCAATTTAAGAGTTGTGTTTTATAATGCCATTTTGTGTGATTTAATGCATAAATTATTTAAATTTATAAGTTAGCTTTAATTATGTTGTTTAAACTTGTTAGACATTTTTTTAAACTTTTCAGTCTTTAACCTGCAATTTAATTTACTGTTCTTAAGTCAATTATAAACTTTAATTAAAGGCAAAATCGACTAACTCAACGATGATTGCTGACATTAGACATAATTAGTGACAAGCTGGTCAGACAGACAACATGAATGGTTCTGTTACTGGAACAGGTCCCGTACTGCTTCGATTCGTTCCGTTTGGTTTCGTTCGCTTCTGCCGCAAGTAAATCATTCGCTTCATTTGCATTTATCAACTGACGGTGTGTCAAGAGACACACACACACACAGACTGAGCGGAGATTGAGAGACTGACAACGCATGGCCTTCAAATAAGGGGGGAAATTGGGTAATTTTGGGTGGAGTTTGAGTGTGGGGTGTTATGGAATTGATTGGAGGTTTGTGTGAAGTGTTGTGATGCGGTGTTCAATGTGCTCCTGCCTGCCTGGTGGTGACTTTTACAAACGATAATTAATGAAATCTGACAGTGTGTACACGCAACAAACGTTGCCTCATGCTGCCAGCTGCCTGCTCCCAGCTCCCAGCTCCCAGCTCCTACTCGAGCCACAATACATCCATAGTTCAATGCACTTTAAAAAAAAAATGTATGCTATAATTGACCTGAAAACATCAATTTAAAACAAAACATATATTTTTGAATCCATACATATAAAATCAATCATTTATTAATAAATATTTTTGTTTCTTAAAGAAAAGATTTTAATTTAAATTATAAATTATTTACTTTCTAATGTAAGGTATAAATATTGCCTCAATATTTTCTGATTATAAAGTTAATTTTACATAATTCTAACTTTAAACAACACAATTCTTAAAAGTCTTTACACATTTAAATCACATTTTTCTTTATTCCCATTTCATTATAAGAAACATTTGGAAATGATACTAGAAAGAAATAATTTGAATTTATACACTTTAAGACGACTTTGCTGCAAATAGTTTGATAGATACTTGTTTTTTTTATAAACTTTATTGTATATTTAAACAAGTAAGAAGGCTCTAGTCGAAATTTCCCGACTAGCAAGATCTTCTGTATCTCTGGTGTTTTTCAAACTTTTACCCATTTTATGGGTTTGGGGTATAAAAAAAGGTAAACTAAAATCCTGTTGAACACATATTTCTCTCGGTGCAGTCATAGTCAAATGGACCGAAGTTCCGAAGCCTGATTCAGTTTTGGCTGTGATGCTAAAGCTGCTTCTCTGTGGTGGTGGGTGGTGGGGGGTGTTGTTGTTGGTGGTGCTATGCGTATCGATGAGTAGCGCTGAATGCTCTTAATGAGAAATCGTTTTAATTGAGTTTGCATGTTTATGGCTGCTCTTAGACTTGAGCTGTAGGAGCGGGATGTTGCACTTTTTTAACCTCCCCGCCACCATCAGCTCTTCGTCTATTAGACTAGGCCGTACTCTCACTCTTCACTTGTTGGGCTGCTTCCCCTTGCAGCGTTTCATATGCGCAATTACTTTGAAAGCAACTTTGGCGGCTCCCCTTGCCGTTAATTTTGCAGCGAAAGGGTCTGGCCCGAAGGGATGGGAGTGGAGCGGGGGCGTTGGGGTTTGTTTCAGCCACATATTGTCATGTACAATGGCATCATTTTGTGGGTTGAGATGTCGCCAATTTTCGGGTGGGGGGAATAGCAAGGACAACATCAAATGTAACCGCATAATGCTGCCAGCCTGCTCCTGCCATCCTTCCTGATAAGGGTCAATTGTCCATTGGTGTGTGAGTGAGTGTGTGTTGTTTGTTACTTGGAGCCAGCCGCATGTGGCGCCCAGTTGCCGTGGCAACTTTTGGCCTTACTACAACAGCTGGCTGCAAAGCACACAGAAGAAAAAAATTTAGTTCCTAGTACATTATTCTGCAAAAGTGGTATATTAGTCTTGTATTATGTAAATAATGCAACGATCATGTCAGAAAATACTTGAAGTATTTCTTTGTCTCTTTTTATATCTGTCTCTGCTTTGAAACATCTAACGTTAAGCATATTCCAAATATACCAAGATATGAAAAATAGGTATAAAAAATTTCGTTGCCTACTTTTGTGCAGCAATATTAATTATTTTAGGTCTGAGCATATCGCTTTCTCTATAATATTTTTTGTTCAGTGCATCAGGGCAACAAACGGTGGGTTCAACTTGCAGCAACAGCAGCTGGCGCATAATTATTTGTTGATTATGTAAATTTTGAGGCCGACGAGAAGCTTTGAAAACTCTATTAATAGTTTCTGGCTCGCAAGTCAAGAGCTATATCTATTTAATAATAGCATAAGTATATATATAAACATATATATACATGTACAGACCATAAAGTCCTGCAGTCAAGCGCAGACTTTTTGAGTCCAGCCAAGTAAAGGGTGCACAAAAAGGCGTGGCTGAGTCAGAGGCAGAGGCAGAGGCAGGGGTGGGTGGGTGTGTTTGTGCAACAAAGCAAATTGCTGTAATCCATTTTGCAGGCGCATCAGCTGCTGCTGCTTCTGTTGTTGCTTATGCTACCAATCTTGCGCTGCCACCGAATGTTGCAAGCTGCTGTTTGTTATCAAATGAAATGGATTTTTATTAGATTTTTGCCTGTAAAAGGCAAAGATTTAAATTTATTTCATGTTTTGTTCGCATCTTTGTTTGCGCATTTACTTTTTTGTTTTGTTTGCGAAATTCGCCATTTTTATTTATTTATATATTTTTGTTTTTTTTCTCCATGTTTTGCGCTTTCCAGCGCTTTGTATTCAAGATTAATGAGTGCGAAAAGTAAAATCCGACGGAAAAAACACACTGGCATAAAAAGAAGGAGATGCTGAGGAAGAGTTGAGTAACGGCATTTCTCCCCCCTTAAATGGTATTCCGCTGCCTGCTCAGGGATTTCAACGGTATTCGCTTTTTCCCCATAGACAATTGAGGCTAAGCTTTTATTTGCAGCTATAAATAGACGGGGTACAGTGAACTTTAACATTTCTATGGAATGATATTAAGAACTTTTTGGAGATGTAAAGAAAAATATGTTACATATTTATATTGATTAGTCTATCTGTTTTATATGAAATATTGACCAAAGAGTCTAAAAAAAAATCACTTAAATTTTGGTATGGACAACATGAAATACGTTTGAAGATACTTAAATCAAGTGCGGAAAAGTATATAAAAACTTGTATCTAGAACAGAGTTACCTAAAATAAGAAAAAAGTTAACTGAAATCAAGTATTATTCCAGAAATACTGAAATCAAATTCGACTTATACTTAAATCTACTTGGGTTTGGTGATTTATTTTATTTTTATTTTAAGGTTAACTCCAAAAACAACTTATATCTTTATATTTTGTGAATAAATAGATTGTTCTATTTTGGAAACTTTTTCTAATCAAATGTTTATTTATTCAATACCTTATTCAACTTGCTTGAATTGTATATTGTTTCTTAAGCAAACCTTGGCACAATTGACAGGTTTTGTGTGGATTTGTTAGTGTACTGAAAGTTTGTGAACTACTAAAATATGTATTTGTTGTTGCTGTTGTTGTATATTTGAGTTTTAAACAAAAGACAAATAAGCTAACGGAACAGAACATAGTCTACATATATCTCAATGTCAAATGGGGCAGGCCAAAGGCACAGTTCAATGATTGAGCGGGGAGGAAGGCAAAAAACCAAAAACTTTTGGCGTCAAAAGAGGAAGCACGCCTTACATACACTCATACACACACACACACACACACACACACGCAGGCTAGAGGAGGAACTGTGGCAGCCATGTGGACAATGCCGTTGACTGTGACACCTTTGTGGCATATCAAACGGAACTATGCGGAACGAACACGTGAAAACACGCGCCCAGCAACAACAACAAAACATGCCAGGGACAATAACTTCATCTAGCGAGCAGAGAGAGCTACACTTAGAAGAAATAAAATCAAGTAAAAGAAGTTTGTTTTCAATTCAAAGACTTTTAACACATATAAAATGTCAAAGGTCGACCTGAGAAAAAACACTTTTTATAAAAAATCCTAGACATTTCCAACTGTTTTGCTTTGATTTTAAAGAAGAGTTATATTTTTATAAGTTGGTTCAAACAGTATTTGTCTTTAAAACCTAATGAATTATTTTATAGCGATAAAAAACTTGGAAAGCATTGAAAAAGGTTTGTATTGAATAGTTTATACTTTTTAAACTATTTTATTTAGTTTTATCATTTAACGTATTAACTGCTTGTTATTAACATTATTTCTTTACCTTGAAATTTTAAAAATGGGTTAAGCTTTAAACACGCAATTTTTTGAGAGCATGGTCAAATTGTTTCTCCCAGTGCAGAAGCGAAAGGAGCTGAAACAAGTACAGACAGGATGAACGTAGTAGCTGGAGTAGAACGAGGATTTTGTAATTTGATGCCAGGACGCCAAAGTTGCGGCGGCTGTGTAGGGTGGAGTGGGGTGGGGTGGTGTGCGGTGGGGGGTAACTGAGGCATATACACAAGGCATAATAGGCGTAAACCGGAAGTTAAGTGTAAAAATAATAATAAAGGTGTGTGTGTGTGTGTGTGTGTGTGTGTGTATGTGTTTGTGCGTGTCTATGTTGCTGTTGCAATTGCTGTGCGCCCTTTTATTGTAAGGTTACCCCCACCATCCATCCCTTACACCTTAAACCTTACACCTTATACCTATGTTAACTCCCCCTGCCCCTGCCCAATATGGCCCGCACTTTTGACTTTTGCTTTTCGCCGCTTGCTATTGAAATTTATTTACGATTGTGTGTGTGTGTGTGTGTGTGTGTGTTTGGGTGTTTGGGTGTGCCTTCGTTTAGGGTAAATGTCTCCCCAAGGATAATTCGGGCATGAAATTACAATCGAAGTGATGCAAAAGTGTTGGCGCCTTTTGTCTACCATTGTTGCGACCCACAGCAGCAGCACCAACAACAGCAACAACTACACGACAACAACAACAACAACAACAATGGCCATTAAGTTGAGCAACAACAACAGGGTAACAACAACAGCAACGAAAAAAAAGTAAATGGAACAACAAAAATTGCATGGAATCGTTCGTCTTTTCGCTTTTTTTGTCGAGTTAGGAAGTGTGTTTCCTGTGGACGGGGAAGGAAAAAGGGGGAGGAGTTGGTGTCACGCCCACAGGTAAGCACATCAGCAACACTTGAGCCAAGTCTGTCTCTCATCCTTCTCCTTCTCCTTTTCTCTTTCTCTTTGTCTTTCTGTTTCTGTGATGCTATTTTATCATTCGTGTCTAAGCGTGAAAAAATGCCGTAAATAAATACCGTACGTTGTTGCTAAAAAATTTTGTAAGCTTTGCCGGACTTTTTGTGGAGTTAAGGAGGGAAGAGAAGGGGAGAAGGAGAGGAGGGAAGAACGGTGAACCAGGCAGAAACAAAGAAGAAGCAATTATATTGAAACTTACATACAATTTCAAAATGGCTTGCAGTAACAGAAATTTATTTTTGAGTTGCTTAAAACCAGGCTAAGATCAAATTAACTAAACTTATACATAAACGTTTTTTAACTAGAATCTTAAAGTTCCTTTGTCTTCATTTTTTTATTATTTATATTTTATATATAATTTTTTTTTATTTTTATCTTCTTTACTTAAATTATGGTACATTATAACGACTAAAAAAAGATTCCTATCCCAAAACACACCAAGACATCTTTTCATGGGAATTCCGCTCGGCAAATGTCGTTAGCTAGCTAAAAACATAATATTCTTGCACAACCTATAAACGTTCTGAGCTCTTTTGATAGAGAACTTTGGCAAACTCTCTCAAACAGAGGGCGAAATTGCAATTTGCTTAACGCTTTTTAATTTTTGCTTTATTGTGCGCAAGTTATTGTCGCAACCCAATGCGGGACTGCGGGTCACAACAAGAACATGAATCATCCCCATATTGCACACAAGCACACACACACATACAGACATTTACCTGTTTCAGAATACAAGCAAAGCACGCTCCTTCTTCCCAAGCCATCACATCACATGCAATTTAGCTGTGTTTCATTCCCTTTCCATTTTGCAGCAGCTCACGTGGCGTAACGCGTTTTTCTCCATTTTCCTACGCTTCGTTAGTTTTCATTGTTGGTGTTGTTGTTGTTGTTGTTACTGTTGCCATTTTTTTTTTCTAATACATTTATACGGTCATATTTCTGTGTTTTCATTTATTTGAGAGTTGCGAACATACATCTATCTTGGCAACATGCACGTTTTGGACCATTAAGGCGGCAGGAAGGCGGCATGGGAAGTCAAAGGATGTCTAAAGTCCTGTTGAGAACTTTAATGCTGCGATAACCGAGACGAAAACTGTTTCGATCTGAAAGAAAATAAAAAACAATCAACTAAAATATAATAATAGAAGTTTATAAATAAAATAAATTTCATATAATCAATACAAATATTGTTAAGAACTCTTAATATAAGTAAAAAAAAAAAAATATATATGTACTTATTAAAGAAGCAATTTACAAATGATTTTGAAGATTTTCAATTTATTACTAAAACCTATATATTTGAAGCAAAGAAACATTTTTAATATAAACAACAATTTTAACAAAAAAAAAACCAACTTCAAAATAACTAAAATGCCCTTAAAAAAAAAAAAAAAGAATTGCGTTTTCTTTTACAAGTAGTAAGAATTATTGTTATTTTTGGAGTCGGTGTCAGTCAATCAAGTGACTTAGGCACAAGTTCTGAGGTAAAAAAAAAATACAGAAGAATTGATAACCTCCTTCTTTTTTGAAGTCGGTTAAAAATCATGATTATATTATAGTTTCATTTTCATTAGACTTGAAAAATAACAAACATCAACATTACTAATTTAATTTGTTACATTTTGCACAACTTACTGCTTTTAGAATTTGTTTTAATAATTGAGCTAAATAAAATCATACTCAACACTCACATTACATTAGTCGACGCTCTCTAGCTACGAAAATGAACAAAAAACTCATTCAACATAGGATTGGAAATGAAAAAAAAAAAAAAAATTTCATTTATAAGCCGCATTTCACTGAGCCTCTTTCCTGACACTTTAAATGATGAATTGTTGCTGGTAATTAAAAATGGCAAGAAAAAAACTGATGGCAGTAATCGATTTTTTGTAATGAAATAAAAGCATACCACTGAGAAGAAAAACAAAAAGTTATTCAATATGCATTCATCATTCATTCATTTAGTGGAATTCACGTCAACGATATAAGATTTTTTCTGGTTTTTTGTTGCATGGACGTTGCACGTTTTTAATATTTGTTGTTTTTTGTGTTTCTGGGCTCACAGTCAAACATAAAATTTAATGTTCGTTTGAAATGTGAAAATAGAGGCGTGGATAATTTTAGTGACACATCAATGACACATGTGACCCAGTGCGGGAATGCAACAGTAAAATCACACACATAACGAGCCATTTTTATTTACTTTTTTGGCTTGCCACAAGCAGCCCTGCCCCTGCCCCTGCCCCACCCTGCCCTTGCTTGGACAGCTTTAGAGACAAAAGGAATATTGTATCTTCATGTTTGTATATAGAAAGCCATGTTGGATATTCAACCTCCCCAAAGTTGCACTAGGTTTAAGGGCTGTCCTCCTCTCTCCCCTCTACACCCATGTACATAGTACACAGGGAGAGAAAGTCTATAAAAATCCACAAATAAAATGTCATTTGCCTGTTACGTGACTCGCATCTACTTAGAAACTAAATTAAGGATAACATTTGAAAAATTTGCACAAAATAAAATCAAGCATGCGGGGAAAACAAATGGTGGAGGGAATAGATTCCGTCTCTGAGCCTCCCTCCTTAGTTAAAGCTTAAGGCACAAGAACAGACGCATCAGAGGCAGGACACGAACCGCGACACGATGTCCTGAATGCTTAAGTTCTCCAAAAAGAAAAACCTAGAACGGAGTAAGTTAGTAAAAGATGAGCATGATTGACTAACAAACATTTGTTTAAAAGAAAGAATAAAAAACTCTTTGATTAAAAAATATGTTATAAAGCTCCTCATGTGTATATTGCATGTTAGAAAAGTTCATATAAAAACATTGCATAATTTACGGGGTATTAAAATGGCCACAAAACGAAAAAATAAGAAATAAAATATACACAATAATTTAAATTGCTTTACAATGAAACCCTAAAATGTCAATAGAAGAGCGTCGCTCGCTATTTGCCTTTCCCATTTATTTCAGTACAAGCACCAACCCACTCCCCCTGCCCCACCCGCAACCACTAACTGTAGCCATTGCCACCCTCTCTGAACGCGATCTGGTTCTTAGTATGCAAAGTGCCGCCTCTTTGCATTTCTTTTCTTCTTTGTTTCCTTTTTTTTCTCGTTGCTACTAGTTGTCGGCCACTGTTTTTGGCTTTGGTTTTCTCCCTTTCCCTCTCGCTTGACGTCATTGAATAGAAGTGGATAATAAAGTCTGGGGCATTACATGGCCACCCTGTCCACACTCATTTTTTTTTTGGTACATGCAAATGGACCACAGGCGCCAGGCGTGTGAGTAATGAGGTCCGCATGTGCGAGACGAGTCTGTCTGCCAAAAATTCAAACAATCTTCGTCAACATTCCAACACAAAGCAAATAACTCATCCTTGGGCAAGTAATGTTAGCATGTTTGTAAGCTTGGTATTATTTGGCTTTAAGTAAGTGCAACAATGTCAAGTGAGGTAAGTGTAACTTCGTTCTTTAGAACTAGAGCTGATCACCACAAAAACACAAAAAAAAAAAAAATAATACACTATTTTTTGTCTATCGCTATTCGCTACTCGTTATATTTCCTTTACTCTTTTCGAGCCATGAACAAATTTAACATTTGTTAATACGTAGTAAAAGTGGGAAATCTCGTTGCCTTTTCTTTGCTTAAAGTTTTGAAAAGTACATTTTTAGAAAATAGGCTTGAAATTCCAAACTTCTTATTCTCAAGCTTGACTTTTGAATAGGAAAAAAAGTTCCCGAATTTTGGAACATGGGTGTCGGGAAATCTCGACAAGAGCCTTCTAACTTGTTTTTTTTTCTTAAATGTTGAAAAAAAAAACTTTTTGAATATACAGAAATAATTTAACAGAATTTTTTCACATAATTTTAATAAAAAAAAAAAAAAAAAAAAAAATGCTGCAGCTGACTTCTTGTAGTGTTTATGATACAGCAACTGCAGCTCTTTTTTCTTGTCATATTCGAAGCACACAATTGCAAGCAATTTCTTATGCAAAATCGTTTGATGAAATTAAGCAAACGATTGTTGGCTGTTTAGGGTTGAGAGGCTTGTAGTTGTTGTTGGTGTTGCCGTTGACTATAGAGTGAAATCAGCACAGCGGGCGTTGCCAGACATGACCAAATTGCAAAGTGTGGGTGTTTCTGTGTGTGTGCCTGTTTGACATACATAGTTGATACAATTGATGATTTGTACATATGAATAAGCTAGAGTATACTCACTAAGAAGGGGCTGCAGTAAGCCGCATGCATGCAAAAGGGTCATGAACCGCCCCGAATAACTGACTCGATATACACTCGACAACGAGCTCGAGTGTGACACCGGCGAGTGCAAGACGGAGATAGATAGAGAGAGAGAGAGAGATGGAACGAGTTTTGAGATTTTCTTAAGACTTGTAAATGGTCGTTTCTAAGCTGCTGAGTCATCGCAAACAGTACACTGGCCAAAGTGGGGCAACTTTAACTCTTCCAGCAACAATAACGAGAGAACAACAACAACGAGAACAATGTTAACACGTTCACCCTGTGCTAAATATTTTAACAGGATTTGCCAAGTCAGTTATGTACTACTTAGTAGAGATAAAAACGAGCCAACCGCCCACACACACACACACACACACCACATTTGCACTGCATTTAAAAAACATTTGTGGTTTTTATGCTTAATCATCATCAAGTTGATGATAATGTGGATTCTTGAAATTCCCAGCACGCTTGTATATATTAATAAAAATGCATTAGTACACATTTATTTTTTGCTTCTCGGGCATAAAACGTGTTAAAGTAAGCAAACAACAACAACAACAGCGACAAAATTCAACAACAACTGCCTCCCCTATCTCCCTGCCTCCCGGGGGGCAGTTTGAGCAGCTAGAAAAAACAAAAACACACAGCAACAGCGCAAAAGAAACAAAATAAAACCACCGACTGTGAACTGAACTGTGTGTGGTGCAAGATTTTCAGCTCTCTTAGCTCATTTAAAGCTTTTGCCGACTTTTACTTTTACTCGCAACGTTTTGAAAGCAAAATAATGTACTTGACAACAGTTCTCTGCAGTTCTCGCTCTGTCTACCCGCCACACACCCCGGGGACAGTCTAACTAGTGTCATGTGGCCAGACTGACTCGTCTCCACCCAACCATCCAACCACCCACCCACTCACCACCCCTGAACCACCCACGCGACGACCTGTGTGCACTTTCGCTCTTGCTCGTAAATTTTAGATATTCGTAGCACGTGCAAATTATGTACAATAATAAAAAGGAAATAACACACAGTGAAAGATACATACATGAATATATAAAAGGAGAGCGAAACGAAAGTAAGAAAGACAAGAAACGAAAGACAGAGTATCTGTGATCTTATGTTGCGAAGTCAAAGTCTTAAAGCTCAAACTAAACTAAAAAAAAAAAACTTGAATATTTCTAAAACACATTAAAATCTTTTTTCTAACGAATATTAATTTTTTTTTTTGTTATATTTTTATGTTATCCAAAAACTCATCCATCTACTTATGATACCCAAACCCTCACATATAAAGCAACATTATCAGTATATCCTTCGGTAAGGGTATAAAAATGTTCTCCGAAGTGCAGAACAATATCAGCCCAAACCAAAACTTGTAGATGGATGTAGTACTACGACACAAGTACAACCTGAGCTCAGGGTACGGGCCATAGAATTCCAACTAGTGCTCACAAAAAAATAAAAAAAATAAAAAAAACAAGTAAGAAGGTTCTAGACGAGATTTCCCGACTAGGAGATACCCCGAACCGTATACTAAACGCGTTCAGTCATTGTCTGTATGCATCTGTGACTAAATTTAAATCTTCGATAAAAGTTATCGAAAATCGAAAGCAATCTTGTACTGCCTAGGACTTAGATGAGCTTATGTTCAAAGTCTGAAGTCTCAAGCTCTTATATTCTCTGAGATCGACGCGTAAATCGACTCGGCTGTTGATGCTGATCAAGAATATATATACTTTATGGGGTCGGAGATGCTTCCTTCTGCCTGTTACATACTTTTGCACAAAACCATTATACCCCTTTTACCCATTTTATGGGTTCGGGGTATAAAAACAGGGTCGCAGACAGACAGACAGACAGATAGAGAGTCAAATAGACTGGCGAGGGGTGAGAAAGTTGCGGAACTTGTCTGGCTGTCTGACAAATACATAAGCATGTCTGCGCCTAAAAGTCTGTTGCATTTTTATATGCCTCTCCCCCCTTAACACACAAAGCACAAAGCAGCATCGCATACAAAAAGAAAAACTTTCGGCTCAATATTGATTTATTTAGCCAAAAAAATGTGTGTTTTAGCCAAGCTTTAACTTAACATAGTGTAGTGAATGTTATGTTATGTACTAAACTGTGCTACATAAATAAGCTTTAGTTTAAGTCTTAATATGGGAAGTTATACAAATAATAACTTTGCAACAATTTACAAGCATTTAAGAACTCACCGTGCAAAAAACCTTAGGGAAACAAATTTATAAAATTCAAGAAAACTGCGTAAAGCAGACAAAAAGTTAATAAGTTTGGCCAGAGTGCAACCCGCTAGCAGGTAAACATTAAGAGTTTTTTGAAGCATACTGAGTGGAACAAATTGAGTCCCCGAGGTGTCGCATAATATTTAACACCCAGTGAAGTTCACGGTTATCGCTTATCATTAGCAGCTTGCCAGCATCATTATCATCATCATCATTGTCTTGGGCCACCTTTATTTTTCGGGAACTCCCCTCCACAACAACTCAAACACACACACACACAAACCTACAAGCTGTTGGTCGGCAAAATTTATAATTGCTGGCCATATTTTGTATTTCCGTATTTTGTATGTATGAACATGTTCGTACATATATTTTCCACCCGGTGTTTGTTTCACGTTTCATAACCATAACAAATTATCTCAGGTCATCAATTATGGGTGCGACACGACCAACTCAAGAATCTGCTCTGTTTTATACAATTCTGCTTCTGTTTTAACTTGTTTTTTTTTTTTTTTTTTGTTGAGCAACTTTGGTGATATTTTTATTGCTTTCATTATGATTTCATGTGGCGTGAGCACGTTCTACATTCCAAATTTTGTGGGTGGGCGGAGGCGGCGGCAGAGAAGACGGTGGGGCTGATTTCCGTATTGAGTTAACGCTGACGCCCATTTGTCTAACTGAGTACTTTTGGGGGCGCTTCACTTGGCTCTTGGGTGTTAATAATGTTATCTTTTATTTATGCCAAGTTGTCAGCTTTTGTCGCCCCTGTGCCTCCTTCTTCCCATACTTTTGTTGCCTAAACTTTTGCGTTTTGAATGTAATTGCATTTTGTTTACCTATTATACAATGTGTTTTAAGAAAAACAGTATGGAAATAGGGTATTTAAAAGTAGCTTGACTAGTAACTATGATAGTTAAAATAGCAGCGAGTAGCGATTACGATAAAAGATCAGTAGTAGACAACGAGTATAAAAGTAACGAGCTAAAAGTAACGAGTAAAGAGTATCAGAAACCTAGATGAACAAACATTTAAACATTCAACGAGTAACGGTTTATGACATTTCTCCCCAATTGTACACGGTATCAACTAGTCGATCCCTACCCATTGCTCTTTCACTAAAAAACAACTTTTTTTGGTTAACTTTTACGAGCATGTCTTAAATTTATAAATCCCTCGTGTCTGGATGGGAAACAACGTGACGTAAACAAAAACTTTGAATTTTATACAATAAATAATTCAGTTGTATTTCAATACATCAAGCAAATTAAACAAGTTCACTTACAAAAGTAGGTAAAATAAAATAAATAGGTGCAAGCTTTGCCATATTACTACATAACAGGTGCTTGGGGAGAGAGACAAGCGACAGACAGATAATTCCGATTTTTAAACAACTCACGTCAGAGCCGTGCCTGAAGCCCATTTAGGGCTTATAGACGAATGAGCCGCCGCAGTTCTTGTAGCACAAATAACTGGGGCGGGTGCGCCACTTGCGACAGTAGCGACGATAGCACAGATTGGGGCTGGGGGTAGGTGGACTGGGAGTGGGTGGTGAGGGTGTGGGAGGTGAGGGCGTTGGTGGTGAGGGTGTGGGAGGTGAGGGAGTTGGTGGTTCGGGTGTTGGTGGCTCCTCAGTTGGTGGCTCGTCAGTTGGTGGCTCTGGGGTTGGAGGCTCCTCAGTTGGTGGCTCTGGGGTTGGTGGCTCCTCAGTTGGTGGCTCTGGAGTTGTCGGCTCCTGGCAATCGTTGCCCACTTCACCAATAATCGTATTCAAGGCACTGATACTGGCCAAAGCATTCAGATTGAGATCCAGCAGAGTCACAACCGCATTTCGATTACCCTCAATCACATTTTCAGGTCCAGCTATTGGGATAGTTGCATTAGGAATATGATATAAATAGGAACTTGATTGCAGAACTTACAGTTTATTTCGTTGTCGAGCTTATTGGCAATGCCACTGCAAGCACCACTGCTGCCACGGATGGCATTAGCCAGATTAATGTTGGCCAACGCACTCACATCCAAATTGACTAGCTTTAAAATTGTGTTATCGTCACCCATAACAATTTGTTTGGGACCTCCTGCACAAAAAGACACTCGATTTAGTTAAGTCAAAGAGCTAAAAAATCATTAAATTCACTCACTGTTAATGGTTTGGGACAAGTCGTTGCCAATGGAGCCACTGTTATTCTCATCTTTAATATTCATGAGCAGGTTGCCTTGACGATCAACCACTTGAATAACATTATCGGGTGCACTACCTCCAGTGACAGCGCCCACCACATTGTTGAGCAGTCCTACGCCGAGACCCACTGGCACCACAGCATCAACGGCAGAAAGTATATTGTTGTTGTTACCCGAGACAATGTTCTTGGGACCGACTAGCAAAGACACACAACAAATTAAATCTGGCTTAGCATACAATATAATCAATTAGCTTACCATTGATCTCGTTGCCCAAACTGTTGCCAATGTTTTGTGAGCCCGATCCAGTAATTCCTCCCAAGAGACCACCAACGCCAGCGCTGCCTGATTTACCAGAACTGCCCGTAACCACGCCTGTTACTGTGTTGAGAAGCCCAATGCCAACGGCCAGAGGAATATCAGCATCAACTGCCTTGACGACAGTATTGCCATCGCCTTTAATAATGTTTTTGGGACCCTCTATAGAATGAAAAGCTTTGATTAGAGAAGGGAAGCTTCCCAATGTGTCTCATAAAACTTACTGTTGATGGTATTGCCACCTTTGTTGGCAATAGAGCCAGCACCACCACCCAAGAGATTTCCAACTCCACCAGTAGAACCAGCACCAGAACCTCCAGTAACTACGCCCAACACACTGTTGAGAACATTTATGTCGGCTGCCACCGGAACTTCAGCATCAACTAACGAAACTATAGTATTGCCGTTACCGTCAACAATATTCTTAGGACCAGCTAAAAGGAAGTAAAAGTATGGTCAAAATACATAAATGAACTGTCTGTGTAAATGAACTTACTTGAAATTGTATTGCCCAATTTGTTGGCAATATTTCCAGAGTGTGAGGAACTACCTCCAGAGCTACCACCTGAGCTACCACCGCCATTAACCAAGCCTGTCACTTGGTTTAGAAGTCCAACTCCAGCTGCTATTGGAATATCGGCATTAACTGCCTTTACAATAGTATTGCCATCTCCTTTTACAATGTTCTTTGGACCCACTGTAAGTAAAAGTTGAGGATTATAGAATTAACCTTCTTATGAAATCACTTTATAATCACTTACCGTTTATGGTGTTGCCACCTTTGTTGGCAATATTTTGTGAGTGAGAGCCGGAAGAACCTCCGGAACTACCACCCAACAAATTACCGGTAGCACCGCCCAAAACACCATCAGTAACGCCGCCGACAAGACCACCAGTAACACCTTTCACAAGACCACCAGTAACTCCATTGACCAGACTTCCAGTGACACCGCTCAGAAGACCACCAGTTACTCCTTTAACAAGACCACCAGTAACTCCATTCAGGACACCTCCAGTAACGCCTTTTACCAGACCACCAGTAACTCCATTCAGGACACCTCCAGTAACGCCTTTTACTAGACCACCAGTTACTCCATTGACCAGACCACCAGTAACTCCATTCAGGACACCTCCAGTAACGCCTTTTACTAGACCACCAGTTACTCCATTGACCAGACCACCGGTAGCTCCATTCAGGACACCTCCAGTAACTCCATTCACCAAGCCACCAGTAACTCCGTTAACTAAACCATCAGTACCACCGTTTAACAGACCACCAGTGACACCGCCCAAAATACCTCCAGCACCTCCAGAGCCTCCTGAACCTCCAGAACCGCCATTAACTAGGCCTGTTACTGTGTTAAGAGCCGATACACCGACTGCCAGAGGAACATCAGCATCAACTGCCTTAATTACAGTATTGCCGTCGCCTTTAATAATATTTTTTGGTCCCACTAAAAATTATAGTTTGAATGTAAATAGAGGAAACTTGTAAGAAAAGCAGATGATGAACTTACTGTTAATTGTATTGCCACCTAGGTTGGCAATACCGCCTTTAGAACCAGAGCTACCACCCTTACTTCCAGAATTGCCAGTAACTATGCCTGTCACTGAGTTTAGGGCTGCAATACCAACCGCCAGAGGAATATCAGCATCAACTGCCTTGACGACAGTATTGCCATCGCCTTTAATAATGTTTTTGGGACCCTCTATAGAATGAAAATCTTTGATTATAGAAGGGAAGCTTCCCTATGTGTCTCATAAAACTTACTGTTGATGGTATTGCCACCTTTGTTGGCAATAGAGCCAGCACCACCACCCAAGAGATTTCCAACTCCACCAGTAGAACCAGCACCAGAACCTCCAGTAACTACGCCCAACACACTGTTGAGAACATTTATGTCGGCTGCCACCGGAACTTCAGCATCAACTAACGAAACTACAGTATTGCCGTTACCGTCAACAATATTCCTGGGACCCGTTGAAATTGTATTTCCAAATTTGTTGGCAGTATTGCCAGAGCGGGAGGAGCCAGAAGCACCACCGCCATTAACGAGGCCTGTCACTTGGTTAAGAACTCCAATTCCGACTGCTACTGGAATATCAGCATCAACAGCCTTAACCACAGTATTGCCATCACCTTTTACAATATTTTTAGGACCCACTGAAAGAGTTCAAAAGTTGTATTGAACGAAGAAACTGCAAATTTTTGTAAAAGATACTTACAGTTGATGGTATTACCAGCGCGGTTGGCAATTGATTGGGAGCGAGCAACTCCGGAGCCAACAGCAGTTGTTACAGGGTTGCCAGCACCTCCAACAACACCGAATTTGTTGGTCAATGCGGTAACATCAGCGGCAACGGGAACATCAAGACCGACAAGTTGACCAACGACATTGTTATTTCCAGCAATAATATTTTTTGGGCCTCCTAATACAGTGAAAAAAACTTTGATTTAGAAGGCAGACTTTCCTATTTAGCTTAGAGGCACTTACTGCTGATAGCATTGCCACCAAGATTGGCGATTGATCCAGAGCCAAGTACGGATGGAACGGGATTGCCAGCACCTCCAACTGAGCCAACAGTGTTGGTCAATGCGCTAACACCGGCGGCGACGGGAACATCCAGACCGACGAGTTGTTCAACTACATTGTTATTTCCATCAATAACGTTCTTGGGACCAGCTGCAAAGGTAGCGAGTAACGAATGCTTAATTAATTTTCCAGCAAAGTGCAATCAAAAGTAAACCTACTTGAAATTGTATTGCCACCTAGATTAGCAATGTTTGAAAGTGCACCAATTGCACGCTTTGATGTGGGTGCGCCTTTGGTAAGTGGTACATCAGCATCTAGCAAATTGGCCATTGCGTTGCTCTTTGCTGCAATTCAATAGGATTATAAGCAACAAGTCACTAGCATTAGTTACAAACTACTTACGCATCTGCGTAGGAGGCATCGAGCGATCCAGAGCCGTCATCAAACCCATAATAATGACCTTAGCCACACCCATGTCCAGTAGACGTACAATCCAGCTGTCGGGTGTAGCTGCACAGAAGCCGCTCTTGTTGCCATTGGCAATGTTCGTCAGACTGTCCAACAACGAGATAATCAGTGTGCTAAAACCATTCACTTGCAATGCACTTATGCCAGTTGTTTCATCCTTGGGAGCCACTGAAAGGAAAAAGTTTCCAATAAAGATAAATCTTTAGATTACAAACTTTAACAAAATTTTGTAAAGAAGTTCGCCGATTAAATGCAATAACACTGAACACTGACGATGAATGTGGCGGTATGGCGATGGGGATATCGATTCTATAAACTTTAGAGGGTCACACTTATTTGTAGAAGCGACGCGCATTGTGATGAAGTAAGAGATAATGTAGTTCATAATTACTTTCTTCAATGTTAGAGGAACTTTGTTGCTATGTGATGTCACTCGTTACATATTACTCGATATTTGTTACTCGCTAAATGACACTTGTTGAACCTAACTTGTAAAAACCCTCCGAAAGTTTTTTTTTGCTTGCTTTTTACGCAGTACTCGTTAGTTAGTACAACGAACTAATCGCCACTTTGCAACTAATCATTATACTATTTATCTCGTTACTTACTTTCAATCAGATTCTGCACAATTTTCGCAGTTTCCACACTGTCTGCACCGCACACCTGCAAAAGTGTACTCAGTATGGCAGTCAGTTCGGGCAAACTGCGAGCCTGCAGGAAGTTAACAATTGATTCCCGATCGCCTTTAATGCTCGATGTCTTCGCCGCCTGTTCGAGGGCCGTACGAGTGCTCCGACTGCCGAGTATTGCGGTGTGGGTCTGTTGCGCTGATGTTGTGCTCTTGATTATTTGCACCACTTGTTTCGGTGTGCACTCGATGTTGTTGAAGTTGCACAGAGCTTGGAACGATTTAATGCTCAGAGTCACACTATTCTTGTCCTTTGATCGCTGTATGTCCTTGATGACACGTTCACAGCTGGCGTCCGCATTAGTGCCAATCAGCACATCAATAATCACATCCATGCCCAACTGCAGCATTATTGCACCATCTTGTAGCTCAGTTGTTGCCATGTCTCGCAGAGACTTAACCGTCGATTCCTGGCTGGATGTCAACTTAATGCCACGCGCCTGCATGCTGGCCATAAGCAAATCAGCGAGATCCTTGGCCGCCAGACGTCCTATGTTGCTGGAGTGCCTTGTTGTTGTCGGGGTCGAGGAGATGCTTGTCGGCTTTGCCTCATACGGTATGAGAAAGCAGGTGGAGAGTATAAGGAACAGCTGTAGTCGCCACATTTTGTGTCCTTGTTTATCCTTGATGTTTGTCCGTTGTTTGCAACCTTTGGCAATGTGTGTTGTGCTATGATGATCGCAACTTGAGTGATTGATATTGATGAGGTCGCTGCCATCAGCTTTTATGCAGATTCGATGAGTGTGTGCTCGTGATGCTTATCAGACCAGAATTGCTCATGCTCATGCACTGCTGATAACAGAGAAGCGACACGAGATAGTTGTGTTGTGGTATGCTGCAAACGTGCCCCCAAATCGCCAAACATCATCGGCATTTTATTCTCTTCTTTTTTTTTTTTTGTTCTACTTTCAACGCCCAACGCCCATTCGCATTCTTTTTGCTTTGCATTTTTATCTGCGTTTTATCTTTGTGTGGTATAAAGACACTTATAGTTTTGAATGAAAAGTAGGTGTTCAAAGAGAATAAGTTTTTTCGATCTAGATTTTTATTCCTTACTTTAATTATGTACAAGGAAGCCAGCTTGGACTTCAAACACTCAACTGCCCCAATTTTGACACAACTTTGTGGTTTGAACTCTTAAGTTATACTGCACTTATATGTTTATGTTACAATTTTACCATTAAACCATTTAACTTAAGTAATTTCTTAGACCAATTTTGCTGAATTTACCCCTTTTTATAATAGTATACTGAGAATTTTATTTCCGAAAACACAAAAAAGTTTATTCATATTTTTGTACTTAATAAAAAATTAAATACTCTGAGACATCTTAAATTCTAAATAAGCTATTTCTTTGAATAGAATCAACCAACAAGCAAGATTACAAGCCACATTCTTTGCAAAAAGTTGACTAGCTGACTAGAGCCCACAACCCAGTAATCAAAATCATTCTCAAGCTAGTTGAAAATTGCAACTTGATATGCCACTAAGCTGCAGCTCAGCTGTTTAACGCCAACTGAAGTCAAGGCAGCTGGAAGCTGACCCAGATATTGCAAGTAATGCCAGAGAGTCAAAGACACAGTCAACATATAATCGGGTAGCTCTGGTCATGCACGTGCCCTGAGAGGTCTGTGTGGACCATGGTTGGATATGCTCCGATTTCCGCATTGAGATATAAGGCTGCTAGAGCTTAAGGTTGTGGTATAAATGCATTGAACTCGGCACAGCTGGCATCCAGTTAGACAGAAGTTCGACTAATAAACCTAAAATAATGACAGCTTTGAGCAACGATCAACGTTTTGTGGTGCTGCTACTCATTGCAGTAGCTAGCGGTGCTTGGTTAAGTGCTTGCACCACGGCACAAACTTTTACCGCCGAGGATCGTGGTTCGATCTTAAAATTTATGGATGTGCTGTTGAATTTTCTGGATGACGATGTGGAAAATAATGCGACCAGCACTGAAAGTCCCAATAGTAATGAAACCACCATTAGCACCACCACCACAATAGACGATGGCGAGAGCACCACTTTAGCTGGCGATTCCACAACGGATGAGGCAGAAACAACGGAGTCTACCACAGCAGAGGATAGTACAACAGAGGATAGTACAACCGAGGAAAGTTCAACAGAAAGCAGCACCGAGAGCAGCACCGAGAGCAGCACCGAAGAAACGAGTGAAAGTGCAACAACAACAAATGAAACGAGTAGTAGCACCACCACCTCAACCACTAGCACAACCACCAGCACACCACAAGTCAGCTCTAGACCACGTCGCATTTGCTTTAAGCGTGTTTGCTATAAGTTTGCTGGTGACCGAGGCTATATTTATTAAAGCGACGAATAAACTGTTAAATCTACTCGTTGGTTTTTTTGGAGCGTTTGCTCATGGTTTAAGGTAAAACTTGTTACACAAGACGTTGTCTAGTCAACTGTCTTTTTTGTTCGATTAATAGTTTAATGCCACTTTGCCAATTTGAAAGTTCAAAATCTTTAAGCTGTCTTATTTGTTTTGAATGCTCTTTACGTTTGATTGAAAACAGTTCATAGACAAAGGGCCAATTTGTGAAAACACAAACGGCATTCAAACAGTTTTCAACCTGATACAATAGAAATGGAAAACAAATCGCAAAGTTTTTGCTGTCAAAAGTTGCTTATATTTTTTGTAGTCAATCCCAAAACGAATTATTTCAATTAAAAGTTTTTGGAGCACACAGTTCTTAATGTTGACAACTTTTGGTCGTTTTATGTGCCCAAGTCTTAATTGTGCCACAAATACTCAGCCATCATTTTGAGTGTTCAAAAAGGCAACAAACAAACAAACACGCCCACACCCACACACATTTTGACCAACAACAACAACAGAAAACTGACAGACAAAGCCCATTGGCAGAAGCTTTGCGGCTTTTCAATGAGTCGTAAACAAATGCAATTTTATTCGTTAAAAGATTTTGGTTGAATTTATTGTGCAAATTTATACATATATGTATGCACATTATTTCATTCTGGCGTCCGTCCCCATCAATGTGAATTCTATGAATATATCTTAAGAGTCTTACCCAAATGGGGTCTTAAATTGCTTCGGTGTGTGTGTGTGTTTGTGTGTATGTGTGTTATGTAATTGTCAACCACAAATATGAACACAAAAAATTAAATAACACTCGGAGTGTGATATATTTTTTTATGTAGTTTAGTTTTAAAAAAATTGAAGTTAAATTGTTTCATTAAAAAGTGTACTTGTAACGAACAAAGTATGTAAAATGAACTATTTTATTAATTTGTGAAGCATCAGCATCTCAAAATGTTTCATTTTATGTGAAGAGCTCTTTAATTTTGAGGTAAACTCTGATAATATTATTGAAGCATATTAAATCATTGCAACACCATTTTAAATCAGATACAAATTCACAACTATGACTTTGGATGGCTAAATAGGATGTTAACTTTTGGGCTTTTCACATTGGGTCGTTGTACTTTGAGGAGGTCTTTGCCACGTGTCTGTGCTATTTAATTACTATCAGCTTATTGTTATTACTGTCCCGTATGCGTCAACAGCAACATCAGCACCAACAACAACAACTTAACGAAGTTATCACACACAGTGCGTCGGATTAGTCGACCGCCGCGTGAAGTACTTTAAATTAGTTTCGTTGCATAAACAACGCATCCCAATGCGACAAAAGGGGTCAGGAGTGGGGGTGTGGTGGTATGGAAACGCGTGTATGCAGCTTTAAAGATGAGCACGCGACGCCACGAAAGACAACCCCCAAGCCCATAAACTAGCAAAACAAAATCAGCTTCTCCCTAACCCAGCTCCAGCCACGTGTCAGCAAGAGTGACATCAAATGGAAAGCAGCAATTTTTGGGGAGAGAGAGAGTTGAAGTTGCGGTAGAGGGGGAAGTTTGGAGAGACGCCACGCTGTTTGTTTGCGGTCGATGGCAGCGCATCAAATAATATCCAATTACAATTTAATTAAGTTGCCTTTAATGCGTCGCTTTCTCTCTCATTCACTCCCATGCTAGTTAGAAATATGAACATGTCTTGAGTTGGAAAATTTTGAATAGTTTTTTCAAGCATACTTTTTAGCTGATTCATAAATGGATTGCAAGCAGTTTGAAACTAACACAACAATTTTGCTGCATACTTTTAGGAGCTCAAATATATTGACTTTTGAGCCTAAGTGACCACGCCAACGCCCAATGACGACAACGCCACTAATAAGCTAGAAAAAAACTTTTGTTCGTAAAAGCGAGAGCTTTGAGGACAAAGAGTTGTAATATTTTTTTAAAATAATTTATTCAGAATTTTTTTTAAATATATCATCAATTTTATTGAGTTCAATGGATTCTTCATATATTGAGATTTGAAAACCGATTGCGCCAATTTTGTATTTCGATTATTGGGACTTTTAAAATTGGCACTTTCAAACGATTAAGAGATAGCAACAAAAATGTACGGGTTCAATGTAATAAGTAATAAACAAGAGTGGCACCCAACCGTTTGTTTTGATTTATGATTTCTTTAAACGTCGCCCCATATTGAAAACTATGAATAACGAATAACGATGCAGTGGATGAAGATGTTTACAAATTTGGTATTAAAATAAAAAAAATTCAAAAAAAAAAAAGAAGCTGATCTTCCAACAAAAATAAAGCCAGATTTCCCGCTTTTGTTAATTTTTCAAGCGATTCGTTTTGCAAAAAAGTCAGATTTGACATCAGTGTGTGTGAGAGAAGTTTTAAATAAGTATTATTTCAAAAGGATTAATTACTCTTTGCGTTTAAGCTCCAAACCATAATTTAATACAGCTGTAATACATTTATTATTGTGTACGCAAAAAAAATTTTTTATTGAGATTTTAAAATACATAATTTATGTTGATTTCCTTATTTTGATTTTAACTTAAAAATATTGGGGCAACAGATTACACATTTCAGTTAAATAATTTTATTTACGATGTAATACACATATACTTACACTCACACACACATCCTGTTCGCAAGCGTTGCAAATTTAATCATTTACGGTGTCACTGCTGCGTTTTATTACGCCGCGCGCTGCTGTTTTTTTTTGAGCTGTTGTTGGTGTTGTTGTTGTTGATGTTCTGTTGCAGGACATGCGCATAAAAATTGCCATTTTGCTGGGCCAAATGAGCCGCATCATTATCGGCAACAACATCGATGACACGACCAAGAAAGTGTTTAATGCCTAACAATATTTTGCACTCAAAAAAATAATTTTTAGTAATACTTTTTCAGTAATAAAATAATAAACTCAAAACTTTTTTCAAGGAAAATATCTTTGTTGCTTTTCCAAAAAAAATAAAATTTTCCTCTTTTCAACAAAAAAGTATATTTTACTCTATATTTCTCAACAAAAATTGAGGTATTTTTAAAACATCGACTTAAAAAATTAAACTGTTATTGATCATATTTTTGGTTTTTTTTTAACACTTTATTTAGCTTAGTTAGATTCTTGGAAAAGAATTTTGTCATGGATAAAATAGCTTCCTTTTTCTGCAAGTACACGCGTGCTTTGCTACTCCTTTATTTTTTATGCTCTCCCGCATTTAAGTTTTATGAGCAGTTCAGTTAAATTGTGGTGGGCTGGGGCAGGTGGCAAGGGGCAAGTGAAATGCTTAACGATAGCAGCAGCTGCTACTTCTCTTTTTCCCCTCACCTTCATTGTACTGGTATGTGTGTGTGTGGGTGTGTAAGTAGCTTGGAGCATACTGTACTTGTGCTCAGTGTTTTTTGTTGTTGTTGCTGTTGGACATTCAAGTTGTTGCAAATGGAATTTTTGGTTAATTTGCATGGCTGAAGGCGTTTTGAAGTTGCAACCAAGTTGCACTTGAGACAGACGCAACTTGTCCCATCCCACCCCCCACCACTCCCCCCTTCAAAAAATGTGTTTTTTGGTCCGCAGCAACTCTAAGTGCCATTCTATTTTTGAGAATGTGCGTAACGAGCTGCTTGCCCCCCAGCAAGCAGCAGCGAAAGAGGGTGGTAGGGGAGGGTGGCAAACAAAAGACTTAAGCAAAAAACTTGACTAAATGCTCGATTAAAATTTAATCAAAATCGCATTAAAATAAATTCAATAAAATCGCTGATGCAATTTTCATGTAATGGATGACACACACACACGCACACATACACAGGAACTCTTGAGTTTTTGTTACAAGGATTACAAGCTGCAAATCCACTTGGCACATGACGCGCGCGCCCCTTCCCCCTTCCCCCTACCCACACACTGCCACCACCTGCGTCGCATTGTTATATCTTTTGCCCTTTTCTCGTTTCTTTTTTGTTTTGTGCTCGTTTTTGTGTTGTTCGCTTTTTGGTCTCATTGTTGTCAGTGGTTGAATTTGGCGCACTGCTGTTGTTGTTGCCAGCTCGTCCTGCATTGTCCTTTACACGCTGCTGTAACCTAATCCGCTTAGCTCTCTTTTACCGTTCGTCTTCCTCCAACTCTAAATGGAGAGCTGCTTTCCTTCAATTGAACACTTGCCAACGTATCCTGAACGTCATCAGCATTATCATCGCCACACACACACAAACGTACACACAAGTGTTTGATGAGTTCGATGCTGTGTTGAAATTGATTGATCATTGGCTTGATCGTCACAGCTGGCAAACTGGGAAACTGCAATTGTGTATTCTTATATTTTATTTGCAACTGATAATTTGCTAGATTCTTAGCGCTTGTTGCTCGCTACTTGCTTTTTGTTCTGTCTGCTTTGAAAGCCAATTTCACAAAATCAAATATATGCATATGTTGTTTATTTATGCTTGTTACCCGCTACTCGCTACTTGCTACTCGTTACTCGTCAGTTATAGCTCGGTACTTGATGTTTGCCTTGCTTTTCCTTTTCGGTTAGACTTAAAAATAGGATGCTTGTCATGTTTTTTCATTAGAACATTTTATCAAGATCTGCTAAATTTGTAAAAAGCTTATTGTCATACTTTGAAATTAAATTAAATCTGTTAAGACAAAGAGAATTTAAGGCAGTTGCCATAGCAAATGCTTTTCGCCTGACTAAATAAAAGTCTTTGTGGATATAAAATATTAAGATTGTCCAATTATCAATCTAACATCAACGTATTAATCCTAGTTTGTGCTTTACCAATATGAGACTAAAATCAATATCAGTTTTTTGTTCGCTCTCTTCTCTGCTGACTGTCAATATAAGCCCAGACCTAATTTTGAGCTGAATTTTTGTTTTTGCTTTTATTTCGAGTTGAACTAGACGAAATTGAAAATTGTTTGGAAATTTGGCAACAGCCGCATCTGAATTGACTGAATCAACATGAGATTTCTGTTTGATGTTTGGCACTCGTCGCTCCCACGGTCAACCATTTTACCATATCCGATTATCGGAAACGGAAGAGCACAAAACTGTGAAGTGCTAACAAACAACACAGTCTCTGTGTGTGTGTGTGTGTGTTGTTTTGTTGTGGTGCAAGCAAATAGTCGTTAAAGCCGCTTGCCAACTGATATCGAGTGCGATTGCAACTGCGTCTTAATTTCGGCATTGTGCAGCGGCTTTTGTTTTTTCGTTCCCTCTCTTTCTTTTTTTTATGGCCAGACAAAGGAAACATGCCGAGTTGTATTCTCACTCTCTTTCTCTGTTACTTCATAGGTAATAGAACTACAACCAAGAAAGAACCACAAAGCAATGCCGACAACGCCTCCTGCCGCGGACAGAAATTCGCTAGAAAACGCACAAAAACAAACGACACGCGGTAATGACAAATATTGACATTTCCTTTTAGATGCCAAAAACGAGAACATAAATACAGTAAGACCTCGCTCAACGCAACTCTCGATATACGCAACTCCTCGATATCTTAACATTGTAGACTCTGTTAACGCAACTTCCAAAAAAAATTACCTCATTTTATGCAACTTCCTAAGGAAATCGTATGTTTTAGTTTGTTTCCGATCATCTTCGTGAAGTTACAGCCGAAAACTCTACGAAAACGAAATAATTCACTGGATATATGCAGACAAAATGGATGAAATCGAAAGTGCAGATGAAAGCACCATGGATAATGTTGTGGCTTCCGCGAAAATTAAATTGCAATCTGTTATAAATTGTTTCAAATGGGCTGAACAGACGGAATTTCCACTAAATGACATTTTAAAACTTATAAAAAAAGTATAAATTGTAATAACGTACAGACCACAATTTCTCAGTTTTTCAAAAAATAAATAAAATAAAATGAAATCCTTGCTGTAATCACAGATTTATTCGATTTACTTTAATTTTAAGGTGTAGCAAAGGCCAACATAATATTTTTCCTCGGTTTTCGCAACAACTTCAGTTTCCGCAACTGGCCAAATTTTAATAGGTTGCGTTAAGCTAGGTCGTACTGTACTTAGTTTAGTTTTATACATATAGTTGTGGTATGCCTTATTTTTACTCTTGAGCAGTTAATGCACATGAAGAAAAATATGGCGAAGATTTTTAAATATCTACATATAAATATTTTTTAAATTAAAAAATTTTAAATTTCATACAATATTTAATTCTGAGGCAACAATAATTTTGAACAGCATAATTTGTTATTTTGCTTAATTTTAAAATTTCTTATTTCTATTAATTATTAAAACCATTTTAAAAAATATCTTAAAATACGTCTGAAAAGTAGAAATGATATTATTATTTATTTATTTCCATTCAAGTTTGTAAATTAAAAAGACAGAAAGATGAATTCTAGCTGAAAATTAATACTTAAAGACTTAAGAGGACATACATTTTTCCAAGTGTACTTGCTTTCCCGCTTCTTAAATAGTGGTGGAGGTAACTTTATACCAATTTCTGTTTTTTTGGGGGGCAACATTCACAAAAGCCACGCATTGTGAATCGTTTGCTGCCTGTCAATAAATAGTACAAAACACTTTTTTGGGCACGCTCGTTGTCGGATATACGTATATTTTCTTCTAAGTTCGGTATTGTTGGGTTAGTGAATAAACGTCGGGGAGGGTGGAGGGAGGCAGGCACTAGATAAAAACTATCGGATTACTTAGCCAGCATTTCACACGCAGTTCGTCTATCTTTCTCTTTATCTGCTTATTGTGTGTGGCATTAGTTGGTTAATTGGGCTGGTCAACCCAAAATGACCTTTTACTGGCCAATAATCAATAAACGCTAAGCTATTTACTATTACAATAGAGTACAGTTTAGTTTTGAGAGCAATTCTTACTTCAAATAAGACATCAAGCTAACAATCTCAGAGAGGGAGTTTCCTTGATAGCTACCTGAGTTTGAGCCTCATAAAAATGGTCATTAAAATTCGTAGCTACTGAGAATTTCTACCTGAAAATTGTGTAAAAAGTTTATGACCATCCGAACTCTATCAATTAAATAGCGTAAAAAGAAAACACCATTAACTAAATAAATACTTTTATCTGTGAAGATGCTGAGAATTTGTTGTGGCAAAGGGAAAATTAAAGGAATTGCTTTAAAAAAAATGTTAAGATAGACTTAGAAAAAATACAAATAATAACCATTCCTAATCAGTAAATAAATTAAAGAAATTAATGTGTGTAGAAAAATATGACGTTGTAATTTTTGATTCATATTTAAAGATACAAAATTAAGAATTAGTCTAAATAAGGTTTCTTTTTTTTTTTTTTAATTTTATTTTTATTTACTGACTAGTTACGACCTTAATACTTTGTAAGTCATTAAACAAGCTTAATACATTTTGAAAAATTGTAATTAAGACTTAGAGTCTAAACTTTCGCAGTTAATTTTTGAATGTATACAGTTGGTTTATTTTTGGGATTGGAAAGCTATTTGCGGCTTAAAGGATGTAGTACTAGCGTCAAGTGTGTGTAAAATGGAGGACTTCATCGGCATCGTCCTGTGTTGACCACAACAAAGCGAAGGAAGGAAGCCCAGGGCAAAAAGCAGAACCAGGCGGCAGAGGGCGCTTGTAATCTAGACGAGGCGTTGCCGCTGGCTACTCCTTCTCCCCTCCCCCCCTGCAGAAAAGCTAATAATTATAACTCCCTCTCCGTTAGCTGGTCTTATAATGTGTTTAATGGCGTCGCATTATCCACACATTGGGCCCGGTACTGAAACCTTAAGTTTGCACTCAGTTCGTCCTTTTGCGCGTTGCCACAAAATTATTTTGTTACGTTCCTTTTTTTCTCTTTGTTTTGTGTGTTTGCGATTGTGTGTGTGTGTTGAGTGTGTGTTTGCTCTTGCTTCAAAGCAGCATTGTTAAGCTGGCACCGCATACAGACATACTTTGTGTTTGACCACATGGAATCATGAGTGTGAGTGTGTGTGTGTGTGTGTGTGTGTGTGTGTGTGTGGGACATGGAAGCGCAGTCAGGTAAACGTGTGTGTGTGTGTGTGGGTGTGTGTGACACGTTTTGCAGGCAGGATGTTTGCGGTTGAGCAACACAGAAATAACCCATTTCATTTCATTGTCCTTGCAAAGTCCTTTCACATGGCACTAACACGTGACTAATATATTGATCAAATTTATATTGTTTACGGGAGCTTAAAAAATTAAGTTATAAATAAATTAGCTTCTAAACTTAAAAAAAAAAACAAAACAATTTGATTAGTTTTTTTTTTGTTTCTTGGTGTTTATATTTACAATCAAAATATATACTTGAACTGTATCAAATCACAATTGCTTTTGTGCCAAATTGTAACACGAGAATCTTCGAGTTTCGTTTCAAATTGAAGCATAGTTTTAACATTGAAGCATCTTGATTTCAATCACAATACATTCTGGTTCTAAAAAAGAGAATACAGAGAATAAGCCAAAAAGTATGGTTGAGCAAAATAATAAAAAAAAGCCGTTAAAAAAAAATTTGTTTGTAAATAAATTGTAAGATGTTTTCCATGCCGAATTGATGACAATTGATTCAAGTTCCTCTTTTAGCTGACTTGATTGGGTATAATTTATATCATTAACTTGAGCTTAGGACTCAAAACTACACTTAACCGAATAGTGTTTTATTATACTTTTGTTTAGAGCAGCGATTCCTTGGCAAACATTTTCACTTTTACTTCTCACACAACATACATATTTAAAACAAAATGTGGTAGGACACTTACCATCACCACCCCCGCCTCAATTCCCCTGATGTGTGTTTTTGTTATAAATACACCCAATTCACTAAGAGGGGGTGGGGTTTTAGGTCTCTTGGTTTGGTTTTGTTGGTGTTGGTTTCATTTCGTTTCGTTTCAGTCTCTGGTCTCATGTGCGTCCATTGTTTGTTGTTTTTGGTCTGGTCTCAAATTGCACAACAAGGACAATAACAACAATCCAAACAAGGACAATAACAATGGCTACACGCAGAAAAATACCATATGGGATAAACTTTTAAATGTTTCTTATTCAAAACTCTTATAAATCTAAACAAAATATTATATGCCCAAAAATATAGGAAACATTATTTGAATTTTTTTGCATTTAAGAAAGTCATTTTGAATAGCTAAGATATTTTAAACAATACACCAAATTTTAAAGATAAAAAAAAATCATTTACAAATATTTGTAAAAAAAAATGCAAGAGCATAACAGAGTTTTCTTAAGTGTATTCAAAGCCAAAAGCAAACTGCCAAGCAGCGCGAAAAACAACTCGCGCTGAATGAGTAGTAGAAAGGGGAGTAAAAAGAGGAGTAGAAAGGGGAGTAACAGTGAAAACATCGTCGAGTCGGATTAGTGGTAGATGACATCCTTTTTCGGTCTTAGGGCAGGGAAAACAACAGCAACAACAACAACTTTTGGGACAACATTATTTGTGCAGCTAAAAGTTAATTAAGGGTTTCACAGTTTATGGAAAATGTCAACCGGCAACATACTAAATATGAAATGCGGTCTCATGCATTGAACCGCAAATGAGGCACAAACAGGACGCACACTAAGGACACACTGGCTGGCCAGGTTGCTTGGTCACCAAATCAAATCACACTACGCTACAAATACCTCCCTTCCTCAACAACAACAACAACAACAAAAACACCTCTGAGAACCACCCGCGGTGGTTTTTGGCCATAATTGGCTGCGGCAAACGAACTAATTGTCCGTTACCTAGACACCAGCTGCGACCTGTCCACCTCTCCCTGCCTCCTCTGATTTAAAACTGGAACTAGGAACTGGGCTCCGAATTATCTTTCAATCTTCTATATTCCTAACTTTTTCTTAAACTCAGTAGCCTGAGAAATTTCAATTCAAAGCTCACACACAAATCATTTCCAGTCCATTTTCTTGTGCTTGGTATTTTTTTTATTTTTAAATTTTATGTTTTTTACACAAACTGTGACTGTTTATTGAACTCTGGTATCAAAAACCTTTTCTGTAAGCTTGCACTTAAATTAATTAGTTTTAATATTACCATTTGATTTTTATTAACAGCTAAGAAAGTCAGCAAATATGATTGTAGTACGCATTGAATTGGACTTTGAAGTGAAGGCAGTCCTCAAATTCGGCGTCTTCCTGGTCTTAATGCTATCCATAATTTCTTTCCTTTGGTACTGTAGCGAAACTCTAAGCGATGATATCAAAATGATGTTTTAAAAATAATGTGAACTGTAGCCAATATAACTTCTGAAGCGAACTCAGATTTAAATATAAATATCAATTATGATTTTAGTTGCATAAACGTACAGTTTTTCTTTCTATCCAAAGCTTGGTCCATTTCATGATTAACAATTTCTCCCTTCTTTTAGTTGAAAACTACAAAGTGCACAATTCAATTGCGTTCAATTTAATTTTGTTGCTTGACAGCAGGAAGAGCATAGTTTTAGTGTGACCTATGAACTATGACCTAAACGGATTTCATCCCCTTTCACAATAATGAGTTTGCCAACGCCCACAAAATCTAGAAAAGACTGCAAAACTGCAATTAAATATTGCCAATTTATTTTGCTAAGCTAGTCGAAAACTAGAAATCGAATTGACTGAGAGCTGTTTGGAACTGTTTGGACTGTAAAACCCATTTACGCATTATGCGGCAAATATTTATGGAAAACAAGATGAGGGTAAACGGGTAGGGCAGGGGGTTGCGTTGACAGTGTCACGCGTGCGCATATCAAATTTGGCCACCCGCCGAGACGAAATTGAAAATAGACACGCGACAAAACCGAAAACCAAAAAAGGTCAACGGTGGCAAGGGTCATTTAGAGTATGCCGAATGTTGCGAAATTTATTTTGGATGTGCATTTAGTGAAAATGCTAATTTTTTCTCTGACTTTTTAACAATCATTATGTTTTAGCTAACTTAAAAATGAGTTTACTTATTTTAGACCATCAACAAAAGCTCCTAAGAGTTAAAATTTTGCCTTCACTGCTGGGACTTTAACCTGCATCGATAAAAAGAGAAAAAAAAAGGAGAAAAATTACCTTCACTGCCGGGATTTGAACCCGCATCGTTACACCGCTTTTCAAAAATATAAATATATATTTAAAAAAATAAAAATAAAGTAAAGGTATTTTAATATATTACCATTCTGAATGCGTTTAACACTTTTAAATAATTTAACAAAATTTTGGTAAGGCGGTCAGCCTCGAGAGAAAGAGACTCCTCACCAGTCTCCCCTTTAACTCTCTCAGTGTAACTCACAGTTGTCATTGTCTCATCATGCCTTCTCTCCAGTTGTACCCATTATTATTATTATTATTATTATTATTAATTGTCCCAGATGATTTTTACTCAATAATGTTTGTGTTGTCGCTTTGTGTACATTTGTAGTGTAACGATGAAGAGGTCGAACCAACCATTATATTACTATTACTTATATATACAAATTACTTAAAGCTATGATTCACAAACTTTCAACTTACAAACTAAGTAAGTGTGCGTTTGTCACAATTAGTAGGGAATGTGACCAGCCCTTTACACTGTGAGCTACTCGACCGCCCGAATCAGGCTGTGCTTAGCACGCTACTTGAATTTAGTGCGAGTCGAACAAGCAGTTGGGAATTCTAAGGCTGAGCCTGATCTGTCAAATGTGACATTTTTTCAAAAATTGTCGGCAAAACATTTAAAAATGTTGGCAATGGAAGTAGGGAACTTTTAAGGCTTAAATCTAAAAATAAATCTTCCCATGACTCAGTTCAATAATCCAAGGACCTAAACCTATTCTCTTATTGAAAGGAAATCAACTTATCAAGCGCATAGTTAAATATCAATTTATAACATTACGTTGCTGTTGTTGTCGCTGATTCTTTTGTGTGTATGTGTGTTTGTGTTGGTAAATTTGAAAACAATAATTCATCATTTTGTGCTTGAATGGAGTTCACTATGCTTCTTCTTCTTCTTCTCGTTTTATCTGCTGGCATCATTAGTCAGTTAAGGCTAAGATACATATAGAGATCTAGTGCAATGTCGGCGAGAGTTAAGAGCAAACAGAAAAGAAAAGAAAACCTGTCAGTCAATGGTTTTGTGGCAGCAACACAAAAGGGCTACGGCCAGCAAAAGAGAGAAAGGGAGAGAGAGAGGCGGAACATTTATTATTGGTATTGAGTTGAAGGTTGTAGAAATGATATGCCTTTAATTGCTTATAGAGTTATTAACCATTTTGAAAATCATTAGTAATTTGAGAGATTTGTGTTGGCCTTTGTTTATTTCTTCTTCTGTTTTTTTTTATTACTAATGTAGTTCTTCACTGTATGAAAATGATAATAAAGTTCTTGCAGTTGCTGCTGCAGGTGTCTAGAAATTATAACATACAGTTGCTATCAAAATTAGTTATGGACCACCCAAAAGAATACATATAATAATAAGATGATTTTATTACACCGAAAAATTATTATTATTTTTAAGTTTAATAAATCCATTCCAAACAAAATAAATGGTTAAAATTAAAATAAAAAATATATAAAACTGAAAACGGATAAAACCAAATTAAATTTCTATATATTCTCAATAAATGCAAAAAAAAAACAACACAAAATTGTATGAAAATATAAATCAACTGTTTTTTAACAGTGTATATGGCACAGGAAGCGCCTGTGGCTACCAATTGCTCAAAAAAACTTCTCAATTTCGAAAAGGTTATTAGCCAAATACTTTTTAAGCTGAAAATTAAATTGAGCTGAATCGAAATGAAGCTAAAGGTCGCAAAGACGAAGTCGGGAGGGGGAAAGTGGTTGATTTGAAAAATGGAAATAAAATGAACACACTTCAAATCGGGTTGCGTGAACGAAGGATGGGAAGGCGAGAGGGGGGGGAGGGGTGGTGGCAATAAATAAAACGCATTTGCAGCAAGTGCGACATCAACGACAAAATAACAATGCAATAAATCACTTATTGGCAATCCAAAAAGCGGGGCAGTAAACGGATAGAGAGCGGATGAGGGGAAGCGGGTGGCTGTGGTGGGCTGTGTGGGTGGCTTGTGCTGATAAATTACTAGGCAATGCCAAAATAGCAGCAGCAACAACAACAACAACAACAAATGCAATGCTCTAATTCGTATCTGTGAATCGAATTCGGTTTCGGGATTCGCATTCGCATCTGTCAGATACTCAGATACGCGCGTTGCATTTAGCAAATTGCCAGAGTAACAAAAACAAAAACAAAACAACAACAAAAATGCCAAAGGAATAAGGAAGTACTCTGAAAGCTTGCACTTAACTTTGCCTAAAAAATAATCACTTTTAATATTTTTGTAAGGTTGGTGGACATAAATAAATACAGTGCACGCTCTAAAAGGTGAACACTCAAAAACGTGAACATATTTTAGAGTTCATTGGTGATTTTAGAACGTGAACAAGCTGTGTAAATAAGTATAAAGTTGACGTCATCGAGGGTGCACTGTAATGAATGCCTGCTTATTTTTAGTTAATTTTTTTTATTTCTTACACAGAACATTTTAAGTATTAGTATTATATGTGTAGGAATGGGAGTGTGTATCATAAGTCGGGTATACCCTTTGCTCTACGCAACATCGAAGAAGATTGCATCAGCCAGACTCTATTTTGCATTCCGCTTTCCTATCGTTTATTTTCTTTTGTTAGATGATCATAATTTTAAGCAGATACAGACAGTAGCAGTCAGTCGTCACCGAGAGCTACGCCGAGAACGATCGTAAATTACGCGAACAAATTAAGTAGAGAAAAAGAACCGTTGTTCAGCCAAGAAGTGGTTATTGAATTGTTCAAAGTGAATTGACTTTGTAAACCATTTGTTTAAACGCTTTATACTTTTTAAATTATCCAAATATTAAAATAAACAATTTGTCATTTCCTACATATGTTATTTGACAAAATAATACTTTAAATATTAAATAAAAAATTTATGAATTTTTCTTGAATACTTTTTATTAAAACAGATAATATTGCTTAATTTCCATGCTGAAACCACTGTCCACTGTGCAAGCGATCTGCAGTTCATGTTGGCAACAATAGGCTGTTGTAACTAAGTAATAAGTAACTAAGTAAGTAACAGCAATATGCGAAATGTTGAGCAACATTCGAAGACGGGCAACAAGTGGCCGATGCACAATGTTGCCGGCGTCAAGAGTTCACAAGAACTTACCAAACATATAAATTAAATAACAGTCAAACGCATATTTAAGTACAAATATATGTTATTGAAGGATCGTTTTCCATTTCTATTTTTGTTGTTTGAACGCAGTGAGTTTCGGTGCGTACGGCAGGCTACTCTAATTCATACTGACTCTCGGTTTCTCTTCTACCTCGCACCGAACCACACTCGGCTTCATTATGTCGCCGCGTTCTAACTGTTCTTGCAAAACCACAAAAATGCATGAAAGGCGACAACGTTAAAGATGATGAAATATTTCTTAGGATTTCGTATGTCTCGAAATCCCAACATAGTAACAACAGCAAAACAACAGCACTGTTACTGCCTTAACATTCTAACCAGCAATGACACGACATATACAAATATAAGTTTGTTACTCATTGTACCTTTACATTTGTCACTTGTCGTTAACGGCAATTCCACCTTATACAAATTTAAACTCAGCATTTCAGTGCTGTTACTTTTGTTGCTGAACTTATGTCGCTCTCGCAACAATGTCCGTTACACAAGGTTTCTCAGCATGTTGCCGCCAACAGCGACAGCGACCGCCATCGAGACGCTATGCCAGAGAGAGAGAGCGCGCGTTCGATTCATTCTCATTTCGTTTGTCGTGGCGAGCGGACGTCGTCTGCTCTTAGTGCGTTAACCGTATTTGCCATTTTGTGCCGTCGTGTGTGAGTGTTTTCTTGGCGTTGTAGTACCAAACAAAACTCGTAAATAAGTTAACTGTGGTAGCAAAAGCAGCGGGCTCGCGCGTTCTTAACGTTTATCGCATAAAGTACGTACATACGTTTATATCTCTACTTTTGTCTCTCTCTCTCTCTCTCTCTGTCTCTCTTTTTCTCGTTGTGTGTGTTTGTGCGTTTCTCTTTCTGTCTTTGTCAATGAAATAATATTGGTAATACTCATAAGTTTGTTGTCAGTTTTTTGTTGCTGGTTTCTTTTTTTGTTGTTTTTTTTTTTGGTATTTGTTTTTCGTATATTTTGTTTAAGTGTCCGCATATTTTTTCAACCCAAAATAACTTGCGGCATTTTAAAAATAAACTGGAAAAAACGCGTGTCGCAAAAACCAAATAGAAAATATGAAGAAAACGATCGACAAACTGTAATTATTTTGTTCCGTTTGGACTTTACAGTTATTTCGTTTAACTGTGAGTCACGTGCGACCAGTAAACAAGCCAAAAGCAAAGTTAATGCGAATAAAAAAAACACAAGCTAAAAGTTAAATGTACTTATGTTAAAAGCGGCATTAACAAAAAACAAACAACTCTAAAGTGCAACACAAATTCTTTGTTGAAAGCCAAATGGAAAACATAATAAAAATAAAACAACAACAACAACAGCGCCGCAACGCAAAGAAAAATTAAATGCTATGAAAAACAGGTTTTTTTTATAACAATTTTTTTTTTTTTTTTTTTTGTGGAACCGCTTGGGGAATGACGCTCAGTTGTTGTTGTTGTTGTTGTGCGTTATTAACGTGTTACACACACACACACACACACACAGAGAGACCGTGAGCGCTAAAAAAACTATGCTCATAAACAAAAACTTTAAAAAAGTTTGAACCAAAGTTAAAGACAGTGTAGTGTGTGTTCAAAAGTTGTGAAAAACTTGTGTTTTGCCAATAGGAAATCAAATTCCTTTTATATCTATTTTTTAAGAGTTCTATAAATTGGCTTCAACAGTGGGCCATAAAATTAATATTTGTTATAAGTTCAGTTGAAAAATCTCAGAAAGTTTAATAAAAAACTCGCCTTATTGAAAATTTTTGTTAAATCTGACAAATTAACTTCAAGTTTTTTAAGAAATATTCTATTTGTTAATTTTTCTTATGCTAAATGTTGAAACAATATTCAAAAATGTGACAAAAAAAAGAGAATAGTTTTTAAGCGCTTATAAACTATTGTTTGCTTTTATGTTTTTTAATTTAAAACATAATAAATTTTTTCTCAAAAATATAAAATAATTTCTTAAAATAAATAAATCATTTCTGAAGATAAATTTCAACTTGAATTGTTTTTAGTGACTTACATCAATAAATTTTTGAATATATTTAGGTTAAAAAATTTTAAGTTTAAAAAAGCGTTTATTTTTTTATATTGAGCGTATTATTAAACAGAAAAAAAAAAAAAAACAGTTGTCCAGTTGGAATACCTTGCATTTAGGCTAATTTGTATTACACAACGTTCCGAACTGTCTGTTACCAACACGTATTAACCTGGTTCGCATACTATTTATAAGCTAAAAGTCTTGCAGTTGACCAAATATCTCACACACTCGGCGTAAATAATAGAATTTCAAGGTTTTTAGAGCGCGCTAAATATTGATTACATTTTATGAAAGGGGGGGGACTACCCCTAATGCGCTGCCACTTTAACTGTTATTGACGGCGTTGCCAGGCTGCAGGCACTTATAAGGATATATGAAGGGGGGCGGAACGGGGTGAAGTGTTGCGAACTTGTTGCAGTTCAAGGACATGCAATAGACATGCAATTTTACCTCTGACGTGCTCAACTGCAGGTGTGTGTGTGTGTGTGTGTGTGTGTGTGAATGTGTGCATGTGTTAGTGAGTTTCTCAGTGAGTCAAATCAGCTGCTTATCTTGCGCCAGTTACGAAATGAAACAAAAAAAAATACACAAACAATTTGCAATCGCTCTCGCGCTCACCTTGCGCTCTCTCTCTCTCTCTCTCTCTCTCTCTTATAGTGATAATTGACAAACACACACAAACACACAGAGTCACCTTTTAGAACTTAGAGCCTCACCTGCGAGATAAGCATCAAACAACAGAAAATAACAACAACAAAAATTATTGGAAATAAATGTTGTTGTATTGTTTGACACTGTTTAAGTATGCGTTGCGTTGCGTTGCGCATTGTTGCCTTCCCCCCCCCCCTCCTCGCTCTCACTTGCTGACTTATTATCTGTAGCTCTATCTGTCTGTAAGTATGTGTGTGTGTGTGTGTGTGTGTGTATGGAGCCCGACGTGTTTCGACTGCAGAGAACACTGCAATTTCCGTTACAAAAAACCGGCCGTGCAGCGTTCCGCGCGCCACCAGAGTTGTCATTTTAGCCGTTTTTAGGCGAGATCTATGTTGGAAACTCTGATCGCATTATTATCGCTCAACATTTTGCATTTCACAATATTAATATTAATATTAAGAAACTAATCGGAAAAGTAAGAAAGCTGCATTTTTCTTTGGCTTAAAGCTTTCTGATAGTTGTTGGCAACACTACACTGATGCCAACATGTGCTTGGCCAGACAGAGCCGGTTTCCTTCTGCTACCAACTTAAGAATGCATAAATGGAGGAAGACAAAACGCACACACCTCTCCCCCTCTCCCCCTCTCCCTCTCTTTCTGATCATTGACCAGTTTTTTTGCTGCTGCCGGTTCCAGTCAGCGTTTTAGCCAACAGAATCGCTCGTGTGTGACGCAGCAACAGCAGCATTGGAGTTTTCATTTTAACGTTCTTTATTGTTGAGTCAGACTGCAAAAAAAAAAATGTATAAAAAAGGTAAAGGCCAACATTTGGCATTTTAACGCTAAATTCAATTGTCAAGTGTCGGACATTGAGCTTCTTACTTGTTTTCTATTCGTTATTTGTTTGCTGTTGTTTCTCGTCACTAACTAACTCTCTGTGGCTCTCAGTTGAAAGTTCACAATCAAATTGTCGCCAGTTCTGTTCAGCTTTGTTTGTGAAAAGTTGCCCAAGCTTCTCCCCTCAATCGTTAGTTGGCCACTTGTTGTTTTTTCTGTTGCTGTTGCTGTTACTCGTCGTTTAGTTTGTCACTTTCTCAAAGTTGTTTAAGCTCTCGTTCGTTAGTTTGCCTGCCACTCGTTACACACATTAACAGAGCTATCCATTTGAGTTGGGTTAACTGTGGTTGAACTAAAAGAGCTTTCAACTGTCAGAGTTTTAAATTGTTGTTAGTTAGTCTATTAATTAACTTTGGACTTTGATTTGAATTTTGTAAATGTCTAGCTAAGTTTTCAACTAATGTGTTTTAAATAAATAGGTTGTGGCTTGCAGCTTGTTACTCGTTACTTATTTAACTGTTTTAACCACATACTAATTAACATATCTGTCTCGTTTCTTTTACAGATAGCACACATGGCGTATGATTAACTCTAAATCGAACTCGCTAATTGCCGAACAATAACAACAAGAACAACGAATATTTTGTGTGTGTGAAAATAGTGCACAAATTATAAATGCAAATTTTTTATACATTTTTTTTTCTGTGCGCCGAACAACAATAAAAAGAAACAAAAACACACACACACACACACTAAATAAAGAGAGAAAATACAATTCAATTCTTGTGTGCGAAAAGTGAACGACAAGTAAAGTCAACAACAACAAAACAAAACAAAACCAACAAGAAGCAAAAATGGGCCAACTGCAAAGGCAACGAGTGCTAGCTCAACTTGCCACACTCCTCTATTATGTGGTGCTCTGCAGCTGCTTGACTATAGGTGAGTGTGTGTCGATCTCAATCTCGATCATCTACTATATATACATTGTACATACTCGTATATATTCGCAATTTGTGTAGTTGCAATTTACAGTTTGTGTGCATTTTATAATTAGACACGTGCGGGAAATCAAAGCAGAACAAAAAAAAGAAGTTCGTTCTTGCCGCTAAGCGGAAAATATCCGAAAAATTATGTCTAAATTTACGCAAAGCAAATAATATGCCAAAGAGTTTACAAATTCGCTAAGCAATAGTTCAGTTATGTTATAAAAATGTTTGTATTTCAAAGAGAACAATTTTTTAAATTGTTTTGCAAGTCAATTAAAGCATAAACGATTTGTATTTCAAGAAATACATTCAGCAGATTCTTAAATAGTTTTTTTTTTTCTGAGGAAGAAATAAAACTCAGTCAAGAGAAAAGTTTTTACAGCATTGGAAAAGTCTTTAAAAGTTACTCTAAAAGTGGAAATTAATACAAATTAGTTTTAAAAAAAACTCTTATTGTTTTTTTAGTTTCATATATGCCAAATTTTAAATGTTCCAAATATAAAGAATACGTTTTTTTTAAAAACTAAAAAGTGCTTTTGAAAGTATAAAAACATTTATAATCTTCCTGATTACAAAACAGTAAAATTAACATAAATTTGAGTTCAAAAATGCAACGTGTAATCAAGAACAATTTGAGGGTTTTAATAAACGTATAGTTTTTATGGCTGTGATGATGTAATAATCCTGTACACAATAAACATGGCCAAAATGCCCAAAATCCTAAGCATATTGGCATGATGACCCAGCAACAACAAAAACCATAAAACAACATACTACAGAAACTCTTGTGTTATCTGGCAAAAGATACTGTGGGTGTGTGTGTGTAAATAGGCGCAAAACCAACAAAACCCCAATTCCAGTATCCCAGTTCCAAAATACAAATCCCTCCCTTATCGCCATTGCTTGTTTCTGGTCTTGTTTCAATATTTACGCAACTTAAACGTTAGAAGCCCACAACAAAATTCATATCGCGTTTTTATCACACAGAGAAACTGAGAAACAGACTATGGCAAATATTATAAATAGTCCAGCGATTAGGAGTTACAATTGTCGCATTTGTTCAAGTCATTGAATTTACCTTACCACCTGACTTTTCTCTTCTTCCTCTTCTTCTTCGCAAACATTTCTTGTTTGCTCTCGAATAAACACAAATATTTGTTCAGTCAAATGCGACAACGACAATCTTTTATTTTAGTTGCAGATCTTATAGTTTTAACTACTAGTTAAATAGATGAGGATGACCTTCGTTTTGCTTGTGCTTGTCACGAGTTTAATTTTGGCTTAACCTGACAACCCTTTAAATCGAAGTTTCGACTTTGCCTGCTTTAAGGAGTAGAAACATAAGTAGCATATTTTTTAATATTACGTTTATTACGTTTATATTAGAACAAATGATAGTAGGTTGTAAAAATCTTGCATCTGCTGGTATCGTATCCCAAAGCTCGTAAGAAAAGAAAACGTCGACCAATTACCACATCCGCTTCATTTGTCCAACCATATTTTCTTATTCTTTAAACGTCATCAGCTTCTGTTCTCAGTACGGGGTTTGTGGCTCTTTGTCTAACCTTTCTTTAAAGGGCGGGCGGGAGGGGGGAAGAGCCATACCGGTACTTAGAACAACAACAACACCGGATCTGACTCGACAGAGTTTTAAAAGAACAGCCTACCGAAGTTCAAATGCCCTTGCAGAAAGAAAAAATAAAACTTAAAGATAATAAAAAATAAAAACGTTTGCAGCAAATAATTTTGCATAGTTCTATCAATTTCATGCATCATAATAACTCATTCCGCTCAGAAATACATACTATATATATATATTTAAAAAGTACATACATGAAATGCATAACACATGTCATGATACACTCACAATGCCCCCCTGCAAAGTGTATAATGAAAGAAACTCTAAATGAAATTAATTAACGCAACAATTTTTTCTCAGTTTTTTCTTTTTTTTTTTTTTGGTGAACATTTATTTTTTCTTTGAGCGGATTTTATGAAACAGCAGACAACATTAAAAAAAAAAAAAAAAAAAACTTGTCATCATGCCGCATGTCGCAAGTTGTGCCTTCAATTGAATGTTGCAAGCACACACACTTAACCTAGGCTCAACTGCATTAAAAAAGCAACATTGTCTTCTTTTACGTTTTAAGTCGATGTCACATAATTAGGCGCGAATGGGAATGGGAATGGGAACGGGAACGGGAACTAGTTCTACGTAATTTTGTTGGTCGGGGTCAGCTTTCACTTTAGTGCCTGAGAAAATTTAGTTGATTAGGCATTTTTCGCCCGAATTGTAACAACAATTATAATAATACAAAGCACCATTTAATAAAGCTTTAAAATTAGTGAAAACTGTAAAGGTTTAAATACAAATAGTCGACAAAGAGATGCCCTGTAAAAAGTTGGAAAGTAGTGCGGAAATCTTTAAGAAACTTTATTTATTTCCAAGTAAACTTTTTAGACAAAAAATCATGTATATAAATTAAATAAAATCAAACAAGAAAATTATCTTTGGATCTTAAACAGCTCTTAAAGTCTCTCCTTCTCATTTTTACAGGGTATATGCACAATAGATAGATATGCAACTTGTGTCTCTGGTTTTTGACTTATTTTTCCATATTTTTGAAGAGGAGGACGACATTCACTTTAACCCTTGAACCTTAACGAAGCAAGCGAAACAAAGCACAAGAATAAGAATAAGAAGAAGAAGCACCAAGAAGTACTACAAGTCGCTCCCTCATCCTCCCTCCCTCCCTCCCTACACTCTCCGTGCTCCCTAAAAATCTCTCAATTTAATAGCAGCAACATATTTGAATTTCTTGGGAATCTCTTTCGCTCTTGTGAGGCATAAACTCTTGACAACAGTTTTGATGAAGTCAGTTTGTTGTTCTGATGATGGTCAAGCGGCGGCAGCAGCAGCAGCAGCAGCAGCCTGGTTCTTCTTTTGTGGCACTTGCTGCAAGCACTTGCAACGTCATCTGTACTTGGGGGCAGGAAAAAGGAAATTCCAATTATGTTGCAAAGAGTCTGGCCGTGCGTAGAAAAAAAATAACTATAAGTATTGTTACTACCGTCTTTTATGTAGCATGCCACCACATACCCCGCCCCCTCTCCTGCCCACCTACCACCTGCCACCGTCTTCTGCCTCTCTTTCTCGCTGTGTGTGTTTCTCTTGCTCTTGTTTTTTAATTTTAATCCGTTAAAGGGCATTTTTATAACGCATTTCCAGCCACCCAACACCCCCTCCCCCCTGCCACCCCCCTTTTCCAACCGTCCGACAATTGTCTTTTGTTGGGCATTATTGTTGTTGTTGTTGTTTGCTTGGACTGCTTTTTTTTTTTTTTGGTGGGGGGGTCGCTTTTGTTTTTGTCCGCCGTGGCTTCAATATTTTTTTACTCTCTGCCTCTTTCTGGCTGCGTTTTAAGCTGCGCATTTGCTTTAATTAAAATATACAAAAAATATATATAGAGCGCCCATAAAAAACACACAAAAATCTGATGCAATAAAAAAATAAAGTTAAATTTGTAAGCTTGTCTGTTCTGGATTTACTTGATGTTGTGACATGAGTTAAATTTGTACTTGCTTGCAACTAACTTGCAACATCTCAATTACAATATAGGTTTTCCAAGAACACAAAAAAAGCCTTAAAAAATTGCGCTCTTTAATTCATTTGGGTAATTCTTATTGAATAATAAATATTTGTATTTAATAAAGTTGTACTTAAAAAGTTTAGTTCAAGTAAATGTTGAATGTATATATTATATTATTATTATTATTATTATTCTCTTGCCCACCAAATTCAGCTAAAAAGATTCATTTAGCTACACTTGTCTGCCAACTGTTAACGAAATTCCAACACACAAAATCAGCAAACAAAAAGCCGTTAATAGTCAAGAATCTAGTTTTAGCCAAGTAGCTGCTGCTGCTGGACTCGTTTCACAATCTAATAATGATTATAATGAGCTGCATAATGTGCGCACAATCTTCTTGCTCTATATCACCAAAACCCGAAGTATCCTATATACATAATATTTGCATAACTTTATCCTGCCTGCCTGCTGCCTGCCATCTGCACTTGACTTCCTTTTTTTTTTTTTTTTTGGATTGAAGGAAGGTTGGGGGGGAATCGCCTGTGCCACACTGACAGACAATTAGTTGAAGTTGATCCAAAAACTTGCGCATAATTAGCAACCATTGTTGCATGCCCCACCAACAAGCAGCCGACGCAGCTGCCTCACTCTGCATCTCTCTCTCTCTCTCTTTTGCCCGCTCTTTTTTGTGCAGACCCATAAATTAACTGCAAATGAGCTGCGGCGCCCACCCGCGCCCAACCCGATGCGCTCCTGACTTTCCCCTCCTCTTTCTGTTTGTGTGTGTGTGTGTGTGGCGCCCCCAAAATCAGCTAGCTATATGAAGGCTAATTATGAGTAAGAAGCTGCGACAGCAGTCAGATACACTACACTGAGAGAAAAATTAATGATAAAATCCCTTTGAGCTTCTATCAGTCTTTATAAATGATTTCTCTCTGTGTACATTTCTTACCCACTGCGCTTTGTGGTTTTCATACCATCATCTAGTACCATATTAATTACAGCAATCAGAAAACTTGAAACAAACGCGCGCTTTGCAACACTGCGGCCTTTATCGTTTTCAAGCTCAAGTGCAACAAAATTCTGTAGCACACACAATGTGGCATAATTACAAGTGCAACTGAATCCAAATTCTGTGTTTTGTATTCCAAATATGCGAAAATTATGCTCTTCTTCTTCTTCTTTCATACTACATTGTGAAAACTGAAAATGAGCTGAGAAAAAAAAGCAACAAAGAAGTGAATTAATATATAAAAAAAAAAAAAACAAACAGAAAAAACATAAAGAAGAATATGCCAATGTTTGTGTCAGTTTCAAGTGTGCTCCCTACTCCCTCTACCCCCCTCCCCTCCCTTTGCCCCTCTTAAGTGCTCCCCTCTCTAAGTAAGCGAGGAGCTTCTTTGGATGCCATTAAGCAACTTTTTTTTCTCTGTTGCAATGCTAAAGGAATGGGTTAGGGGTAAGGAGGGGGTGTTAAATGAATACCCGCATATAATGCCAAGCGGAATAACAACAACAACAACAACACACACATACAAACAATAAGTAGCTAAGCCCAAAAAACCAGCAAGAACAACAACAAAAAAAAACAAGTGAAAACTAAATAAAATCCCAACAAGAAACCCAAGCAAAACAACAACAACAAGAAGAAGAAGTGCACTGAAAACACAAATGAAGGATTGTTTTGCTGTTGTGCATTGTTGCCCCCGCCCCCTTGTACCCGTCGTTAGCCCAAAGCGCGACTGTCTCTTATTTTTTTCTCTCCACATTCTTTGTTTTTGTGTACATTTAAGTATGATGAATGAATTTTAAATTCAAAACGAGACTAACCAAAATCAACAACAACAACAAAAAGCCACAAAAGAATGTCTGGAGAAGTTATAATAAATGATTTACCACATGCGCAAAAGATCTTCCTAATCTATTTAATATTCTAAAGTTTGTACAAAGAACAAGTACCAAGTATTCCATTAATAAGTTTTTGGTTAAAATTTAATTCTTCCTAACTAACAGAAAAAAAAACTTATTTTGTTTGAAATTTCATAGTTTCTATAAGCACTTTCCTTGAAAAAAACACCAAAAACTTCAAAAGTTATACAAAATTTATTTGTTGTTTTTTAATATTTATGTAAGGTTAGTTGATTTAAATATTTTATATTTATATTTAACATTTTCTTATGGAAATATTTATGTACATTTAATTATTCTCGTCAAAGCTAGACTTGAATACTTCGAAATGCGACTTTAATTGCATTTAAATTGAAGAAAACGATTACCTGACAAAGGAAATGGGTGTTTAAAAGACACTTTACCAATAATAAGAACAGTTTTTCTTGATACGCAGGACAATTCTTTTTGAAATGCACCAGAATAACAAAATTGGTTCATAAGAAATTCGAAAAAACCATTAAAAATTATTTAATTTTTGTTTAATTAAAAAAAACCAATGGTATCATTTTTAAAAACAATTTCAAGAACATTTCGTTTATAAAACATGAACAGCGGTCGTTCTTAATTGAAGAAAATCGGTTCTTGATTTTATATGGGGGCGAACGGAGTTCAATTGAACTGTTAAAAGATTGCTATATAAACTTAATCGGTGCCAATTGCTAAGCGACCATAAAAACTACACCCATAAAAAAAATGTATACTAGTTAGTAGAAGTAACTACATACCATAAATGATAACTATTACTTCAGCACGCACTTAAAAGAAACAAAGAACTCTGAGGTGAAGGGTAGTCCGTTCAGGCTAAACAGGAAGTGTTGTAGAGAGAGAGGAGAGAGAGGAGGCATGTGGCATGCCTTACAAGTGCGCCCCTGGCATACTAAATTGAGTAATTCAGTCGTCATTGGAATGCGTAATGCATTAACAGACAGAGAAACATTACTCTATCTAAACCTAAAAACCTAAACCAAACGTCAACTTTCGTCGACTGTGTTTGGGTTTGGGTATCGTACCGTCTCCGTCTACCTGCCTATATCTAGTATCTATTGAACCATCTAAGGAGAGTCTCAGGCTCAAATGCAGGCAGGTAACCTAACCTGACGACACAACTAATTGCTAATTGGATTATGTCTTACTCAAACACACATAGAAACACATGGAAAAACTTACTGACAGAGAGAAAGGGAGAGAAAAAGGTAGGGTGCTAGGCTAGCGTGTGCCAAAAGGTCAATGATACGAGCACTTCTTAGTAGTACACTTTGCAACTTCACTTTAGAAAAATGTGTTGAATTCAACTCAATGTTTTGAGAAGTTGCTTTAAGTATAAAGTTAGCATTTTTTAGAACTTAAAATTAACAAGTTGTTTTGGTTTTATTTAAGAACCTTAAAACTAGAACTTCAAGTTGATTTGATTATGAATTATTTAATAAAGAAAATTATCTAAGTCAAGCTTTCTTAAAAAAAATGTTCATGCTTGAGATAAAGAACTTTAAAGCAATTAAAATTTCTGATTCAAAGATTTCTTAAAATAAGTTTAGTTTTCATGTTTCAGCTAAAGACCTTTAAAGCATTTAAACCGATTTGAGTTTTAAGATGTTTCCATTAGTAATACAATTAATTGTTAACTCTTCAATTTCTTAAATTAAGTTGAAAAGGACTTTGTTTTCCAATAGTTAATTAACTTTTTGAAAACAACCTTTTTATACATTTCTTCGAGTGTATTGTGACAACATTGACAACGCCGTTTAGACTGAGAACCATATAGAGATAGAGACATTGACTTCTCACACCATTTTTTAAGCATTCGTCTGCATTTTTTAATTGACTCGCCGTTATCCTCACCACACCACACCTCACCTCACCTCACCTCAACTTTGCAATTGCATAACAATGAGAACGGTGCGCTATCCAAGTTCGATTTTGTTTCGTTTCCTCCCCTTCCCCTTCCAGATCCAGCCCAGCTTGGAGCAATGCTATTGAAACGTTTTTCCTGATTGCGGCCTCAATTGTCATTGTTGTTGTTGTTGTTGTCAGTTGTTGTTGTTGTGGATTTAGTTGAACATTTGCATAGCCATTGGTGGTGGTCCCTTCCTTCTCTCTCCTCCTCCTTTTGTGCCGTTGTAATTGGTAATGCAAAGTGCATGGAGCACAGGTCAATTGTTACTGGTCATGTGTCCTCTTACCTTCTTTTGTACACTGTATTTCTCTCCCTCCCTCCCTTCCCTCCCTCTTCTTCTTTCTTCATCGCTTTGGAATTGTAGTCGTTCAATCAGTTTTTGAATTCCTTTTGCTTGTTGTGTTGTTGTTGTTGGGGGACATTCCATTGTTTTCATTCCCATTTGGCTATAATTGCATATGTGCCACATGTTGTAAGCCAAAGAGGTTCTCAGTTTAACAGTTTAACAGTCTGGCAATCTTTCAATCTCTCTCTATTTCTGTCTCTCTCTGTCCTATTCCCTAGGCTTGCATAACCTCAATCCCTTCGTTTTTCTTGTAACTGTTGGATGTTTAGACTAGACATATTTATTTATTTATTTAGAGGGTATCTTCTGGTTGAGAAATTATGATATTTTAGCTTATATTTCCTCTCTTTATACACTTTCTATTACTCTCATTTGTTCATTCCCTTAAAGTGCTTTCACTTGCAACTGGTACTGTTCCCATTCATTAAAATTCCCACACTCCAAATGCTTAACTCCCAATCTCACGCCCCCCCACACCCCCGCTTTGCCGACTTCAACTACCTCATCTTCTTCGTCTTCTTCTTCTTTTATTTGTTGCACTTTTTCCCACCATTAAGCTGCTGCTCATCAACTCTGACAAGAAGAGAGGCCAACAACCAAGCAACAACAAAATAACGAAAAGTGCATTCACAGATTTAGCCTGGCTAAAACGTCCCCCCCCAACCCTTCCTCCTACCACACCTTACTCGACTTAGCCCCGTTTCATGTTCATGCCTCTCCTCCGACTGCATTTTACCAATTTTCAACATTTAACCAAATAAACCGCCTTACTTAAACCGCTCCTCTTCTCTTCGTTCCCCCCTCCTACTCCACTTCGAGCATCTCACATTCACATGATGATGATAATGATGCTAAGCTCTTAGCTCCTCTCAGATCCACCAAAACGTTCTCGTCATTATCTCCCTCCCCCTCCCTTCCCTCCCTGCTTTTTGCCACACATTTTCAGCTCAATTTTGTTGCATTGTCGCTCTTTTTTTTTGATGCTGTTTGCTATTTGCTGTTTCCCTTCTGAGTGATGACGAGAGCTTTACCTTGACTAAAATGTTGCCACGTTTTGCACGTTGCAGTTGCAGTTGCAGTTCCACAGGCCAGGGGCGTGGTGGCTGTAAAAAGGGGCAAGCAAACTTTAAATTAATCATGGCGTAAAAAATGAAAATCAAAAAAACAATTCATAATATCGAAAAATTATAAGTAAAATCTGATCTGACCTAGACTTTAGATATAAGTAATCCTTACCTTGTCCCCCTTAATAACCTTCTTTTTTTTTTTTTTTGGTCTTAGCCTCTGTTACATTTTTGACCAGATACCTAAAAAAAAAAAAAAAAAAAAAAAAAAAAATGAATATAAAACTTGCGTATGTTTTCAAACTTTGTTGGCCCGTTTTGGCCAACTTCGTCGGCTGCGCATCATCAACAAGCCTTTACCCTTGGCAGAGCCCGCTACCCCTCCCCTCCCCCCCTCCCCACCACTCCCTTTCCTATGCTGTAATCTTCTTGCTTTTATTATTGGAGTCCATAGTTTAGCGTACACAGTTTTTTTTCCATAATTTTATGGCCATTTTTCACATGGCATCAACTGCTACGAGTTTTACGAATCCTGTTAAAAGGAGAGGAGCCCCCGTTCCCCGCTCCTGTTGTCGGCACCCTTGCCTTATAGCTATAGCTCTTTGTTTGTGCATTTTAGTCATGAACTTTTAAGCATTTGTCATGCATAATTTGAGCACCAAATGTATTGGAAAGAATTTTAAATTGATTGTTATTGTTGTTCGGACTTTTTTCACTCAGAGTGTGAGAGCTTTTGGGGGAGGGGAGGAGACGAAGGCGGCACAGTCAGACATCAGTGTCAGTGTCAATAATTAGCTTAACCCATTAATAACCAAGCAAAACAACTCCGCCAACCAGCTGAGTCAGAGCCAGCAAAGGGTTGAGGTTCAGGTTCAGGTTGAGGTTGAGGTTTTGCGGGCTTTCTCTCTACCTCTCGATGCGGGTGCAAGATTAATGATGCAGTTTATACTACGTTTATACCTGCAGCTAACTGTGATGCATCCTATGCTTAGTATGTTGTACCCAAAAAATACCCAGACCCTTGCCTTGCCTTGCCTTGTCTGTCTGCGTAAAAGTAAAAGTTCATTCACATTACGATTCCCCCAGATTCCAGAGAGACAGACAAAGAGAGAAAGAGCTGGACCGTTGGACTTTATGTTATGTACGAGTATGTAACTTATGGTTTTATCTCTCGGGATTAAAAAAAAAAAAAAAAATGTACGAAAAGTTTTTTGATCTACCTTTTCCGGGCTTCCAGCGAATTTCGAGTTGACAATTCTCTGCAGCTGCTTCTTCTTCACTCATCTCATGCACATATGCTTCTTCTTCTTCTTTCTTTCTGTATTTTTTTTTTTTCAGTGAAGCTTTGCAACAATTCCAAGTAAAGCGCACAAACACACACAGAGAGAAAAAGATGAACAATGGGTCTGATGATTAAATTTTGCTGATTCAGTTTTTGTTTCATATATATTTTTTTTTTGCTTTTGCTGCTGCTGCCTTGTGAATTTGTATCTCTGTTTTTTGGCTTTGGGCGCACTGGCAATTTAGTTTAACATCTTTTTGAATTCCATTTATGGATGGCTTCCTTTTCTGGTGTCTCTCTGTTTCCTTCCTCTCAGCTCCAGCTAGACAAATTGTTTCGCTCGCCTTTTGTGCCCTTAAAACGAGCCAACAATTAGTGTGTTTGGGCAGCTCGGGGGATTTATTATTTTGGACAACTCTACTAAACTAAACTAAAGCATAAGCCCTAAAAGTGAATTAAATTTTAAGCTATAGTTTTGTATTTCATATATTTTGTTGCAAACTGAGGATTTGGGCGCAGTCAGTTTTTGAAGGTTTTCCACACGAAACCTTTTCGATTGAAAATGTTTTGATTGCCTTTTGCTTGTCTTCAGGGTTAAAAAAAAAAAAAATTAAATGAAAATTAACAAAAATAAAATGAAATGAAATGATATTTAGACATTTACCCATTTTAAATTTTTTATGCCAAAGCCTGTTCTATTTATAGCTTAACATATTTATTTACTCTTTGTGACCTTTTTTACAGTAAAAAAAAGCAAAATACTTTGGAAACTACCAGAAAATATCTACATAATTCTTGTGTTAATCGATGAAAAACAAAAGTTATTTGCAGCTGTAGCAAATCCAAAAATGCCACGAGCCTGTCATAAGGCCCAATATAATATGTCTGCTGGCAATTCGATCTAACACACACACACACACACACACACATCGAGACAAAGGCCCAGCTGGTTGTGCCAATTTGGCACAACAGCTAATAAAATTTGATGTACGTTGCACGTTTGTTATTGCAACATTTGTGCAACGGCAATTAGAGGGTGTGTGTGTGTGTGTGTGTGCAACGAGGGAGGGAAGAGAGGGTGGCAAAGTCAAAGATGAGAATTGTTTCATATATAGTAGAGTAAATTGGCAAAGTGTGCGCGTTTAAAAGGTGCCTAGGGGGATGAGGGGATGAGCGGTGGGGAGGCAGTTGAACTCTATAACCGAGCTACCCTTCGCTCTCTCCCTCACTCCTTCTCTCTCTCTCTCTCTCTCTCTCTTTATTTTTGACATTTGATTTCAGACGCGTGCCGTTTTTACTGCCCACGACTTTCTATCTAATGTACGGGCCAGAACCGGGCACAGTGGGACGGGAAGGGAAGGGAAGGGAAGGGCAGATGAGTGGGTGGGTGGGAGGGGGGTAAGGGGTCTTCTTCCACGGGCACAAGGAGTGGTCCGAGATCGTCGTCATTGACGTTGTCGTCGTCTGGTTATTTTTATTTTTATGATTGTTTTAATTTTGTGTGTTGCAAACAAATAGGCGGAAAATAATTTGATGACGTCGTCCCAAGCTGTGTGTTGCAAGTTGCTTCGTCTTTTGTAATCCACCACATCCGCACCCCCCTCTCTCTCTCTCTCTCTCTCACTCTTTCCTGCCTTGCCCTGTGTTGCGCGTGTTGCGGCCTCATTAATTTTTTGATTTATTAATTATTCATTTGATGGAAACTATGCAAGGAGCGTGCAGAAAGTGTGCCACCCCCCTCCCTCCCTCTCTCCCTCTCAAACTGCCTGCGACCCTTTTGTGTGCAACTTAGAAATTAGTAAGTGCCTGCAAAGGTCCTGCCAGGACAACAATCCTCATGAATTATGCCAGCAAAACTATTTTTTCCAATTTAAGCTATTGATACCCTTGTTTTTTTTTTATTTTTGTTTATTGAACAGCTCCCTTAAGTTGTTGTTGTTGCTTTTGTTATTGTATGTCATTGGAAAGTCGTTTTGTATATTTACTTTTGAATGCAGTTCCCGCATCAATTGTATTGTCGAATTACAAATTTTCCCAGCCTAAAATAATTTTTAAAGGCAATTGCTTTCATGTAATGTTTTTATTTCGATTAAAAATAATTTTCTTTCCTAAATTTATGTTTTTAAAAACAAGTAAGGCTCTAGTCGAACCCTATACTATAACCGATTTTGATGAAATTTTCACAGATTTCCATAATTTTGTATAAAGTTTCCAAAACGTGTTTCACATTTTCGATATTTAAGATTTTAGTGTTATCGATTACATGCGTTTATCAAAAATGGAAATAGCTATCGAAAATCTAGCTCTTATAGTCCCTGAGATCGACGCGTTTATACATAGGGACAGATCAAGATCACAAATGTATATATTTTATGGGGTCGGAGATGCTTTCTTCTGCCTGTTACATACTTTTGCAGAAAACCATTATAAAAAGTAACCATTAAATGGAATATTTAGTTTTTTTTAGATAGTTTCTTTAGAATCAATACTTCCTGCCTGACATGTAAGCACAGTTAGGAACCAATGTCAACTGTCAACTTCCTCTAAATCGAAGACATTAGATAGATTATTCTTCCGTTTGTTCAACAATTAAATTGCCCCGTTCTCTTCGGCCTTGTTTGCAGCTTTTAGCCAAGTTTGCCAAGTTACCTGCATTTAGAACACTTTGTCACCTCTCTTTTAACGTTCGAGCCAACTCTTTTATCGCTTGGCTGACAAGTTGCTTTCAATATGACGACGACGGCTTAGATCTTTTCTCCAGATATTTAACTTCTTTCTCCTCTCTCTCCCTCTCCCTCTCCCTCTCTGAACGTTTTGTATTCCCAACTTGCTCATCGATTTCTCTCTGCCTAATGATGTTGAAATGACTTCCTTTGGGTTCCGTTCCGTTGTGTGTTCTTTTCTATCATTTTCAGCCAGCTGGCAATTTGTCAACACACACACACACACACACATTTACTCTTGGCAATCTCGCACCGTAGGGAACTGAAGAGGATGAAAAAAAAAGGGCCAGCTTCGATAATTTTGTTTTTGCGGAAGTTGTATGACTGCTCACGACATTTTGCACTCAATGAATCATAAATGCGTTTGCTCCCCGGCTTCTTCTTTTTTAGCTCTTTTTTTTTTTAATTCAATTGCAGTTAACGAAGCGTCACATGATGTGCGTTGGGCTTCCCTCCAAAACCCTGTCCCCTTGCCCCCTGACGAACCTCTTTGAACCCTCGCAAATAAAACAACAGGTGTTTTTTTGTGTTTCTGTTGCTGTTATGGCTCCTCTTTAGGCCTTTTTTTACAATATATATTTATATATTCTGTTTGCCCACCGATGCGTAAAAACATATGTGGATGTGTTTTTTTTTTTTTTTTTGGACCTGCCAATAAGCGTAACCTGACGCACTTGACTAATGACTAAATAGGCTCAAGTTGTAGGAGCACAAGCATGACTAAAAGATACTCTCTAAAGTTTGCTAAAACACTCTGAGTTAAGAAAAAATTTGCTTTAATTATTTAATGGTAGTAAACAAAAAATTCGAAACTCTTAACTTTTTGTACAGGGTATCTTCTGTGTGTATAGGATTGTTTTTGCAGACTATAAACCACGAGAAAAAAATGTATAAGGTATAAAGTTACAAACAATACAAACAAAAACACAACACACAGGAAGTTCAAGCTGATTATCATTTTTGAACTGTTTAAATATTTTATATGCATTATGTATTTTGTCATTCAAGCAAGTATCCGATAAAGTTAAGTACAAAGAGGCTTCTTTAACCTTTGAATCCCATTTTAACCACAATTAATTTAAAGTTTTTTTTCTGTTTTGTTTTATTGTGACATTTAAACTCTGTATTCTTATTCAAGAGGTTTTCTCTCTCTCTCTCTCTATGTTCGTATATTCATCTTTTGCGCTAACAATTTTGCATTCACATTCATACAAATATCTCATGTGCGCTTAACTAATTAAAATAATTTCCCACAGTATTGCGCTGTAGTCGCAGTCGCTTTTGTGATATATTGTGGCAACTGTGCAGCAGCCAAGACCACTTAAGTCAAGAAGCGGTGGCTGCTGCCGTTGCACTTAATGTATGTGTGGCATGGCAGTGTCTTAGGGTTTGTTGGCTTGTTGTTGGCGCATTTTTGGGGGCATCAGCAGCATTATATAGTAATTCCCATTTGTGGAAATAGAGCTGAGCTGAGCTGAGCTGTTGCTCGAGGAGTGCTCCCCAGACGGCATTTAGTAGACAAAGCGCATCAACAAATAATGAGGGGCAGGCAACACAATCCAACACAATCGTAATGTATCTCACGGATACGAGAAGCAGCAGTCGCATACAAAATCTTTAAAGATGCCTAAAAATAGTTGCTTAACAGCCGCCTTGCCATTGCCATGGCCACTAAATATTGTAGCTAGGTGTCAACCCTACGTACTATATCTTCCCCCCATATCATATCATCATAGAGAAACTGAAACATATTTGCTGTCAAGTCTATTTTAAGTGCCTGCTTCTCTTAAGCGTTTTAGGTGTTTGTTTTGATTTCGCTGAGATAGGGGCGTTCCAGTTGACTGCAAATGAGGAGAGAAGAGGGAGCTTAGGGTGATTTTCTATATTTTCCTTTAGGGGAATTAGTATAATGTGCTGTCTTAAAAAATCTGTATTTGTGGTTTGCTTTAAGCAAATATAACAAATAACACTTCAAAATCTTTAAACTCTATTTTAAAGCTTTGTACGCAGGAATAGGAAATATTTCTGACAGAAAGTCCCCTGTGTGCCCCTTAAAAATACCGAAAAATTCCCAAAATCGCAAAAAAATGGCAAAACGAAAAGGTAAAAGAGTAATACGGGCACACTTGTGTTTAATTTAATTGCCTACATTTTAAATTGAATTGTGAAACATAAAAACGGCAGTGGCTGCATTTTTTATTATAAAAACAAAAATATGAAGCGAAAGCGGCTGTGTTGGGTCAATCCCTATTTACAAGAAAGATGATAAGGGACGCTTTAGCAGAGATGTAAGATGCAAATGCAATTATTTTCCTTCACTGCGTTGATTAATTTTTTCTTGTCGGCATGTAAAAATTGTTTTACACGACTTTTATTCTTTTGCCGCTCAAAATTCCCTCCATTTCACAATTGACGCCTAAAAATAATGTGCTGCTCATTTTTTTCTAGCAGAAAAATATTCAGCTGTGCAATCCACACGATCCACTTCAATGTAATCGATGTGGCAACTCTCAACATTTTTGAGTATACATTTTTAGCTGCTGCTAGAAACGTCCCTTGAAATTATGTCCAGAAATTATTTCTAGCGATTTTTTTTATATGGAGTTTGACACAGCTAGAAATATTTCTAGCTCCTGCGTACTAGGCTTAAAGAAAAATTCGAAGCTTAAACCAGTTGCGAATTATAAGTAAAAAGGAAAAATGTATTAATTTATAAGACAAATGCTAAAACCACTTGCGAATTATAAGCAGATGTTGATTAAAATTGTTAATATATTACATATACATAATTAAAAACTTAATCTTAATTACAGTCAATTATAGCTAAAAATCTTGATAAATGTAAGAGAACAATATTGACAACATTGTAAATTATGTTGTCTTTAATAAAAACTAAAACTTGGTCATAAATTGTCATCAATGTTAAATGGACAAACCAGCTCCCAATTAGGCCCCGCTCTTTACATACCACTGTTTAATTATGCATGCCCCCGGAACCATATCAAACTGCAATTTATCAAGGCTGCATATGAATTTGTAACCAAACATCGAAAAAGCAAACAGAGAAATGGAATAGAATAGAACAGAAGTTGTCCCAACAGCAGCTGCAGTTTATCAGTAGCTTTTGATCGGAACCAGAATACAAAATAGTTTGATATTTTCATAGGAAAATTGTCGAAAAACTTAATAAGGCACAGAAGATGGGCAAAGACAATTTTTGGAATTTAACGAAAAATGCGTTGCATATAAAAAAAAAAGAGATGTAGAAATGGTATAAAATTGTATATTGGGCAACAGATTTTTCCAATTAGAACTGTCTGTCTGTCTGTTTTGGCTGGGTGTCGGACTGTCGCCTGTCAAAGTAGAGAGTGAACAAAAAAAAAAGCGAATACTAAAACTGAAACCAGGCCGTCGAAACCGAGCCCAAAAACCGAAGCACTTTAGCTTAACGGCTGTGTCAATACAGCTGTGCATTTTCCCATTTTCCCCATTTGAGAGAGGACCTCGAAACGAACAAACGAAATGTTAACTATCCTGTTTACATAATATGTCAATTAAAGCGAGTGAAACGTTTTGCTAAATCGACCATTCTAGGTGTTGTTGGGTGGGTGGTTTGGGTTGGGTTGGGTGGGTTGGGTTGGATGTACAGCCAACAATGTCAACTCAATTTGCTGCCAAAGTCAAAAGCATAAACGAAATTTATAGCCCAAAAAAAGAAAAGAAAAAAAAAAAAGAAATAGAAAACCATTGGCATTGAAAGCAGCACCCGCTGGGAACAGTTTCAGGGGGCGAGGGCGGGGGGAAGGGCTACAGGGTTGTCGCCGTCATCATCTTGGCATAGTTTTAATGGCGCTATACGCCTAGGCATAAACCCGAAACAACATTATCGCTTTGTGGGGTGTGCAACAACTGACAACTGTAAATTTGCTAAGGGTTGAGCACAAGATATGAAACTTGGCCTATTCTACCCTATAGTTCGTTGGAACTACTCTAAAAATGTTTCTTTGTAGCCATATTTCAACAATCTTAAGTTTTCTTAGCTCAAAAAGTTGATTTTTAAAACATAAATCTTTTCGATTCTGATAAATATGTATAACTTTTAACCTTCCGTTCAGACAGTAGTTTCTTTTACTATATCTACATAGTAACAGCTGAATTCATAGATTACCCACTTACAGGGTATATTCGCATTGTACCCTCAACCACAAAGACAAATCCAAGACAAAAAACTAAAATAATAATAATTTGATTTTTGCAGCCGCATAAATCAGTTCCAGGCTTGACAAGTTTAGAAAATTTGTTGCGACACAGAAGAGGGTTGCTTCATGGCGCGTACTTTAGTTTTAGTGTCTATGAATCTTTTGTCTTTGTGAATTTCTACAATGTATCTTAAATGCTGTCATTGTATCTTTGTATCTTTTTTTTGGCATGCACTTTGCCAAATTGCAAATGTGATTTATGTAAGACCATTTGCTGCTGCCAGCCTTCCTCTTCTTAACACTTCATTTAAGCTCAAGAGCAACTCTATTTCGCGAAGGGGCAGAGGAGAGAAGAGGAAAAAACTCAGCCTAGAGCTTATGCATTTCAATTAGCATTAATCTCTAAAATCCATAGCTCTTTCGTGACGGGAGGGAGAGAGGGGTGCTTGTGTTATGGTTCGGTGGTTGTTGTCCGGGTGGAAATAAACAAAAAAAAAACCAAAACACAAAAAAGGAAGCGCTCATAAGGCCGTAAAGCGCATTTGTTGTAACATGTTTGTCATCAGTGGATTTTTAAGTTTCTTAATTGTTGTTTACAATTCAATTAAATTTGTGGTGGCTTACGGTAGCTTAAGAACTCGGTGGTGGTGCTGTGTGGCATATGCTGTAGATCATCAGATAGATAAACCTAGATGTGTTCAAGAGCACGTTCCGTATATAAATGTATCTTTTTCAAGGCTAGTTTAAGTGTAAATTGAATATTTTCTCCTTTTTCCTTATAATTCCCAACCAGTTTTAGCTAAAAATAACACAAGTCTAATATTTTCTTTTCCTCTCTTTCTCTTTTTAGGTAAGTGTCGCATGTTAATAGACCCATTTAATGACAAATCAGTCAACGCACTCAACGGAGTAACGGTAACTTCTTGCCATAAATTTTGGAAATCGACACGTGAAAATGTTTTGTTTTTGTTATTGTTTTTGTATTTTTAATGGCCTGTTTATGCTCTGTCATATGCCGCCAGGCCATTAGAGGTGACAATGCAATCTGGCACACCCACACACACACACACACACACACACACATACTAATTGCATGTCATAAATTGTAAGTCAGACAGCGAGACAGGCACTTGAAAACACTTCCCCCCAAAAAGCAACAGGCAAAAACTAAAACAATAACAACAACATGCATACATTTTTCATATTGTATGCAGAGGAAAAACTCCGTTTGGGTGCAAAGTTATGAGGAACAACTGGAAAAGTGAAGAGGAAGGAAGCCGGATATGGGGAGCAGCATTTTCTTCATTTTTGGCATAAAGTTGTCAAATTATTTGTCAAAAATTGTTGGCGTTGATTTACAAGATGTTGCTGTTGTTTGTTGTGGGCTTAAGGTGTGAACAACCAAATACAGCAACTAATTTTGACACGTGTGGAGTGTGATTGTGTGTGTGTGTGTGTGTGTGGGAGCTATTTTTATATGTGCAACAGTTGTTGTTGCGTGATTTTGTCAAACTATAAACAGCTGCATTGACATTACATACATTTGAGTACTTAAAACACACTCACATTATACTCATGCTTCTATTAGTTCAAAGAGTTCAATTGGCTTTGGGGCGCATTCTAAACAATGATTTTAATTGATGCATTGATGCTTTTCCCCTCTCTCCAACATATACCCCAAATATCCAAACAACAATGAAATAATCATGAATGAAAATTGTTCAAACAATCTAAACATAGATAACGACCAATTACTTAACAAATAGTTTTGCTGTCAGCCATAAATGATAAATAGTATTTGTATTTGTTATCGAAAACTGGCAGTTAGTGTTAGGTAAACTGGATAAGCTTATTTAGATTTATGCGTATTTAAATATCCACAATTTGATATGGAATGAAAAACGATTTTTTGTTTACCTTGCCAATATATTGATATAAAAATGCAATTCAATTAATTAGTTTAAATGGCTAGCTAACAATTAAATATGTACTTTTTGGCTAATTGATTAATTTGTTCAGACCTTTAACTAATAACAATCTCCACCACAAAACAACCCAATAAATATTCCCTTTTCTCCATTAACCAGAGCATTTCCAAAAAAAAAAAATTAAAACAACTAAACAAATAGCTTCAATGTTAACAACTTCTCAATGTGATTTTCTTGCTGCCACAAATTCAATTAGCCTCAAAACTCAAGAAGCTAAAACTACAAACCTGGGCTATCTTATACGACCCCTCCCCTCCCTCACCCCCCACCACCCTAACCACTGTCAGTTGCTATAAATAGTAAAAACTAATCTAATGCACACACAACACACAGGCCACAGGCATTTCTAGAAAAAAAAAAAATGGAAAAAAAAAATGGGGCATGACACAAAAGGGCTGTGAAGAACCTACAACAACACAACATTTTGTGGCGCCTGCTGCAACAACAAATAATTTTTATAGTTTTGTTTATGAAGACCAAACATGATTTGCTCGGCTTTTTGTTCTGTTTCTGTGTCTGTTTGCGTTTGTGTTGTTTCTTGTTTTGGTAAGGGCTGCCAACTCGCTTCGATTTTAGGTTTTCTGCCAACTTCTGAAATTGATTTTCAACGCAAACTCTAAAAATTATATGTAGTCTATAGATCTTTCCCAGAGAGTCAAACACATGACGAAATGTGTCGCCAAAAAAAAAGGAAAAAAATATATGTATGTAAATAGCAACGACCGACTTTTTATAAGTATCCGAACGTATCTTCAACATGTGTACCATAACTCAATTGTCTGCATGTGTGCGTGTGTGTGTGTGTGTGTGTGTGTGTATTTATATCATAATTTATAGGCAAAGGAAGAGATGGTAAATGCTTTTCCCAAAGCATCTGCATATACTCTTAGTAGTTTTCTTATTTCTGTCTGATTTCTAATTTCTGGGTCATTTCTCCTCTCTTGCGTTTTTTGGCTAAAAATGTTGTTGTTTTCTTAGTCTACATATTTATTGGCTTCTCGGCTGTCTGTCTTTATGTGCTTTGTCTAAACGGACAAGTGGTTCAGCGTTGAACCGTTCCGGAGTTTAAAATTTCGCTTCAATCACTATTTGTATAAAAGAATCTTAAATCATAGAAACACGATTTGCCTATTCGCAGCTTGAACCGCTCCGCGAACCATGTTCAATCTTTCGCTGGCTTTAACATTGACACTATTACATGTCTGAGCCACTTCACTTCCACTGCAATGAACCAATTTTTTTCTTTTGTAGTTCTAGGCTCATAACCATAACTCTTAAAGATTTGTATTGAAGTATTTGGGTTTAGTGACTGCTGTTTTATACTAGTTGTGCAACCGCAACACAGAAAAGGCCATAATTCATTTCTAGGTTCCAAAAATGCCACTAAAAAAAAGAGGCAGTGGAAAGTGGAAAGTAGAGATATCTGTGCACCCAGGAGGCAACTTTGCGGCAAATGGCCAACCAACTCCATTTAAACTGAAACATTATTCTTGATACTGTAGTTTCTCGAATGTTTTTTTTTTTTTTTTTTTGTAAGCTAGTAAGCTGGCGACAAACGCAAGCAAAAATCGCCAATTCATTTAAAAATGCATGCAAGGCAACAGCCACAAAAAAAAAAAAGAACAACAGCAACGAAATACAAAAAACATGAATAAACCAAACCGCGAAGCAATTTTTCCTAGCCAACATATCTAAATACTTAGGCGGTGAAGGGGGTGCAGATAACTAATGGCCAAAGGGGGAGGGGCTGTAGGGATGGGGGCAGAAGCTAGCCATGTATGTTACATTTTAGAAACTTCACACAAAAAAAAAAGAAAGAGAAGAAAAATGTGCACAAAAAAATAGCAGAGTTATGGCAAGCAGGGCAAAAAGGAGGTGAGGGGGGTTGGGCTGGCAAGAGTGGTTTTTGATGCGTTTACAAGTTTTTTCTTTCTAACCATTTACTATTCACATAGTGCGCGTTTGTATAATTGATACAAGAAAAAAAAAAAAAACTAAATTAAATCAAAGCAGAAAACTTCGTTAAAATTTACTTGGTTACTTTTTATACTAACAAAAAAATGGAATTTGGTTGAAGAAAAAATTGGTTTGGTTTTTTAAGCTGAAGTTTAAAAATATTCAATCAAGATTTAAATTTCATAAGGAACAGGTTAAAAGAGGTTAAGTTCTAATAAATCGCATCAATAAAGTAAATGTTATTTTTTCTCGCAAATCTCGATCAAATGAAATGTTAAAACTGTTGCTGTTTGTCTTCAATCCATTACAAACGATTAAGCAATTGTGTGTGTGTGTGTCTGTATTTGTTGTGTGAGCTTGCAACACCAAACTGCAAAGTGCAACCTTGCAATTGACAGCTTTTGTGAAAGATGGGGGGAAGGGAGGGAGTAACAGGATGTGAGTGCTTGTTTATTGTGTGTTTTGGTCTAACTGCAACAAAGTAGAAACCAATCAACCACATTAGTCAAATTGATTTGTAAACATACACAAAACTGATAGGCCCGGAGGGAAGGCAATAAAGTAAATTTCATTATGCGAACGCGGCAACAACATCAACAGAAACAACAACACACAAAATGAAAATCAAATCAAATCAATGCAAAAACAAAAGAAAAGTAAACAAAAACAGATCAACATACACACAAGAGCCGAAAAAGGATTGAAAAACAAATACACAGCTCAGAAACAGAGAGGAAGAAAAGAGAAAAAAAAAAAAAAAACCAATTGCGAAACTTGGTCCAGCAACAGATAGACTCCTCCCTCGCCATCCCCCCCCTTGTTTGCTGTCCAAACAAAACGTCTCAGAATGCGAAAAAGTTATTAAAACTATCGATGGAAATGCTCATGACGTTGATTGCACATGCGAATGACGAGCGGAGCAAAGAAAAAACAAGTGAAAACGTTGCAGTCGGACGTTACCGACTGCGGAATACTTTGACACCAGTAAAAGAACGGATGGTAAGGAGTCATGCAGGGGGCGGAACATCGCTTGCTAACTTGTTACACAAACTTTGGAAGATAACTAAACTTCCAAATCTTAAAGGTGGGCGGCAGAAGTGGGTGTGGCATCCAAATTTATGAATCAAATCTTTTCAAATGTCACCATCTATCTTCCTAGCATATTTGGTGACTCTAGCTCAAACACGGTGGGGGTTGGGGGCGCCAGGTGTAGGCGTGGCATCCAAATTTTTGATACAGTTTTTTGGAAAACTTCATGACCTATGTTGACACAAAATGTGGTGGGTCATGACGGACATTGCACAAAACCAATATACTATGATACTTTCAGTATCAAAGTATAAAAAACAAAGTGGAAGGGAATAAATGAGTCTATATTATTGTTTGTTGCTGTTGCCATTGGCAAATACCATGCAACTAGTATTCTTCCCCCCTCTGTCTCTCTCTCTCTTTCGCTTGCTTGTGTTAGATGGCCCAGAAGTGGGGCCAAACTTGTCCCAAAAATTGACACATAAATTGCATTGTTTATGCAACAATTTTGTTTGCTTTGTTCCACTGTTTCAATCAATTTGTCTGGTTTATAGTGTGTAGTATTTGTGTTTTCGACTTTGGGGATTTAAGTTTCAACTGGGTTGACTATTGTGAACAACTTTTGCTGCATTTGATTCTGATTTTCCTAATATGCAAAGTTGAACTCAATTGATAGATTGGCTAAGTTAGTACTTGTATTGATAACAGCCGATTAGTGAAACACTGAGCTGTTTACTTAGGTTTTAGTGTTTTTTTAAAGGCAACTCAACTCAACAAGCTTATAACTTATCGATAACAATCGAATACTAATCAACTAAACTACCATCTAGTCTAGCCTAGTTATGACGACAGTTTATACACAGCGCCAGTTATCGATAATAATCGATAGCTACAAAAGTGAGCTGGTTAAAGAGTTGCATCGATAACGATCATCTTGTCAAGAGGCTTGCTTGTGCTTGTAAGCTGCCACTGAATTAACGATATGGCAATGTCGTCAAGCCTTGACATTAGCACTTTTGGAAGCACTTCAAAATCTCTTTCTATCTGTCTATCCATCTCATTCGTCTCACACTCGCTGTCTGTCTTTGTCTTGTTGTTCTCTGCCCAAAATGTGCAGACGTCGCGCTCTAATGAAACATTTGGCCCATCGATCAACGGAAAGCTGCCAACCAGAAACTGAAAGCCTTACTCACATTTTTTGCTCAAGTAAACAATATTTATATGCAATAATATTTCAACAAGCAAGAGCGGGAGAGGGGGAGATGTGTGAGTGGATATAGTATAGACAGACGGGAGACAGTTAGAGAGACAGACGACAGCAAATTATGACAAACCCATGACTTGGTATATTTCATAATGATGCTGTGCCCAACAAGAGCAACAAGAACAAAATGTGTTCTGGTTTTGTTTATGCATATTAAATGTTATATAAAGACGCAACGCCAGCAGCAATCTACACAGCAGCAGCAGCAGCAGCAACATGCACATCAGCAACTACTCTATATCTTTATATGTATATGTATCTATATCATTGTTGCTGTTGGGGTATGAAAAATTTGGTGTGTGTGTGAAATCAATTTGTCGAAATTGAGCACACTGCTAACAGCGAGGGATGGGAAGGGAGGAAGGGAGGAAGGGGGCTTTAGTTATGTGCCAACATGTCAGCATCGTTTAATATTTCATAAGGCGACAGTTAGCCAGAGCGAACCGGACAGAGGCAAAAACTCGACTCGACTCGACTCGATTCGACTCTCGAAATCGGTCACATGGCTCCACATAACTCATTGCCCCCCAAGGAGTAGGGCAGAGAGGAGGGATGCGGAAAAGGGGCAAGCCTTCAAGGCATCTATCATTTATACGAGGCACATTTTCATGGGAAAATGGCTGTGCTATGCTGCACTTGCTCTGTGTGTTGTGTGTGTGCGTGTGTGTGTGTGTGTGTTGCATCCGCAACCCGAAATATCTTGTAATTACTCAATTTTTTTTTTCGGCCAAAGCCGTTTTTATCTCACTCTCATCTCACATTTTATGCATTAGGACTATGATTACGTATTAGATAATGCAGGTGTGCGGTTTTCCTCAATTGAGTTATTAAGCAGCTAACCCTTTTCCCCTTCCCCTTAGCCCTTTCCCTAGTCGTCATCAATTAAAAATGCAGGCATCTCAGTTAGTTGCATGTGTTACGCCCTGTCACGCCTTCTATTGTTGCTTACTTTTCAACTGCTTTTTCATGAGTTTTTTTTTTCCTCTTACACACAAGACTTTCACTCTAATTGCATTTTAATTGCAATGTTGTTGAACATGTGTGTGTGTGTGTGTGTAGCTTTTTTTCCAATGATTGTACTTCTATCTTTTGCCCCAACTATTTCCTGTCTTTCTTCTTTTTTTCCTGTCTGTGTTTTGTGTCCTAATTTCGATGCAGTTAAAAAACAAAGTTTGAGGAAAATTTTCTTTAAGATTTTCAATATATGTTAAGTTAAGAAGCTCCTGAATAGTCAATGTTGATCATAGCGTGTGTTCACTTTAATACATCAATATATTTCTTAAGTTGATGAACTTTTGAGTTTCTGTCAATTTTATGACAAAACTTTCTGCAGCTGCGCTGCCAAAAACTTAAAGCAGATACAAATTTTTATCAAAAACTACTTATATAATGATGTTGTAAAAGTTTCTATTGTGTTTACAGTAAGTTGAGCTCATTTTTGTTTTTCCTAGATGAGCGCTTAAGTTTTTTGGGCTTATTAGATTTTTGTGCGCCTCACAAGTCATCCAACTGGACGTGAATAAGTTTTTCGGTCTGCTAACTGAACTATACGTGCTGCATTTGCATCTCAGTATCTCTAGCTGCAACTGTGCAGCATCTTCTGTGAGTTGCAAGTTGCAAGCTGCCAGCTTGAACAGCAGGCAACAGCAGCAGCGCCTTTTTCATGCAATTTTTGCCCTTTGGCCGCCTGTCTTTTATATTTTTTTGTGTTCGCTTGTCTGCTTGTCTTCTCAGGCTTGGTCCGCAGCGCGTGCAAAATGTCAAGCGTGCTGAGATCCAAAAAGACAAACAAAAAGTCAAGAAAAAGTCATGCACTTAAGAAAATATTTTTGTTAATTTGGAATATATAAATTTTTTATATATATTTTATATATATTTTTTTAAACATACCTAAAAATGTAACAGAAAATACAATTCTATGTTTTGATCACTATTATTTGCTATACATTTTTCTTCCAGTGCAGCTGAGCTTGCTTTTAGGAGTCAGAATGTCAAAGACACAGCTTCTTTACGGTGACATCTTCCTTCTGCCTGCCTCCTTCTTCATGTAGATTTCAATCGTTGATGCCATGGCATTTTGCCTGCCTGCCGCTCAAGAAACTCAGCCTCTCATTTTCATCTTCTTCTTCTTCCTTTAGTCTTGAGTTAAGATGAGAAATTTGTAGTTTTGCCTTCTTCGACTTCTTTTTCTTCTTCGGAAGCGGCTTTGTTTGTTTACTTTTAGACTCTTGTGCAAATGTCACAACGTTCCACAAAATTGAAGTTTGCCTACGATGCAACGATGATGATGATGATGATGATAATACTGATGATGATGATGACAATGCACTGTCATCGCAGCTGCCAAGCTGCACTCGGCCACAGAACTGGCACGAGGTCAATTTGTAATCGAAAAAATATTATATGCTTGCTAGAAACAGTAGCAACAACTGTTGGTTATTGTTTTATAGGTTCAAATAGCTTTTTATCGATTATACAAATTATTAATTAGCTAAGAAAAATATATATGTATATTCTTGATTTCTCGATAAAGGGTATCTGTTAGTTGTGATTAACTTTTGTGCTGCGTTTGCACAAAGCTGATGATGATGGCAAAAAGTCAAACCAAGCGCTCAATTTTATAGGCGTGTCCCCGCCTTCAATTCCGCCTCGCAGTTTGCTGATGCTGCACAAATTCACGCGCATTAAATAAACCAACAGCCAAACCAACAACAACAACAGCAACAATAACAAACAGCAATATAGTAGCTGGGCAAAAAAAGAGTGTATTTTTTCTAATTAATAATATTGCCCATTTGGCGCATTTTTGTTATTGTTTTTGCCCATTAATATAGCTAAGTGTCTATCCAACTTCCATCCTAAAATTAATTAACGAATTCAGCAAATGTGTGAAATGAAAAAATAGAATACGCAAAAGTATTTCTATGATTCTTACATGAAAAAGAATGGTTTAGTGTTGAACAGTGCTCTGATTTTAACGGTTAACTTTGTTGGCAACTTTCTTTAAAATTACCAAACTGTACTCTCGGTTGCATTATTAATAATTTAAAACCGAAAAGTACAAATTAAAATACTTATTAACAGAAGTGCGCTCTCTTCTCTTTCTCTCTGTGTGGTCTTTTTTTTTGGCACATTTCTCAACTTCACTGGTCGGCGGGGGGGTGGGGCTAACTATGTAATTTCGTTTCTGTGCGAGTTGTCAAAGTGAATCCCGCATCAGCATAAAACTATGCAACAGATTTGCGACAGGAGAGAGAGAGAGAGGGAGAGTTGAGTGGGGTGTGGTAGGTGCTTAATAATCGTGACATTTGAAAATTTTGTACAACTTGGGTGGGAAGGGGGGACTAGAGGGGTACGTGGACAGCACAGGAACTCAGGAAATGTCACACAGAAAGAGACAGAGACAGAGGCAGTCCAGTTGAGTTCAGCTCAGTTCAGTTCACATCACTCACATAGCAAGTTTTTTTTTTTGAATGTAACAACGCCTCTTCCTCTTCCTTTCTGCCCCCTCTGCTACCTTACCCCTATGTTGTAACACTTTTGTGTGGCGGACAAGTGACGAGGCCCCCATGTCCAGTTCGGAATATCGGTGCAACAAAGTGTTTCACATATTTTATACGTTACTGCAAATTAAAGCAGCACCCACAACACACAATGAGATAAACATGGAGATAGCAAATGAGAGAGAAAATTGGAAGGAAAATGTGAAAAGGTACATGTGGAGAAAATCAAGTTAAAATTCACTTAAAAGAACTTATTTTAAAATGGATTTCAGTTTAAAAAAAATCTTAAAATACAAAATATTTTATAAGCTTGCGAAGAGTATAAAAATAAATATTGACGAAATATATTTTAAACTATAAAGTAGGAAAACATGAATATTTTACATTCACATCAGAAAGTAAAAGAACATTTTCTGTTTAAAAAGTGATATCAAAATTATAAATTTAAAAATACTTTGAACTAACATTAAACTATCTTAAAAAAAATATACAAAACATTTATGATTTAAGTAAATTTACAGCTTTAGAAGCGTTTCAACTAGTTTAAAAAAACTCATTTAAACTGGAACTGGAAGCGCCATTGCATAGTTTTAAACTCCACACTTGTTTCTTTAAGTGTAAAATAGAAGTATACGTATATGTATGCACAGAGGTAGGAAAAGTTCGTTGGCGTTCAAAAACTGTCGCTGTCAAACAGTCAGCAGTCAGTTGAGCGAAAGCGGAAACCGGATACTGCCAGAGTTGCCAGCCGCTTACCGTTTCCCGTTGGCTCTCTTTCTCTCTCTCTCTCTCTATGTTTGTGTGTGTGTGTGTGTGTGGGCTGGTGGGCGTGGCCAAATGCCATTGATAATGGCGCAGCCCGAAAAAATGTTTAATGTTGTTTATGGCGAACGCTGCTGCTGCTGCTTACAAAGTCGGTGATTAAATTATTTATGACAGCTTTAAAATGCAGAGTTGCTCCACTTGCCAGTGTGGCCATAAAGGCTGCAGATCTGCCAGTGCTGCCAAAATGCGGTTGACAACAACTACGAAACTCAGCAGCAACAACTGCAATAGCAATAAACATTTACGCTGCAAGCGAAATTAAGAAAATGAGCTCACAAAAAATAAAAAAATAAAAAAAAAAAAAAAAAACAACGGTAAGTGTATAGTGGTGGGGTGGGGTGGGGTCATGGCTTTTTCACGAATGCGGTTGGCAACACTGTAAGTGCATTGTTGTTGCTGTTGCTGTTGCTGTTGGTGATGAGACTGAGCCGACAATTGGAACAACATTGTTGGCTCATTGTTGCCATTATTGTTGTTGAGGTCACAGTCATTTCCTTGCATTCCCTATCTGCGCTTATGACCCTGCCCCTCTTCTCCTTGCCCCTTGCTCATTCTACTTTCTCTTTTAGTGTTTACAGTTATGCGTTGGCTTTTTTTTTTTCTTTTTTGTTGCTTTGTTTTTGTCACACTTGACGCCTGTTGTGGACATTTCATTGTACAACACTAATTGCCCATTCGCATTCGAAAAAAACTGAATTTGTCAACTGAAATGTTTTCGAGTGAGAGAAGTGCAAAAAAGTCATAGAATTTGGAGCAGCGAAGTGTTAACCAACACTGCAAGTATCCAATTTATAGGTTTTCTCAAAAGCGCAACCCTCAGAAAATTGCCTCTGTCATCAACTGTAGTTGCTTTAACTTACTTATAACACTCTTTAGCAATTAACGTTTCAAGTTTTCGCACGTTTGGCAACACTAGTTGGCTGCAGTCGTCTGTTTTTTGTGGCTTCTTCTGGCGCTCGCTGCTTGCTCAACTTTCTTCTTCTACTGCCTGACTAACTAATTAAACAGCAGCCAAAGGCGACAGTTGGCGGCATTTCAAAAAGCCATTCACTTCTCCCCCTCTCTCTCTCTCTCTCTGCAAAAGAGCTCATTGTGTGTGTGTGTGTGTGTGTGTGTGTGCATGTCTATTATTACCATTCACATTGTTTCGTTTAGTTCTCATTCATCAATTGACTTCAATTTCTGCAGCAGCTCTTTTCAAGTCAACAACTTCTGTTGCACTTCGTCAATTTCAATTTCATTTGACAGTTTTCATTTTGTAGCTTGCCTTTTCTTCAGCTTGCTCCCCCTCCCCCTCCCCCTCCCCCCTCGCTCTTTCTTATTTCTTTTTTTTTAATCAGCACGCGCTGACAGCTTCTTTTTGTGTGTGTGTGTGTGCGTGTGTGCGTGTGTGTTTTCTAGGGGGTAAATTGAGAAACTAAGCGTTCATTGCAAGCATCTCATTAAGCAACCAAATCAAGTCGTTGTTACACTGCAACAAACGCAAAGTCAACGAACTGTTGCCAAGGAAAAAAAATATTTAGAGCCAAAGAACTATTTTGGAATTGGTTTTTTTTTGGCTTAGTGTACAATCGAAAGACTTGAGAGTTGAGTCTCACCTGGCCTAGACACTTGATTAGTCTCGTTTGGAGTCGCATAATTAAAAGTTCGTTTAGTTTTAGACGTTAAGTAAACCCAAATTGCAAATGGATTATGATAGCATCAAGCTCTAGAGTCTAGACAGCAGATGCAGATATAATGATAGCACCGCCTTTTGACTCATATCCTACAGAACGAAAAAAGCAAAGTTGTAGTTGGCTGTGTTTGTGGCCTGAAGAGAAAGAGGACGACAAAATGTGAACTTTACAGTTCCTTGCCAGCTAGCTAGAAAAGCGGCAGTGACAATTGCCCGGTTTCTGGTTACCAAAGTAGACAAGTTGACCCACTTAATCTGGCGCCAAGTTGTCGCCCCTCCCTCCCTCCCTCCATCCCCTACCCAATGGATAGACCAATAGATATACAAAAGATACCCCAAGCTTCAGTTCAGTTCAGTTCAGTGCCAAAGTGGATCCTAGCTTGGCATTTTCACATGATTTCTGTAACGATGGTGCTGCGAAATCGATGCCACAAGAGTCGCAAATAGTATAAAAAGGGAGCGAAAAGTACAACAATAAGTAGCCAAGTGCGACGGAATCGTAAATGGGCACAACACTCGGGCGATGACATCGGTGTCAATGAGTCGTCGCCTCTGCTGCTGCAACCAACTGAAAAGGAAAAGGTACTGCAGGGAAATACATAAATGCATTGCAAACCAATTTTTGCCACCAACCAACCAACCAACCAAACAGACCAAACAGACAGACACAAGCAACAGCAATGCAGAATTTTAATGCGCACAATTTTCTTTTATTTGCCCATGATACACACAACTAAATGAAGTGCCAACAGGCCAAACGATCTACTCCCCTCCCCTCCCCGTCTGTCCGTCTGTCTGTCTTTCCGTCCTTAAGGACGTTTTCCGCTTGCCATTTTGCATGCAATACAGATTTTTTGAATTTTACATTTGCCCATAAGTGCCAATTTTTGCATTTGCAAATATATATTGCTCCAACGCTAAAAACATAGAAAAATGTTCTGAACATTTTGTGTGGTAGAGAGAAATTTTGGAGTAAGAATCAGAGAAAAAACTACAAATACAAGAAAGGAAAAATGGAAAAAAGTAATGAATTAATCTTAAAAAAAAAAAAATGAATGAAAGAAAGTTAAGAATTCAAAAAAAAAAAAAAGGGTAAAGTAGCTTTAAGCTGGAACAAAGTTGAAAAAGAAAACAAGCTTGAAAATCAGCGAGAATCAAAACAGAATTCTAACAAGTAAGAAGGCTCTAGTCGAGATTTTCCGACTAGGAGATACCCCGAACCCTGTACATATGTTGATGTTTCTCAACCGATTTCGATGAAGTTTTAACAGATTTTCATTATTTTTAATCAAGTTTCCAAATCGTGTTTCACATTTTCGATATGCAAAATTTTAATGTTATCGATCACATGTGTATATCGAAAACGGAAATAGTAATCGAAAATCGACAACAAACTTGTACTGCCTAGGACTTAGATGAGCTTATGTTTAAAATCTGAAGTCTCTAGCTCTTATAGTCTTAATTATATAGAAAGAATTAAAATATGGAATCAAATATTCAAAGAACCAAAAATATAAATATTTTACAAACATAAAAGTCTATCCTTGCAAGAAACTAATCAAAAAGCAAAAATGATTTCTTTTAAAATAAGCAAAGAAGGAAATATCCTAAAAATAATAAAAAAAAAAATATAGAGCAGCATTGCAAGCTTGAAGCCAAAAAAAAAAAAAAAAAAAACAAGCTTATGTCCGGTGCAGTGCAAATTTATTCGCTTTCGATTCCTCAAATCTTGTCTGTCGATATAAGTATGAAATATGTACATATGTATGAACACATACATAAAAATACATATTTCGTAGTAAGTATGTTGCGGCAGGGCAAAGTTCATGTAAGAACTTTCAAGTGGCAACAACAAGTTGCAAGTTATCTGAACTGCAAAGGACTGCGGCATCCCTCTTCTTCCTTCTTGCATCTTGCCTCTTCTACGCGCACTAAAGTTGCTCCATGGCATTCCGTGCGCTTATCATTAAGCCAAGGCAATAAACGTAAATAAAATAATAAAAAATAAACAACAACAACACAAAACAATTTTACAAAGGGGGTTGGGGAGGGGGGGTTTTATGTCTTGATGCGCAAGTTCTACTATCTTGCCACTGCATCAGAATCACGAATGTCAATTACTTTTTCTTTCGGCAACAGCAAGAAAAACAATGATGGAAAAAAGCTGTGCATACATTAAGGCGCCTTGTCTCGTAAAATCGAAAGTTTGTCAGTCCCTATTGTTGACTCAACGCGGATGACATCATCGTGTGTGCGGCGCATGCTTTTACGCCAACTCATCTCAATGAGCAAATGAATGAATGACTAAATGAATGAATAGATAAACACACACAAACATACAAATAAATAAGTAAATATGTAGTATATGCAAAAGCTCAAACCAGCTTCTGAATGGGTCTATCGCCTTAGCGCCATCTGTCGCTAGGTGACAGCAAAGAACTTTTAGATTAATTGTATTCTCGATAAACAGATAAATAAAGTATGCAGTCGTTTGACCTCTGAACCTATCCATCTATCGGATTAGTGGAGCCTTAGTAAGGTTCATCTATTAATTTATTCCATTAGTCGTTGGCTAACCATTTGCTTTGTATCGATAAGTATCGATATGTGTTAAAAGCTCAAGAGCTGCTAATTAATCACTTTATAACACACTCATTTATTTTATACTTCTTTTACTTGCAGGTATGTGCTTCAACACTATTACTCATCTCTTCTCCTTCTTTCTCCTCCTCTTCGGGCATCTCTTTGGTGCTATAAGCTAAGTATCAAAATGTTTGACTTTCCACTAATTAATTGATATTTTATTTTGTAAACACTTCTTGCATGAAAACCAAATGAAAGATATTGAACTATGCGAAAGTCAATGGCAATTGCGTTGAGTGTAAAGGGGACTGAGCTTCCACTTAATGCATCATTAGCGGCAGCTTTTAGTTTTTTTTTACTGTGTAGTAGAAGGTTAAGCAAAAAAAAGATTATGCTTGAAAATTAAAAAAAAATATATATAGTATTTTTTATTTACTGAAAACATGTTCAACAATCAAATTAGTTGTTTTTGTGTGTGTGTGTGTGTGCGCGCTCAATTCAATTTCAAGTGAAATCTATAAAATATTGAAATATAAATTGCATATTGACCACATTTTCCACATAAATAGATTTTCGGTTTGTTGTCGTTGTTTTTTACCGGCTGCATTCATACTCTCGCCATATTTATACTTTGATGCTGAAAGTATCATAGTATATTGGTTTTGTGCAATGTCCGTCATGGTGTAAAGCTAGAGACTTGAAACTTTGCAATTATGTTTGTCTATACCCGGGTCAGATGAAGTGTCAAGGTTGGGGTGCCACGCCTACTAGGAGGCTGGGAAATCGATAAATAAAAACCGATAAAATCATATATTTCTCACATTCTTACAGCTACAATTACCAAATTTTGCACGAACAAAGCTAGTCACGTCCCTCAAAAAACTACATCAAAATTTTTGATGCCACAAGCCACCCTTCTTCCTATTGAATTTGGAATCGCTTTTTGTTTAATAATTTTTCGGCTATACCCCAAATTTGGTATAAAGATAAATGGTGATATTCAAAAAGATTTGATGCAGAATTTGGATGCCACACCCACCTCTGCCGCCCACCTTTTAGATTTGGAAGTTTAGTTATCTTCCACATGGTTTTTGAGCTAGAGTCACCAAATTTGGTAACATAATAGTTGGTTTCCGCCCTTGCGTCCCTGCTATTCCCTCTGCCATAAAGCTCCTTACCATCCGTTCTTTTACTGGTATTCCGCAGTCGGTTGCGTCCGACTTTTTTCACTTGTTTATAAAGTTTTATTGTCTTCACTCGGAATTGATGGGCAAAAGCGATTGGGACAGTAAAAAAAACAACCAAAAACTGCAAATCAAATGAAATGAAATTCCAAACCTCAAAAATATATTTATTTATTTTTGCTTTTTTCGCACTTTTATTTGCGTTTTTTATGTTTTATTCGCGTATCCTAAAAATACACAATCATCAACTGAAAATCGCAGGCGGCGTCGGTGGCGCCCCCAATTCCTCCTCCATGTTGTGTGGCAGTGTTGCAATTGCTACGTAAATAGACTTTTTCAATGCACTTGACACATGCTATTAAATGCCAGCTAGCGATAGCACTCCACACACACACACCCATACACACACACACACCCCATTCTTTCTCAGGAGGTGTGAGTGCATAAACTGCGACAGAACATTTGCTATCTTCCCTAGGTACAAACATATACATATGTGTGTGTGTGTGTGTATTCAATATTTATATGCTGTAACTGCAACAAGGGCGCATGCCACTTCAAAAAAAAGTGTTCGGCCAGCGCAACAGCAAAAGTTTATCTACCTTTTTTTTTATGGAAAAATGTTTGTTTGATTTTAGGCTATTTGGGGATAATATAATTGGATTGTCAATACTAAACCACAAGCTTTCACACGCATGTGAAACACCAAGGCTGCTCAGCGAAAGCTCACTAATACTAAAACAGTTGAAGCTTTTTGCATTTTGGTAGCGCACACAAACAAAATATTCCTGGCATGCAATATGCATGGCAAAAAAAAAAAAAAAAAAAACTGCCCGCCGAACATATACGGATATATATATATATATATACCATATCGGCAGACGTTGGTGGCATGTCGAAACCTTTTTAGTGACATGAAAAATGTGCAACAGCCAAAGCTAAAAAAAAATCCTTTAGGGAAATGTGGAAAAATGAAGCAAAGAGCTGGGTGCGTCGAACGAAGCTCTAAATAATAAAATCACAATGAAATGAATCGTTGCGAGAACCAGCGAAAGCTATTGAAAAAATATTGTCAGCATCATCAGGCACACACACAGAGAAAGGATTTTTGGATTTATACTCAGGCCTGAAATAAAACCCATAAAAATCAACACACACACATACAAATTATTTAGCCACAACGCGATGGGCACGACAAAAAATATTCAAAAATATATATATATATATGTACATATATCCAGCCTGAAATAGCCAAAAGCTTTGCCAACTGCTTTACATTGACCACTGCGTTTCGGCTAGGGCGGCGATAGGGGGTTTTTGGGGGTGTTAGTATTTACTGACTGACATACGTGGTTATGAATTGAATACGCGCACTTTAAACAACTGCCAGCACACAGAGTGTTGAGTTTTTTGTTGGCTCTCTTCGCCTTTTTTCATCGTTTTTTTTTTTTTTTGTTTTTCGCCCACATCTGGTAACCAGCACTTACCGGAATGGCCTCCGGGTCTCGGGGCATAAGTGGAATTTGATTTGATTGGATTGCAAAATGAATGCATTTGGTGTTACGATTTTTGATAGGTCCTCCGGGCATCTGCAATATGAGACAGACATGGCAAAAAGCTGGCTTGGCCATCGCTAAGCCGCAAATTGTTTTAACAAATTTTCAAACGTTAGTGGAAAATTCGTAAATATTTGCCAACTTTTGATGAGATTCAAATCAATATATAGATAATATATCCTTTAAAAAACACAATATATATACACCTATTTAAGCTCTAATCAGGCTACGTCAACAATCGATATGTTATCGATAACTCAGGGTCATGAACAAGCTCAAAAGCTTGCAGCTCACCTCTAAAGCAACTGCTTAAACATGTACATACTTAAGCTCTCATTGCTCAACGTCAACAATCGACATATTATCGATAACTCAATTATCGTAATACCTTTAACGAAAATAAATCAGCTTCACTTAAAAGCTGAGCTCCGTTGAGTGGCTGACTCGTAAACGTGAAGCGTAAATGTAATCAAGAATTATTGAATTGTAGGCGCCAACAAGGTTGGGAAGGTTGGGAAGGTTGGGTGGTAGGGCGGTAGGGTGGTAGGGCAGTTTGGTCACCCAATCATGATGAGCGCACACTGTGTCGCTGTCATCGTAAGCATTATCCAATATAACACAGTTTAATGGCATTCAAGCAAATGTCGCCACATAAATGGGCACAACGCCAGCAGCGGCAGCAGCAATCTGGACGGACTCGGTAGTTTTTGGTAGGACCTCGTTGCATCTGTGTTTGGAAAGGCAAGCGGCTCAGAAGTTCCGCCCAGCCGCCCCGCTTGGCTCGTTGTCCGCAGTCAGTCAGCAGGCAATGAAATTGAAGTTTATCGACATCGTTAAAATTATCTTAACGGGACATCGGCCCGAATGGGCCTGGACCATACCGAACCATACCGAACCATGTCGAGCCGGAGCAAACCGTGCTGTACCCGGTATTGGTTAACAGTTGAAGGCTGAAGGCTCAAGAAGCTGAAGCTGACTGCGTTTGCTACTTTTTATTACTTATGCCGCGTACTCGTTCATATAAATTCACATTTTCCACTTCATTGGCTGGCAATAACAACAACAACAACAACGATAACAACAGCGATAACGATGACGATGACGACGACAACGACAACGATGGAGACGACAATCTCTGCACTTTTATCCTCTCTGCAACCGCCACTTTGCATAAGTGAGCGTAGGGAATGCAGAAGGTGTCGTGGTCAGGGGGAAGGGGGGGCTGGGGCAGGGTGTCGGAATTGCTTGTTGAAATACCCTGAGAAAATTGACACACCGCACATACGCCGCATAAATCTTATAGCCAGAGAGTCGGGCAAAAAATGTGTGCGGGGGGCAGGCACGTAAAAATGCAAAAAAAAAAAATCACAAGAAAAAGGAAAAATCAAAAAACCAATTACACACACACACACACACACATATGCCAGTGTCTGGCATGTAATGCCATGCATATGAATTATCGATTGTGCGTGAACCTATCTGAAAGGTGTCCAAGGGGTTGGGGTGTTGAGGTTGAGGTTTTCGGATTATAAACGAAATAAAGTGGCATCCCAAATGTCATTCATAAATAATTCATTTCCAATTCATTTCTCCCCGCTTCGCTCATTGTTCTCAATGCAAATCTCCGCCCGGAAATGGTCATTTGTATGCATTTCATGCATACTTATCAAACAAAACGATATTGTATCTGTAGCGCGCTTGTTTAACGCATTCAAATATATATGTTTTTTTCCGTGTCGAGATAACAGCAAGACTACATGCTAATTATTTCGGTCAAAGTGTACATCTGTGTGTTCCGATAATCTATACCATAGATGTCAAAGCCAATAGCTCTTCGAGATCATTTGTCATTGTAATAGCTACAAGAACAATTTTGCGTATTCTTTTTTGTTCGTCAAAGTAACGGGGCTTTCCCATTTTTGCTGTTCCGCTACGAAATTTCAAGGGATTTTGTTGTTGCTTTACAGACGAGACTGCACTAAAAGAAAGTATTTGTGACAATCAAATGCATATAACATTTTTTTGAGTGATACCTGCTTTATTTGTTTTAGTGTATTTTCTGCATTTGTGCTGGTGAAGCTCTTCCATAAGCATCGTTTTGACGTCTCTGATCTATACTTTACCGAGCGCAAACTTCAACATCAGATTATCATCTTAATGCTCGAAGCAGCCTCGATTTTCTATTGAATCCTTTGTCCTATAGAACAAAATGTTGTGGAAGGAAAAGAGGAAAAACCACTTGTACACGTCACGTCATATCATTGGTGTCTGCCATTGTGCGGCAGCGGCAACCCTAATCAGCGGACACGACAGTTCCAGAAATCTCTCTCCCTTTCGCCCCACCTTGCTTGACACTTTGGCTTTTAGCTTAGACTTCAATGGGAAAAAAGGGAAGAAAAGGCGCCATGCATATAGGAAATAGCCCCTCCCTGTGTCCCCTTTAAATCGAATAGCTTCATCAGCAACACTGGCAGAGGAGGAGCCGAACGGTGGAAGCGCCAACATTAAGCGGAAGTCTTTACTTCCGTTTATTCCATTCCGTTTCCCCTCGCCCCTCGCCCATCCCCCCCATTGCTGTGCACTCACCTGCGTAACGTAACCAAATGCCGCCATCCCTTCACCTTCACCTTCCATCACGATTATGACGAAAGTGTTAATAGCGCCACACGACGCGGCATGGGGCACGGAATGTGCTGCAGAAAATTGTGCTGGCAACAACAAGTGCAAGAAACAAAAAAAGTTAAAAGAAAAGAGTTGTTCTTTGACACGCCGAACATAAGATGCTTTTTAAAAGAAAACAAAAAAAAAATAATAATATATATAAGTTTGGTATATTATAATGATTTTTTTACAACTTTTCTGACTCGAATAATCCAAAAAAGAATTTTATATAGATATTTGTACACAACAGTTTAAGAAAGATTTAAAATATGAAAGTCTTTCAATTAAAATTTTGATTTTTGGCATATTCAAATCAAAAAAAAAGGTTTCATCTTAAATGTATTTTGCGCAATTCGTGGAATGTGGGTTCAAATTCAATAAACAGGGCATTCTAAAAACTCGCACACACTTGCACACACACACACACACACACACACACACACGCGCGCAAATATGCAAAGCGCCCAAGCGAATGAAGCTGCTGTTGCTGTTGCAGGAGCTGTTGGCATAAAGTAGCTGTGTTGCACAGGCTGGGGGCCAGGATATACTCATACATTCATCCATACATATAGAGTGCAACGCTGCACGGAGTGACGATGACGATGTTGACGTGTCCCTCCCACCCCTCCACCGCTTTTGTCTCTCTTGGGTCCTGCACTTTGTTCAGTTCACTTTCTGGACGCGCCATGTCGAAGCTGAGGAACTGGCTGGCAGCTCCTTCATCACCGTCTTAAGCTAGCGAAGGCGCGCGCTCCCCAAAATCCTTTTCATTGAATGGCAGCCCGTTATCTATGTATCTCCTCTCTCCCTCTCTCTCTCTCTCTCTCGTCCTGTGTACGGTTCTCTAGGGTCCTCTTGTAGAGCTTCCCTTCCTCGTTTACCTGCTGCTGCTGCTGCAACTTCTACTGATTCTGCTGCTAGAAGGATCTTAAGTAGCACTCCGTTGACTGCTTATGCCATTAAAAGCATCGACTACACTCGCAAAAAAATTATAGCTAGATATAGCCTTATAGGGAAAAAAAAAACGGTTTGTGTCTTTGCTTGCTTCATAAACATTGCCTAGTGGGATTTGAATGATGTTAAAAAGAAGTTCTTTTGTGAAAGTGTTTGTTCAAAATACTCCAAAATTTTTCTCTTTATCCTACTTGGCTTTTCGCTGAGTGTATGGCTCAACGCCTTGCACATTCAGTATCTTTTGTATATAAGCTTTTCTCTTAGTTTTCGCCTTTCAGTCAGTCAATTCAAAATCTACTCTCCCTCCCCATTCACACCCCTGCGCCATTACGCTGCTTTGTCTGTTCCAATTAATGGCGCTGTGCAGCGAGCAAGATTTAGCTGAAGATAAGGTGACACACACACACACACACACACACACACGCACTTTAGATAGGACACATATGTATGCATGCATGCAGTGGAATGGTTTCAGGCATGCACTTTTCCCGTTTCAATTTTCCTTTTCAATTGCCATTAACTCAAACACTATCCTTACCCTATCAAATGATGCAATCACGTTCACCAAGAAAGATAAAAATAAGAAGCAGATGAAGAAGCTGCAACATTTACGTATGCATTCACATTGTAAGCCAAGTTCTACTACTTCGTTCTCGGCAATGTTATCTATGTATGTCAACTTTAATTGAGTCATTTAAATAACTTTCAATGCAGCTATTCAACTTGTATTTTTCCTATTTATAAGTAATCAATTTTAAATTATTACATTTACTCGTCACCTCTTTGATTATTGCTTAAGAGTGTTTTTTCAATTGTGGCTACAATAAGTGAACTTGATTATTTTATATTCAATCAATCAATCAGCTTTTTAGAACTCTTGAGTTATTTCATTTGTAATAACACTTGGTAAATAAACTTTAACACATCTCTCATTTGTATCAATAAAGCAATTATTTCATAATATTTATGATATTTAAAGGGTTAAATAAATAAACATCCTTCAATCATTTCTTATGCAATTAATCAAATGCCTCCCCAAGACATTACATTCAATCAATCAGGTTTATAAATCATTCGATTATTTTTCAACTATCAGTTAAACAAAATTTAAAACTAATCAACTGTAAAATTTCATACATCATTTAGTCAATCAACTATTGTCTTTATTTCTAGCTTAACTAATTGGCACAAAAATGCCCATAAAACTTTAACAAGATTTAAACAATTTTAAACTTAAGTCAATCACTTCTTAGTTTTCACACCTTTTTTCGCACTCTCTCTTTCTCTCATTCTCACAATTTTTTTTAGGTTTTTAATGATATTTTTAGCCTATTGTGGCTGTCTCTCGACTGACTACTCAAAAATGTTTGCCACAAAACAATTGCAAAAAGTGTCTAGTCATTTGTGCAACTAACAACAACAGTCCATAAATGTCTGTCAGTTGGGGTTAAAGTTAACTTAAAGCCTGGTCCCGTTGTATTTATTGCAACTAAAGCTGTCCAACCCAAAATTCCCAGGCAACACGTTGTGGCAAGTGGCAGAAAATATACATTTGACGCATTTAAATAAGGCACAGCAACAATGGGCGTGTTGTTGTTGTTGTTGTTGTCGTCGACACGCTTCAGCTCCAACAGTGACTACAAAAATTAGCAACGAGTAGCTGCCATTTTCACGCTTGATGCACAGCCCCGGCTGGCAAAAGGATTCCGGAGACTGCCTTCTCTCTCTCTCTCTCTCTCTCTCTCTCTCTCTCTCTCTCTATTCTGCAGTCAGTCAGTCAGTCTTGGGTAGCAGGAACACCGACTGCTGCCCCCCTTTGGGCTTGGGGCTCATCGTCGCACACATTTGGGCAAGTGATTTATGAGCAGCGCGGCGGCGGCATTTAAACATGCAAATATTTTTCATATGTATATGAATGGCAAACAGTGCACTACAAAAAACTCAAACTAACATTTCAGAAGTGAAAAAATATTTAAAATTTATTTTTATATAAATAAAAAAAAAAACCAACCATGCACTTAATCAAAATAAATATAAGATAAAAAAAAACCCCAAAACCAAGATAAGATGAGATGAAAAAACATATGCATTTTAACTTTGACCTTATGCTGGAACACCTTGCAATTAAAATATCACAAAACGCCTTTTTACTTTTTTTTATAGATAAGTATATCTATGTATTATATTTATTCTATTTATTAATTTTTGAAGTTTAAAAACACTTATCCTACTTTTTTCTTTAAGTGAAAGCCTCCATCCCTCTCCCCCACCTCCACCTGCACCTCCACCTCCACCCATTGGCCTTCAGTGTCGGCTTCGTCGCTTTGCAGCTGACACATGTCTGTTGGAGGCTCTCTGGCTGCCAGCTTGCTGTGCTGTTGGTGCATCTTTAGCTCCCCCACCCCTCCCCGAGAAGACGAGAAGTGCAGATATTTGTGCAATAAAAGTATATAAACAGCATGAAAATATTTTTGCGTACACTGTCCAAGGCAAGCCCTTTTCCCCCCCATGCTCTCATCACACTCTACAACACACAACAACAGCAATGAGTACATAAATTTTTGCTATAAATTTTCTTTGGTTGTCAGTGGCATTTTGCAAGTGTTGCCCCAAAGCAGCGGCAACAAAAAGCGTAGGGCGTATTCCCTCGTATCTCACTCATTCACTTATACCCCTCTACCACTAGTTCCCCCTTTTCCCTGAGCCCCATGCACTTTACTCATTTCAATGCCAACCGCAAAAAGCATTTCCATTCTTCTGCTTACTGCTTCTTTCTTGGCTTTTCTTCTTCTTTTCGGGCAGCTGTTACTACTGTTTGTTGTGTTGCCTTGTTTGCAGCAGCAGCCACTTCAAAATGTGGTTTTTGTGTGAATTTAATTAAATATTTAATGGCCGCCGCCGCCTTACCGCCTTACCGTCGCTGCTTGACCACGCCCACCTCCTGTCCATTTTTCCTATGTAGTATGTGCTTTTTGGCACCTACGCAATTCTCTGCCTTCTGTCTTAAGCTTTAAGTCTTGGCCATAAAGTACTCTTAAGGAAATGTTGAGAGAGTTTTCTCTTTCATTTATTTAATTAGCAACTGAATGCAATTCAATCAGTTTTAATCCTTCAACAACTTACTTTTATATGTTGGCAAAAGTTTCCATCAAGACTGATTATCTCTTTTCTAATTGCTCATCAATTACATTTTCCTGAGCTAACCTTCTTTAAATCACATTTTAACTTTAGAAAATGTCAAACAATATTGCCACGTAGTTGAAATAAGAAGCATTGCATTCTTTTATTTAGTTATAAACGCTTGAAAAAATATATATTCTCTACCTATTTTTAATTTATTTCTTACATTCTTTTTAACCGCAATCAAATTTCCACTTGAGTTTTAATTGCCCAAAAACATTTTTTTCACAACTTTGGCAATTGAAAATTCGATTGTTTACATTTGCCACGCCCCCAACCAACCTACTTTTTAAATGCAACAAATAAGAAACACTATTGTTTTTCGGGGTCGCAACAAAAAAATAAAAATAAAAAAATGGAAGAACACAAAATACGTTGTAAAAGCAAACAACATGAAATTGTTAATTATAATGACAATTGACACACACACACACACACATGCAAATAGGAACAGACGGTCAGATCTAGAGGGAGAGATGCCAGTTAGTTGACAATCGGGGTTAAAACAAAGATGCCAGATAGTAAATGAAAATGCGCTCATTTGCATGCATAAACATGCACGCAGCATCCACAAACATGCCCACCTCCTGCCCCTATATCTCTAGAATTTCACATTTTAGATGTGGTATCCCCATTGATTTGAATGTATTCGAATTTATTGCAACTGAATTAAATGAACTTTAAATGAATCCACAAAAAAAAAAAAAAAATACAAAAGCAAAGGGAAGAATTTGCTTGGCCCATGCCTGTTGATTGTCAATTGTTTTATATTATTATTTATTTTCTTTGTTTTCTGTTTTGTGTGTGTTTTTTCACATATCCATTCAGTTTCAGTTGCACGTGCGTTAAGCGCACCCTGTATGTACAGAATGCACCCATTTCATTTATCTGGCCACATTTTGATTAGCTTATTGTAAAGTAGATATAAAAAAGAGAGAAAGAGCAGCTGAATTTAAGTGCTCGACTAGCAAATACCTCGCATTAAGTTCTTAACTTAATATTCTAACTAGTTGGCAACTCTGCCATGAAGTTTTCTACTTGAATATATTCAGTAAAGCTAAACATAATGCTTTCTTTCATAGCCCATTCAACCCGCCCCGACAACTACACCATTTTACAGGGTGTTTCAATAGCTAATTGCCTAAGGGGGGATATAAAAAATGTTGGAAATGAAAATACATCGGTTTTGTTCTGCTTTTTTTCCGCTGGTCATTTGACAACCGCATTTGTAACCGCCCAACTATTTGTATGGAATTATTTTTTAATTGAAGTCAATTACTTTGTGTGATGGTGTTAATTTCGCTAGCCATCTCACTCTAGAGCGAGAGAACGAGATGGATATAGAAGAGTGAGTGCACTTGCACAATATACGATATATTGTTGTTGTATGTACATACATATGTATTTCAAACAATTCAAATAGCCGCAAGCAATAGTAAATTGTTTTTATTACACTCTCTTGTTTGTCAACTCAGTTTAAGTCACTTAACCTTCCCGGGGCTCCAGTTTGTGCCACTCAATAATATTGACTGAATGCCAACTGCACACATACATGAATAAATGTATCTCAAAGATAAAGATTTTCTTTGTCAAAAAGAAATGTTCGTATTTTTGTGGTTATTTGCAAACTATTTAATTGAAGTTTATTTCGACGTCAATAGTCTTATGTTGATTACAAACTTTGACTTTGATTAAATTTGTTAAAGAGCTTTAGTTTTTAATTGGAAATTGATACGAAAATTGCTTTGTCATTCAAGCAAAGAATGTAAAGCTAAGCCAAATTGAAAATTAAATACTTTTTGAATTCAACTAAATAGCTTGATCGAATAATCTGCAAAGGAAATACATTTTACAATTATTTAATTTAAATCATGAACATTAAAAGATGTTAAGTATGCCATTCAGAAAAAAAAACGTTATTTAAATTGAAACATTTATTGTGCATTTTAATGCTCTTAAGCATTAACACATTGTTTATTCATATTTAAATGTCAGTCAGTTTGAATGGCAAAAGTCACACTTCAATTGTCAATTGAAAATGCCAGCAACTCATCTGTCATATTGGAAGAAGAAGACTTCTTCTTGCAGCTCAACATATGGCCAAATTAGACACGAAGAAAAAAACGTGTGTTAAAGAAGAAGAGCAAAACTCACAGGATGTCTCATCCATCATTCAGCTTGGGTTGGCAACACTGACAGCTCAATTGAGTCACGAGTCGCTAAATCGCTAAAAATCCCAAATGCAAGCGCTGCTGCAAAGCAAATGCCAAGAATTAGAAGCAACAACATACAAAAAAAAAAAAAATAGAAGTACACACAAAAACTGAAACCAAGGCAAATCAGAGAGCAAATTGATGACTGCAAAAGGAAGGAAAGGAAAGAGCGATAAGTTTCTACTACTACTATTCAACTAGTTTGTCCTGCTGATGAAAACGTTTCGCTTTCTTCCTCTCTAGTCTGGGACAATTTTTGATCGATGGGCTGTGCACATAATTTGCTGGGCTCGGGGGCAACCCTTATGCGACAACAGCAAGGATATGATTGTGGGTGTGGCCGACAGCAGTCAGCAGTCAGGTAGCAGTGCAGGCCTAAAGTACACTCAAAGAAAATGCATACTAATAAATGTAGTAAAGGATAGTTGCTTATTCTAAAAAAAAGGAACTTAAAGCCTACACAGGTTATAAGCTTTCAAAAATCGAATATTTTACTACCTAACTCAACATTTTCCCTTTATTTCCAATACAAGTTTCTCTGACTGCACAAAACTGACTAGCATAAATCGATCAATGCAACCCTAGACACATTTTAGCGGGCAAGAGGTGTAGTAAATTTTGATTGATGACTTGATTGATGCCACACGGCTGTTGACTGAGAGGCAGCCAGCTGAACCGCTGAGCTATCGAAAAACTGTTGAGCTGTTGAGGTTCACAGTTTCTGGCTCAATTGGGCAGCTAGGTTGAGCATTAAGTCTAAGCTAATTGATGCGCCATTCCCTTCTCTCTCCCCCCTCTCTCTCTCTCTCTCTCTCTCTCTCTCTCTCTCTCTCTCTCTTTCGATTGAACTGTTGTTGTCGTTGGTGCAGTTTATTGCAGTTTTTGCACTCTTTTTTAATGATTGCGGGAGTCTCGCCCAAATGAATCAATCGACCACTGCAAAAACCCTCCTCGGCCCCCTCCCCCTTCTGCCCCTCTTAGTTATAATTAAGGTATGTGGGTGGTAGGGGAGGGGGGTCGGCGGGGGGGCGTGGCGCGTTGAATTATAGCATTTCGTCGGCTTCGTTTCGTTCCTTTCGTTTTGTTTCATTTCGTTTCGTTTTGTGATGATTAATTAAATGGCATTTTAATGAGTTCACTCGCATGCCGGACAGTCGCCCCTCCTCCACCACCACCCTCTCGCCGCGTTCAGCATGCATCAATATTATGTTGAGAGAGCTGGCAACGCTGCTGCTGACGACGACGTTACCAGATGTATATGTAGAACTGCATTGTGGAATTTTGTGTGTGCGCAAATGCTTTGGTTAATTTATGCAATTGAACTTTTGTGCCGAACGGGACCTTGTGGTTTCAAGCGGCGTGGTGAGGTAGGGGGGGAAGGGTTTAATGGATGCAACACAATTGCCAATTTAATGCTCAAGTTCAACTGAAGAGATGAACAAAACACAGAAATAGCTAGTTAAATTAACGTTTTGGAAATAATTGTTATTAGAAAATGTATTGTTTTGTTATGTCAAGTTTTTGCACTTGATAAAACGGCATTACTCAAAATATGTGCCACCTACACAGAATGAGAAAAAAAAACTGTTAAAATAAACTCGAAAATGAATGCAGAATACTTACAAGATATGCAAATATTCTTTATAAAAAAAAAAATCTTTTGAAGAAAGTAAAACTTTACTTAAATTAAGAAAATCTGGGAATGTTAAGCATAAAACACTTGACTTTTAAGGTCTGTGTAGCTGAATTTAAAGTTAGCTTAGAATAATTCAGGTTGCCACCCAATTTTTGTTAAGTCCTTGACATTCTCAATATATATATATATAGTTTCAAGTATGAAAAATGTATCTAATTCTGTGATTTCTTTCACCCGTTGTAAAACCTGTCACTTACAGCTTAAAAAGTTTATAATATGTGTATGTATGTGTATGTGTATGTGTATCGGTGTAAAGGGGGAGGTGAAGTTAGTGAAATGGAGCTGTAAGCTCTGGCCAGATATGCCAAATACCCAAGATACCGAGATGTGGCAGCTTCTTAGGCTTACTTATGTCACACATACGAGTCAAGAAGAAGAAGAAGAAGAAGAAGAAGGGGAAGATGCTTTCAAAACAACTTCTTCTTCGGACTTGCGACTTTGCGCAAAGAGTGTAGAGAGAAAGGAGTGGGGGGAGGTTTTCCATGGCTTTTGAGGTTTGCTTAAAGTTGCCGACCAAAAGAAAAAAAAAACAAGGGCAGCAAAGCCAAAATAAATAAAAGCCAACACAAAACTTTTGGGCCAAAAAGCAACAGAAGAAAAAATTACCAACAACAAATACAAGAAAAACGCAACGCTCGTTGCAACTTTTGCCTTGCAGCCCAAAAACTTGCTGCAGCTTGTGCTAACGAGAGGTGGGAAGGGTGTGTGGGAGCTGGGAGGGTGAAACAGCAGCCATAGATAGCATGCAGTGAAAGAAAAAACTAACTGCTTACTTAACAAGACATATTCAAGCACTTAAAAGCAAAATAAAACAGTCAGAAAAAGAAAAAAAAAAAAAAAAAAAAAAAAACCATGGCGGACTGGGGTGGTAGCTAAGGGGTAGAGGTTGGCGGTGTTTGGTGGGCTAGCTGGGTTTAAGACAAGTTACAAGTTCCTCCAACTTGCCAGAAATTTTTTTTTTTTTGTTCGCAACGTCTTTTAACGGGCGTGTTTTTTTTTTTCTTCTAGCAATCCGCGCAATCCGCTCGTCAGCTAACACCCCTACCCCTTGTTGCCCCTACCCATACCCATACCCATTGATGCATCCTCCCTTGCCCCTCGAACAGGCAGCCATTGAGCCTTCACACGCCATTTTGTAGACAACGCATATGGCGGCGCGGACCTCCGAAAACGCGACTTTAAAACGAAATAGACGGAGAGAGAGGCGTGGAGAGGGAGCGTGGATGTGGGGGGGAGTTAAAGAACTTTATCAGTCAAGTTTACTTAATACAGCAAAGTAACTTAAAAAAGACGTACAGCCGCGAGAACGAACACAGCGCGGAGGGCCAACAGCAGGAAATAAAAGTTATGCGCGCATAATAAGCTCAAGTTTTTTTGAGCAGTTTTTTCTCAACTTTTTTGTCGGGCCGCACTTTTTAGTGTTGTGTTGTCGTATACCCTGTAAAATGTAGGGAGAAAGGAAGCGACATACCTTAGAACAGATATTTAACAGGCATAAAATATAAAATAAATTGACAAAACTTATGGAAATTCTTTATCATCCGAATTATTTATCTAGCTCGTTTTTTATCGAAAACATGTTTATGTTTTATATTAGGTTTTATTTTGTAGCAAATATTTTCAGCTTATTTGCGTCTGTGTAAAATAAAACTTCAATTTCAAAAACATTTAACATGTTATTTGATTTTAAAATATTATAGATTATGTCTTGGCTGAGCCACACTTTGAGTTTGCAACATTTTGACTCCTTTTTTTTCGTTGCTAACTTTCAGTTTCGGGCGTTGAAAATGTTCGGTTTCCTTACATTTTTCTTGACTCCATTTTTTTTAGGTTTGTTGCCAAACTACTTTTTAATATCCAGCAATGTCCTGGCTAAGTCCGGACACAGCACACAAACTTACCTTATGCCCCTCTCTCGTTCTCTCTTATTCCCTTCCTTTATCACTTTTTTTTTTTTGGCTCCCTGTCGTTCTTTGTCTCTGGCAAAAATGTGATTGAAAAACTTTTGTGGCTGTAACATTTTCGCGCCATTTTGTTTGGCCATCTTTTGATCTCTGAACTTTTTTATAGTACTTAGTGCATTTTATTCATATTTCTTATCCAATTTGCGTGTGTTTTGTTTGCACTTTGTCTCGCTAAAAAATTGTCCACTTCAAGTGCTTATCTAATATTTGTACAGCTTATTTTGCCATTTTTTCCATCTATAAATTTGATAAATTTACACTTGAAATCAGATAGATTTATTCACAAAACGTTTAAGCATGCTGCATAAAGCATAATTGCAGAAACCTAATGAGTTTCGTGAGAGTTGAATTCTTCTAAATACTTTATTTTTGAAGTCACGTAAACACTTGAATGGAGCAGTATTATTCCTCTTTCTTTTTTGCCATTGAAAGTCGAGTTCAGTGTTCTTAGCAGCAGAGCAATTTGCAGTTAATCTGCTTGTTTTCTAACTAGCATCCTCACTCTTTTGGTTCTCGGTTCACTTGCGCTTTTGGCCATTACATTATGTTCAATTCGCCCCCACTGCTTTTTTTTTTTATTCCCTTTTTAACCAGTTGCTTTTGCGCTTTGCTGGGTTGCTGGCGTTGCCACTTGTTCAATGCTCATCAAGTTTTCATTAGCCATTTTATGGCTTTGGCCAACCGAACAACCAAAAAAGCAAAGAAAAAAAAAAAGAGACACAACATAAAGAGATAAAAACTTGAACTACTTTGTCGCCACTTGGCTTGCCATTACGCGCGAAATAGTCGACGAAAGGGGAAAGAGATGGAGGAGTTGGTAAAGGTTTGAACTTTACTGTTACCCCTCTTCCCTTTCCCTGTCCCTTCTAGTGTTTTTGGTTTTTAGTTCTGCTTCATGCGCTCATAATGACCTCATTTGTATTAGCATTGGCTGGCAATTGAAACACTTGACGCTGTGGCATTTTTCCTGACTTTCTGTGTTTCTGGGTCGCCCTCCCCCCCCCCCCACTCCCCCTTACCCCGACCTTGCACACACACATAGAGAGAGTGAGCAGACACAATGGCATTTTCAAGTGCAGACATTTTGTGTCAATTAGACATTAAAGCCCACATAACAAATTGACCTTCTGTTCGGGCCATTGAAGGTCATTTTACAGCATAAAAAAAAAAACAAGAGCATTTTCGTTGCCTGCTTTTGGGCGCAACAATCATTCAGCCATGAACACAAATTGCTTGTCCCACTTGGCCACAAAGAAACTTATATAAAATTGAAGACTTTAAGGATTGATTGACTTGACAATGCCCTTGAAAAACTTCAATAGCTTTATTTAACTTGTAAATACTATAATAATCTGGCGCTTTAACTAGTCACCATAATATTTAATATGTATGTATGTGTTTCTTAAAGTTTGGAAAAACTTTTGTACTTTTTCACTTTTTAGCCTCCTTAAAAACTACTGCCAGTTATTCCTAGTCCTTTCTGTCTGTCTGCTTTTCCTAAATGACAGCAATTACGACAACGCTTTCAAGTGTGCACGCCAAAGTCAGCCACAGTCAAATGGACAGCTCTAGGGTGTAACCCCACAACACCCCCTCTTTACCTCTTCTTACCCCAGCTTCCCATTCATCCATTGCTATCCTCAGGCGGAATCGACTTTTAGAGGCAGCTTCAACAATGCTCACTGCTCATGAAACTTTCAAATCAAATTACATAAAAAACAAAAGAGTGCCTTTTTAAAAAGCGACTAACGTAGACTCTGGACTAGTTTCTTAAGGTGTGATATTAAGTTTAAAAGTCTTAAACTTTCTCAAAATGCAATCTTATAGATATTATAGATACATATATTAAATGCATTTTTAAGTAAGAAAAAAATGTTAAACCGTTACGTAGCCTGCCAAGAAGTTGATAGCACCCAAAGTGCCAGACACTTTATAGCTACAGGGTATGCAACAAAACTGTCAATGGCAAATGTCGCTCTCTCTCTGTATAAGCGTTTCTGTTGTGTGTTACGGGTGTGTGTAATGGGTGTGTGTACTGGTTGTATGTGTGTTTGGCATATTTGTGAATTCAAAGGGCATGCGACAGACTGAGAGACAAACAGACAAATGGATAAAAAACGCGACGTGGGCAACCACTTGAGGCGCCGCGCTTACTATGCCCCAGTTGCTGCCACCAAGAGGGTAGGGAGGGGAAGGGAGGATGAAAAGTATGCAACATGTTTGAATACAAAAGAAGAGGAAGAGGCGAGACAACGTCGTAACGAGTGCAAATAAAACTTGAAAATTTTGCCGAGCAGATTGCGTTGCACATGTGACTTGACTTGGTAAAAGCGGAGGGAGCCCCACTCCCCCTCCTCCGCCGATAGGTGAGGGAGGCTCACGCATGCATACCTAAAAGTATGCCATCAAATATGCCAAACATGTTTTTACAGCATACTTGAAGGCGCCGTCTAATGTTTATTACCAATATACACATATGCAAAAAAAACAAAAAACAAGTAAGAAGTCTGTAGTCGAGATTTCCCGACTAGGAGATACCCTGAACTCATTTGTCTGTATATGTCTGTGACTAAACTTCAATCTTCGATATCTCTGGTGTTTCTCAACCGATTTCGATGAAATTTTTTACAGATTTTCATTATTTTATATTAAGATTCTAATACGTGTTTCACATTTTTAAAATTCTACAATTTATTCCTTCTGCCTTTTACATACTTTTGCACAAAACCATTATACCCCTTTTTACCCATTTCATGGGTTCAGGGTACAAAAACTATGGTTGACTTTGGGGTGTTGGAGGGTTGGGGAGTGGGCGTTATTGCCCTTGAAGCAACAAACAAACAAGAAATGTTTTAAGCAAATACGTAGAAATTGTTTGATCTGTGCGTAAGTGTGTGTGTGTGTGTTTGTGTGTGTGTGTGTGTGTGGAGACGGGGCATAAATTTGAAAAGGACGTTGAAAGTATTTTTAGCATGTAACGACCGCCCATTAACTATATATATAGGCGTGACAGGCACTTGAGCACGTCTTGGCCTCATGGTAACAGAAAAACTATTGTTAGAATGTTTTTTCCAGCCTCAATATGAAGGGGGAAGAGAGGGTATGCTGCTTGCCAAAGTTGTGTATTTTGTGCCCGACGCAATTTTTTTTTTTTTTTTCGGTTGCCATAATTTAAAAACTAACTTTTTGGTGGACTGTGGACACGCAGAGGGGGGCGGTGCCAGGCGGGATGGAGGTTGGAGGTTGGTGGGTTGAAAGAAAATTACATAAATCAACATCTCTTCCTTTTTTTTGGAACAGCAGCGGCCGAAGCAAACTTTTTGGCACAAACAAAAATATTAATTTTAACTTTTAACGGCTATAAAAAAAAAATAAAAAAAACAGAAAAATCCATACAATAAAATAATAAAAAGCTGAATGCTCCAAATTGTGTGGCAGCACTTAAAGCACTGAAAGTCAAGTGTGTGTGTGTGTATGTGTGTACGTGTGTGTTAATTTGCGCATTGGCCCTTATTATTATTTTTTTTTATACTTTTTATATCCGTTTTTTAATGTGCAATTGTTAATTGTTTTTCAACAATTATTTCTCGAGCCTTGCGTTCGTTCGTTCATTCCCCATTGCATTTTATGGCGCAAAAAAAAAACAATAACAATAACCACAACAACAAGAAAACAGGAATGGCAAAAAGGAAATAATGCCATATGGCCAAATGTAGCCTCTCTCCTTTTACACTCACTCACTCTCTCTCTCTCTCTCTTTGTCTGTCTCTCTTGTCGCTGCGGCATATCGCCTGCTTCTGCACGCGATAATTCTTAACCGCTTGTTTATTTATGCGGCAACCGGAAAAACCACCCACACACACCAACAAACACACCAACACACACATACGCACACACTTTATCTTTGGTTCTGTGTGTGGCTGGCTTTATTTATGCAGCATGCATTTAAAATAAAATAAATATAAATTAAGCATACGCCCGGTGCAACACTCACACACACATACACACGCACAGACTGCGTCGCTCCAAGGCACTGGCACCGCAAAACTTGGGGGCACTTTCCCAACACTGGCACACAGCACAACACACACACCACACACACACACACACACACACACACACGAGGCACATTAGCTAAGTGCCAACTCAAGTGACTTATGAGAATCATGAGCTGAATCCTATTAATACAAGCACACCATTTAACTATTTAGTTAACCGTCCCAGCACACCAACGCACACCAGCACACCACACACACACACACACACACACACACATTGAACTAATGTTTCTTAGAACTTGTCATTCGTTTGTCTGTTTATTGTATGTTGATAATATGTCCTGGAATCTTGATATTTATTGCCTTAACATAGAAACGATTTTACAGGTTCTGATTTTGTTTTATATATTTATAATTTAAACTCTTTTTTTATCTTTTTTTCAACCCTTAAAATGTCCAAGTAGAGCATTCAACATTCGTCATTAAATAGAAACACAAGATTTTTTTTTTTTTGTTCTTGCTGTTGTTGTTGTTGTTGTTGCAGCCTTGCTGGTGCCATTTTGCAGGATGCATTAACTGCACGGCAATGGAGAGAGGGATAGCGAAGAGAGGGTGGGACGGGGGATGATGGAGGACAGTGACAGGCAGCGTTGCATATAAATTTCTCATATTTAATTTTGCGAGCCACTTGACGCTGCTTTTTGGCATTCAGCGCTCTGTTTAATGCCATAGACCACAATTTATTCATGTTGGTTGGCCAGAACGAACCAAAAAGAACAAAAAACAAAAAAAACATATGAAAAGCATAAAAATAAACTTGAATAGCATATAAAATATGGGATAAATAACAAACAGATCAGGACGGAATTAAGCCGAAAAATATGAATACATATGCTAAAGCTTTAATTAATCAAAAATAACTGTGTTATGAAAGAAACAATAATATTCAATTATTAAATATTTTTTACTTGTTACCAAAGAATTCACTTAAAATATATTTTGAAAGTAAAATAAATATATGTATGTTATCTTAAAAAATTATTTGTTAAAAAACAAACGAGGCAAATTGGATATGGACTCAACAAAAAATATGTTCTAGTATAGATTTGGGTCAGGAGCATAAAAATGGATGCAGTTAAAGCAGGCGCACGAGTTAGCGTGTGCAGGTGTGAATGTTTGAGTGTGTGTGTGTGTGTGTTTATTTCGAGTGTTTTGTGCGCACTCATTTACATTAAATGAATAATGCACTTGAGTGAGTGCACTGAGTTTTCTGTTTTTTGCTTGAAAACTTCACCATATGATTCAAGGCATGCAGCTGCATTATTTTTAAACAGCACAAACGATGCTAGAGGTGAAAGAGGCGCAAGAGGGAAGAGGGAGGAAGCAGCAGCAACAGCAGCGCCCAGCCATAAAGTTGTTAGATAAATGCTGGCGCCATAATATCGTGACCAACATTCACATTAACTGCCCTGCTTAGCCAGATGGGAGGCAGACACAACACACACACACATATAGAGAGAGAATCCTTAACCCCTTTTCTTTTTACTGAACACTGACCGTTTGTACATAAATTTCACACTTAAGTGCCGCACATTAACCGCAGGCTGCGCTCAGGCTCTATAACCTTAACCTCCCCCCCCAGCTCCCTCTTCCATTTGCCAACTGACAACAAAGGCAACTTCTTGACGCTGGGCGCCTAACGAGATGACTTCAGCTCTTCTCTCTCCAATAAAATGCCAAACAAATAGCCCAAGACATTTAATTGTAATGCTCATGAAAATGGTAATGAAAAGCGACAAGCAACAAAAACAACAACAAACACCAGCTGTAAATAACAAAAAGTTGTCGCCTTTTTAAAGTTATTGTGAACTTCAACTTAAACAGGGAGCGTTTAATTGACCGCAATTAGTCGAAAGCTTAAGAGAACAATAGGGCAACTTTTTTTCCTTTAGCAACTTGCCACAGATTACACACAACTGCTGCTTGCCACACACACAAAAGAAAGCGCAGCACTTGTCAAAAAGTTAGTCAATGTGGCTTGTTGTCCATTATTTTTTATGATTCCTAAAGAACCTATTTTTAAACGCTGTTCACACATGAAATTGATACCTAGCCAAGAAATGAGAATTACTTTGACTTTATGCCTGACTCATTCATATAATGAGTTTGGCGATTAAATTTCACTCTAGAAAAGTTGCTTTAATTAATTATTTACATATATGTATTAATAGCATAAGCCATTGTGTGTTTGCAGATGCGCCAAATAGCGCTTGCCACGCCCACACACACACACACATACAGTGTGCCCTTATTTTAAGCTTTTGTGCTGCGCAAGTGGCAATTAAAATTAATTAAAATTTGAATTACTCGCCCAAACGCATATGTGTTGTTTTTTTTCACAAAAAATGGTTATGGAGCAGGAAATTAAAATAAAATAAAATTCACAGTTAAAAAACGTGGCATAAATCGAGCTGTAAATGATCGATTAGAGGATTATCTGATGATAAGGAGAGTCTGCATAAATTATAAATCAGTCAATCTTTATCTTAATTTATTTTTTTTTTGCATTTTCCTTCACTAAATATTGGTTTTAAAGTACAAGTAAAAACTCAGATTACAAATGAAATCTCTCTTTTTCTACTCTTTCTCGTTACAGAGCTAAGTAACGCTCAGATGCAACCGAAGCTGGAGATATATCCGACACAGGAGGTGCAACGCAAACCTGTTGGTAAACCCCTGATTTTGACCTGTCGACCAACTGTACCGGATCAGGCTTTAGTAACTGATCTGCAATGGAAGGATAACATGAACAACACCATTTTGCCCAAGCCGTAAGTGTGCAATAACTTTTAACACTCACTGCATATCAAACACTCTCTTTTTTCTCTATGTATATGTATATTAAAACAAATACTGTTTTACACACACATACACACTTTACAATGACATGAACTGTTATTTTTCTGTAGGACTAATTATGATCCACTCTATGATTCCAAGGGGAATAAAAAAAATGTGTAAGTGCCGACAACAAAAACAACAACAACAACAAAAGCAAGAACAACTAAAAAACAATTTGTTACGTTTGCGTAGTTCAAATAACAGCAAGAACATCAACCCAAAAAAAAAAAACAAAAAAAAAACCCCCAATCGTATAATTCATTTGAATTACGAGCACGTTGCCCGCTGCCTTACCCCCCTTCAGCCGTAAAAAATGCTCTGTTGTTTTGTTTGCCGGCATGTTTAAATACAGGAAAATAAAAAGTATTTTCTTTGTTTTGGTGTTTGTTGTTAACTATTTTGTGTTGTTAAAGAGGCTCTAACTTAGATGGCATCCATACATACATACGAAACAAAAGTAAAAATCCCATAAATAATCAATTCCCATACACAGAAAATATCATTGCGAAGTGAACTAATTACAAAAGCTGCTCTCATGCCACATACATACATACATACATAAATACATAAATACATGTAAACATGTAAACATAACCGTATCAATTGAATTGATTATAGTTGTTGTCTACTAACCAACCGTTAGATTTTCATATACCATTCGAGTATACGAGTATATTCTTTTGTACTCTCGTATTACATTAAATAAGTGAATAAAATTGAATGTTAGTTGTAAGCATGAAAGTATTCATCAAGCCAACTAATGCAGTTAATTAATGTTAAGGATTCTTCGCGCAGCCAACTTAACGTGCTTAAATACAGTCAAGGGCAGCCAATTAAGCGTTGCTTCTCATAAAAACGTAAAGGTATTTCACCTAAAACATAATGCTCTGAAAATCCCAATCACTACTTAAGGAATTAAAGCAGAAATGCATTTTTTTCGAAAACTAAGAAAAACTTTGATTGAAGCTCGACAAAAAGAGACAACGACGAAAAAATGCAATCACTGCAAAAATCATAAGAAAACAAATTGGGAAAGAAAATCACTTGAATGCTAAAGATTTCCCAATTGCTTAAATCAAATCACACGATTTTGTGAACGCTTTCTACCACTCTGACCAAAAAAAAAAAAACAAGTGAAAACGTTGCAGTCGGACGCAACCGACTGCGGAATACTTTGATACCAGTAAAAGAACGGATGGTAAGGAGTCTAATTGCAATGGGGTAATGCAGGGGCGGAAGGGGTGGGCCGAGTGGTAAACATCGCCAGCTATTATGTTACCAAATTTGGTGACTCTAGCTCAAAAAATGTAGAATATAAACTTCCAAATTTAAAACGTGGGAATCAAAGGTGGGTGTGGCATCCAAATTTATGAATCAAATCTAGCCCAAAAAATGTGAAAACTATAGGCGTTTCCAGTTTCAAGGAGCAGGGAGACTAGGGGCAGAAGGAGTGGGCGTGGCATCCAAAATTTTGATGCAGTTTTTTGAAGGACTTGACTAGCTATCTTCGTGCAAAATTTGGTAGTTCTAGCTGTAAGAATGAGAGAAATATATGGTTTTATCGGTTTTCAGTTATCGAATTTATCGATTTCCCAGCCTCCTAGTAGGCGTGGCACCGGCACCGTGGGACAGACACCATGACGGATATTGCACAAAGCCAATATACTTTGATACTCTCAGTATCAAAGTATAAATAAAAAAGCAAAATGGAAGGCGAAACGTGTTAATTAATTTGCCTTAAGAGAGAGGCTGTGCAAAAAATAGACCAAGGAGTGGAGAAAAAGGAGTGAAAATGCAAAAAGGAAAATTTATAAAGTGCAGAAATGCAAACCATTGCCAAAGGGGAATTTTGCACCTGTATCTGTCGGTGCGAAAAAGGCCTTTTCTTAAAATGCTTCACCTCTAGGCCCTGTTTTTCCCTCTCCTTTCTTTCTCTCACGAATTCCCTCTTTTGCTGATGATTTTCCCTTAATGCACTGGGGAACTTTAACCATTGCTTGCCAATTATTTGGAATTGCTTGACTACTTTTCTCGTCTTTATTATCGCATTAAATTTTATGTGGCCAGCTCCCAGCTGCAGAAATTATGAAATTATCTCTTTGCAGTCATTTAAATTGTTATTGCTTGGGGGATTACCCAAAAAAGTAACTAGATCAAATATTCTGGCCTAATATTGTGCGAAGGGAAGGAAACTAAAGGGGCCATTAATATTGAGAACACCTCTATAACTGTTTTAGTCCCAATTCTTTCTGTATAAGAAACCAATGGCTAATCAGTATCAATAACAATTGAATTGGCAATTCTATCCATATAAGAAGCGACTCCAATGTGTTATCGATAACAATCATATTCGCAATTTTCAAGCTTTTAAAAATGTCTCACAGTGTATCAGCTTTTTATGACCGTAGCGTTGTGCATTTGTATTTTTACATATAAAATCAGCCGCTAACCTCAGGCCTGTAACCAAAATGAAAAGGAAAAAAAACACACACAACATTCGCTCACTTGGACACAACACACACACACACACACCCGCTGACACATACATACACATTGCACAAATTGCTATGGAGCTTGGCAACTTTTCAATTTACTCGAGCTTCGGAGCTCGGAATTGCCACATTTTAGGAGCACGCATCAACGGAATGGAGCCCTGAACTGAACTGAACTCAACCGAACTAAACTGAACTCAGCTGAGAGCAGGCGCCATATTGAATTTGGTCAGAGGAGTGCCTGCACAAAATAAAAACCAAAAATAAATCTGTGACAAAACAAAAACCCAAAGTGAACATTCCCCTCCCTCTTTAGCTGGGCGGTGCCACGCCCACACACTACTACGAGCGAAATTAAGTTTTCGACAGTCGAGTCGAGTTGCATACTTGCAGGCGCAAAATGTAATTAAGCTGCCCCCAACACACACACACACACACACACACACACACACCCATCTAAAAGCCAACATTCAATTCGAAACTCACTCCTAAAAACAGAAAAAAGGAAGAAAAATACCAGAAACCAGTTCGAGAGGCACCAGCTCAGGCCTATTTGAACCCGCAGGCAAATGCAAGAGCGTTCCCTTTTTTGCCTTCCCCGCGCCACTCACATAACCTTCTGCAAAATTGTCGAGTTTTTCAGTTCTGACCGTGGCCGGTTGTTGGCCATTGCCAGCTTCGAGTTAATTAAAGCGATTAAGTTGGCAATAGTTCTCTCCAGCTGTGTGTGTTTGTGTCTGTGTGTTCGTCTGTGTGTGTGTGTGTGTGTGTGTGTGTATGTGTTGGTTGGCAAACGCTATTCTTCTTAACTTCGGTTAGTTTGCCATTTGAAATTTGCCATATTGCCATTCAATTGGTTTGCCCCTTAAGCCATAAATGTGCGTTAAGCGAGAGAGAGAGATAGCTAGAGAGAATATTGTCAAATTAGTGCTAACTGACAGAAGTTAAATGCTATCTGCCTAAAGACATTGCTAAACTAACAGTTATGTTTATTCCGTTAAGTTCGTTCAGGTTTAAAAATGTAGGACAAAGTGAAAAGCGGTTTTAAGGTCTCTTAAAGAATATTTAGTAATAAAAAAAATACGAGAACTTAGAAAGTTGTTTTAACTTTATAAATACATATACGTAAATATTTTTTTAAACAAACATTAAAAAAAAAAGAAGTAGTTTCTTACTCTCCCATGTTATGTGTTGCAAATAATTGTACAACTTAAGAATCTTCTTCAAGTGAAACTTTAAGTGCCACTTTATACTTTGTTCAAGCTGCTGCTATCATTAAAAAATTAAATCCTTCTTGAATTTCCACTCAAACTAAACTTCATTTAGCTAATTCAATCGTTCTGTTGAGCTTTTTTTTCTTTTGCTCTCTTTAAGTAGTGTTAATTACTCTCGCTTTCTATCTTAATCGCTCTCTTTCTGTCTCTTTCTATCTTTTGTCCGTCTAAGCGCCTGTTTAAACCAAATTGCAGCACTTGACTCGGACACATGACTTAAAGCGTCTTAATGCAGTGCAACAACTTGGCTAGCAGCAAACTCCAACACAATCTGCTGCTTCCTCTGCCCCACCAACTCCGTCTACTCTATGTTTTCATTCATTGTGCATTCAATAACAACAGCACCAGCGGGAGAGCTGAGAACAGCGGAGAAGTAAGGGAACAACAATAACGACATCTTTATTCGCATTCAAGCCAGAGAAATGTAATAAAAAAAATCTTCATCGTCGTCGACGTCCCCAGGCGCCAAAATGGCGTTTTCGCTTCACCCAACCCCATCGGAAAACCAACCCACCCGATCAAAGCCCAGCAGAGACAATCAAAAATTTGATTTTTACGTATGCGTAACTGTTTTTTTTATGCTCTTGTTTGTTTGTCTTTGTCAATCCCCCTCCCTTACCGGTTTCTGCTCCAGTTTTTCTCGTTTGGCGCAATATTAAAAATCCAACGCAAATATGCAGCAAAATTGTTCCCACAATGTCTTTTCCACTGTGCGTTGCGGTTGCCATTTTGTTTTTCAACGTATATGTATATATATACCCTGAACGCATTGGAAATGTTTAAGAATGGATGCAATGAACTTGTGAACTTTGTATTGTTCCAAATAAGTTAAGATATACACGATCTTATGTAAATTTAAGTCCCAATGAAATTTCTCACATACTTGATATCTTATTCTTGATTTTTTTAAACACTTGATTACTGGGTTTCATGGAGTCTAGCTAACTCTTACAACTCGAGCACTCTTGTTCTTTTTCTTTCTTATTTTAGTCCCAACAATATAATTTTTTTTTTTTAACTTTCTTTAAGGCTTTTGTTAGCATAATTTTTGGGGCGCTGTGACGCGTTTGTGTGTGCTAGACAAACATATGTTTGTGTACAAATGTATATGTATGTGTGGCATGCCGTTTTTCGCAAGTTGTGTGTTCAAAGAGATTCACAGAAAAACCAATTGCAGTTGTAAAAACAAAAGTTGAATTCCAGTTGAGCTGAAGCTAAGTGGCTTTTATGGCAATAGCTCTCAACTTGACTTTAAGTAAGGTATTTCATCATGCTTAAATGTTTGACCATATCCGTCCAATTTTCTTGTTTAACTATAACGTGTGAACTACTCGTTAAAATCTCTACTCGTTACTCTGCTTTTTGCCCTTTGGTCTGCAACTAGTTCCGCTTCTGCAAAACTTTTGCGCAAAAATAAAGCACAAAATCGAAAAAAAAAAAAAAAAAAAACACCAAAACAGTTCATTTGCTTTTGGCTTCGAAAGTTTGTGCTTTTTGTATGGATTGGTTCTAGGGTTTGGGTTCCCATGGGCGGCTAGGCTTACAAAGTGAAGCCATAATAATAACCGCCATGTGCATATTTAGTTTTGCTGCGCAACAAAAGTTTTTTAATTAATTAGTACGTGCCATGTACCTCTCCAATGCCCCCAGCAGTAGGCAACAGTTATGGACAGTAGTAGTGTTGTGTTTTTCATGCCTTTTGAATTTTTGAGATTCCCCTCCTTTTTTTCGCAGTCGTGATTTTATGCCAAGTGCCAATTGGCAAACAGAGCGAATGACGCAGGAGAGCTGGCGAAAAGTTTTTAATGCGCAACGCCTGCGCGTATGCAATATACCAAATGCCAAATTGTTTGTCACACACACAGACACACATGTACATGTAGGCACACGTAGGGGGGGGGGGCGAGCAGAGTTGCCTGGCATCTGGCAGAGCTCCACTAATTGCAAAATTGTGTGCAATTATTTAAGGCTAAATGCTTGAAATTCTCGAGTTTGTCTGCTCAATTAGATTGGGAAAATGTAAATAGTATATGCAGCTAATTGATAGAGTTGTTAAGTGCAGAGTTGCAGCACTTTTCAGTGTATGGCAGTGTGCCCAGACTAACAGTCAAATGCCATTAATTTTTGTATGGCCCTTTTTCTTTGTTTTAATGGCGTTTGTTTTTTTTTTCGAGAGGTGGAGCGTTTCTCTAGGTAACCAAACTGAATACAATAAAGCTACAAGTATGTTGGCAACCCTAAGCCTTGAGGCCTATAACTTTTTTAAATAGCCCAAGGTTAATGGCTTAAGCTTTGATTCGAATGACAACCAATATGAAGATGGCTAGAGTTCTTGCATAAGGTTACAACGGCATACAGCTTTATGTCCTTTCATCAATCATTAATTTGTTGAAATGTTTTAAGTTACAGAGTCTTCCTTAGCTAACCCTAGACAAAAGATTGTGACCTGTAATTTTAAGAGAAACTTTAATAGCACAGACAATTAGGCAAAGTCTTCTCTTTACTTTTGAAAAAAAAAAAACAAACAGTGGTGCTTAATGTTAAATAAAATAGTAAAAACAAAAAATGAATACCAACAGCGCATTAACACCACGTCCCAAAACGCAATTTTCTTTTAATTTTCTGTAATTGCTATGTTCCAAAAAAGAAAGAGGAAATATAGAAAGAGCACGAAGCTGGCAAATGAAATGCGTGGCATGCAAATGAGAAAAAGAAACGAAAGAAATGCAATGCGAAGAATAAGTAGGAACAACAACAAAAGCAATCTACTAACAACGACAATGCTCATAACAATTATTATAATCATAAGCATAAACATTTTATGCAACAACAACAACTACAACAACAGCTTGCAATTTTCATATATTCCTCAGTACTAATAATACGAAACAATTTTCATTCCATCTCTCTTCCTCCGTATCTCTTCTTTCTCACTCTGCAGTACGGGACGCAACCATCCACCGATGTACACGGAGACATTGCCCGGTGAAAGTTTGGGCCTGATGATTACCTCCCTCTCCTCGGAAATGGGTGGCCAATATTATTGTACGGCTTCATATGCAAATACCGAAATACTTGAGACGAGCGTCACAATTAAAACTTATGGTAAGTTGGCATACTTTACTTTTACAGCACACTCCAGACTCCCCCTACCCGAAGCACCTTGAAGAATTGACCCACTCGAAAAAAGTTTTGAGCATTGCGCTTGAGGCACTCACGAAATTATCCGCAAAGTTGGACAGTTGATTTATGACAACTAAACTCGACATTATCTACCGACTTAATGATGTTTAGCATAAAAATGATGTTGGCTTCTGCTAATGAAAGAACCTTAAAATACTAATTACAATGAAATTTAAGAACCGAATATTTGATTTATTAACTCACTTAAAAGATGAGAGAATAATAAATGTAAACAGTCCTTCTACAAATTTAGAATTATAAATGAACTTCCATTTGATATTGTACCAAAAAAAAAAAAAAAGATTTTAAAAGCTTACAACAATCAGAAACTACTTATTGCATGTTCAAGTTGAAATTGAACCATATTTAATACGGATTTATGTTTGAGGGGTAACTGAGCATTGTAGCTGTAACAAAAGCAAACAGCTTTTTGTCGTGCGTGCTGCAATGCCTCAAGTACAGTTGTGTTTGTGTGCGAGTATTGCAGCTGAAGAAATTACACGTTAAATTTACTTCGATTTCGTTTCATACATAATACATATATACTATATATTTTTCGGGTGCATTGTGAAAGCATAAAAGCAATGGTACAAAAACTAAAATGGAATGGATGGATGGTGGCCCAAACAAAGACGTTACCAATAAGCACAAGAACTGAAAAAAAAAGCACCAAAAGCTAAAGCAGCAATATCTGGCACAACAAGTACTACACACACACACACACACACGTACAGTTTTGCTGGCTCGTTAACTTTGCTGTGTGTGAAGCTTTAGAAAAGTCCACATAAGTGGCGCTGAAACAGCTCCTTTCTTTTTTTTTTTTTGGCTCCTTCTCGTTTGTGCTCCATGTGAAAACTTTTACGAGATTGATTTTTCTAAGCAATTTAAAGTGCACACTGGCCAACAGCCCTTTTAGTGTAGGGTGCTCAAACCTACACTATCTCGCTATACACTTAAAAAAAAAAAAAAGAATAAATGAAACACGCATGCACGTTTGTACTCTGTACGGGGCAAACAGAGACTACATCCCTAGTGCAACATGTAAGGAATTTACGGGCACAACACAAGAGACCTTTGGTGTTACTTGCAGCACAACAATCCATTGAGTTCTAGCGACGTTGTTGCTGCTTTTGAAATGAATTGAAATATTTTGCTACGCAACAATTTGTGCCTTCGATACGAATGGAGGCCAGGCTATGCCAAGGACCTTACTGTCAGTCAGTCGAAGGATTCCAGATGCAAAACTGTTTTCTCCTAAGTGTGTTTGTTGCACATTGTGTGTTGTTGTCGTTGTTGCAGTGAGGTCGAAATAACACAATTTAAGACAATAGTTCAGTGTTGCAATAAAATCTTTTAAAAGATCAAATAATGTTCAATAGGTGTTGTTCTGGCTTAGTCAAAGTGCTGTAAAGCAGTTTAAAAAGTGTTGATTAGTGATTATCGTGGGAAACAATTGAACTGAGAGCCAAGGTCCAAAGGATTGCTTTTAAAACTGTGGGCGGATAATTTAATGCACTTAGGGCAGTTCAGTATAGCTCTCACGTACATATATACGAAAATGGACTTGTACTGCGTCTGCAATGCAAGCAATAAAGCTTGTAGGCATTAAAAATAAGACAGTAAAGTTGGCAATACGCTATTACTTATTTGCAATGTAAAATTTCGGTCAGTTTTTATCTATTTTTCGCAAAAAAATCAAACCAAAACAAACCGAACAGCTTATTCATTTACGGAGGTTCAGTAACAGAGCAATGGAAACAGCTTTCGTAACTGACTGTTAAGATTTACGGAAACGGAGCTGTGGAAATACGATATTAGATACTGATTGAACTTGTATAAGAAATTAAATTGATTACCTCCTTACTTGCTTTTTTTTTCCTTAAAAAATTAAAAGGAAATGTTATTCTTATCGAATGCTTGCCATATTACACATAATTGAAAGTCTTAAGCTGCGTCGCTTAGCATGAAAATGCTCTAAACCGTAAGCTCAACGTGAAGCAAATATTCACTAAGGTATTTGTCAAGAATGAATAAAATAATCAAAAGTCTTATGCACAAATTAAATAGTTTTGTGTGCTTTAAGTGCTTAAATGTTTTTAGTGTTTTATGATAACTGACCAGCTTTAAAGCCTACCAAATATTCCTGCAAATGTGTGTGCGTATTGCTGTGTCCTTGTGTATGTTTGACAACTCACAAGTTGCATTTAGCTAAGCAAATAAGCGTCAAGCGACAGAGCCAAGAGCTATATAGAGTGATATAGAATGGAAGAAGTGCAAATTGCAAAAGCAGAAGCAACCAAAATGCGTTGCAACGTTGCAGCGTGTAGTTGCCGCCCCACTATTTACACACACACACACACACACAGAGATTAAGCTGCCTTTGGTGTAGCTGTAGCTGTTGTTTGTGCCACTCACAGCTTAATATTTCAATATTTATGCATTTAATAAATGCATATGCTGCAAACAAACTTCCGTTGCAAATGGCAACTTCCGATGTTGCCAAAGTGCGCCCAAGTTTTGTGCCGGACCACGGGCTGCTGCTGCTGCTGCTGCTGCATGCCACAAAGCAGCTTTATGCCTGCCTCCCATATTTTGCAAGCGAAATTTAACTTAACTGCATACAACAACATATCTCTCTTAATAATAACAATCGTCCTTTCGTCCCTTGTCCTTTGTCCAAGTGTGTGCGATTTGGTAGCATTAGGGACCATTTATATTACACTATACATATATATCACAATCTGATAGCATAAATATTTAAATTTTGTTTTCATTAAGTGCGTAAGCCGATTTAAAAGTGCTTAGCTCTACAACGCACGTTGTTGTTTGTTGCTGCTGCTGCTTGTGGCAAGTGCATAACGTATTTCTGCCTATACAGAGTTTGAATCAATTGTATTACCACTAATTAAAATCTAGAGTGCTTATTGTTGTGAAGTGAATTTAAGCTGATTATGGACTTTACTTGGAAGCATTGATGCCACAAACAATGCTTCCATAAATCCCCTAGAAACAAAGAAAAAACAATTCGGTTTCAATGCTTCATTGCAAGCAACTACTTTACTTTCTTTGCTCCGAGTAAAAAGTTTCCAGGCTTAACTCCTGTCAAGCAAGCAGTTCACTTTGGCTATCAACTTATTTTATCAAGCAGTTCAAAACTTATTGAACCCAGCTGACATTGTTTGAATTGCTTTCGGCAGCAACTTGAAATCTATCAATTGATTTAGGAATTGCGAACCGTGTGTAAGGTAAAGAGCGCAACTAAAGAGCGCAACTGTAATCTTAACTAAACTAAAGTAAGGTTATTGCCACACCTAAAAAAAAACCAATTGCTTTTGCCTGATTTTTAATAACTTACTGCAGTTGCAGCTTTTTTGTTATCTTTTTTTTGGCTCCTCTGTTTTTTGGTTTTTGCTGCAGCACGAACTTTTTCAATAAGTTGCAATTCGTGTTTTGACGGTGTGCGGCATCTTTGCTTTTGCCTCTCTTTCTCTTTACGTGTGTGTGTCCTGTGCAACGTACTGTGTCCTTTGCTGTCCCCTGGCATTGTCCTTGTTGTTGTTCAAACTAATAATGAAATCGTAAACTAGTTCATCTTTTTGCCCTGTTTTTTCTATGTGTCTCTTTCTTTTTTTCACTGTTGTTGTTGCTTTGTGTGTGTGTGTGTTTATTTTGATGTTGTTGTCAGACGTCAGCGAAAAGTGTTTGCACAACAAAATCTCTCACGCAACGACAATGTGGACAACACCAATAACAACAAGTAAGAAGGCTCTAGTTGAGATTTCCCGACTAGGAGATACCCCGAACGCGTTTAGTCATTACCTGTATGCATCTGTGACTAAACTTCAATCTTCGATATCTCTGGTGTTTCTCAACCAATTTCGATGATCAAGAATATATATACTTTATAGGGTCGGAGATTCTTCCTTCTGCCTGTTACATACTTTTGCACAAAACCATTATACCCATTTTACCCATTTTATGGGTTCGGGGTATAACAACAATAAGAATAAGAAGAAGAGTAACAAGCTGCAGTTTTTTTGCCTTTGGCCCAAACTGTGTGAGTTCAGGCTAAAGAAAATTCGACAGAAACTTTTATTTATTTGATATATATAGTATATATCAAACACACACACAATTTAGGTGTAGGGGACTTACATATACTGCCAATAAAATTGGAAAATGGAAAATGTTTTTTTACACACAACTTGCCGGTTTTTTTTTTCGCTTTGACCGAAGGCCGGACATCAGTATTTGTAGCTTACGAAGACTTCTTTTGGGCACCAACTGCACTTTTAAGTTGAATGCCAGTCTCTATTTGTTGGTGTGTGTGTGTGTGTGTGTGTTGTGTGTGTGTGTGTGTGTGTGTGTGTTGGTTTGACAGTCAACAGACAGCTGGTATGGATGGACAGATGGCTTGTTATTACACTGATTTATAAATAAACTGTAAATATTTGAGCTGCACACACACAAACACACACTCGCACATATAAATGTTGAAAGTCTGCTCAGCAAATGTAGCAAACGTTTTTTTTTAATTTATTTTTTACTTGGGGCAACCCTTTGCCCTTTGCCGCAAAGCGATCTGCACAATTTCCGCTCAGGAAATGAGTGCAAACGCATTTCGGTTACATTTCCCTTCACCCACCCCACCATGCAAAAAGAGGCGGCAGAGTCCATTTCTTATATTTTCTTAACACCTGTCACGCAAATGCATTTGGGTTTTAGCTAAGCTGCCCACAAAAGTAGACAACACATTATGCTTGTCCAAGATTAAAAATGGATTTCGTAAGCTTATTTAAAATTGTGTCTCTTATGTACATTTTATTCGGACAGATTTGAGTTAGAGTTGAAATGTGTGGTCACAATTTTTGTTCAAAGATCGCAATCTTAAATCAAAAGACCAAATACAATTTCATATGATATAGTATGTAGTATGTAGTAGCTATCATTAAACCAAAAATGATGGCAAGAGCTCACTGAACTGTAGCAAAAATAAAATTGCACCTGGCCAGCACAACAGCAAAACCCAAGGACGTGATGAGGCGTGTTGTGGTGCCCAATATGTTAACTTGCCCCTCGTCCCCTACCATCCCTTGAAACGAGTAAGCTTGATGGGTTTGCTGCATTTTGTTGTGTGCTCCGGTCTGTTGATATTAAACAGTTTGGTGTGTAAAATATATTTCACTTTGCGCCTTAACTTTAACCCTAACCCCTCCAACCCCCACCCTTCACTCAGCTTCGATTTGCTGGCTGACTGGGTGCCTAGCTGTCGCTGTCCAAGCTGACCGAGCCAAACTCCCCATCGTTTACACCATACCCAACTCCCTACCCCCTATTCCCCACTCTGTACATTTGGCTGTTGCCTGTTTGTGTTTGGATTGTGCGCAAGTATTTGATTTAGGAATTTCAGCTTGCAATTTTTTCAATTTCTGTTACTGCTGCTGTTGCTGTTGTTGCAACGTAGATTTATTGGCATGCCTCTGCTCTGACTCTGACTCTCGGTCGGTCTGTTCGGTTGGCTCGTTAGTGACCCTCGGAGCATGGATTGCATGGATTGTGGCCAGTTGTTGGGGGTCATGTTTCGGAGGTTACTTGAATGCTTTCAATGCTTGGATTCCTGATGCTTACAAATACGCGCACATATCTGAAAATCTTTGGCGCTTGTTGTTTGAATTGCTGGCTTTCATGTGCCAGTGACAGTTTGCTTAATATTATATTACGTATACGACACAGACACAGACACAGACAGCGAAACAGAGGGACAGAGAAGTGCTAACGTTAGAACTTGTCGGTGGAATTTGTTTGACATTTGACTAACCAACTTGAACGTCAACTTAAACTCTTTGTGTTTGCTTTTTGCAGTGGCCATTACCTGGACGAATGCACCGGAGAATCAATTTCCTATTCTGGGCGATGATTACGTGGTCAAGTGCGAGGTGAAAGCTGATCCCAATCCGACCATTGACTGGCTGCGCAATGGTGATCCGGTAAGTAAAAACTATCAATGTATGTAGGAAACAAGAGCAAGTTTTGCCCCTACTCACACTCTCTTCAACAGATCCGCACTGATGCCAAGCATGTGGTTCAGACACATGGTCTACTTATTCGCGATGTGGCCGAGACAGACGATGGCATCTACACGTGCCGTGCAGCAGTGATTGAGACGGGTGAGCTCTTGGAGCGCACCATTCGCGTGGAGGTTTACATTCGGCCAGTGATAACCCAGCTGTCCAGCACCCTGGAGGCTGTTGAGGGTAAACCGTTTGCGGCCAATTGTACGGCAATGGGTAAACCGGTGCCAGAGATAAGCTGGATCAAGGACTCGGTGCAGTTGAATGTCGCCAATGCCGATCGCTTCAAGGTGAATGCCCAAACGGGTCTGATGACCATCAGTTCGGTCACGCAGGAGGACTATGACACGTACACTTGCATTGCCAAGAACGATGCTGGCGTTGTTGATCAGAAGACCAAGTTGAACGTGCTCGTCCGTCCCTCCGTCTATGAGCTGTACAATGTGACTGGTGTCAGTGGCAAGGAGGTTGCCATCACCTGCCGTTCCAAGGGTCGTCCCGCACCCGCCATCACCTTCCGTCGCTGGGGTACCGAGCAACAGTACACACCTGGTGTGCAAATGGACGACGACCGGATCCACCTCGAGCAGTACTTTGATGAGGAGCGCGGCGAGAGTACCGGCACCCTGCGCATTGCACGCTCATTGCGCTCGGACGATGGTCTGTATCAGTGTATTGCGACCAATAAGGGTGACACCGCCTACAAGACGGGACACATTGCCGTCGAGTTTCCGCCCGATTTCACACAGATGAAGGAACTACCGCCCGTATTCAGCTGGGAACAGCGCAAGGCGAACCTGAGCTGCTTGGCCATGGGCATACCGAACGCAACCATCGAATGGCGCTGGAATGGACGCAACATCAAGGATCTATTTGATACCAATCTGAAAATCGAAGGCACTGGACCACGCAGCGACCTCATCGTTCATCCCGTGACTCGTCAATACTACTCCGCCTACAAGTGCATCGCTACCAATATACACGGTTCCGCCGAGCACGATATGCAGCTGAAGGAGGCACGCGTACCGGACTTTGTCTCCGCCGCTGTGCCCCGCCAATTGACGGCCACCACCATCACATTCGACATACGCGGTCCATCCACGGAGCTGGGTCTACCGATACTCGCATTCAGTGTACAGTACAAGGAGGCTCTCAATCCGGATTGGTCGACGGCACTGAACCGCAGCTGGTCACCCGACTCACCCTACATTGTCGAGGGTCTACGTCCCCAGACCATGTACAGCTTCCGTTTTGCGGCACGCAATCAAGTCGGTCTTGGCAATTGGGGCGTCAATCAGCAGCAGTCGACACCACGCCGTTCCGCACCCGAGGAACCAAAGCCATTGCACAGCCCCGTCCAGAATGATAAGGAGGAACCCGTTGTTGTGTCACCCTATTCGGATCACTTTGAGTTGCGCTGGGGTGTACCCGCTGATAATGGCGAGCCCATCGATCGCTACCAAATCAAATACTGTCCGGTACGTACTTAGGCGCTTGTTAGGGAACCGAATTCTGATTTGTTCTTTGTCCATTTGTATAGGGTGTCAAGATGGCGGGCACCTGGCACGAGTTGGAGGATCGCTGCAATACCGTTGAGGTTGTGGAGACAACTTCGTATCAGATGACCGATCTTAGCGGCAATACGTACTATCGCATCGAACTGAAGGCGCACAATGCCATTGGGTATTCGTCGCCGGCATCAATTATAATGAAGACGACACGAGGTGAGTTTGATTCAGCTAATAACAATCTGGGCACATTGCTCTATTCAGCCGGCTACAATTCCGGCGTCGGTACGCTACACAAACATCTCACAATCACAACAACAAGAACAGCAACAAGAACAACAACATCAACAACAGCAACCACAACAACAATCATTGCGCTGGCCACAACAATCAGCATTACTTTATTTAGTGTTCTAACCTCAATGTTAGTGTAAAGCGAGACAAATCGATTGCAATTTTGCGTTTGACTGTTCGATTTGTTTCGATTTACTTATTGATCATGATCATTTGCATTATATGTAATATGAATATCGAATATCGGAACCGAATATCTAATATATATAGCCTTTAAAGTCATGAATTCAAAATCGATATCTCGATATCGGTAGCTCTGTCAATCAGCAGAGCCGTTTTTTTTTTTTTATTAAACAATATTTAACTTCAAGATCAGCAAAAATACTTACATACAATTCTTGAAATACATGCATACTATCTATGAATATATATATATATATATACAAAATATATTCAATATATAAACCTATTTTTGAACGCTCTATTTAACGTATATCTAATATATATCATACTATATATTTATATAACAACATGCGTTATACAAATAGCGAGTACAATAACTTTTGCATACATTTTTGTAGTGTTTATTTCTTGCGTTTCTTCCAATTCATCCTTTGTTTATTTTTTGACCTCAGTGTGATTTTATTTAATTCTCGTTTTCTACTCCTTTTTACACTTTTGTTTTTCTCTCTGTGTGTGTGCTATATAACTATACTACATATGTATATACATATACAATATATAATTATAATTATACCAGTTTTGTTTTCTGTGTAATTCTTTATTTACGAATCCAGTTCAATATAATATTTTTTGTTCCCTTTGTTGTGAACTTTTACAATTTTTGTTGCATGCTTTTGTGCGTTACGTTAAAACTTACAACTAATACAAATATATATTCTTAATTTTCCCCTTAACCGTAACCATAACCAGCTCACATTTTCAAAGCGATTTACATTCCAAAAAAGATAAACAACAAATCGCTTGAAATCAGCTTTATTTAAGGGCGTTTTACAAGTGTTTTTCAACACTGGTGTTTCTTTTTTACTCCACACACTGAGCTTAGCAAGATTTTAAAAAAATATATATTTTCTGGTTTCAATTTTCCTTATAATTTTTTATGCAGCACACGGCACATTTGCTGTTCCGCTCACTCACATATAAAAACGCCATCACATACACACACTTACACACACATTACAAAATCAAAAACGATCGATTCTTAATTATGCTTTTGTTCATATTCGTATGTGTTATGTGAGCTGTGCTTTGTGCTCCTTCTATCGACCATTCAATTCCCCCAGTTTGTCCTTTGTGTGCTCTTTTTTGTATACCGTTATATTACTGTATTCGTTTTGTTTAGTAGTATGTGTGTGTTCCTAAAAGAGAGAACGCCTGTCTTTTTAATTAATTTTTTTTTTTAATTACAATTCATAAGCATTTACTTAATTATTAAATAAAATAAAAGAATATGAAAAACGAATCCAAATCCCTTTAATTTAGTCTAATTGATTTTTTATATTTTTGTGTGTGTGCATTCATCACATTTTGAATTTGAAACGCATATTTGTAATAACTAATTTTAATAAATATACATATATAAAAAAAAAATTTACAAAAAAATACATGCAATCAATTTTGTTAATTGTAATACACAAATACAAATAGTAAATATAAATGCTTTTTCTATATAGTTCGTAAAACTTCTTTTGGCTCATTTAGTTTGCTTCATTATAATTACTTTTACTTTTATTCTACATTTTCCCTTTGTATGTACTGCGACTATTTCTTTAGTTAAATTTTGTATTAAGCAACAACATTATTAAATTTAAATTGAAAATAAACAAAAAAATAATAATAAAACAAACAAATAATGAATAAATATTGAAAACAAATCGTAAATTGCAATGACAAAACTTTTTTTTATTACATCACTGCGTCGTGTTTGTTGAATCTTCGAATTCGCTACCTGTCAATGGCTCTTCCTCTTTCACTTTCTTTCTTTCTCTCACTCTCTCTTTGCAACAGTATAACTTTGTATATTTCTCAACTTTCACTCTTCCTTTTTTTTATTTAGCTGCTTGTCTTGTTGTTTCTTTGTCCCCACATTTTGTAATGCAAAACTATCGATAATTAAAGATTTGATCTTCAGCTCAAGATCAATGTTAACTTATCGATAGTTTAGTTATAGTATTTTTTATGTGTATGTCAATATGTGTGTGTGTGTCTGTGTTTGTATTTAGTACATTCTTACAATTTTTGCACAGCTCTCTCAATTCATTATATCAAAAACTTCATATCATATTTGCGCTCCATAAATGTTTTAATTTTAAATTTAGTCCTATGTTTACTTTATTTAACTTATACTAACAACGTCTAATCAAGCAATTTATTGTCTGCATCTATATACAAAGAAATATATATATATAAATTAACTACATAGCATAATCTACTAATTAGATAACTAGTAAATATGTTTAAAACTGTAACACATAGAGAGTCGCTGTCAATGCAAGCAGTACAAACTGTACCCAGCAAACAATTACTCTAACTAACTAACCTCAAATCCAATAACACTTACACCCAAACACACGCACACACACATAAATATATATATATATAATAGACAAACACTTTGTCACATTATGTTATGAGTCTTGGTCGTCGTCTCTCTCTCTCTCTCTCTCGATATATTTTAAATCGCAAAAACAATATCAAGCAAGAAAGAAAACCAACAAAAATATTCTTTTGTGTGTTTCCTTTTCTTCCTTTTTTCTTCTACAACTTTTCTTTGTTTTTTCTCTCTTTTACGCTGTGTGAAAAATCTAAACAAAAAACTAATCCCCAAATCGAATGCTATGATATCAAAAATCAACTACCATCTAAAACCAAAAATAAACCCAACAAACACACAACAACTACAAAATACTCTGTAAACTGCTGCCGCACCAAAAAAAAATATAATACAATTTTGTACCGTTGTACCTGTGTATCCAAACCCGGTTCCCCACAACAAACAGACAACCCCTATCCGTATTCACAAAACAGCGCCACAAAACCACTGCTTGCTGCCATTGCCCCGCTGCTGCTGCTAACCTGGCTCACAACGCGCACTGCTTAAGCAGGTGAACTCATCGGGCAGTGCATAAAGCAGTGCCAGGACTACCGGAAACTGATGCTCGAAGCCTGAAGCTGCAAATGTGTTTTGTTATGTTGTTCACCGTTTCTTTTTTTTTTTATTGTGTTGCGATAATTGTAAATAACAATAAGTGAAAACTGCGAAAAATACCAAAAATGAATTTTACATACATAAATACATACCACTTACATACACATATGAAGCATGGATAAACTATAGATGAAAAATGGAAACAAGATATGATTATTACTTATCACTAGGGTGTTATAAACGAAAATATACATATATACCATATACATATGTGCGCTGCTATTCATATACAAACTACAATACTACATACATACCATATATGATTCCATTCAATGTACAAAATGTCAAAAGAAAACCTAAAAAATACCAACACAAAAAAAAACACAAGTGTACATGTATGTCGAATCGCTCATTAATTTGTTTAAACTTAAGCTACATACATGAAGGGTTATCAAGGGGTAATACTAATTATATGTAGCAAAACACAGTACTTAGTAGACATAACAATATGCATTATCTGTTTGCTGTTGTCACATACATACATACACATGAAGCCAAAAGTCAGTTTTCTTCCATTTGCCTTAACCTTAAAAAGCTGCTCAATATTTTGCTGGATAACAACACTGCCAAGCACAACCAATTAATATTTACAAAACAATAAGAGTTTCTAATTCGGACTTAAAATAGACTATCCTCCAAATGTCATGGGAATTGGGTATTTCTGGGGAACTGATTCAAAAGAAAACAAGTGTTGTTCATAGGAACTCTTAGCCTCTTTTTTAGGTAGAAAACTCTAATTCCCTGTTTTAAAACAACTTTGTAACGTTAAAAAAATCAATGAAGGATACACCACCGTTAAAAATGCAATGAGATTTAAGTTACCCTTTTATATTTCTTGGATCTTATGTAGTATGTGATCTTAGAGCTGTTTGTTTCGTTGTCTATTTCTATTAAACGTATACGTTAAGGGGACAATAAGTAACTAAAAGTACGAGTATGTTAAAAAAAAAAATAATAATAATTATAAACTTAGTGAATCTCAAGTTAAAATCAATTTTTAGGGAGCCTACGGACCCTCTGCACCCCTAAAAAAAACACACATGTTTCCAACTACGAATTTTTTTCACATGGTGTATTAAGCTTAAAGTATTGAAATTTTGTAAATGTTTGTGCTCATTGAACATAAATATAAGATAAGAAAAGATAAATAATCACAAAAAAAAAATAATAATAATAATAAGAAAGCAGTTCAACTTAGAAAAAATATTCCTTGTATACAATTTTTAGTAAAAGTAAACCAAACTTTTTCTAGCAAAATATATAAATATACTATATTTTAAAACATAATTCCAATTTATACCTTTACAATATACAATATACAAAAGTTATACATACCTATTATAGTTAGTGACAAATTCAGCCCGCCTAACGTTGCTGAGCAGATCGTACTGTATTGTATTGTATTGACTTTTTTTTGTATCTAGCTTTGTGAGGCATACATATACTAGATATACCGAAATATAATTAATATTAAATGAAGAAAATACAAAACGGGCCAAAATACAAAAGGATAAATACTTGAGAATTGTCGCTCGGAACATAATCTGTCAGACAAGCAGTTGACGAAGCAGTTCACATAGCAGTTAATTCAGCAGTTTTAAGCTACGTAGTTGCATCTACCCAATGCCCCGAACTGTAAATAAGTTCAATTCCATTACTCTATTGCATACCTACTACATAATTAGCAACAAAAAAAACGATTGAGGAACGATTGCTGCTTTCAAAAGCTAGCAAGCACTTTGACATACTGTCAAACTTGGCAGGCAGTTAAATAGATTTGCACTAAAATACATGAATAATGTATTGAATAAAGGAAGTGAGTCATTTTCCATTTGCTCACGCACACAAACACACACACAACAAAACTCACACACAGTAGAAAACTAAACAAAAAGCGCATAAGTGTCATAAATGTTGTAAGCAAACTTAAAAAAAAAAACATAAACACAAAATCTATGAAGTAAGCAGTTCATTTGGGTAATAAAGAAACAACTTTAACAAAAAAAATAATATGAGAGAAGTCTTATTTATGTGTGTGTATAAAATAAAGGCGCAGAGTTTTCAAGCGCCTAAAAAATCGAGAAAAAAATAACAAAAAAATATTGCTGCACAGCTGCCAGGTGTGGTATACCGACAGGTAATATGGTTATGCAACAACTTAGCTTTGTTAATAAATATATTTAATAATATAGTTTAATATATGTATATTTAAAAATACGAAAACCCACACAACATTATTAACCAAATATATTAATACAAATCGCATTCGATTTAAAGTTCACAATAAAACTAACACTAGAAAATAACAAAAGAGAAACGCATAACGGGAGTTTGCTCCCATAATCCACAAAACAAACATACAAATGTTACTAGTACTAAAATACCAATTTTTTCAAGCTTATCAAGTTTAGTTGTAGTTTAATACAAATATAAACCCAAAAACAACAAAGAAAACGTGCAGCACTCAAAACTAAATATTCTTACCCGTTTTTGTAACTAAACTAATCAGTTCTGTTAACGTTATTTGTAATCACAAATTTGTGTATTTGATATATTTACAATTTTTAAGTGTTATCGTTATCGTTATTAAACACCCTACAACTAATTCTACACACACACACACACCCACATACACAGAAGCATTCCTTGTACAAAAAAAAAAATAAAAGAATTTGGATTCTAAGTTGATATAAAAAAACTGCTTTTGCTTGTATATTTTGCTTATTGGCTTTTTGTCTACTTGTTATTTGTCTTTGCATTTTACGCAAATATTTTAAGTTATTTTTCAGCCTAATTGTGCGCGCTTTCTCACTCAAAATTTCCGCTATCTATCTATCTCTCTCTCTTTCTTTCTTTCTCTGCCTTTCTTGACTATCTCTCTATATACATAAGCCCCGCCCCATTGAAGGCTGCATGTTAAATTTTTGGGTTTTTCGATATGTATTTTTTATTTATAATTAATCAAAATTAATATTTTACGTTATGGCAAATTGGTTTTTAATATTTTATTTCTACATTTTTAATGTATACATTTTCAATTAATGTTAACGCTTATTTACGGAACATGCTTTATTTATTTATTTTATTTTACTTTCACTTGGAACTACACACACAAAAATGTAAAATATGTTTGTACAAAACTTGACCTCAATGAAAAACATATAAAAAAAAATAGAAAAACCTTTTATAAAAAAAAAGTGTTAATGCTGAAAACAAAAAGAAAACGATACAAAAATTTTGTAACTCAAGTCTAAAGTTAGTTTTTGGTCTCTTGGCTCTATTCCGTGGGGAATACAGTAAAGTGATCTAGTATGCTATAGATGAACTAAGTTTTAGTATTAAAATTATCACTTATTACTAGATCTATGCAAGATAAAACTGAATGACAATTTACTAATCAAGCACTTTTTTCACATCCTCCCTTTCCACACACACAAAACGCTTCCTATATCCCAAAAAACAACAACAAATCTCTTTAACAACATAGGCATTGATGTTATCCAAATTGCTGAGCGTCAAGTGCTCTCCTCGGCAGCGATTGTTGGCATTGCAGTTGGTGGAGTTCTACTTCTTCTTTTCATTGTGGATCTGCTGTGCTGTATGACCGTTCACATGGGCGTCATGGCAGCCATGTGCCGCAAGGCCAAGCGTTCTCCCTCCGAGATCGATGATGAAGCCAAACTGGGCAGGTAAGCATCTACAAATATTACTTTACTTCCATTCTTGTCTCTCTCTTTCTCTCTTCATCTCTGTGTCTTTGTTGGGGGTTTCAAAACCAAATAATATTGCACTAAAAATGATACGAAATATAAATAACATGTACGAAAAATTCCTATTAATTGTTTGTTCCTTTTGTTTTGTTTGTTTTTTCCTACCTCTATTCAATTTGCACCGCTCCTTAAGCCAAAATTCTCAACGCCCGGATTTCGAATACAATTGGGTCTATGCGCGTCCAAAATCGTTGTTGTTCAATCGAAATTCACTGATATTCGTTTAAAAAAAACAATAAAATAAAATAAGCAACTGCTCACAAAATTCTCCTTCACCCAAAAAACCCTTTTTGGTTTGTTTGTAACAATGATTTCGGTTTTTCTTTCTCATTTCTAGTGCAATATTAAATGTTTACAATTTTGCCATTCACACAAAACACAAAACAGACGAACAGAACTCCACAAAACACAACAACAGTCAATACGAACGCTTTTTTTTTGTCGATTTATCTCAAGAGTTGTGTCATATTTTTTAAATATTTTTTACTGTTGTAAGTTTTTGTTTTTGTGATATATAAAGAGGGATTCCGCTGGCCATTAAAATTTTTGTATTGTATAACGTTCAGAAATGCATTTGTTGGGTGTTGTTGTCCAAATGACGGTAACATTTAAAAAATGCGAATATGTCAACTATCACAAAGATTAAATTCCTTTTCACAAATATTTTTTTAAACCAAATAAAAAGTCATAAATTTTTTATAAAGTAGCTAGTCAGCTATTTAGCACTAGAATTTGCTCATTCTAAAAAAAAAAATACCCCTTAAGTGCCTTTTTTCCCTGCTCAATACTACTTACTATCACTTAGTATAGTATAAAGTAAGCGTTTTTCAAACAAAATGTTTCTTTCTTCCAATATGTTATCTATGTATTTATGTGTTTCATAAACTTGCATCATTTGTATTACATTTGTTATCATCACAGAAGAACACGCATTATAAATTTACAAAAAACAAACCTATAGAAACAACTTTTTCCACACTACTATCTATACTCTTTCTCTTGATTTTCTCAACATCAAACTCATACGTACTGTTCAATATCAAAATCATCTCCAAAACACAATACAACCAAACCAACATAATCCAAAAAAATAAAAATAAAAAAAAAAATTCGAAAACAACCAAAATTATCATCATCTAACCAAGCAGTCTTTATGGTTGGCGTTTCCCGCTACCTTATTGCAGTGGACAGCTGGTTAAGGAGCCACCACCATCACCGTTACCACTGCCGCCGCCAGTTAAGCTGGGCGGCTCACCAGTGACATCACCATTGTACGTACATTATTCGTATTCCATCTTCCTACTTTTTTTCGTTAGTTTTTTCTTTGTACTGCTTTTTCTGCTCTATTCTCTATTCCTTCTCTTCGTAGTAACGGTTCCAGCATTAATAATTTCGTGTACAATACAATCTCTCTGATCATATTGCATCTTTGCATGTATTAAGTAGCTTTGTTATCTCTGTAGCTTGAAACTTTTAGCACTTAGCTTTTGTATGGCGTGGTAAGTAAGTAATTAAGCTTGCGTAAGCTGACTGATTTTTCCTTATGTAGCTTTTGCTCACTCTGCTCTCTAAACAACTTATCGCTTTTAGTTCTCTTTACTAATTGACACTCCTACTATTTCCACACAGGGACGAAAAGGAGCCACTGCGTACGCCTACTGGAAGCATTAAGCAAAACTCAACCATTGAGTTCGACGGACGATTTGTGCATTCGCGCAGCGGCGAAATCATTGGCAAAAACTCAGCGGTATAAGCAAAACGGCAAAATGAGAATAATAAAAAAATAATCACGATGTGCACAAAATTTGCAACAGAGAATAGTATTGAAACAGAAATGAAAAACAAAACAAACCGCTTAGAAACAAAGATGGAGAGCAGCACCAACCCACAAAAGAAAAAGATATGCATTAACTGAATACCTGTCTACCCACAAAAACAAACCGAATATATGTATGTACTACCAACAACACGAACAGGTTGCGAATTATAGCATCAAACAGCTATAGGAGAGGAGAATTGAAAAAAAAAAAAAGCCAAAGCTGTGGGTACAGCATTTAGAATTTTGTTTTTGGATTGGCATATGAGTTGGGTGTTCAGCTTCTAATTTTGTTTTAGTTTTCTTTTTAAGTTTTATATACAATCTTAACTTAATGTCATAATATACTATATCCGATATCTATAAATAGTATTTTAAGCTCAGTGCAACACACACATAAAACACAGAAACATGCTCTACTCATATGTCCATGTCGCTTAACTTTGAATTCGCTTTATAGCTTCTTCTTCTTATGTTTTGATCGAAATTCTTGATTAAATTCATCGGACTATATCGACCATATACAGTTGAGTGGATTGTAGCTTAAGATGAAAACACACAAAAACTTAAATTAATGCCTTACAAACATGAAGAACAAAACAAAATGAATAAAATTACATTTATTTAGCATTTAAAGTGAAAGAGAAAAGATACTTAAATTAAGTCAGAGAAACCAAGAGAAGGATAAATAAAATATTAGTTTAACTTACTTAAACATGCCATAAATAAGTTTTAACATTAAGTTCAAGCATTCAACAAAAAATTATTTTCTTTCACATGCCCCACACAAACACACGAACACATCCTGACTTATTTCGTAGTACTTAAACCACTGAACAAAAGACTTTGCGCGCATTTGTTTCCTAAAATTAAAAACTTACTCACACAAACATGACAAATTACTAAATCAATGTTAATTTTAGTTAAGAATTCAGTCACATACAAAATTTGGTTTCCCATTGGTAAATTTATATACTTAATAAAGTTATATACAACTTAAATAATGTATGCTAGTTATAAACAATATGCTCAATGTAAATGGGATGATATATGTATGAATATGCTTAACACCAGAGTACAGATGCAACTGATTACAGAAAATGTGCAACAGTTACTTTGAACTGCTTGACGTATTTTGAAAGTACTCTGTTCAAGTGCTTTGCAAGACAAGTTGCGAAAAAAAAAAGTTGAACTGCTTTGCGTTTGAACACTGCCAAAAAAATAAAATAAAAAATATATAAGTGTTTTGAAAGAAAAATAAGCAAGATATTGAAATTGAAAATTCAAAGAATATTCTAAGCAAAAACATATATTAAATGAATGTGTAATAACAAATGAACTCAAAACATAAGTGTTTACTAAAAATTTGTTTATGCTGAAATCAACTAAGAAAATGCCAAACAATTTGTATTATTATTATGGTTTTTTTTACCTTTTAGTTTCTTTAGACTTAACTTATGATTTTGTTTTATGTTCTCATGACATTCTATAAAGAAGAAACAACAAGAACAAATATGTAACACATGCAACTTAAAAAATTATGTACTCAATTTTAATTATTTAAATCTTGAAGAATTTTTCCTCATCTTTGTTTTATTTTATCATGTATGAATGTGTATGGAAAGAACAGAATATAACAATTTGTAAGTAAGAAATCGAACGATTTATTATTTATCTAAATAATATATATTATGTATGTACATGTATGGAAATTTAATGTGTAAGTTTTTTTTTCTACACGAATAAAAAACTAAAGTATAAGCCAAAAAACGATTTATATATACACCGAGAATTATATGAATATATACTAAAGAGAAAAAGCGTTATATTTTTCATTTTTATGTTTTGGGTTTAGTTTGTCCTGTTTTGTGAATATTTGCCAAAAGCTTTTATAGCTTATGTTGCCAGTTAAGTCAAACGCCTTGTCAGAGCTTTTTTACCTTATATATAAATCAAATATATAATATATAAAAATATTATATAAACTAAATATTAAAAAAAAAAAAAAAAAAAAAAAACCCTTGAAATCCGAAAAAAAACAACAGAAAAACGAAAAGTAGAAAACTTTTTTTTGTGTGTCTACTAACTAAAACTATCAATAACTGAAAGGCTACACAATAATTGAATTGTAATTTTTATGTGGTATATGATCAAAACTTTTGGACTGCTTTTTGAAGCGCGGCATATAAAATATGGCGATAAACGGCTAAATTCAACAAAATAAAAACCAATCAAATAAAATACTTGACATACAACTTCAAGGTGTAGCTTTTTATAAAACACAAATAAATTATTCAATAAGAAATACAAAAACAAAAAAAAGCAAAAACAAAAACATATAGAATGAAATAAATACGAAACAGAATCGTTGGAAAATAAAGTCGTATAAAACGAAAATAAAAGTCTTTTATCTATTTGGGTATGCGGATGTAAAATTAACAAATGTTTGTTTTTAAGTTGTTGGAACCCGGAAAAGTCCAAAAAGTACGCGCATCCATAAAAGTATGCAGTAATTTTGTTGCTCGCGAGCAGTTTAGCTAAGACGGCAACCCAACTTATATTACTGGCAGTGATGTCAACTTTTGAGGACGAAGAAAAGCTGTTTCTGGCTTTAAATGAGACCAAAAGCAGCACAAATAATTTAAAAAAAAAAAAAACGTAAATAAAAACTGATGGCTTTTTAATAATGTATTCATTATTTTCTTTAAATACAATATATCATAGATTTTATTGAGTTTAATGTATTCTTCATTTATTGGGTGTAGCAACCCATTGTGCCAATTTTATATAAAACTTTTTGGGACTTTAAAAGTTGTCACTTTTAGACGAATGGAAGTTGGAACAACAAAAATGTACGGGTTCGGTAAAATAAGGACCAGAACTGGCACCCACCCGTTTGTTTTGATTTATGATTTTGACAAAAAGGTGACAAAAGTGATAACAGTGCTGTTAAGCTCCTCTGTTAACGAAAGATGAGCATCTTCATAATAAAGTCCGTAAAAAATTTATCAACTAGGAGATGTCGATTCCAACTGAGCGAAATTGTTCAACAGCTCGTTTCATCGTTTCATGTTTCAGGGATGAAACGCTAAGCTCGTGAACGGAACTTTGCGATTCAATGCGTTACACATTTACGGTGACTGCGCTTCTGCTGCCTGGATTAAGAAACAAGCGATGAAACCTATGTTTGGCATACCAAATCTAAATCTTGCTAAAGTAACAAGTAAGAAAGCTCTAGTCGAGATTTCCCGACTAGGAGATACCCCGAACCCTATGCTTATCGCGTACAGTCATTGTCTGTATGCATCTGTGACCCAAACTTCAATCTTCGATATCTCTGGTGTTTCTGCTCATTTTTCAAGCAGTCCGTTTTGTAAAAAAAGGCCAGATTTGATGGGAAAAAAGCAGATTTAAAATCAGTGATTACTGGTGCGCGCACATGGTGTAAGTTTATTTAGAGTGAGCATCTTTTTCAAACGAGAGCAAGCAACTGTTCATGAGGTACAAAATTTGTTTTATTTGTAGCTTGATATGTCTGTCCTTGCACAAGTTGTATAGATTGTCTAATATCTTAAACACTGTGCTGTTAAGACAGAATTTATCTAAAAGCTTCGATATTCTTCTGTACATATCTGTAGTATGAACACATTGTATAGATTCTTATGATAGATCACTTGACATAACTTTTAATTGGACATTTAACAAATAGGATTCAAGTATAATTATAATACACACAATACACTGAGTTAAGCCATATATAAATTCACAAGTTGACACTGGTTGCGTCACAGTTTAAGTAGCTGTCGAAGTTGCTAAACCTCGATCCCCTCATCGGACCGCTTTTTCTGGCGTTGCAAAGCCTCCTCGGCGTTGAGCTTGGTCTTCTCTGTACGCGTGTGCCAGACGAGGACATCTCGACAGTTGTTGGCCAGCGGCTGCAACTGATCCCGCGTGGTGAGGAAGCGCAGGATCTCGCTCTCCTGATAGCCGCGCTGCACCTCATAGGAGAAGACCGCCTGAGGATACTTAAAGAACAGATCCATGCTGATGCCAAAGGCGGCCATATCAATGGGAAAGGGGCGCTCTGGCCGCCAGGCAGCATTAAAGCCAGTGACCTTGCCGTCGCCATTGAGCAGCGGACGCTCGACCATCAGGCCGCCAACAAGGCCGACGGGCCAGATGCCCACATGTCCTGGCTGAATTTTGGACATTTCGGCAAACAGCTCCACCGAATACGAGTTGTCATCGTCCATGAAAAAGACAATCGAATGACGGTCCGGTGAGGCATGTGAGCGCAGCCAGGCTAGCGCCAGATTACGTTGCTCGACGCCGCGTGGCTTTATCCAATTGGGATCCTTGCCCTGCAACTTAAACTCCGGCGGCGTTTTAATATTGAGTTGCGTGAAACGTTTCTCCAACCCGGCGCGCAGCAGCACATTGCGCACCAGCGCCGTCGTGGCATTCGAATCCTCAACAATGATCCAGTGGAGATTGGGCACCAGCATAAACAAATGTGAAAGCCTAGAATAATTATGTTCTATTTCAATTAATTAACTTTTGCCAAGCTATGCATCACTCACCTGGTTAGTTCGGCTTTTTGTGCAGGCCGCGCATACGTCGGCGTTATGGCATAGATTTTGGGCAATGTATCCGTCTCGGATTTTGAGTACATTTCCTGCAGATACTCTGGTCCCTGGCAGGTGCGTTTACCGTTACGATGCACCATCAGCAGGATAACAATAAAAACAATAATCAGCACGAGCACTTGGCGCGGGCGTATGCGTACCTCGGACATGGCGCATCTAATCTCTCCTTAAGTAACCAGAAATTATACAAAAATCGCCAGCGTATGCAGCCACTGCGGCAAAACAAACAAAAAGAAAACAAACAATAAACATACATAATTATATCACTCTTCCTTCAACCATCGTTTAGGCTACCTTTTACTGCACTCTACACCGCCAACATAAATTTAATTATCGTTTCAATTTGTATTCAGTTATTAAAGTTAACGTGTAAAACAATGTAACAAAAATTATTATACATTTTAACAAAATTATGCTATTGTTAAAAATATCGATAGGCAAGCTATAGCGATAAGTTAACCATAATGAGTATCGCAATGCGAAGCTCTGCGATGTTTCTATCGAAACGTAAATAAATCGATTGGCTAAATGAGCGGTAAATTTAAAGTTAAAGCTAGAGTTGTTACCAACTTCCACAAAAAGTGCACGATCTGTCTCTATTTGGATGCCTCAATTGCCAAATCGATTAACTCCATAAAACAAGAAGATGAGAAAAAAGATAAAACATTGTATGCTATTTTTTAAAACTCATATTTTATGGAGCTAATCGATTTGGCAGTTGCAGCATTCACTTATTGTAGAGAAATTTGTTTTGAATATATGCAGTTAGAAGCTAATTTAGTGATTTGATATTAAAGTTTAATAATTTAAAAAAAATTGAGTTATCGATTTGGCAAGTGAAGCACCCATTTATTGCATGGCCAAATGATCAATTTCGATTGTAATCAGCATGCCGGATGGGTCATTTCCGGCTTCGAAGTGATAGAGATTTAGCTAATCTTAATCTTTCAAAGTTATTGTGAATTAAATAATAATATTTAGAGACTAGGCATTGTATTTTCTTAATTTTTTTTATTCGATTCATCATATTGAAATACACTTATTTCCGTTAATATTATTTTAAACACATTTTTAATTTAGTTTAGTTTTTCCATTTTTTTTTTTTGTTTTTTTTTTTTATATATATATATATATATATTTATATATATATCCTTGTATGTATGTGATTTTGCACAGCTTACTACCAAATTCTTTTAATTTTTTTTTTTATTTTTTTTTTAGTTTTCTTTAAATTTTTTTTATCTCTGGGACTATCATCGGGCTAAGACTTAAAATGTTTTGCATCCTGAACGAATTTTAAATTCTAAATGCCTGCCGCATTTTTACTTGTAATGTGTTGTTTTGTTTTTTCTCAGTTTAAGTTTTAGTTACACTTGGTTGGGGCTCCATGTACAAATATTGGTATGTATAATGTATATAAGTTAAATATACGTTTGGGATTGAGGGCGATTTTGGGGATTTTGTCTACGATTAGTAGTTGTATGTATCGCTTCATTTTTTGTATTTAATTGTAATTGTAATTTTTAGTCGGTAATTGTAATTGTAATTGTAATTGTAATAGTAGTTGTAGTAGTTAGCATTTTTTTTTATAGTAAATAGTAGAGTACATATAGAAGTATACATTTATAGAAGTTTACGAGTTTTTGTTTTTTCTTCTAACAATGACCAATACAAGCAGACAAACACTCACACACTCGCTCGCTTACACACACACATACATAACACTCATTCAGATATTTCGGACAAGTTGTATTAAAACTATTACATTGGTATATTTAGGTTGTTTATTTTATAAGTATTTCCTTTGTTTAGCTAACATTAAACTTAGTTTTTAGTATGTCTATTATCATAGCTCTCTCTTTCTCTCTCTTATTTTTCTTCACTTCCCCTTTCGTTTTGAAGTAGCTTTATTGTTATTTCAAACCAACAAGTGCACACAAGACGGATTCTATATGTATATTGTATGTTTATAACAAAAAAAAAAAAAAGTAACCAAGATAGCAAACAAAAAAATAGGGGAAACTAAGGAAAAAGTTTAGATATAGGTTGGTCGCTCATATAAGTAATGTATATAATGTAGTTAGTTGTATGTATAATAATGCTACTTTGGTCTGTTAGCCAACAGCTGTCAAACTTCAAGCTCGAGCCACAATAATATTCATAAGCATTTTAATAAATACAATGAAATAATAATCAAAAACTATTTGGTAATATCAGAAAAATACAGCCCTGCATATGGGAGTGACACCCCGCTAAGCTTTTGTGCGTGGTGCTGTGCACATGATTTGCAAAATTTTCTTAAAGGGAGAAAGGGAGTCGCACACACATGCACTTATTCAGACAAACTTGCACACTGGTTACAAAGTACACTACAAAGTATTGTTACATATTTGTGTTGTAGTAATATTATTGGTTGTCGATTTTAAACGTACGCACAAAACTACCACATTTAGATTTGTTTTTTAGATTATTATTATATATGCATATATTATATATATTACATAGTAAATACACACACACATAAGAAACACATTTATTTAAGTTAAGCCTAGTAGAATAATATGTGATCATTTTTCTTTCATCAATTTTGGTTGCAACTGCATTTAAATTGTCTTTCGATTGAGACGCTCGCTTTGAGGTTATATGTGGAAGTGAAAGAGACAGCGCTACATATGTTTGTGTGTGCTTTTTTCAAGGTTATGGTTTTGCGTTGGAAGGAGCTTGTACTCAACTAGCTATGCCAATTTACAGCACCTGGTTACTATTTATTTCAATGTTTCTTAGGTTTTAACTTTTCTTTGTTGCCTCACTTAAAAATTAAAACATTTTTATGCACACTTAACTTCTCTATGAATTTCTTGTTGTTAAGAATTTGATTAAAATTACTTGCTTTCTGTTAATGACATTTCAAATAGCTCTTGTTTTGTTTCTGCTTACATTTTAATTGATTTTAAACGGTTTACGTTTTTTATTTATTTAGTAATGTTTTTATTATTATATTTGCATATGTGAATGAATGTTTATATATGTATTCATATGTCATATGTAATATATATAAAAAAAATTTGTTTATTTCATATTATAGATTTTATAGTTGCTTCTTATATATATGTGTTCTTCTCTCATCGGAGTTTTGCTGTACCTTAAAATGTCAATGTTTTATTGAATCTATAGCCTTCTTATTTGAGGATGTTTTTGTTATTTGTTTGTGGGGGGATTTAGGATAGTTGGCTCTGCTTCAAGAGCGGTGTTGTTTTTCTCTCTTTTTTTTTAGCATTGTAGTATAATGCATATATCTCCTCTATCGGCTTATGGCTGTTGTGGTTGGCAACAAGTTGCGCCTGCTTACAAACTATAAATATAAATATAAATATACATATACATATAGATATATATATTTATCATATATAAATATTTATCAAATTGTTTAAATACATATAAACGCAAATTTCTTTTTCTTCTGTATTTACAAACAGCTTTTGCTTTGTTGCGTAACTTTTTCTTATTCTTCTCTTCTTTTTTTAGTTGTTGTTTTTTTTTTTGTGTTATGTCTTTAGGCTAAACAAACTACATTTTCCAGGCATATATATATCTTTATCTTTTTTTTAACTACGCAACTTAATCGACAGATGCGCATTTCTAACAGAGTAAATTATTTAAATAGTTATGAATAAAGTTAATGTTGAAAAAAAAAAAAAAAAAAAGTATTTTACAATCCGCTTGACGAATTTAAAAGAAACAAAAAAAAAACCATTTTAAAATGCGCTTGAAAAATTTTCACTTTCTTCATATACAAACTAGATGCACTATACGTATATATCTCTAAATAAATAGTTTAAATAGGACAAAAATTTTCAAGTTTTTTCCAGTTTTCAAACTAGAAATATAACAAAATTTAAATTCAATCGTTATGTTTGGTAACTTATATTAAGATTTTGTGTATTTTATGTATATGTATATTTGTGTAAATAAAGTGTAAGGGACATTTCATGCACATTATTATGTTTCGTTTGTTAGTTTCTATATTTGTGGCTCCTACTACTTGAACTTGAAAACTAAAACTTAACGCATTTCCTGACTTGACATGTTGTTGTCCCGTGTTTGTGTTTGTGTTGTTTTGTATTATTATTATTTGTTTATTGTGAGGCTTTCAATGGTGATCAATAGTTCAACAGCAGTTGGATTACAATTATATATTAGCTTAAAAAGCGTATCGTTATAGCAAACATAGATATATAATAATATATATATTACTACATACATATATGTGTAGATGTTTAGTTTAGTTGTATAGTTTTAGTTCACGATATGTGGTGTGTGTGTGTGTGTGAAGTTTTGTGTTTGTTTGTTTGTGTGTGTGTGTTGTTTACATTGGCTAGCACACCACATAAAGTGGATAAACATTTTTAACCATGCAACTTAATATATATAAACTAATGCTTTAATTCTTTTTAGCTTGCGCATATTTTGCTATACATTTTCATTTGTTTGTGTTTGTTTGTTTGTTGCTCCTTGTTTCCTATTTATTGAAACTGTTGACCGTTGAGCGCCGCATTTAAGAATGGTCCAAATCTTCGTCCTCACAGTAAACCACATATTTACCATTTATAACTTCATTCCAGGCTATTATTGTTGAGAGGGAGATTGTATGATTAACATATATTATATATTATTATACGATATACTTACAGCTACTGATATACTCGACAAGCTGCTCCCTTTGGGACATGAGCGAGTCATTCATCTCTTGTGGGCTGGTGGCTTCCATTGAGTCAGCCACCGCCAATTCGGTTGTTGTTGGTGTTGCCACAATATCCGACTTAAGATCGGACATGAAGCTAAGCTCATCCAGTTCGCCGTCTTCGGCATTGGCGTTGGTAGCGATGGGATGGCCAGAGTTGGCCCCCATTTCGTTATAGCGCGTCTGGAGAGGAGCTGATTGAATGTTGGATGCTTTGGCAATGACAGCAATAGATGTTCCAGCTCCTACTACCATTCCAGCTGCCGTCTGCTGTTCCTGTGAGTTGCTGCGACTACAGCTGCCGCTGCGGGAACCCGATGTGGACACAGAAACAGACACCGACACCGATGTCGAGGTGGAACTGACGGCGGCAGCGGCGGCAGCAGCACGTGCCGCTGCTATAATGGCAGCCTCAATGTCATTGCATGTCTCCAGCTGTTGCATTGGCAACGTCGGCGGTTGCTCATCGTGATTGCTGCTGCAGCTGCTACAGTTGCTGTGGCTGGTGCTGCGGCTCTTGGTGCTGCTGCTGACGACATTGGCCTTGCTTAGGAAATTGGACACATGCTCCTTGATGCTGGCCGCAGTGGCAATCGCTGCTGCGGCACTGGCAGCCGCGGCGGCAGCACTGCTGGCGGCAGCACTGGAGGCAGCTGCAGCAGCGGCAGCGCTGGTGGATATGTTGATGCCGCTATCGCTGGACTGATTGACCAGCTGTGAGATGGCGGCCAGGTTGGCCATGTTGTTGCCAATGCTGACATCGTTGTCATTGCTGCCACTGCTCAGCGTCGATGAAGATGCGGAGGTGGAGCAGGAGGCCGAACTGGATGCCGATGTGGACGATGTCGATGAGTTATTATTGACCGCTGATGCTGCATTGGGTGACGACTGTGCCGCCTGCCCTGAGATCAGCAGCATATCCAAGCAAGCCGAACTATTCACCACATCGGATGCAGCGCCCGAATCATTGAGAAGCAACTGTTGCTGCTGCTGCTGCTGCTGCTCATCGGTTGCTGTGGCTGTTGTCACTGTTGTTGGCGTTGTTTGTTGTTCTTTGTGCTGCTGTTGCGGTTGCTCCTCCTCCTTGTTGTTGCTGTTGTTGTTGGGCTGCTGCTTATCGGTGGCAGCATCGTCAAACAGCTTGAGCTCGTCCTCATTAAAATCACCAAAGATGAACTCGTTGTTGAGCCTGCCCAGCGCCGAGTCGCGATCATCGTTGAGTATAATGACAGCCGGACGATTGCCCAGCGGCAGCAGGCTGCTTATCGTTTGCACCGCTGCCGTTGATGTATTGTTTGGCTTTTTCGCGCTTTCGGTTTGTGTCGCTGCGGTCGCCTTGTTTGTCACGTTGGCCGTAACGGGCTCCTCCTGACTACTGGGCGGCTTTTGGCTTGTTGCAGCAGCAATCGATATTTTGTCGTGCTGCTGCTGCTGTTGCTGCTTCTTGCTGCTGTTGCCAGTTGGCGGCGACAGCTCTTTTGGCTTGTTGCTCTTGGCGGCCTTGGCCGAGGTAGTTGCTGCTGCTGCTGTTGCATCCAAGGTAGGCGGCGATAGAGGTTGCTGCTGCTGTTGCTGCTTGGCAGCTGCTGCAAAATTGTAGCCCGTGGACATATTGGACGGCAGCGAAACATAGTTGAAGCTGTGCCGCTTGACCGTCTTCTCCAGCGCTGGATATTGTGAGTCCAGATTGCTGCTATTAAAGCTATAACTGCTGGCATCGTGCTCAACACTCTTCGATTTCTGCAATGCTGGCGGTGCTGCTGAGCCCAGCGATAATGACAATGATGCAGCAACAGACGATGTTGTTGTTGTTGTTGCTGCTGCTGGTGTTGCTGGTGGCGATTCATTGTTGGCATCGACAACGACATCGCTGACATTGTTGCTCAGACTCTGGGAGTAACCAACCAAAGAGGCAGCTGCAACAGTTGCTGTTGCCGTCGACAGCGTGGAAAAGGCGCTGGGCAGCTCCGGAAAGTCGGGTCGCGCCTGCTTGGACTTGGACTTGGGCAGCTGTTGCTGTTGCTGCTGTTGTTGTTGTGGCTCGACGATAATGTCGTGGGAAATATCCTCACTAGCTTTGGCCAATTCCTCGCGCTTATTGCGCGCAATATCCGCATATGAAATGGGCGCTGGTGAATTGTTATTGTTGCTATTGTTGCTATTATTGTTGCTGTTGTTGTGATTGTGGTTCTTGTTGTGCTTGTTGTGCTGGACGACAGCGCGCTTGTTGTTGTTGGTCTTCTTTTTGCCAGTTTGTATGGGCAGCGAGTGCACCGAATCGAGATCACTGGAATCGGACTTCTCCGATGGTGGCATTGACGATGTGGACTTGCGACGCGAATTATCCGCAGCCGCTGTTGCAGCAGCAGCAGCAGCTACAATTGTAGCCTGTTGTTGCTGTTGCTGTTGTTGCTGTTGCTGGTGGTGGTGCTGCTGTTGCTGCTGCTGATGTTGCTGATGTTGAAAGTGTTGCTGCTGCTGCTGCTTATTGGCATAGTAATTGTTGTTGCCACCACAATTGTTGTAGTAATCGATGCTGCCACGCTGCTGCAAACGTTGCGACATCATGTTGGATGATGCCGATTTGGTTATTTGTTGCATGCGCTGCAAATTGCCGCCAGTTGTGGCTGCTGCAGCAGCAACGGCGGCATCATCCATGGTGACGGCACGCTGCTTCTTTGGTTTCTTCTTCTTGGTGACCACATGAAATTCGGCCGTCTCGCTGAGCACCGTATTGAGCGCCTCCAGCTCGGACATGCGCGACAATTGTGGCAACGATGGCAGCGTTGACGACATCAGCTGATCCTGCTGCTGCTGAGTTAGCTCCTCTGGCGAAGTCGGTGGTGGGGGCGTTGATGCCACAACAGACTCGGTCCATTTGTTGGTGGCAGCAGCGGCATCGTTCAGCGTCGGCTCACCCAAATACTGCAGCTCCTCGGTGCCCCAGGAGCGACGTTCCCCCTTGCGTGCCGCCTGTTGTCCTCCCTGTTGGTGCGATTGTGTTTGTTGCTGCTGCGATTGCTCCTTGTTGCAGTTCTTGTTAATGTCAGCAACGGAGGCGGAATTGTGCTTTCCACCACCCCCACCATGGGCACTCTTTTTGTTGTTGCGCATCATTTCAGTTGTGGCCGCCTGACGCTTCAGCTCATCGACCTCCATTTTGGCACAGCTGCGCAACTCCTCCAGCGAATTGCATTTCTTGAGCTTGTTCTGCTTCTTGCGATCCTTTTTCTTTTGCTGCAGGCCGCCGCCACCGCCATCGTTCTCAATATACTTGACCAGCTGCTCGACGGGATCCTTGCCGCGATAGCCCGCCACAGATTCGACATCCACAGTGGTCGTATTGCGTTCCTGCTGTGACTTCTTTTTCGACTTGGGCTTCGTCGTCGTTTGTGGTGGCTGCTGTGACGACGTTAGACCCGTTATGCTGCCGCCACCCGTAATCATGGGCGTCGACGATGACGTCTGCTGCTGCTGCTGCTGTTGAATTTGGCTGTTGAATGAGGCAGCAACGGCTGCGGCAGCCATTGCTGTTGTTGTTGTATTCGGACCGGTTGTGAGCAATGTGGAAACGCTATTCGAGCGCTGCTGCAATCCTCCTCCACCCCCAATTGAGTTGCCAATGAGCGATGCAAACTGACTTGTGGAGCCACTGTTGCTGCTGTTGTTGCTGCTGCTGTTGTTGCTGCCGCTGTTGTTGCTGCTACTGGCGGCGGCGGCGCCACCGGACACATAGGTGCCATCACCACCACTCAACGCATTTCCATTCTCATCGAATTGACGCTGCACGTAAATCACAAATTTAAACATTATCAAGTACGAACAGACAAAGAGCCGAGCTTTGAAATATTCGGTTTGTTACATAAGTTATTGCGGATTTTTCATAATGTGAATTTTGAAAAGTGTTTTGATCGGCTCTTCACAAAGTTAGTAAGTTTTTTTTTTCCTACACATTCAACAGCGCTGTCACACTCTAAGCTTGCTCTTTTTTTTCTCATATTTGTTTTTAGTTTGGAGCCCAACATTTTTTGCTAAAAAAAAGGACCAGTTATGTGTTGTGTGTGGTAAGAAATACTCGGAAAAAACGCCTTGATTTTTGAACAATTTTATTAAGCATTATATGAATGAAATCCGCAATTACTTATGTTACCATGCAATACAATGAATTAATCAATTACTCCTCATCTGATTGAACACTTACCGTTGTGGCCTTGGTGCCGTGTGTGGCTGCAACAGCTGCAGCAGCAGCCGCTGTCATCATGCGTCCAATTTTCGCTGGACGTAAATCGGAGCCGGCATCATTGTTGGCCGACGAGTTCGAATTGGAGTTGGAGTTGGAGTTGGTTGAGGATGAGGGGTTCGAGACGCCAAAGACGGATGAGCAGGCTGTGTAGCTATCGTTGAGTGAGACATAACCAGTCTCAACTTTGCGCTTCTGATCCTCCAGTGTGAGCGTGAATGCACCGCCACCAGGATTGCCGCCTGGTGCTGTTGCTGCCGCGTACATTTGTTGTAGCTGTTGCATTTGTTGTAGCTGATGCAGCTGCATTTGCTGCTGTTTGTGTTGGAATTGCTGCTGCTGCTGCTGTTGCATTTGTTGTTGCTGCTGCTGCTGCTGCTGGTGCTTGGCACCCAGCTCGAGCACAGAGAAGTGCAGAGGATCATCGATTAGGAACTCTTTGACATTGCTACTACCAGGTATGTCCTTGGTGGTGCTGTCCGCTGGCTGCTGCTGCGACTTTTGCATCTGCTGTTGCAGTATATCGAGCAGGCTCTCGCATTTAAAGGATTGGTTCGATGATGGCAGCTTCTTGTTCTTGCGCGCCTCTCGCAACACTTCCAGCTGCGCCTTCTTTCCAAAGAAAAAAAACAAAAGGGTTGTGAACACAATCGAAATGTAAGTAAAAAAAAAGAAGTTTTGTGTTAATAATAAGAGAGGCCTGGCCTCCAAGTTATTCCCCCATTTCCTTGGCGACTCTTCACGTTGCTCTTTGCAAGCCATGTTTGGATATGATGCGATTGAATAATGTTGGAAGTTGGATGGAAGGGTAGCAACAACTGATGCATACACAATAATTTCAAGGAAGCGTACACACACACACACACACACACACACACACACACAAACACACAGACAGACAGGCAGGCAGAACAAGTGTTTTGGCCACGTGAAAAATGACGTTAAAAAAATACAACAGAAATATTACGAGATGAATGACAGCATACGTATTTCCCCTTAACCCAGGCAACGAATTTTACTAAGAATTTCATCTTGATATTTTAGACATATTTCCCCCTTACACAACATTTTTTATATGCGTTTTATTTTTTCCTATCAATAGCAATGACACACACACACACACATACGGATGGACGGACGCTGGAACAAATATATATAATATCAACTAAAACTACTTAATACACATTTTGGACACATAGAGACAAACACACACAATCTAATAAAAAACAGTTCAAAAATACTTTGGAAAGTTATTTTAGAGAAAGGATTTGTTTTTCTATTCTATTCTGTGAAGCACACACTAAATGGTTTACGTAGAAGGGAAGGGGTTTTAGTGTAAATGACATTTGATTCGGTTCGAATCGAGAATTGGTTAGAAACACAGGCGGAGGGAGACAAGGGAGAGACACGAGGAGGGTCGGATGAGTCGCCGCTTACCGCCAGCGTATCGGCTTTATCATTAAGCAAGTGTTCGTCGTCATCGTCGGCTTTAGGATTTGTCGCTGAGGCAACCGAACCCATCATATCCCAAAGTGTGTCATCCATATTGATATCCCAATTGTCAAGATCGTCAAAGCTTACCTCCGACGTTTGCTCAATCTGATACTGATGGATAACAGGAACGGGAACACCACCACCACCCAATCCTCCTCCTCCTCCTCCACCACCAGCCACAGCAGCATCCCGCCGTTCATCTATATCGGCTGCCGTTTCATTTAGCTGACTGGGCAAGCTGCTGGCTGCAATTGCGGCCGCATTATTTGTATTTATAGCAATCTCCTCGCCCAATGCGAGCTTCAGCTTGGCCTCCATGCTGGCTGCCTCTAGGTAAACGTTGCTGGGCAAGCTGCCGCCTTCGCGTTGTCGCGCCGATGAGCTTGTTGTTGTTGTTGTTGTTGTTCTTTGTTTTCTTGCCGGACAGTGTGCCGTATTGGTTGTTGCCGCTGCTGCTATTGTGCTGCTGGCGTCGATTGGCACGGTTGTTGTTGCTGTTGCCACTTAGTTGATAATCACAGTTGAAACGTTGGGCTGCTGCCGCCGCGGATGCTGCAGCTGCTGCTGACGTTGTTGCCAGCTCCGTGCGCTGCGCCACCTCGGCCAGATCCTGCAGAGAGCCGCCCTGCTTGTGACGATTGGATGTTGTCGTCGCTCGATTATAGCTGTTGTAATTGTTGCTATAATTGTTGCTATTGTGCGAACCGAAATTGCTAACGCTGCCACCACAGCCGTGATAGCCACTGGACGTTGATGATGATGATGCGGACGTGTCGCGTACTAGATCGGAATGAATGGCATGAATGGCCTCGTCGTACTCGGCCTTTTTCAGCATTTGCTGTGTGGATTAGATAGATAGAAAGGGGGAAAATTGCAAGAAATACAATAATTAATTATTTACAAACATGTATATAAGTAGAAGGGAGACTTACCAGAAAACGCTCACTTTTGTTTTTGCGATCGCCGGGATTGCGATACCAATAGGCCTCCTCGAGTAGTTTCTTCAATGCTGCGTCATCGAGATCATTTATTTCGCTATCCTCCCAAGCATCGTACTTTGTCTGCAAATTTTGTTTGTGGTTTTTTACTTTGGGGCTCTTGCTTTTGAAAAGGTTCTTAAATTTTATTCAGCACTCAGCAGCGTGTTCGTATTTAACCTCACAACACTCAACAACGACAAACGATGGCATACGGTGTGTGAGGGGTAGAGGGGGTGGAGGTTAGGTTAGTGTGGCGAGGAGGGGATGTTTGCAAACTCAGCTTGAAACTTCAGCGCTTTTTTTTTTTTTTTGTTTAAGGCTCCGTCTTGCCGGTGCGCTTTGATTATTTATTCTAGCACATGCAACGCAGTTGTCTCCGTTTTTTATAATGTTGAAATTAATATGCATGTACGTATGTATATATGTATTGTTTAATGTCTGAATTTATGTATATCTATTTGTACAGCTCAATACACACAAAAACACAATGGCGCGGAATGATATGATAAATAAATATTTTTTGAATTAAAACAATTCTGTGGGTATGGTTTACAGTTATGTGCGGCGACGCCGGCGGCGCCACAAAACCAAACTTTCTACGATAAGTCTAAAGAATTGCAATTGAAACCAAAACCGAAAGAAAAACACCAAACTCTTTATCAGTGAGAAAATAAAAAATAAGTAGTGTATACAGTATATAAATATGTATATATTAAAAGAAACCAAAAATGTATAGACAATTGAAAAAAAGACACATTCGGCCTGCCGATCAAAACTTTACCAAATTAACACAAATACAGATAAAGGAGGATATGTGTATGTGTGTATATTATGTGTGAGTAGGCATGCAATGGAAGGAACCATGGCGCTCAAAAGATAACGGCATTTTTCCAGTGAGATAGTGTGCGGAAATACGCAAAGGTAACGGCTCTTTTACAATGCGTTTTACAACACATTTGAGCACAACAAAAATACTTGCAGCAAAATAGCTGCAAACAAAATATATTTTAAATGCAAGTCCGTGTTTCAATAGAGCTGGTAAAGTTAATGATTAATTGATTAATGTATGCACAGACACATGTTTGAAAATCATATTTTGTATATATTTATAAGTGACGTACATATGATTACACATGTTTTTTTTGTGTGTATGTTGTCGATATTAATAGAATGTTTGTGCGATTTTATTGGATATGTAATTTATAAATTTGTTTATTCTGATACGAATGGTAGAAGACTACAGTCTTGAAATACATACACCTGTTATCAACTGGTACATCAGAGTATTCAGCAGTCGGCTACATCCAACTGCAAATTTCTCACTTGATTTAAACTAAGATATGCCGTGCGAAATCATTCACAAAATATGTATTATGCGGCTACATAAATATGTACGTGTGTATATATATATTTTATTTATTTGTTGCAATATTTGGTTGGAACGACCAGAACAACTAACGAATACATTCAAACAAATATTTGATAGCAAGTAAATCAAATGAAAGGCAATGATTAAAACAAGAAAAAAGCAAGGACTGAAGAAAGGTTAAGTTAGAATATTTACAGCATGAGAAAAGCCTAAAACAGCAGAAAAACTAATTTATTGTTATTGTTATATTACAAATAGTGCAAAAGTGGTAGGTTTCAATTTTGATATTAATAAAGATTTATCCTATAAAATATAAAATGAAAATAAATGTTTAGTAGAAAGTAAGAAAGTAAGTAAATAGAAATTATAAAGCTTGAACTAAATGCAGAAAATTTAATTTGTGTTTTGTGTTTAATCTGTTTGGTGTTTTTTTGTTTAATAAGATTTCGTTCTAAGTATCGATAAATCACTGTGTATTGGAATTGTATTATTTATGGCAGTTGAACAAAATTGCAACTGTGCATTTGCTTGCTTCTCTTTCTCTCACTCGCTGTCTATGTATCTGATGAGGTGAGTTGCGGGGGGGGTGGAGGTGTTATGGTGGTTTGGAAAGGGATGTTATTTGTATGTGAATAGATAGATAACTCACCTTTTTATTTTTCTGACGCTTGCCTACATTCTGGTCATCTTGTGTTTTGCCTTTGGCGGTGCTGGCTGTGTCCCGACGCTGATGAAGCGTTGGAAACACCTCGGCCGACTTCTGACCGCCATCTGATTTGCTCAACAGCGGCGTCAGTGTCAATTTTTGATGCTGTTCACCTGCAGCCGCAGCAGCTGCAGCTGGAGATGGAGCTGGAGCACTGCTTGAGCTGGAGCCCTGGCTCTTATCAGCTGCAGCTGCAACATGATTCTCACTAGGATCAATAGCGTCTGCAGCTGTTTTACTGTGCTTGTTGTTGTTGGTGCTACTGTTTGTATTATTGTTGTTGTTGTTGTTGGTCAGTTGGGTGTTGGTGCCAGTGGTGTCGTTGGCCGGACGCTGCTCCAGCTTCACATTGTGCGACATTAAGGTGGTTAGCTGCTCCTGGAAATAGGGCGTCGGTGTCGTCTTAGTCGATGTTGTTGTTGAGGTGCTTTCACTCAACGTGCCAGCGGCAATGGAAACGATGGGCGTATCGGGAATTATCGCTTGTATTTTTGTTACCAATGTGGCAATATTGGTGTTGGTGGTAGATTCGTCGTTGGCGTTGCCGGTACCGGTGACGCCGCCGGCAGCGCCTGTTGATATGGCCTTGTAAGGATGCTGTTGCTGTTGTTGTTGTTGGAGTATATGCGCAGCAGCTGCTGCTGGTGATGATGTTGGTGTTGTTGTTGTTGTTGTTGATTCTTTTGCTGCAGTTGATGGTGTTGTTGTGAATGATGAAGATGAAATTGATGGAACATCAATTTGTTCATTGTTCATCTTTTGTGGCAAAGAACAAACAACGAAATGCCATTCAAAATTATTATGCACTCACAATTTGGCAGCTTGGCAACTTTGCAAAAAGTGACATATACACCATAAAAAAAATTTATAAAAAAAAACAACACAGAACCTGGAAAAATACAAAATTCGAAGAGAGCCATGAGCTGCGTAATAAAAATTTCCTCTCTCTCTTACAAACACACATGCACACACGGATACGGACATAGTGCAGAGACACAAAAACACACATATGGAAGCGCGTTTACAGTTACTTACCAATTCTGGTTCCAAAAATGAATTGCGCGCTGCAGATCCGTATGTCCAAGAGAAAAAACAGCTGTCAAGGACGCCGCCGCGCGCGATTTAACGCCGCCGGGCACCGTTTGTTCTTGAATATTCGCTCTCCTCCGCTGCTCCTCTTTTGTTGAGATAATTCCTTTAAAAGCGTTGCCCAATTGCAGTTTTGTGTTGTTTTGCGTCTGGCTGAAGTTATTTTCTTTTTGCTTTTTTTACGCACGCGGGTTTAATTGTTGATATTTGCTTTTATTTGTTAACTTGCGCACGTAAATTGTTTGTTTGTTGTTTTGACACTAATGCTGTGCAAGTTTTTTTCGACAATGCGTTTTTGTTTTATTTCGAGTTGTTGATTTTTTTTTTGTCTTTAGTGCAGGTATCAATTTAATCAGTTACTGCCAGAAAACGGAATCGTCTTCTTTACTACAGACACTCACATCAACTGCAAGCCCGAGTCTATAGTTGTCAATTGACAAGCGTCGAATAACAAATGGTAAACTAATGAAAATGATATGCGACTTGTCAAAAAAAATACCTCTCAACTTCCTTGCGAAAGCCGCGCAGCAGTGTTGCTAATAGAGATGTGCGATATGCACAAGCGCCCATCTCTAATTGCACAAGCAAAATTTACATAGTCCCATATCTAGTTGCCAATGTTATTTTTGGCACAGAGACACACTCACACACACACACACGCACACAAACGCACACTTCGAGATGCATTGGTACCACAAGTGGTATTAATACTCAATAATGCGTTTTATTATTCGATTTGCTTCTTTCAATTTAGTCACACAAAACAAAATGTTTGGAGTGGGAATAAATTGCCAACAAGCAGCCGCCGCTTAGAAGTTTTGAAGTTGGTTGTGTACACGCGTTGGCAGCCCTGGTTGACTGGCTGTTGTCAGTGGCAACACTAGCGCAAACACGTCATTTTGCCACACAGTTTTTGTTGTAGCAAATTTACAAATACGTTCTATTAACATGGAATGTCACAAACACATACATGAATGTATGCGAATATACACACACATGCAAGTTTATGTATGTACTAACAGTGCTTACTTTGCACTTTTAATTTGTTGTTAATCGCATTGCGATTTGTTTTTTTATACATACGCAACGCACACACATACACGCACACGCACTTGCTTATGCACCTTCCACTACACACATATGTATGTACATTTTTCTGACCTCTTACACACGGTGAGGAAAATACACATTTTGCGTTCCACGGCTTTACGTTAGTTAACACACAATTTTATTAACATGGTCAATGCAACAAATGTCATTGATTTAAATGCACAGATTTGGTATTTGTGTGTTAATTGCACATGAAACGTAAAATTCTGAAAAGAACGAACACTTTAGAGCGCAGTTGTTTTGCTTTACAACACTTTCGTATGTCTTTCGCAGCACTATCGGCGATATGAGGTAATCGAATACTCGTCTGAGCATGTATAGAAATGCAACTCTTTGCTCCAAATGCGTTAACATTTTTTTATTTTTATTTTGTTTAAAAATATTGACAAGTATTTGTAGAATGATTTATTATCTTATTATTAGGGATATTAATAAAAACTCTTACTAACATTTTTATTTCATACATATTGTTGCTAATATAAATAAAAATCATAGCAGTATCGATACAAACCTTAAATAAATTTAACAGAGTATGTTATTAAACTAAACAAAATCGAAACATCGATAACTTGCCAAACTCTGCTGAATTTGCGACGAGGCTTTTGTGTGAAGTTAGGCGAATAAATGTTACTTTAAGTCAAAATAATAAGTACTAAACTTACAAAATGAAACCCAAGTACGAATTTGACGATGATGTTGCATCAATATGTGAATCGACGGTAAATATTAACTATGAACTTGCTCGCATACATAACGCGGGCGCACGCTTTTAACTGTTTGCCGGCAGTTTTGGTTTTGGTAAATTTGTTTAATACAACTGCCCAATTGTTTCTTCAGGCTGCCTTAACCGAGGGCTGTCGCCTGTCTGTGCGCATGCACAAAACCGATGATTGGCCGCTGGCGGAGATCGTCAGCATCAAGGAGCTGGACGGCCGGCGCCAGTTCTATGTGCACTATGTGGATTGTGAGTAATCAATTAATATAAGAAAAATCAACTCAATGTCCGTCCGCTTGTCCCTGGCTGAGACTCCATTTTGAAATCCACGTGCTCCAATGTTCAATTCATACTCAATCGAGTTCGAGTTCGAACTGCGAACATTTTCAAGTTCGACACTGCGAAAGTAGCGTTGTTCTGAAAAACTATGTATGAAAAATGTATTAAAGATTTTGCTTTAGCTAGTTAAATAGTTGATAATAATCATTTGTATTAATTGATTTAACTAAAACAAAAGTGTTATATAGTGTTGTGTTAACCGTTGTTTGTTTACCATTAACAGTTGTTATCTGTCTGCCACTGACTAGCAGTGCTGCCATCCTGTTGGTATCGCAATTCCTTTTGTTTAGCCATAAACAGCGATGTTTTCATAACTCGTGTCGAAAAGGCAATCACAACCCCCTCCCCCCTACTCCTGCCAAACCCACAATATATGTACATGCTGCATAATAATGATGTTTTTGCGCTCAGCTAAACTTCGACGCACGACGAACGATGTTGCAACAACCTGCAACTTCGGTCGCATGGCCTTCAAACGTGACTATGCGCGCATGCGACGATTTTGAGTTATGAGTTCTCGTGTAGATGGCGCATGCATTTGTTGCATACATGTGCGCAACGCACACTCGCACAAATACATATGTATGTAGATGTTTGTTTGCAGACTCAATTGCGTGTTCAATTTTGCCAATTGAATATTATATGACGGTTGCGCTGCACTCAAACTGCGATTATTTAAGTGACATTTCCTTCCGCTCGGGATGTCTGCGCAAATTTGCGCGTAACGTTTTCACCTGCAACGTGTTGAATGTTATGAAAAAAAATGTCTACTTCAAGGCGGCAGGACACTTGTAGTTTCAATTGTTGTGAGCGACATTATAGTTTTGTTTCTGCATACTATCATCAATCAGCAAATGAAAGGTAAACCACACAAACTTATTATGTGTTAAAAAAAACCAACAAAAACTATTAAAACATATTCATTTCATAAGTCAATTAAAATGTTTTTCCTTGGGCAGTTAACAAGCGTTTGGACGAGTGGGTCAATGAGGATGACTTGGATACGCGCAAAGTTCAATTTCCACGTCGCGATGGCCCACAAACTGGCACCAGCACTGGGGTAACCACACCGAAGCGTCATCACTCGCTCGCTGGAAGCGTTTCGCGCCCAACATCGCCGCAATCGCAATCGCAGTCACAGTCCGGCCATCATGGCGGCAGCTCCAGTGTGGGCAGCGCCGTTGGCGGAGGATTGTCAATTGGTGGTGGTGGTGGTGGGTCTATGGGTGGCAGCGGTGCAGAGTTGGTGAATGGCAACAATGTGCTGGCTGCTGCGCTGCAGAAGCGCATCAATCGTCGACGCAAGGTGCACGCAACAGGATCGCATCATTTGCAAACGCTGCAACAGCAGCAGCAGCAGCAAGTGCCGCAGCAACAGCAACTGCAGTCGCATCAACTGCAACAACAACAACAGCTGCAGTTGCAGCATCAGCAGCAACAACAACAACAGCTGCCATCGCTTTCGCAGCAACAACAGCAATTGCTGCCACAACAACAGCAGCAGCAGCTGCAACATCAGATGCCATCGCAGCAGACAACATTGCACATTTCCTCCGACCCCAACTTGTTGCCCTCAACAGCAGGAATGGGAGCAGGAGCAGCAGCAGCAGCAGCAGCTGCTTCAGCTTCAGCTATTGTTAACGCCAATGAGGATGGCTCACAGGATGGCAAGATAGCGACACCGCGTCAATCTGGCAGCATGGTGACGCATCAGGATGATGTTGTCACACGCATGAAGAATGTGGAAATGATTGAGCTGGGCCGTCATCGCATTAAGCCCTGGTATTTCTCACCATATCCGCAGGAACTGTGCCAGGAGCCCTGCATCTACATTTGCGAATTCTGTCTCAAGTATTGCAAGAGTCGCACCTGCCTGGAGCGTCACCTGACCAAGTGCACACTGCGCCATCCACCCGGCAATGAGATCTATCGCAAGAATACCAATTCCTTTTTCGAGATCGATGGACGCAAGAATAAGGTTTACGCTCAGAACCTGTGTCTCCTTGCCAAGCTCTTCTTGGATCACAAGACCCTGTATTATGATACGGATCCATTTCTATTTTATATAATGACCGAATTTGACTCACGCGGCTTTCACATTGTCGGCTACTTTTCGAAGGAGAAGGAGAGCACCGAGGATTACAATGTGGCCTGTATATTGACAATGCCGCCATATCAGCGCAAGGGCTACGGCAAGCTGCTCATCGAATTCAGCTACGAGCTGTCCAAATTCGAGGGCAAAACGGGCTCACCGGAGAAGCCTTTGTCGGATCTGGGACTGCTCTCGTATCGTTCATACTGGGCCCAGACCATTCTCGAGATCCTTATCAGCCAGAATCCCAGTACGGATGGCGAGAAGCCAACCATAACAATTAAGTAATGTCAATTTTTAATATGTACCGTACGGCTCTTTTGTTAGTTAGTTAGTTAGTTAAATTTAACTTCATTCCAATTCAATCATAGTTTAGAAAGAGACAGACAATAGTTTACTCCAACTCCAACTTTTCGAACTACCTTCTTTGAAGTCATTTAAAGTGGGACCTAAATACTTATAGAATTGTATCCATTTATAACGAACTAACAATTATTTGTGTTTAACTTTCTAGTGACATTTGCGAGTGCACCTCAATTAAGAAGGAGGATGTCATCTCAACATTGCAAAATCTCAATTTGATAAACTACTACAAGGGACAATATATTGTCTGCATTAGTCGGGACACCATTGAGCAGCATCAGCGTGCAATGGTTAAGCGCAAGATACGCATCGATTCCAAATGCCTGCACTGGACACCCAAAGACTGGTCGAAGCGCTCCAAGTGGTAATGCCAACTGAAGCTCATTGGAATAACGTATCAAATCTAATCTGTCTCTTGTTTCTTTCTTAGATGCCATGTTGCCTGCCCCGCCGCTTATTCATTACAACAATGAATTAAAAAACCGCCAACCAAAAAGTACAATAAATGATTGTCTTTAACAAAGACATACTCTTAAACATCACCATAATCATTTCCCATCATTCAATACAGTAGTCGCAGAATTTTTTTTTTCTGATTATCATTATTTCTATTGTAAACTTGAGGAAAGGTATATTGTACTTTGCGTATGTACTTAAACAAAGAAAAAGGAAAAATTTGTTTATTTGAACTGAATTTGAATGTACTTTTGTTTAAGTATTTAATTTCATGATTTCCTTGTTTTTTGTATTGAATAAGATTATTGAAGCTATTTTTTATTTTTATTTGACATACAATCTAAAAACTTTCATTGCAACAAAATGAAAAAAAAAGAGTATGTTTCAGACATTCCTATTAACCTTCCTTATGAATTTTGAAAATATGAATTTTGGATAATTTAGCTGGAATGTCTGACACAGTAATACTGTTGCATACAATTTCTAAAACCTATTGAAAGATGTTTTAAAAAATATTTTATTTTATTATACGTTTCCTTACTTGAATTGTCTCAGAAGAAACAACCTAAATTCAATGTTTGATGTCTCGAGTATAAACCTGAATACATTTTTTTTTTTTTATATATGTACCATGTATACATATATATTACTCATATCACTTTAATATTCATAGTTTAAAAATAACTTCAGAGCGACTACTGTATTAATATAATTTCCATATTATTTTTAGAAAAATCACCCAGAAGTTGTGATAGTTCCATTTTAATTTTTAACTATTAAAAATAGTTACCCAAAGTATTATAAACAAGAGTTTTATTTTTATGCTTCGAGTAAAAAAGTTTGATTGCAAGAATATTCAAAGTTTATTTTACAAAAATGAGCTTCGTCTATTGAAAAGAAGATTTGCAATGGTAAAAAACTGAAATATCAATATCTGCGAAGGTTTAAAAATCTGAGTTGCATCCACAACTTAATTTTCTTTTATATTTAAACACTTAAAATTATATTATTTCTATGTTTTTATTAAAAGGATCGCAGTCTTGTGTTTTATATAAATAAAATTGTAAGAGTATCAAAAACAATAAATATAATTATTACAATTTAAGTTAAAAGGGTTGTGTTTGTGCTTTAGTTGCTTGGAAGGCCTGCGTTGTCCAGTGGCGACTGTGGTTCTGTGGCCGGAGGCTTCAGATCGATTGTGAGCTGATGAATGGCCGCCAGAGTGGTCATCTCAAAGCCAGTCTCCGCGACGTCAAGCACTGAGCGCAATGAGTTTAACATCTGGCGATTGTTGGCAAAGCTGAGCTGCTGTTTGGTGAGCTTGGTGCGGGGATGCTGCTCCTGCTGTAAATGCATCTTACACTCATCGAGGGTGCGCATATCCAGGTCGACTGGACGCTTATCGCTGGATATCTTTTCGCACATTTCGGAAAGCTGGACAGTTGTGTGCGTAACATGATTGTCATCGATGAGCATATTTGGCGAGTTCAGCGCCGAACACAGCTTGATGTTCTTGGTAATGTTAACGAGACGCGCGAATTCGCGCTGATATTCCCGCTTGGCATCAATGTAGATTCGTGCATGCTCCTCCACTTGGCGCTGCACTCGTTTCGTTTCATCGGTGAAACGCTTAAGCGCTTCCAGGTGCAGCAGATGCTGTATGTCATCCGGGATCGTGCTTATATCAGTAGATACGTCCATTTTTACAGTCAATCTTATATTTGTTTTTGCTTTATTTTTCTGTTTGCATTTCGATTTAAGCGAAGTACGAAAATGCCTTGGTTATCGATAAGCACGAATGTTGTACAACAAGATAGCAGCAGTTATGGGCAGCATTTGTTTACTTTTGAACATATGTTTTGAGCTGCCATAGCTCCATAGCCCGCTCCATATCAGATAGCTTTCTGATGCGCAGTAGCTCAGTTCACGTTAGAACTACCAGTTCCATTATGAACTATCTTAGGTTAATTTACATTTTATTTATTTTCTTAGAATCTAGTGGCTCAATTTCTCTTAAATTAAATTTCAATAGCTTCTCCAAAAATTTTGCTTGAATATTGTATATACCGAGTTTCAGGCGATTTGCTGTAAAAAAGATAGTAAGGGTTAAGTACAAGACACATATTTAGGCGGTCAATTTTGTATGGGCCTGGCACCGAGGTAGATGCACTCATTCAATAATACCTTCCAAATTAACGGGGCGATTTTTCTTAAAATTATACCATTATAAAGGTTAAATATAAGGCTTTATTCGTGCATTATCTGGGCGATTATCTCTGAGCTGAGATATTTGAGAAATGGTCACAATTTCTTATATAAATCACTTAATCCACCCATTTAAAAAACAAAAATTGCCAAAATATTACATAAACATAATATAAAAAATCAATTTTCTACAATTCTCCATCATTACATTATTGATTTCAATTCAAAAAACATTTCAAAATTTTAAAACTATCGATAGCCGATTTTTGTTGCTGGCGGACCGTTGCTATCTTGACGCATGAATGAAAGAAAGCCAGATTGCGCATTCGTTGTGTCAAAAAAAGTCTACCGCGCATCTACTACAGCTGTGGCGCGCTGTTTGAATTTAATGGAACTTGTGTGTTAAAGGCTGTCAACACAGTCAACGCTTTGGGTTTGTTTTGCAATGAGCTATGCTTGGTGGTTGTTTGTTTTAAAGATATTGTGGAGCCAACTTGCATATAAATATCCAAGCAAATGTGTTAGTCTAGCGTGACGTCACAAAATCAGCTGTTTGCTTAAGCAAATCGAACGGACCTGCGCAATGCGCAATCTGGTTTTCTTTCATTCATGGTCTGTCTTCCAGTTGTCTGACAGTTCGATTACGATTGCAGTGTAGCAAATGCAGCTCTGGAAGCGCATAAATAAATAAAGTTGCTCGAATTTTAGACCTGCGGTTGCGTTTAGTTTTATTGCGCTCAAATGTAAATATGAAGTGTGAATCTCTAGTTGCATATGCAAAGCAATACAAATCGTTAAATATACATATATGAAAACTGATGAGATCGCGCTTGTTTTGGCCAATTGAATAAAACGCAAAACGAGAAGCATCGGCAACAACAGGCCTCAACAGAATGGATGTTGAAATACCTGTTTTGGCTGGATATCTTAATGTTCCAACACAAACTGGATTTTCGCTAAATCGTATCTCGAAAAAGGTAAGAGCCTTCCAACGATCTGATCGTGCAATATTTCACATCACACAACATAAACACAATGTGCACATAGTGCAATGCCAAACAAATTGTTAAATGTTATTTTACATATTTTGCCAAATGCGTATTAACACACAGGACATCGCCATGTGCATGTGCATGTGCATTTTGTTTGTGTGTATGTGTGTAAACCTTTCAATGTGTGGGCTCTGTGTGTATATGCGCAAGTGTGTCTCTCTGTCTAGATATCTCCATCTGCATACTTGTTGCATACAAATGAGTAGCATAAGGTGGGAGAAAGAGAGAAACATGCCAAACGGCGAGCCGAACATATTTTCGATTTGCGTGTGCGCGCCTGCTCCAATCACACACACACACACACACATATGCACATGCACGTGCATATACAAATACGAGTATGTGTGTATGTATGGGTATGCTTGCGATGACGGCTGTTTTGGGGACTCATCCGTTTTTTCATGGTATTGTTTTTGTCTTAATATACATACATAAACATATGTACTTATGTATGGATACATACACACTCATATTCCCCATATGTCAGGAAATATTCTCTGAGGATTGGGGCCGGGCCCATTGACACTATATATGGGCTGGTGTTGTTGTTGTTGTTGTTCTTGTTTCGTTATGTAAGTTAAGCTTGAAATTTCATTGGAAATTTGATTAGCACAACATTAAAACTCGATATTACAATGATGATCTCGATCAATTTATAGCTCTTAAATATAAACATTCTTAAATTGAAATATTTATATATATATTGTATATTATAAATCTCATTGTTTTTTTGCAGAAATCATGCAGCCGATTTTGTCTCTTGTTCAAGGCCAGTCGCCATGGCATTGCACGCCTGGAGATCTGCGAGAATAAAGATGACAAGAATCCAAAGATCTTTACGCTGGAGAATTGCGTAAAGATCACACAGGAACCGCCGCCAGCGAATCTCATACAGATTGTCAAACGCAACCTACAGCTTACCCTTAATACGAACAGTGATGAGGAGCTCAAGACTTGGGTTAACGCACTGCAAACGGTCGCCTTTTGTGACAATAGCGGCCTTCATGCTGCCCACAGTGCCATCGAGGAGGATAATGATCTATACTGCAGCTCATTTGTATGTTTCAAAACCCAAAACTAATAGTTAAGACTTGTCTATAAAAGTATTTAATTGTTCTCAAACTCAACTTCAGCTTTATTTGTAAACGATTCAATTTCATTCTTAGGTATAGCTATTTATCAGTAAACTGAACGTTCATTTGTATGTTTCAAAACCCAAAACTAAAAGTTAAGACTTGTCTATAGAAGTATGCAGAAATTTCATTTAATTGTTCTCAAACTCAACTTCAAATTATAATCATAATCGCTGATTAATCCTCAACTTTATTTGTAAACGATTCAATTTCATTCTTAGGTTTAGCTATTTATCAGTAAACTGAACTTTCATTTGTATGTTTCAAAACCCAAAACTAAAAGTTAAGACTTGTCTATAAAAGTATGCAGAATTGTTTAATTGTTCTCAAACTCAACTTCAATTTATAATCATAATTGTTATTGTTTCGATAATCGCTGATTAACCCTCATCTTTATTTGTAAACGATTCAATTTCATTCTTAGGTTTAGCTATTTATCAGTAAACTGAACGTTTGTTATCAAATATGTATCAAATTGCACGCCCCACAAAAGTTGAGGAAATTCTAAAACTATGCATAATTGCAGAAAAACAGCTGCATGATATTTGAAACCGTAAACTAATGATCATCATACACATATATATTTCAGGATGGATTGTTTATAATAACGCTGATACCATCGGAGGCATCGATTCGGTGCAACATCGAGCCACGCACCTATATGCTACAGATGACGCCAACGGAGCTGCAATTGAAATCCGAGGATCTAAATGTGACAATTGCGATGTGGCCGTATCGATTCATACGCAAATACGGCTATCGTGATGGCAAATTTCAATTCGAGGCCGGACGCAAGTGCACAACGGGCGAGGGTGTCTTCACCCTGGATCATACCAATCCCCAGGAGGTGTTCCGCTGCATGTCCGCCAAAATGAAGTCAATGAAGAAGCTCATCAGTGGCGACAGCCTCAGCAGCATCGAGTGTGGCGAGAATCAGTTTAGTGCCGCTGCCTGCATGGAGCCAGGATCACGTAGTCCGCTGCCGCCATCGCCGTCGAGCAATGTGCACGGCGAATTTGAAATCAATTCGACCCAAAGCTGCATCTCATTGCGTGGCTTCATCAGCTCCAATGACTCGCTAAATAACTTCTCCAATAGCAATAGCTGCGGCGTCAGCTTATCGGTGCCATCATCGGTCAATGCCAGCAAACACATTCCCAACAAGCCGCCCAGAAAGTTGCCCGCTCCACTGGACCCTCAAACTCAATGTGATAAATACAAGAATCTTGTGAAATACGAACCGGTTGCCATAACGACCTCGTCACCCTCGGATGCCAACAGCAAGAACAGCGGCTCCGCCGTGATACTGAAGCCCGCCTCACCGGATCCATTGCGCAGCAGCAACCACAACAACAACAACAGCAATCCACCCGATCTGCCGTTGCGCAATGAGAGCTGCTCGAAGTTGACGCTGGAACGCGATTACGAGTCCATTGAGAATATAACCGATGCGTGGAAGACACGCGGCGTTGGCGATGTGCGCCACTGTGAGTTTATACCCTCGTCGGCGCTCAGTTGCGATGGTGATTTTGTGCGCCAACGTTCGCAGTCCAAGCGCAAGGATCTGGCCACCACGTCCAGCAGCGACAATAACACGCCCAAAATCATAGACATTGACATTGGCGAGGGTGGAGGTGGCTGTGGCGGCGGTGTGCTGGTCTCGCCGGATGCCAACTATGACCGACTGGACTTTCTCTCACCGAACAATAAAACCTCCAGCGGCTATAAGACAATTGTGAATGTGACGCTGCCGAATCGATTGCGTTGCAGTCCACAGCCGCCGAATGAATATGAATTGATTGCTAGTCCCGATACCGAAAGTTTTCGCAAGGCCGATGACAGTCATCTTGGCTATGGTGTTCTTCGCAAATCCACCACCAACAACAACAGCACTGCCAGCAGCAACAACAACAATAATAATAATAATAATAATAATAATACTAATACTAGTAACAATAATAATATCAATACACTGCCCGCCACAAATAATAATAACAACAACAACAGTTGCAGTAGCAGCAGCAGCAGCAGCAATGTTGCAACAGGCATGTGTGCCACGCCCCCAACGAACAAGAACAACGATGCCGCCCTCGATCATCGCAGTTACAATGGCCTTAACTACACTATCGTTAGCAAGCCCAAGCGTGTGTGAGAGCAGGACGGCAAGCGCGAGAGAAAGAGAGAGAACACAGACAGAGAAACATAGAAAGACAGAGAGAGGGAGAGCTAAAACTTTGGATTCATAATCTCATTAACAAAAAAAAACCCCACAAATCGAATGAAAGCGAACAAAAATTTTGTATCAAATATAGACACAGAGAATTATATGCAACGTTTATGCTTGCAAAAAAGCATGATTTCAGATCGTGATTTTTAAAAAAAAAAGAAATACAAGCATAAGCACAACATCATGATTTTTTCTACACACGTATTTTGACTAAGATTGTTTATTTTTTGGAAAAAAAGATATTGTAACAAAAGAATAAATACGTTAAAAATGGAAAGCAATAGAAAAAGAAATAGAAGTTTCTTAGTATCGTTAAAGAAGGTCAGGATATTTATAAAATATCATAAACAGGCGTATTTAAAAAATCGTGATACAGCAAGCATAAACGTAGTAATAGAGTGACAAAAAAAAAAAACAACCAGTGGATCTCCAGAGCTCTCGTTGCTTGTAGTATCAGATGTTGAACAATACTTAAACACTCTGAAGAATGAGAAGAAGAATTCTCAAAAGTTTCACAATTGAAAAGAAAATAAGCATAGGACTAACTTTACTTGATAACATTTTCATTTTACTCTTTTCTTTAAAAACATTGCAAAGTCACAATCCTTTTTTGTTTTTGTCACAACATTTTTCCATTATGTGCTATTTTAAGTATTTTTGTAACAAGTTCTTTTTGAAGTTCAGTTTGACTGTACATATATGTATTCCTCATTGTATTAATCATAATGAAATTGAAATATTATTAGAATCTAAGCCATATCCGTTTGTCTGTTTTAATGTAAGATCTAGTCTAGAGTTTATAAAATTTAAGAAATTCTTGGTTATATATCGAAACTTAAGAAACCAGACCATACTTTCACACTACTATAGTAAACTAAGCTGCCATAACAGAAAACTTAAATAATTTGAGAAATTCCGTCAAATGTGTCAGTTCTTAAGATCGGCATAATAATAACTGTTTTGTGATGATCATTCAGAAATGTTTATAAGTATTACAAAGTATCGAACTGCTTACAAAATCTTTTATATACACTAATATCTTATTCTCTACTTAATGTTTTGATTGAATGTGAATTATCTTCATGATGTTATATATATATATTTAGTTTAGTATGAGAAACAAAGCATCTAGATTACAGGTAATGATAGAGCCAACTCTCTCAACAACAAGAACCACATATTTACTTGCATGTACATAAAAACAATATAGTAGTTAATGCATATTGTCAAAGTTTTTCTTATAGGGGTTTGAATTGATCTGTGGCGCCATCGTTGTAAACGGCATTTGGTACCAAAATTGTGTGGCGATTTTTTTCAATTGTACTTTTGATTATTATTATTATTATTTGATAACTTGCAGTTGATGCATATTTTTTATTTTTATGTTTATATGTATTTTTTTTTTTTTTTTTTGCTATTGTCGACCCTATTAAATGTGTAAATAAAACGAACGAAAAATTATAATAAAAATTATAAAATACGAAAACAATGTCTGTTTATGTCAATTAGTTAAGTTTAAATATTTATAAGTTTAAGTATTTCAGTATTTTATTTTGGGTCTTGCAGAAAAAGTATTACGTTCGTTATATGCTTAAATTTTTACTAATTTTTCGTATCTTTTTAGGTGATCAAAGCTGGCGTTCAAGTTTTCTTCAACTGTCACTTGATGTGTCGATTGATTTGTATTAGTTTGTATGTATTAAGGTTTGACAAATCATTTCACTACGCTTCAAATAAATATTTAAAAAAAAAAAACTTGAAAAATGTTGTCGATAAAACGCTTTCAAAGATTCCAATGGCGACCATTGGTGCGTCTTTGCTCGTCGGAGGGAGTACACAAGGTAAGTAAAAAGGCTTCCACCTAAATAGTTACACATTATACAGTTGTTAATATAATTTTTAACAAAAACAAAAGGACACTTTAATAGAAAAGCTTCGCAATAGCTTTATAAAGGATGAACGCAAAGATTTTGTAGTGCCAACATTCAAGAAGGCCATGCTATATCCGGATGATATAGCCATCAAGGACATAACTGGCGAGTTCACATACTTTCAACTCTTTATCACAGCTAAAAAGTTGTCCATACAAATTTCCAATATTTGCGGTAAGTATCGACATCCATTATACAAATTAAGATGATGTTTCAGTTGAATCAATTATGTTTACAGGCAGCGCCTCACAATCGAATGTCGTATATTTGTGCTCGAACAATGCACTGTGGATCGTGATGCAGTGGGCCTGCTGGATCTCTGGCCAGGTCGCAGTGCCCCTGGAGACCAATCAGGATGTCAGTGAGCTGCTGGGTCAGGCCACCGATTGCAAGGCTCAGCTTATGATGGGCACTTTGGAAAGCGAGTCCATCACCCAGGAAATGGCAACGAAACTGGAATTGGCCAGCATTATAGTGGATCATAGCTTTATGCCCAGTGTCGAGAGTCTCTCCTCCAATGCTATGTATGCCAAGCAGTTGATTGACCACAAGGATACCATCATACCGGAGAGTACGCTGTCCAATGACTACTATGCCCGAGCAGCCGCTATGCTTCTCTATACGCCCAGCTCGACGCATGGCCTCAATGCGGTTATCCTCAGCCATCGCAATATTGATGCACAGATGCGTTGCCTCATTAACAGCTGGCAGCTGAGTGCCACAGATAGCATGTTGCCCATTGTCTCGGTGAATCGCATGCATGCCGCAATTGGGGCAATCCTTAACGTGGGTGGCAACGTGGTGTTGCAACAGAAATTTGATAGCCGTTCAGCATGGAGTGCACTGTTGGGCATTAATAGTCCATCGAAGCGGCGTGTAAACATATTTCTGGCCATGCCCATCATCTACAAACGCCTGATTGCCGAGTACGAGAAAATGTTTGCCCAGGATTCACGGATGGTGGATTACATCACCAACCATTGCAAGAACAAGATACGCGTAATGGCCACAGGTTTTGGTCTATTGCCGGAGACGACGTTTTACCGCTGGCGCGAGATAACCGGACAGAACATCTACGAGTATTATGGCCTGATCGAGACGGGCTTGGTGCTGGGCACAGTGCTTGGCGAGAAATCCAAACCCGGCGGCAATGCTGATTATTATCCAGGCACTTTGGGCGCACCGCTCGAGGGTGTTACGGCGCGTCTGGTCGACAGCAAGGGCGAGGAATTGGTGAGCTCGAGCCGAGCACTCGAATCGCTGGTGTTTGGGCCCGTTGTGGGTGAACTGGAAATCTCTGGTGTTCATCTCTATCCGCAGTGCGTATCCACCAATCGGCAACTGGCAATGGAGCAGCCAAAGGATCAGTTCATCAAGACCGGTGACATTTGTGCCTATCAAAACGGATGCTTTCACTTTCTAAGCAAGTCAACGGATGTTTTCACAGTGGGCGGCTACAAGATCTACGGCTCGGAGATTAAGAAAGCGCTCATTTCACATCCCGGCATCAATGATGTCGCCGTCCTTGGCATACCCAATAAGTTGTGGGGTCAACGCTTGGGCGTCATTTGCATTGTGTCGCCGGATGCCAACATTGATCTGGAGACGATCAAGACCTATTGCTATAGCCAACTGCCGGCTCACAAGCGTCCAACAGTGTTCAAAACCATTGTTGCCAAGTAATTGAAAGAAGCAAACAATCAATCAGTTAATTTATTTTATTTGTCTTTCTAATCGCTCGTCGAACAACAAATTCTTGTGTTTTAAGTATTATTTAATTTATAGTCGATTGTAGTCAATTGGAAAATTGTTTTCAATGCGCTCAACATATGTGATTCAAGCATGAATTTAATTAAATTTTTAGGATATATGACTTACCATTAAACGACTACAAAACTAATTATGTATGTATTTTGAAAATGCTGTATATTTAATAATTTCTTCAAGTGCTCAAAGCTATGTAGCTAGTAAGCATAACTAACAGTAAGTGAAACAATATTGATTAGATATGTTCATATATATACTTATTTATTATAATCTTTCATTACAGATACGGAAAGACCGACTTATTTGTGACGAAAGTTGTAATCGATATCTTCGCTGGAGGAGCATAGAGCCGAATATTTGGGATTGCGGCCAGTTTTGCATTTTTCAATCGACTTGCCACAGGAAGTGATAACTGGCCAGCCAATCACATTGTGTGCAGCATAGTTGCAAACCACTAGGAACGTGTTGTAACGGTTATCCTTCTTATAGTTGGAAATGGCACAGCCGACAGCAACATTACGCTCATGAGCCACAATGGTAAAATGACCAATGTCGCTATAATTAATTTGATGTAGTAATTAGTTAATGTTAACTCTTGTGTTTTAGTTGGAAGTGCTTACGGTCCTGCATAGTTGTTGGGATACGCTTTTAAATGATCGGGCTTGACGTTCTTTTCCTCACTGGTCCAGGACTTGACGGCCTCGCGCAAAATGGTGGGCACGTTGGGTGCAGCCATGCCCGAGTAGAAGACTATGTACGAATTCTGTCCGGAGTTCTTAAACTGCTGGGTGTTGTGACATTGATCGTGCTTCAACACGCACCGCTTCACATTCAGCTCGGCCAGACGTGCCAGCTCCGAATTCCAGCGTATTGTTGCCATGCGGCAGGCCTTTACCTTCAACTTACCCTTGCCGCTGGCCCACTGCTGACGCACTGCATTGTGGGCGTCCACCAGAGTCTTCTGCGACGCCGCATCTATCTTGAGCAACTTGGCATTAGCCGGACATTTGCTGCCAAAGCTCTGCAAGAGTCCGAGTGAAAGTGGAGATTGGATGATCAGTTATCTACAGACTTACCCCATTATTTTTGCATCCAATGTGCTTCTCGTTCTTGTGACAGAGCTTTGCATCACAATAGTTCGGACCAGCTTGGCTCGCCTTTAGCAGGCAGAGCACAACAACTATTGCATGGATCATTATCCACAAAGTGACATTGTTGGCTACCATGATGGAACTGTTTGTGTTGCAGTCAACGAAAGGGCTTCTTATACATATATTGAAAATAGTTTTTGCTCACGACGTGTTGATAAGCTAGCGAGTCGTGTTTGTGTGTAATATCTTGAAAGTGCTTAACCGTGGCATCATCAATGTTCCAATTTATTAACTTACATTGAGTCATTCCTGTGTGTTTTGAGATTGTTAAAAGGCATATCATTTGTTTTGAACAGTTACAAATTGTTTAAATTGATATGCATATCACGTTAGCTATTTTGTGACCTATTCTAATTCTAAGAGATGTGGCAAAATTTGAAAAATATAAAGCGTTAGATAAAGAAAAATAAATTTCGAAACACAGAATGCTCTGCTTTATTTTCTTTGGAGGCTCGATGCTGATTTTAGGTATGCCTGTCCAATGCTCGAACACAAATTCAATATATAAATTCCAAAAAAAATTTACCAAACACCAATAGAAGGCACAAAATGGAGCCATCGACGACTGGAGTAATGACGGTTGGCTATCTGGTGCCCATCTATTCGCCCGACGAGACCCTCATATTGGATTGGGATGACACTATGGAGACGTCGCTGCTGCTGATTATTGGCTCTGTGATCCTAATGCAACTGTTCTTCCTGATCTACGTTGTCCTAAGCAGCTTGCAGCCCTGCACCATCTATCGGCAGCAACGCAACGAGGGATACCGTCGTCGGTACGGCAACTTCATCTTTCGTCGCCTGCTGGCCCAGCTGGATCGGGCGCTGATGCTGCGTCCAAATGCTGGAGACGAGCTCAGGTCTTGTGTTGAGGCAAAGAACATGGCTGAGTCGGCAATACGTTTGTTTTGGCGCGATGCCACCAAGTTGCTCTATCCCGACTGTGAGGTGGACTCAGCAACGGCCAGCGATTTGTATTTCGTGCTGGACGACGAGGAAGCCGAACTGAACGCAGCTGGCTACGCCAGTGCCGATTATAATGTAACGAATGCATTTCTAGAGAGCTTAATGTATCCCAAACGTGCTAGTAAAACAAATGCAAAACCGTGAAGCTGTTCAACTCGATTCGTCTTTGAATTACTTTATTGTCTTTAATGTACTTTTAAGATACTTTTTTAAGATGCTCAAACTGAAGGCTCAACTTGATGTTACAATTTTGCCAGCTTAGCAGCAACGGTGTCCGTGGTGCAGTTGACAAAGAGCTGCATTGTTCCATATCCCATTCCCAAGATTGGAGCGTGGGGTGGACAATGCAAAACATCTCTAAGCAATTGCATGGAACGGAGGGGCCCCTTCATACCTAAAGCGCAACATTTTTGTTAATTTTATTGTTGGAAACAAGTTAATTTTTTTTTTTTTTTTTTTTTTTTTAATAATTTACAGACAAGGCGCACGAGTCAATGCATTAAAAACGAGGGCCGCCCGCATTGTTAAACTATGATACCAAAAAAAATTATTTTCCAACCCGGTCTTGAAGCCGGACCATAAACAGAAGATAGTTTGTCAGGAGCTTAAGCCATTGCGCCACGATCACTTATATTTTCTAAGGTTATTTGTGTTAGCTTAAGGTTCTTAAAAGGTAAGACAGTATTAAACGAAAGCAGGATTCCTAAAACTGTGACTTTTGGAAAGTCTTTGAGAAAATCGAACAATGTTTTTATACTTCAAAAAAGTACCATTGAAGTTTTTATAAATACTTTGATACTGAAAGTATCGTGCTGTCTGTCCGTCTGTATGAACGTGCGTTTCACCCTTAAAGCTAGAGACCTGAAACTTTGCAGTTATGTTTATCTATAGCCGGGACAGTTAAATTGTCTTGGACAACTAGGAGGCTGGGAAATCGATAAATTTGTTAATCGAAAACCGATAAAACCAAATATTTCTCACATTCCTGCAGCCTGAGCTACCAAATTTTGCTCAAAGATAGCCAGTCACGTCCCTCAAAAAACTGGATCAAAATTTTGGATGCCACGCCCACTCCTTCCGCCCATCCTCCCAGCTCCTTGAAATTTGAAACACCTATAGTTTTTACATTTTTTAAGCTAGAGCCACCAAATTTTGTGTCAAGATGGGTAGTGAAGTTTTCCAAAAAGTGCATTACAAATTTGGATGCCACGCCCACCTATAAAATCGGAAATTCAGCTATCTTCCACATTTCTTAAGCTAGAGTCACCAAATTTGGTAGGAAGATAGAAGGCAACATCTACCAAAGATCTGCATCAAAATTTTGGATGCCACGCCCACCCAAGCCACCCGCCTTATAAAACCGGAATCGGCTATATTTTTAACAGTTTTTGAGCTAGAGCCACCCAACTTGGCAGGAAGATAAATGGTGACATTTAAAAAGATTTGATTAAAAAATTTGGATGCCACACTCAGCTCTGCCGACCACCCAGTTAACTTCCACAGTTTTTGAGCTAAAGTCACCAAATTTTGTAACATGATAGCTGTCGATATTTACCACCCGGCCCACCCCTTCCGCCCCTGCATTCCCCCTTTGCAGGCAGACTCCTTACCATCCGTTCTTTTAATGGTATCAAAGAATTTCGCAGTCGGACGCAACGTTTTCACTTGTTTTGTATGAAAAATTCACAAAGTTTACTTTTAATAACAATTCCAATTATTATAGAAACTAATATAACTGTTTTCTTTAGCTAAAAACTTTTTGGTTTATATTTTGCTTAATTTTCTTTGTTTAATTATGTATTCAAAAAATGTTTCCTTGCGTCAAAATCCTTTAAAATAATATTAAAACCCACTTAAAAACTACTCTGAGCTTGATAAAAAATCAAAAGTTGTTGTATAATATTATATATTTGCCAACAATTCAAACATTTCACTCGCACACAAAACCAGAACTAGAAACATAACATAATAATTAAAATACAGTTACATATACATATTTCTGTTTATATCAAACATTAGCATCCTGTCGATATACAAATAATATACATATATGTATGTACCTACAGTTATGTACAATTTACAAATACGAAAAAAAAAATAAAAACAAAAACTAGAAACAAATCGAAGACAAAGTCCAATATGTGATGATGTTGGTGGCAATTTACTTCTTGAAACAGATCTTAAGGATGCGTATGACTGGCGCCTCGAACAGAGCAGAGATGACAAACGCCGAGCCAAAGGAGACAACAGCATTGCCCAGAAACGTGGTCAATATCATGGGATTGTTCAGATGCACAGTGCCGCTCATATGCGAAGAGCAGATGAACATAATTATCGGATGGATGAGATAGGCGCAGTAGGTGAGACGTGACAGTGGCCACCACACTCGATACGACAGTATTCCGTTGACAGTGGGCGCCAGGCCCCAACAGCAGGAGATTACAATCCAAACGAGTCCAACACCAAATGCCGTGTGCCCAATGCCCACATAGAAGGCAGTATTCACAGCACTCAGCTCTCCCGGCCAGACGCCGAAGATGACAAGGAATAGAATGCAGAGGCTGCAGGCCCACAGACTAAGATTGAGCCGCCTCGAGACTTGTGGCGGTGTCTTGAACTTGTACAGCGCATAGCCAGTAAACATGCCTAGCAAACGGATGCAATAAGTAGAATAGATCTAAGTTATCTATGTCATCCGACTTACCCACGATATAGGGGCCAACACGTTGCCAGGGCTTGTCATAGAGATAGTCAAAGGATTCGAAGGGTAGCGCCACTTTATGGGTATATTGATGCTGCAGCGATACGATGCCCGCAATGCTCCACGAGCTGATCAGGAACACAACCAGCGTCACTGCCACAACTCTGAAGTATCTGCACAAAGTAACCAGATGAAAAGTAAGGCATGAGAAGGCACTAGATCTCAACTTACTTTCTGGAGAACGCGAGCAGCAGGGATGACATTAGATAGAACTGCATATCGTTAGCCATATACCAGCTCCACATCATGCACATCTCGTGTTGCGGGAAAAAGTTGTTGATATAGAGTATGTTGCGCCACCAATAGATGCGGCACGTATTGTGCTCAATCTTGGCCGGCTGGAATACAGATGAGTCCAGACCCTGCCGCACAGCAAAGTCATTAAACAACACCACAAAGAGGTAGACGGGCGTGAGGCGCAAATAACGATAGAGCAGCATCATGAAGGAGTTCAGGACACTCTTCTTGATGAAACCAGTTGGTGCCGCCTGATGCTTTCGCTCCTGCTTCACATAGAGCAGGGTGACCAGTAGACCGCTGATAAAGAAGAACGAGTCCACGGAAAAGGTTGCGTTGCCAATGATCTGATACCAAAACGAACGTTCCGTAATCACGCGCTCAAACTAGAATATTAGGGAGGATTAAAAGAAGATGATGAGCCTTCAGGTTGTTCAAGTTTTTGAGCTTACCTTATTCTCGCCAATGGCAAACATTTGCAGATACGTGTGCACCATCATGGTCCAGAGCACGGAGAAGACGCGCAGTCCATGCAAACAGGATGTGTGTGACTACAACGAATTTGGATATGATGTAACTACTTTCCCAATTGTTAGCTGACTTACCTCCTTGGTCTTGTCTATGTTCAATATGGCCTTGGCATTCGTTTGGAAGGCAAAGCACAGCAACAGCTGCTGATGCAATGCTGCAACAATGAGCAATTAATTAGTAAGTGAGCAAATACAATCTTAATATATATAAATTGGACTCCTAAACTACTTAACTGATTTTAATCAAATTTACAGTTTGATTCAACTTGAGGGATAGGATTGTTTTTTGTCTCAATTATTTATCGTTTGGATACCGTGGAAAAAAATAATCGTCATTTATTGTTTAGTTCCATGAACCTGGTTCGATTCCAATGGAATTCTGTGTGCAGATGATGGTACAGAGCTATTCTTCTTTTTGGGTGCCCCAAGAAAACCACCTAAATTTATTATTAGCTCAAATCCGAAGAAAAGATAAAGTAGCTGCTGTTGCATTCGATTTTTCTGGAAAAGCAGCTACCATTGAACCTACCATTGAACTTAGCTCATGAGGAAAAGCCGGTATGTAACAATTAGCAAAAGCAGTGAGCTCGGAAGAATGTTATAGCTGCGTAAATTGTTGGTTTGGAATGAATGCACCATGTCCCACTAAAGAGCAATTGAAGCACCAGATCGCACAATGAGGGATATCAAGGGCAACACGGATATCATGGGAGGGATGTTGGTACTAATGAAGGGCAATATGCAGCTGCTCTTCTAAAAATCGGAGACGATCGTATGCCAATTGACAGTAACGTCAAATTGTTTACAACACAGATGACCTTAATAATAATATCTATTCGGATCTTCAGACAAATATGGCCCATCCTATACAATTTCTCAACTCTTTAGAGTGTCTCCTAGAGGTTGAGATTAAAAGTTGATGTTCCTGTCCCATTAAATAATTGAAAATGTTACCCAAACTCACTGTTCCACGCGAACCCTTCATCATAGTACTCACCTATTGGCTGCTCGGCCTCGTAGGTGCCTGGCACACCTGCACAGCTGCCCGTCTCCACTTGGTAGTCCGTCATCTCAGTCTTGTCCGGCTGTTTCTGCGATGTGGATGCCGTTGTATCGCCCAGCACAACAGCGTCTGCCGGATTGGCAGCAGCAGCAGCAGCAGCAGCAGGTGGTGTCTGGTGTCTGTTGCCATTCACATCTATGTGTGCATCCAGTGTGTTATCTGTGGCCACAATGCCATTGCTGCCCAGTGGACGCATTTGGAAGAGCTCAAACGGTTTGCCATAATAGGCATTCTCGTAATCTCCACCTTTGGCGGCGGCATCGCATTTGGCGCTTATCGCTGGTATTGGCGCCGCAACCAGGCGACGCTCATCGATCTTCATCTGGTAATAGGTGGCCACGATCATCACGAGCAGCAGCGTGAGCAGAAAGCTTCTACAATATTTCAAGAGAGAGTGTGTCACATACATACTATGTTGAACCTTCAGCTTTGGTTAACTGCACACTCACACGAACACCTGGAACTTGAGCTGCCGCCAGTGACTGTAGAGGCCCGGAACGGTACGGACGCGAAGGACTTGCAACGCCGGCTGCTGCACACTGGAGACATTGTGTGCACCCAGCATGGTCAGCATGCGGGCATACGGATCGAGCGACAGTATCGACTGGACATCGTGTGCCGAGCATGACTTGGGCAGACATTCGCCCAGGCTCAACACTTGCTGCTGCATACATACATACATACATACATATGTGTTAGGAATTATGTACATTCTTGCGACTAGTTAAACAGTCTGCTTACCGATCGATTGAGGCGCGGCAAGTGTAAACTTATGTCTGCCACATAGAATTCCATCTCAAAGTGTTTGCGCTCTCCATTCGACAGCTGACGATTGAGCTCCAAACAGAAGGTCAGCTGTCCCAGCCATTTGTCATTGCCAAACAACAGCTGACCCCGATAGCGTCCCGACGAATCATATGCTGTGTAATACAAAATATGTTTGTACTAGAGGAGTTTAGAGAGAATTCGTTTGTGGTAGGTAGAAGGATCACTTACAGATCAATTTAAGAGATAAATATATCAGTTGAATATTGATAAACCGGGACTCTACGGTTATTCCGGTGCCAAGGTCTGATGATTGATTCTTGTAGAACTCGACAAAATAAGACGAAAATATTAAATCAAATTTATCGATAACTCGCCTGGTTATCGAGATATAGTTAATAAAAAATCGACAAAATATCGAAAAATTAAATTTTTTTGGTGAAGTTTGATAGATGTGCAAAAAAATAAGAAAACACTAAGCACAATTTATCGATTTATCGATATTTATCGAGCTATCGATAAAAATGTAACACAAATTTTTTTGTTGATGAAGTTTAATAGATTTCCTAAACAAAAATAAAACGAAGATATGAAATAAAATTTAGTTATTTTATTTAATATTTTCGTCGTATGTTGTCGAGTTTTACAAGAATCAATCATCAGACCTTGGCGCCGGAATAACCGGAGACGTGCCTATTTGTTAACAGATCCAACACTTTCGTTGGGTATTTTACATTCAGTTATACGAACCTTTCTGCGCCCACTCATAGCTGGAGTGGAGTGCAGTTAGATATGCCTGCATCTCCAGACCGCATCCAGTTCGAACATTTGTGCGTATCTCGGAGATTTGCCAATAGAAATGATCATACAGATTTGTGACAATCTGAAAATAGTTCGCCGAACCATAGAGGCTCTCGGCCATGGTGCTGTTGGCATTGCCAGAGACATTGCTGCCCAGATGGCGACTGATGCTATTGATGGTGCTGCCCAGGGTCTTCAGCTGCATATCATCATCGATCTGTTTGAGCAGCTCGCGGCCCTTTTTAATGGATGGCTTATTGCGCAGTATCTTTAAAATGTGTGTGCCTGATGTGCTGCTTGATGTAGTTGTAGTTGTTATTGTTGTTGCTTCCAATGCAGGAGCTGCTGTTGTTGTTGTTGCTGCTGTTGTAGTTGTTGTTGTTGTTGTGGTTGTGGTTGTGGTGGGTTGTGTGGAGCTAGATTCGGGCAGCTCGGATATGTCCACATCGACAGTATCGTTATCATCAGGATTTGTGGGCTTGTAGCTTAGGGCGTCGGCTGCATTCCCATTGCTGAGAACATGCTGTTCCTCGCTGCTAAGATCACCTTTCTTGATCACCTCATGCTCCAGATCCTCCAGATCACCCAGATTAAAGTCAAATGTAACCGGATGCAGCTCGTATTCCTTAAGGGGATGCGGCTTAACATACTCAATGATGGGCAGCACCTTCTCCAGGGGCAAATAGGGTTTCTTCTTAAGCGGCTTCAACGGCAACACCTCGTGTGTGTTGAGTGTCAATGGTGGCTCGTCCCCGTTGACCTCGTGCAGGATGGTTATGTTGTCCCTGCTCGTGAAACGATGTGCACCAAAGTCACCAAGTTTCGCTGTGGAGGCCAATGCCTTGACTGTTTCAGTTTGGTTGCCGACTGCATCGCTTTGACTGATGAGCAGCAGGGAAAACAGTAGACCGAGTGCAATTCTCCACAGTCCATCCCTCAGCCTGGATGACCTTGACATAGTGGGTCGTTAGGACACTTCTTCTACTCAACTGCTGTTTCTCTTCCTCTTCCTCTTCCTTCTTCCGCCACCTAGGCTGTTGGACGTACTCCTCCTATCGCTTGAGTGGTTTGTTCGGAATTCTTCTCTAATCGCTTTTTGCCTGCATTTTTGGTGTCGTCTTCTTTAGTGCGCGATTCTCACTTCTCGCTAACATTGTGTTTGGCTTTTTTTTTTTTTTAGCTTTAGTTCATTTGGAGTTCACTTTGGAGTTCACAATATGTTCATCTGTGGAAATGGTATTGGATTGGATGAGTTCAATGGACGAATTCCCTATTGAATTTCTTCATTTCTTCCCATCCAACCACCCATTGCCCACTCCACTTCCTACCCTACCCCCCCCCTACCTGCCGTTTAGCAGTTGTTTATGATCCGATTTTTGTTTTGTTGCTGCTGTTGTTCATTTATTGGTTTAATTGTTTCTAGGTGGCCGCAGGTTGCACGGATTGCCACAGCCTGGCAAAGCAGCAGCTGCCAATGCATTGGCTGTGAAAGCAACAAGCAACAAGAGGAAAATTACAAAATTTCCTGGTTAAACTTGTTAAACTTGTTGTGACCACCGACCGCTCTGCTGCTAATGCTGCTGCTGCTGCTGCTGCTGCTGATAGGTGGATGGAAAATGCAGTTGCCTTGCGAGTTAGCCTTTTAGTTACATAACTTCCGCATCTCGCCATCGATTCGCATTGCTTTGATGATGATCTTCGCCACTGCATTCGCAGTTTTCACCTTATTATGCAATTTCTATATTATGATCTAAATTGATCGTTCAATTGCCAGCGCCCCAATACATACTACTTATTAGTACATGGATTAGGCGGTGCTCATAATTGATGGTGTGCGAATTGAGGTAACTCCACCTAGTAATTAAGCCATTATCTCAATCTCTATGGTCTTGGTAATTGATTTGAGAACTGAATTCAAAAGTTGTTGGTGTGGAGATTAGCTAAATTACAAACTCTTTTTTTTTTAAGCTCCTAAGAGTTTTGTATCCCTAAATTACTCTTTGTTAATTGAGGTTAAGTTCAGTTCATCTTAAGAAGATTTGCTTTCATTTTTACTATACCCTCAACCCATAAAATTGCTAAAAAGCTACGAACGAATCGATCTCAACAACTGTAAGACTTTAAGATTTTCCTAACCCATAGGCAGTACAAGTTTGAAATTATCAATACATTTTAGGAACTATAGGAGAAGAATATTATACAATGACTGTCAGGGTTTCTCCTTGTCGGGAATTCTCGACTAGAGCCTTTTTACTTTGTTTTACCTATTATTCATGGAAAAGCTGTCTCAACCAAGGCAATATTTCGATCAGGATTCATCATCTTATATCTTTACAGAGCAAATTGTATTTTCTTTTTTCCCTTCATATTTATAATAACATCAATTAAGTCCCGTAAATTATTTTCTGTGAGACAACTCCCAATTACTTATAGATGCTATCATTTCTTAAAATCCATGACAACAATTGCTGTGAAATTATTCCTTAAATCAGTCAGTAAAGATTTACATCTAACAAGATCGTATATTTTTTTTTTGTAGTAACTAGTAACTTAAAACTCAGTTTGCTTTAATTAACAACCTTCTTGTCACTTAACATAAGCCATGTGCAATGACTGACATAAAATGTAACCAACTATTTGGGCCACTGATTGCTCAATTCACAATAATATTTGCATCTCGAGACTCTTTTGGGCAAATTGCCCATTCACTGGGCACAGTCTACCGCCGCCGCCGCCGCCCACTTGAGATGTGGGTGGGGCAATATGGTGCAACATATTGCAATGGAATTGTTTGCCAATTGTAATAGCAACAGCAACAACTACAGCAACATGAACAGCATACTATAACAAACAATAAAGCCACACAAAGTTGCTTGTTAAGGGACAGGGTTGGGCGGGGGTGAGGTGGTGCAATGGGTGCGCATTGGGTGGTAATTGGAGTGGCAAACAATAACAAAAATTGCTCAAAAAAAAAAAAATAATGGCAACACAGTAGAAAAAAAAAACAAATAGAAGGCACAAAACTGTTAGCTGGACACACGACGTCCACACTTTTTGAGACTTTCAGAGATGATGATGACGATGATGGCGATGATGACGACGCCGACCGATGCTCAACCGAAGCGATGAAAGTAAAAACCGCGACTGATCAGGCGCCGCCAAAGCAGCCAACGCTGGAAGCCAATGGACGGCCCCAAAACCATAAGCCGAGTTAACACACACGAGCCCAAGCCGAACCAAACGCTGAGCTGGGCAAAAACCACGCAGACAAAGACGAAGACATATGCAGCAGGAGCGGGGTGGGATGGGGAATGGGGGGGATGTTGAAGACTGAGGAGACGCATACACAAAATGCAGTTGCAAGTGCAAAAAGTTTGCATTTGTGTAACTGGGTGTGCGTACATGTGTGTGTGCGTAAATGTGTGTGCGTAAGTGTGTGTGTGTGTGTGGAAAAGCGCATTAAAGCAAACAAGCAAAAGTCATAATGTGCACTAAAAACCAGGCGAATGCAATTGCCATGGAGGCCAACACCACAAGCCTGGTCCGAACTGATTACAAATAGATATATGTAAAGGGTATAATGAAGTATATATATAATCTTGATTACTTCTCTCGTTTTCGCTTGGCATGTGTTATCGATAACATTAAAATCTTGAATTTGAATTTGATCATCTGTCAAAATTGCATCAATATGGGCTAAGAAACACCGAAGACATCGCAGGGTATCTCCAAGTCAAGATCTCTGAACAAGACCATTCCCACTTGTTTTGTTGTGTGCCTGCTATTCCCAAATGAAATCGAATGTATAACTGCAGTTTCTTATATGTAGTAGACAAAGTGCCATGGAGGTGAAGAAAAACCGGCATAAAACCGTGATAGACACGCTGCAGACGCAAAAAGCAAGCAAGAAAAATGAAAAACGAAAACAAATTTCGAGGCATGAACTGAGCCGAGCACTGACCAGCTACATATACACACCACCAGGTGAAACGAACCCGTGTTGCACCCCCTGTCCCCCCCTCCTCTTTGGTAACTGGCAGCTGGACCCCACCCCTTGCCTGTTGGGCAACTGGCAGAACTAGCCGCAGCAGCATGAGCGACAAAAACATGTCGCAATTCCACAAAAATGGTAACAAACACATCACGAATTTTGCACAAATCAACAAAAACAAAAAGAGTTCAGTGGCAGGCAGGCAGGCAGGCAACTTTAAGGCAGCCGCACCCGCCAAAGTCGGCTGAATGAATGCGAATCATTTAAAAATATAATTACTTTTTTATATTGACAACATTCGATATTGATCAAGGCTGATGTTGGTTTGGCTTACAATTTGAATCAGGTTCATGAACTGAATAAAAGGTTGAGTGCTTCGCTAACTCAGCCCAAGGGTGAGAGGTTAGGTTTGGTAACCAGACACTTTGTAAAATAATTGTTGTGACTATATAAATATTCATAAAATTGCTATTATTATGGTGTTCATAAAATAAAAGTGAAATGAGTTGCAAATGTTTGTTTCATAGCTAAAGCTAACAAAATATATATCATATTAGCTGGGATCTTTAATCGTGTAGTTAGTTAAACAATCTAATAAAATAACTAATTTTTATATTCTTTTAATATCAATCTGCAACAACTGATTGTGTATTTTCTTAACCCCAACCTCTGTTTTAAGCACTGTTAATGATCTGCAAAATGATTTGGCAAATGTGTGGCAAATGTTTGTCATGCCACAGCTTTAAGATACAAATTTTGTATGTTATGCCTAACGCCACAGAGTACTGTGTATGTGTGCGAGTGTGTCAATGTGTGTGAGCCAGAAGATGTTGTTGCATGAACGAGTTAAACCTTGAATATTGGCGGGTTAAGAGCTTGTGTGTGTGTGTGTGTGTGTGTGGCAAAACTTGTTCATGTCTTTGCATAAGCGAGTGCATCGAATGTGCATTGGACTTGGGATATATGTACAAAAAATATATGCATTCGTTACAGTTACAGATACCGAGAGATACATATGTACAAGATTTTGTCATGGCCATAAATCTGCAAATGGCCGCCCAATTGGCCTCGAAATCAGCTTAAACGCCGAGAGTTCAATACGGTTCAGAATGGCCCAATGAAAAGCTGCTGACGGTGTCTTAGGCAATCCGCGAGTTCCCCAAGTGGCCAAATAGACAATATTTAAAGAAAGTGAATTGTGCTTTTCTGTCTGTCTGTTTGTTGGTTTGTTCGCGGGTTTGTTTGTTGTTGTTTGTTTGTAGAGGCAAAGACGCGTGGCAAGCATTGCTTCCACATGCCAGTGGCATAGTCAGCACAAACCGAAAAAGGGGCAACAGCATGTGTGGCAAAAACATATGTTTAACAGTGCTCAAGCCCTCTTGGTTACGCCCATGTTTCGTGTGGCACGAGCCATCAACCAGGCTGCAATTGTTTTGCAATACTCTGCTTTAAATGTGTGATAGCGGGTATATTACTTAATGGTCCTTAGTGTGCCAAATATAGGCGGAATGTTTCCTCCTCGAAACAATATTAAAGGTGCAAAATAAAGTCTTATACCCCGATTCAACTAGGCTGGATTTATCATAACAGCGAAGTCGGTAATGCGGGTCGTTCCACTATCAATCCAACTGAAACTGCGTATAATTTTAACAGAAATCCGATTAAAAAGCCGCTGACAGCTGTTTGATTTCCTGTTATACTCAATTTGACACTATTCATAACCAAATATCGATAAGAAATTTGGTATTTTTTTTTATGACTACAGCGCTGTTAAGCTCCTCTGTTAACAAAAGTTTAGCATCTTCGTAACAGCCAAAGTCCGTAATTAATTTATCAACTGGGAGATGTCGATTCCAACGAGCGAAATTGAATATGATTCAGATTCACTACATAGGAATCTAATTCGAATAAATGCTACATTACCGAGTTCCAATTACATCCGTGCATCCGGCTCTAGTGGAATCAGGGTATTATTAACTCAACAGCTGTTTAGAAGTACCACTAAACAGAGTATTTTAGAGTCGAGAGCATTCCTGAATTGGTTTGTGGCAAGCGCCGCCGTTTCAGTGACTGGGCACAACGTGTGTTGGGGCAAACGAAACTTGCTACCAGCGTCTGGTGATAGTCGTTCGTCGTCATTAAGTGAAGTGAGTGTGTAAATGTTGAGGTGTGTGTGTGTGTGTGTATGTGTGACTGTGTGTGTGTGTATTGGCTAACCAGCATTTGTGATGCAATTTGGCAGACACTCAGCGATTACGATAGCCAGCCAGCCTGGTAGCCAGTTTAAGTCAGTCAGTTTGGCCAGGCGCTGCTGGCGGGAACAATGCATTCGCAAATTGAGTGCTGGAAAACTGTTGGCTCCATTGCCGATTGCCCCAATGCGCGCCAACGATGACAACGCTGACAACGCTGGCAACGACATGAATTCCATTGGGTCTCATTGTGTCGGTCGTTTTGGATATTTACAAACGCACGCACCAAAGCAGTTCATGTTGTTTTACCGGTGAGGGCTGCGTTGTCAGCCCCAAAGCATTTTGCAATGTTTATGAATATCACTTAGTAAGTATTTGTAATGCATTTTGCAGTACAGGGAAATTCAATAATTCAGTTGGGCTTCTTAATTTAACGGTGATTTATTTATTAAAATTGCATACTTTATACTGGCACACATTGTATTGCATACTTTCGGGCTGCGCATTTTAATTGATTTGCACTGGTCAACAAGTGGTGTGAGCTTTTGTGGGTTTTGTTTGCATTGATTGTTGTGCTCTTTGTTTTGTTGTTGTTGTTTCTTTAAGCTGCTCTGCAACAACCAATAATAAAAATATATATATTTTAAGAGGTTTAATTTATTTTTCTATTATGTTGTAAGGTGAAAAGTGAAAGAAAATCTGTATTGGATAACAAAGAGATGCAAAGAATAAAGTGAGGATAAGCTTCTTTAAGCTTTTGTTGGAGTTGCGCAACGATTTCTTTTTCTCAGTATGGTGCAATCTATAAAAAAAATAAAATAATTTGTGAAATCCGAAAGTAAAGAGAAGATTATAATGTTGTGGCTGCGTAAAATAAGTGCATTTAAAATTTTCTCTTAACTAAAAAGAAAATTATAAAGCGCTACTCTCAATTGAGCTAATATTACCGTTAAAATGTATGCTTCCTACTCTTTCACGTTATAGTTTTTCACACTAATTAAGTACTTAGTCACTTTGAGAGTTTTGATTGCGCCTGTTGATTGTGCAGATGTGAATATCTTTCCGGTAGTTGAAATTGAAAATTAAAATCAAATGTGCTGGCTAATTTCGTTCGCTTTAAAAAGGTGCGAAAATGCCGACAAATTCTCACTGCCACCAACTGTGTTTTGTGTGTGTGTGTGTGTGTGTTTGTTGTGCCTCTGGCTACAGCCACATTTTGTTGTCGAACAGCTGGCGCAGGCGAATTATGATCGCTTTAGCGCCTAACGACTAACGGTACCTGTGCCATTAGCAGTGCGGCGAGAGCAATCATCATCAGGCCAAAACATACGCAAAACTACTTACAAATCATCCGTTCTGTAGGTCGACAGGCTGCCTACACAAGGTGAGGGGCGGATTTAAGTAGCACTCGGCAAATGAACTGCAAAAATAATCAACAATCTTAATGACAAGAATTTTTGATTTCATCATGTTGGAATTGCGGCAGGTGATGATGACCCAGAAGCAAAACAAAAACCAAAAAACCTCAAAAGAAACAATGCCAGATTATTATTGCTATTTTAGTAAGGGTTAACAGGTCAACGCCCAAATGCGGCTAATAGCACAAAAGGCTGCTTTGAAAGCTCTGTAAGTTCTACAACTCTCACTCTCTTTCTGAAAAAGATAGAAATGATTTATGTATATCGTTAAAGAAAAGAAAGAAAGAATTTTAAAAAAGTGATTAGTTGCTTAAAACTTCTTAAATCATCTCTGCCTATAAATTTAATTAAACATGCACTTTGCTTTGCCAACTAAAACTTAACAATAACTTAAGTCATGTGATTTTTGTTGCTGAGATATGAACATCAGAGCTATAAACGGCGACACGAATCGTTAGGAGTAACCGTATGGAACGATGCAATCGTGTGCAGTGATCATGTCCAGCTTTGTGTGTCTATGCTCTCACAAATGGTCATTTGCATTTTGGCCTAACTATGCTCAGGGCTCAAACAACAAGCAAACAAACAAACGGACGACCAACAACTTGTGCTTGAGCTTGAGTTTAATGATGGAAAAGGTCAATTCGTCAATGGGAAAAAAGTCTTTTTTTTTTGTTTTTTTTTTTTAACTTCTTTTGCATCTTTTATGGTAACATAACGGTTCCTATGCTTGTTCCTTGACCAGAAATTCGCATGAATACTTCTTTAGCTGCTTCTTCGGCTTTCTTCCTTTGTTTCTTCTGGCTTGTTAAAGCGCCAACAGCTACAACAAAGCAGAACTGAACTGAACAGAACAGAACAGAACAGATACAGCAATTTGTAGCTGTAGATTGTCCCTACGGTTCTTTTGGTACTGCCATTTACAATTAGTGGCAATTGAAAACGATGCGAAGATGAACATTTGCGACACAGGTGTACGTGCAACACACACACACACACACACACACAAGTTTGTGTTTTAGTTAGTTCCGGTCAGTGGGTAAACTGCCTTATCGAATGGTCAACCAAAAAGCATGAATCAAATTCTTGTTTCCTTTTCCTCTGTCTTATTTTTGTTTAATTGATTTTAAATAGATTTTGTCATGCTTTAACCGTTCTGCAGTTATAATTGTGTTTGCTTTAGCTATAAGACTTGACCAATCATCTTTTTTTTGGTCTAAACCATTTAGATACTCCAGATTTTGAGCTTTTTATTTCGAGCTCGTAGATTTCTTTTTAAGCATTTAACTTTTACTTTCTCCATAAGTACTTAAATTACGTCTGCCAAACCTTATGGTTTTTTTTTTTTGCTGTGTATGATGTTCTTTTAACCCACATTTTTCAAGAATTTTAAGCATTTTATTCACCATTAAGAAGAAAAATGAGCTGATTTCATTTTCAACAAAAAGCTTATAATTTGCACTGATTGCTCTCGGTTGATCGCTGGCCAACTGACTCCATCATCATTTTGGAGCAATCGGCATAGATCTCTTGAGGCGACTAAACAATCCACATGCCACATACCACATACATACTTGTTTTCATATTTTTCGCTTTGTTGTGGGAATCGATGATAGTATTTGGTTTGGAGAATGTGGGCAAGCTGGAGATTAATATCGCTCCTATAGCGTTCATTTTCGATTTGTGGGTCATTAGAACAACTGAATTTTCTAAACGCTCTTCTAATTTATATAATTATGCCCCGATGCCAAGCATTTTAAGATGTTTTAATCATGCCACAACGGCAATAGCCCCCAAAAGCATTGCCACCCTGGGCTGTGTGTTGCAAACTCATGCTGAAACAAACTCTTGTTCTCAATTACAACAAATTGGGGCACATTAGATTCTTTCAGTTTGCTTAGCTTCTGTTAAGAAGTTGAGTAGGAATAAATTATCAAAAATGTAGACAAAAATGGAAAATACAATATTATTCATTATGGCAATCAGTATGTTTTGTTTTTATTTCATGTAATCGTTAGGAGGAGACTTCACAATGGTTTTTATAATGGTGCTAGTTAAGAAAAGTGTAATTTTGAGCAAGAATTTCAGAACATTATATTTAATGGGCATTGACATGCACGTACATACCATGTATATAGGTACATACATACAGTATATAGAAAGAGCGTTGCAAGGTAAACAGAAATAATAATTTAATTAAAAAGCCGCCCTGATCAGCGATCCCTAGATTTTTCGATGTGCTTTTTTTTTTTTTTGGTATCTGTGTTGGTTTTGGGTTCTGGTTTTGTGGGTTCTGTGTGTTGCCAGCACACCATTTATCTTTGACCTTTTTTGGTGTGTGTGTGAGAGAGTGTGTGTGTGTGTGTGTGTGTGTGTGTGTGTGTTTTGGTATTGTGGCTAAATGGGTCATTCGTCAAGGTAACTTTCATTTAGACTGGAAAACTCAGCGAACGTGGAGCACTTAATCATAATTTCATTCTTTCCCTCTCTCTCTCTCTCTCTCTTTTGCATTGCCTACGTTTTGTTTTGTTTCTTACTATTGTTTTGTTCTTGTCATTGTTTGCCGTTTTCTATACGGGTTCGCTGTTGTTGTCTCTAACAAGCCGAGGAGCAGAAACGAAACGCGTCTAACTAATTGGATTGCAGCTTCAACTTGTCAAGGGGCAGGGGGTGGTGGTGGCATACTGAAGGCGTCCAAGCGTGCGCCCATCTTGTGTCAAGGATGTGAGACTGCCAGTTTACAACGGTAAATTGAGCTGGCACCTTTTTTTTTTTTTTTTTTGGGGGGCTTTTTATGTTTTTTTTTTTGGCCAGCGGCCTATTAGCCAGCCAAATGCCCAAGAGGGTCAATGCTAATTTCAACCTTTTGACAACTCAACCCAGCTTAGCTACTCCCCCCCCCCCCACTCCAAGTGATGAGTGTGGAAATTGTGCAAAAGTTTTAGAGCCATTTGCTGCAGGCCATTCATTCATTCGTTCTTCTTGGCTTGCGAATCACTTTCCTGGCTTTAAGATTGTAATTTGGCTTAATTGAATTTTCGTGCTGGTCAAAGCAAAGCAAAGCAAAGCGACGCGACGCGACGGAGAGAGGGAGACTCTAATGAGCCTGCCTAGCCACATCCGTCAGCCGGAGGAGTGGTGCTGCTGTTGGTGGTGCTTTTGGTGGTGCTTTTGGTGGTGCTGGCTGCTTTGCCTAGCCTCGCTTATTATAAAAACTGCAATGCCGGCAATGAAAAAAAAAACTTTTGCATTTCTCCACATTCATTTCAATTACTTATTTTTAATGATATTTGGCCAATGCTAAAAATAAACCCAAAAGCAACAATGTTGCAAAATGTTTTCACTTCTGTCAAAAATTGTTTTGTGCTTAATTAGGGTATTTGAGAGTCGGCATAGTTCAAAGTTAGCTACAAACAAAATGCTGCAGTTATTTTTAATATTTAATTTGTATATTAATATTATAATTAATTTCAAATGTTAGCTAAAAATTCACAAAAAAGTATGAAAGTAAATATGTTAATTTAAAAAAAAAACAAATTCTTTATAGTAATTATCTAATCTGGAATATAAAAACAAATATTGACTCGTAGTTTTTGTTATTTTTATATTTAAGTATTGATTGATAAACCAACTGAAAGTTTAAAAAAGCTTAGATTCGAAAATAAAAGCATGATTTTCTTCTCTTATTAATAAAAATCATTTTAATTTTCGATTAATGTATAATAATTTATTAGTCGAAATAAATGTTTAGCAATCGTAAAACACACGGAACAACAAAATTCGTAATTATAATAAACAATTTTTTTAATGAGTTTAATTTTCTCGCTCTCTCTTGCTTTTTCTCCTTCTTCCAATTAAGAATTATTTCTATGCATTTCTTCGCACCTGCTGGCAAGGTGCAAGTAAACTTAGGAAATTGCCTTCTATCGATAAAGTTTGTAGTGCGTGGGTCGTAGTATCCTGTATCCATTTATGAGCATGTTCCCGCTGCGCCTTTGAGCCGATCAGTTTATTTCTGTTCTGTTCTGTTCTGTTCTGTTCCAGATGCTCCGTGATTCAGCATTTGAGGCGTTTGTTTGTTGATTGTTGTTGGCGGCTTTCGTCGCGCCGCCAGCGCCCTGTTCAAACCAAGGCTCTGAGCTCCAACATGTTAATCATTTGGCGCGTCAAGCGCTGTCAAATAGCTGAGCTGCCTATTCGGCACTCAGGCACTCAGAACTTGGGCTGGAGCTGGAGCTGAGTGCGCCGCGGGCGCTTGTTACAAATTTTGATGGACGTCTTGGGCTCGAAATTGATTGGCTTTAATGGTAATGGCAAATGCTGGGGCCCTTACACCAGAATGATGAAAAGATGAAGCAGCCCTAATGGAAATGCGTATGAAGTGTTGTTGTTTCAGCCAGCATCAACTGACAGCATCCAAAACTATCAAATGCATTTGGATGGGCAGGCAATTTGCCTCACAGTAGTCCAGCCAAACATCACACTTGATGATGTTGCTGATGATGCTGATGGAGTTGGAGCTGAGGATGATGATGATGATGATTGACTTGCGCTGTTGATTCCTTTTGGGCCCAAGTTCAAGGCCAAGTTCAAAAGTGTTGACACTTTGACAAGCTCAACTCAAATGATTTTGCCCACAAAAAAAAAAAAACAAAACACATAAATAAAAAACTATCTAAGAGGGTCAGCAGCAAGTGTTGCCACTCACAACAACAAAACTAACAAGTTTCAATTTATGGCATATGCAAGTAACGACTGTCAGATACTCTGCTTAAACACTTTAACTGAACAAATGTTTCTTCTCCTGGTTTAGTATATTTATGTTTCATGCCACATATGTACATATACCCTTTGTTGCAACCACAAAGCGAATAAGTAGAATATGATTTCTTAGCAGCGGCAGCCGCCATGGCATATGACTATGATTATGACTACGATTATATACATACATATATTCATATACATACATATATATTTATGACTTTGATGAAGGATGCCCAAATGCCACAAAATGCAATTTCTTTTGTTTGCTATTGTTGTTGCTTTTGCTGTTGTTGTTGCTTTAGCTGTTGCTGTTGGCATAACGAGCATTTTTTATGGGTCGACATGGTCAGGTTTTGCTCTCTCTCCCACATGCTGGTTAGAGATGTACGACGTCAGCGTCAACGTCAACGTCGACGTCGACGTCGTCGTCTTGTGATGTCGTCAATGTCCATTTCCTGGGCCACTCACAGAGACCGCAATCTGTTGCGTTTATCTATGTCTTGGGCCTGGTTTCTACCACTTGTTAGTGTATGTGTGTGTGTGTGTGTGTTTGTGTGTGTTTGTGTGTGCGTGAATGTTTCTGCATAATTTGCAAAATTATGGGAATCGAAATTCAAGTGCGCCAGAGTCGCAGCTGAGTCTGGCAAATGCCAGTTAACCAGTGAAGCCGCAAACGTCGCATCGTCAAGCCCCCTTTTTCATGCCCCCCTCTCCCCGCAAAGGCTAGCAGCAATGGCAATGTCTAGCGACTCCTACTCTAGGGTAAACACGATTGCCCAGCCAACTTGATCTGCGGTTTTCGACTTTCACAAACGGCCAACTGGCAAGCTAGCAAGCTGGCAAGCTGGCAAAACTTGGCTAAAGAATTTACTTGCAACGCAGTTAGTTGCTTGCCTCGCAATGACAATCAGCCGCTCAGAATGTTCATGATGTTGCTGTTGTTGTTGTTGTTGTTGTTGTTGCCATTTTATGCTTCATTAGGCCAAAAATTATATCGTGGCATCAAAAGCCTCACTCGGCTGCCACACAGAGCCAAAGTGACAGACAAGCAACAGCCACTCTGCAGCTAAACTGGCAACTAAATGAGCCCCCCTCCACCCACCCACCCATACACAACCCTCAGAAGGGGGGAAACTAAACGGGTCGTTTCTTATGCTTAGATTTTACTTTACCAATTTCGCCAAACTCCATTAACAACTTCAACACCAACAACAACAACAACAACTTGATCATCATCATCAGCATCAGGAAGAGCTTCTAACAACCGATCGGCAATTTCTTCGTTGAGTTTTCAATTTTAAAATTGATGAGCTTGCTGATGGATTCTGTTCAGGCGCTATCCAGGTGTTAACGCCGCATATAACAACAAATTAATCATTAAAAACAAGTAATAAAAATTTGAGAAAAAAATGGCTGAGATATTTTTGAAGAATTCTAAAGGAGTGTGGCAACAGAAAGTGGTAAATACCAGTCATTAACTTGAGGAATTTTGTTTTCGAATAGAAAGAGGAAAAAGCCGAAAAGAATTTAACATTAAAAATTAATTAACAAATAGATAAAATTGCAATAGTAGTAGTAATTTTCTCATTTGAGCAAATCTTGGGTAATCTGTCATTCACATGTTTACCTAGTCGTTTTAGAGAGTGTTTGGGTGGAATGTTTTTTTTTTGGTGCTAGGAATCAAAATGACATTCTGATCGAATGTGTAGAAATTGTCAGTCACATGTTAACGTTGTCAATGCGAGAATGTGAATTGACATCTTTGCTAATTTGTCATTCGCATGCGCGTTTTAAAATCAAAGGAATATTCTAAGTACAAATAGGGTATTCAATTGGTTGTAATGCTTTTCATTTGCACTCGTTTCGTTGTATTTACACATTTTTGCCTTTGGCTATGTTCGCCCGCAGAGCATCTTGGAATGCTTTGGCATCTTGCACGTTGCACCCGCATCAAGACTTTCTCGTCGGACTGGAACTGGACTCTGGTACTTATCTATGTACATAGATCTTTGAGAATATTCACGCGTATTCTGCTGGCTGGTGTCTGGTTCGAACGAAGCTGGGCTTTCGATAGATCGTTCGATCGTTTGCAAATGAAGCCAGAAAAGTAGAAGTCTTGTAACTATGAATGCAGACACTAAATGCCTCAAGCAGCGGACCAACAGACTGACTGACTGACTGACTGACTGATGGATGGAGAGATTGATGCACTGTGATTCAAGTGTGAGCAGAATCAGAGTCGGAATCGGAATCGCAATGCTCAGCGCCTGTCAGCGGACCATCAGCGAAGCGACAAATGAGCAAACGAGACGAGAAATGCGGACGAGCAAACATGCTGCAAATCAACTTGGATGGGGAAATGGGATTTTAGTGGAGATGGTGTTGCCATTGGGGATGGGAACCACAGCACGCCTGACACTCTACAGCACAACTCCTCTCTCTGGCAGCAATGAAATCGGATTGGAATCTATTGCAAAAATGGAACCGCAGTTCGTTCGTTCGTTCGTTCTGTGTGTTTGCAACTCAAGTGGCACCAGCTTCGTCTACGCTCGAGTGTGCAACATGATTTTCTAAAGCCACAGCCAAGTGTAGCTCTGCCCTCAAGTACTTTTTTCTACATGTACTTATTCGCACATGTTTCAATTTTAATTCCATATCCGCATTAATGCAAATTATTGCAAAAGTTCATCAAACTTACTGTACGTAAGTAATTATTATAGCTAATAATTATTTACTGCTCTTTATTATAATATTTAATTTCGTTTTGATCTATTTTGCATTATTATTCATGTAAAAGAGATTGACTTTAATTTTATGAAGCTTAGAGCACACAATTCCCAAAGTCATCAAATCTTTAAAGAAAAACTAACCTACTTACAGTTATTTGCGATGCGAGAGAGTTTTTTTTTATTATTTTTTTTATCAGTGCTTAGAATGATAAGGAAGACGTTAAGTGCTTGTGGTATTAACTATTTATTTGCCACACTACATACACATGTTTGTATGTATGTATGTATGTAGGTCGTGGGTTTGCGTGTCTTGAGGTTCTAGTGCTTAATATAATGACTGAATGCATATAACTCTCATCATGAATGATGCACGAGTGAAGCAGTCAGTTAACGGTTCACTTCCACGGAGCACTTCCACGTTGCAAGTTGCAAGTTGCCCTTTTAAGTAGTTCTATAGCTGTTGTTGTTGTTGTTGTTGTTGCATAAGGAAACATTTACGAACTGTTTTGGCCTCTAACTAACTAACTAACTATTTAGAATGATTTCATCAGAGATGGGGCAACAAATCGGCGCAGCAACAACAATCACAATCAAGAATCACCGACGACAACAACGTTCTTTCCTCTCTCTCTCTCTCTCCCACTCTCTGTCTCTCTCGCGCACACTTTGTCTTATGTCATTTGATTGTTGTTGTGCTCCATTTCTGTCACGCTTGAAGACTGCAATTGAGCCAATTGACTCCTCCAACTGTAGTTGCTTGCGGTTGAAGATGCTAAAACGTCTTTCGTATAGTCTTCACTCTAGTCTTCAATCTGCGCCTCCTCTGCTGTTGGGGGCGTGTGAAGAGTGCGGCCCATTAGAAGTTGAAGCTCTACGTACTTATTTATATATGTATGTATAGAGTATCTAGAGAGAAATAAAGAAATAAGTACAATATCAAAACGAGAACAGCGACAAACAGCGACAACAATGGTGCGGGAGGTGCTCCAGGAGAATGACTAATTATGCAGCAGGCAACAAGCAGGCGGGGCAAGCGGCAGCGGCAGCGGCTTGACGGAAGGCGGTGATGGCAGCAAACCACATTAAGCGGCAACGGGGCGAGCTTTGCGTTGGTAGTTGGTAGCGGTGAATGGTAATTGCGAACCGTTATAATGCGAGAGCGCGCGCATAATAAGAGCAAATGGAGACGACAGTCTTGAACAAGGCCAAGAGAGCAAAGGGGGGTGTCGTTAGTTGAGTAGGGAGGTTGGGCCGACTAGGCAAGCAGGCTGAGTTGAGTCTGTTTGTGTGTTTGTGGCAGAGACTTGTGCGCACATTTGCTCCAATTCCGCGAGGCAAATGTGACACTCGCTTCACGCGCATTCAAGCTACAAGCAACATCAGTTCAGTTGGATGTATGTGCGTGTGTGTGTGTGTGTGTGTTGCATATTTACCTACACTCAGGAAAAACGAAATTGCCTTGATAGTTAGAAAATCGCTTCTCCTAAGGAAGTACACAAAGAGAAAAAAAAGAGAATAAACTAAAGTTAAGTTATTGGTTTCTGAGTTTTGAGCCAAAAATACTAAAATTAAGTACAAAAAGTCTTAGGTTAAGATCGACATTATCGTAGTCAGCAGTTATTTTCCAAGAAGATTACTCATCGGTCAATCGATTAATCGCAAAAAGCGAAATAGTTATCGATAGTCTGAAGCTTTTAAAGTTTCTAAGATATAGACGGTGTTCAATCGCTTCTTAAAACACATATTTTTTAACCAACGATTTTGTTTTAAGAAATTCTTTTCACATTGAAATTTTTTTCATGACCCCTAAAAGCAAAGCCAAGCTAGTTTTTGGTGCATGTTTTTTTCTGAGTGTAGTTGCAAATCAAGCATTGATGTAATGACGCCGGCGGCAACCAGTTGCTGACCCAGTTGCGTGTTAGCCGCAAACCTTTATATATATGTGTGTGTGTGTGTGTGTGTGTGTTGCATATCCAGGCTGTGGACGACGATGTTGCTGGGGCAGCGAGTGCGCGCATCTCTTTTGTTGCACACATAACTGTGTCAGTGGTGGATGCCAAAGTGGTGTCAATTTCGCACACAATGCCAAATGTTGCACTGGCATACTTGCAACTAATGCTGCCGCTGCTGCTGCCGCTGCTATTGCTGCTGCAAAAGGTGTCGCAGACATTTGCCATATTTGGTTACCATACAACCAAGCGCAAGAGCAGCCGTGCAACCGGGTGTTGCAAGTGGACTTACAGCCTGGCAGTGCCCCAAGGCGGTGCCACATTTGACTGCATTCGAATATGGACAAATTGCAGGAACTAACCCATTTCGGTGACTTGACAATGTTTAATGATTCGTGTCCCTTTTCTTGCACCCAAGTCTTCTTCCCTCCGCCCTGCTTTCCTCTAGCCCACAAGCTGCATGATTGATGGAGCCGACCATCTATAGATATTGTACTTTTACATGTAAGTACTTAATTCTTTTTTTGGGGTGCTACCAATTTGGGTAATGCAAATGTAACCAGTATTTAATTGCATTACATGTTCCTAAAGCTCGCTTTAAGCTTAGGATTTGTTGGAAAAGAATTCTCGATGAGGTAAAAATATGGCTTATTGGTAAAATGTTGGTGTGCAAGTATTTTCTCTATTTCATTCATCCATTCACATTTTAACGTTGTAAATGAACACTTACATGTTTTGAAATAAACCAACTGCAAACTACTACAACTAAAAACAAAAATAAGTTTTGTGCTATTGTTTAATGCAGGTATAGATTATTTGATATTAGGTATGTATATATTTACAGTAATTGTGTTGTGTACTTAAATATATTGGTTATGGAACATATTGGAAGTGTTAAATCGCGTCCTGTGAAAAAAGAGATTAGTTTAAATTCAAGTTTAAAGTTAAAAAACACACCTTCGAAATACACCCAAAGTGTTTGTCTTTTAATCGATTGATCCAATTGTAAGTGATTACGGTAGTGGTTTATGTCTTGGTAAAACAAATGAAATTTGCTCCGTAAGAATGCAGTCTAGAAAAAAAGCTTAATTACAATATGAAAGAGCCCATAACGTTCTTATAAAACTTACGTTTGTATATAATGACATAATATTAAAGTAGTAGAAAATGTTGTGTTATTAATGCATTTTTAGTTTCAGCCTAGAAAAGAATAATAGGTAAAGTAACAATGAAACAAAGATATTTATAAAACTTACATTTGTATTCGGTATAATTACATTTCGATCGATCGATTTAGTTTTGGTGTGTATTTCGAAGCCTTGTCTTGTTGTGTCTAGTGATGAAATAAAAGCCATGAGTAAATTATAGAGTAAACCAATAATTAAATGTAATTTTATAGTGTTTCTAGAAAAGCAAAAAGGGTTGCAAGCTTACTGCACCCAATTCGCAGACTTTTCTTACCTATTGTTTCTCCACATCCAAGGCGTAGTAATCATCAAGGGGGTGTTCTCTAAGTGTTTTCAAATAAAATTCCTCAAGCTCGTCGACTGTTTGCTGTTCGTCCTCCGAACGCACCAAGCGCGCATTGTTTAGAAATTCGCGCATTTCTTTTATTATATCCAGCATAACTTTATGCGATTCTATGGATTGCTGCTGCTGGTATTGTGTTTCCGGCAGTACTCGTTCTGATACTCCCTCATAAATAAATAAGTAGTCCCCCATTATTTCATGGACTTCCATCATCACACGCTCCAATGTCATCTCGCGTAGATCTTTGATATCTTCATCCGTCATTTTGTAATTTTTTTTCCCATTTTTTTGCTAGTTTTGGTTTCGGGCAGAAATGACGAATGATTTTTATTTTTAGTTGTCACTTTGACATGAGTTGACAGAGCCTACTTTGATGGAAACGAATTCTCTACTGCTAAAATGCATTTAATGTTAAGTTTGTCGCACAGCCTGGGCTCGTTTACATTTATGAAGTTGGTAAGATATAAGGACATGGCTTAGACTCCCAACTTTGCAAGCAGATTCTTAGGCATTGTTTGAGCTTATTTTCACTTTATCTTATGTTACTTTTATTTGATTAAAATCAGTATTTTAGCATTGAGCCAAAAAATAACAGCTGTATTATGTTAGACAGCTCTTAACGAGCACTCGTTTATACAATAGTAGTAGCTACTACAAGTAGTAGGTAGGGTAGTTGATTGTCTTTAGATATGATCGGCTGAACACTGAACACTGCTGAAATTGGTTCCAGAACCTTGCCTTAGGTAATACGAACAGATGTACGACTTTGTCGCTCCGATTTAGTTAGTTAACTCTAACAGTTAATGAACACATACGTACAAATCTAAGCTATAGTAGAATATATATATATATATTTATGTATATATGTTCATCTTCATGCTTTGCAGCTAGATAACGTGTATTCGATGTCAATGTCTTTGTAATTCTTGTTCTTGTTGTTGTTGCTGTTGTTGCTGTTGTTAATCACAGATCGCATGGTTTCGAGTCAAGGCCTACGAAAATTGCCACAGAATGTTAGCTACAGATACTTATACCAGGTAGCTGTACTCTCTATATAAGTAGTCTAAGGCCTTAAGCTTGATGACATCATAATGCAAGTTGCAACCAGCTTCTTATGTTTTCTAACTGAACAAAACGCATTTAACTGTCAATTGTCACAGCACGTTCCATGCTCGCTTGGCTGCTGGTTCCGCTTCTACAGTTCATAAATCAAATGCCCGAAAGCCCCAACAAATGATGACTTTTATCGCTCACTGACTGCGTGGAGCGGTAGCAATAGTCATAATAGTAGTAATCGTAATAGCTGTTGCAGTTCCAGTTGCAGTTGCAGTTGCAGTTACATTTTTCGTCTCCCAATCGTCTTTGGCGCTTAGAACGGTTCCTATGTACAAACTTCGTAGCCAAATTACAGAAAATCGTAATAGAAAAACAAAATTATTGTTTATTGAGTTCGTGTCTGTGCCAGCGGTGGCTTTCACTGACCGCTCACTGTCAGCCGCGGCCAATTATCAGAAATCACTTTCTTCCCTCAAGAGGCAGATGATCTGGTGGCGTTGGGCTTTCTGTGGCTCACATCCAGTCACAAAATTTGGTCACAGGCTCAGGTTGTGCCCATTCTCTGTGCGGTTAGAAAAATGTGCCTGCGAATGAGTAAAAACATAGAAAAACGTGTAAGAATGGTGTCGTCGTTGGCACTTACCGACCAGACAATGCCCTGCACTCTTGGCTAACTTTCAATACTCAATGGAACAACAAAATCAATGCCTGCTACCTTTTAAGAAAGACTTACTTTAAGAATCACTTTAACAATCATTTAACCCACTTGTAAGGCAGTATATAGGGTATGAGAATCGGCAAACTAAGAATCGTGAGCCCCTCAGCCATCAATCGAGCTGTGGAATAAACCATAACGAAAATCGAAAACGGTTTTTCACAGCCTTTTTTTCTTTTTTTTTTTTTTTTTTTGTTCGCCAGGGCCAAAGTCAAAGATGCCTGAGCCCGCCAGCGGCGACAAATGCATTTAGAATCATTTTGGTTACTTTTTTTTTCAACTTCTTTTAGTGGCTTTTTATTTTTTGTTATTACCGAAGAAAGTTTTTTTTTCGCCAGCCCCCACAGTGTTGGACATTTTTCAGATGGTTTTAGGGCTCTTGCTTTGTTTCAGTTTTTTTTTTTTTTTTGTGTTTTTGTGTTCAGCGTTTTGCTTCGTTTGGTTTTTGGTGTCTTCATCCAAGACTCCAAGTCTCTATCATTTTGTTATTCGCCGTGTGTTTGGGATTTGGTCTTTTGTTCTATCTGCTGTATAGTAGTAGTAGTATGTGGAAAATGCTATCTAACGGCATCAGTTACACTACATAACTGTTCTCACTTTCTTGACTGCGCCGTCGCCGCTTCAAATTTATTGTTGTTTTGTCTCTCTTGCCGCATATCCGGTGCCGCAGATGGTGTCCGCAGCCATTACGATTACTTAGAGCGCATTACATGGCAAACAGAAAAGCCAAAAGAACTAAAAAAAACAGAATTAGAAACAAAACCAGAATCAAAATTAAAACTAGAATTACATTTTGAATCATAGACAAGAACTATTTAAGAGTAGAGAAACTTCTTTAACGTTCTAAATTCAAAGATAGCGCCACAGATTGCATATCTCCGTGGATAGAAAAGAGCAAGAGTGGTTAACTAACGGGAAACATACTTATCTCCTATTCTATTCAATTGAGCTGCTTAATTTATAGCCAGAACAGCGGCTGATTGCATCATTTGCATAATGTCTCAATTTGTATGCCCTCGCTTCAGGTGTAAAGGGTATTCATGGAAGGGTACTTAGCTTAAAGTTTGTGAGCAGCTTAAACCTATTAATAGCTTGGAAGTTCCATCTTATACCCCGATCACAATAGGCTGCATTTATCATAACAGCGATGTCGGTAATGCGGGTCGTTCCACTATCAATCCAACTGAAACAGCGAATAATTTTAACATAAATCCGATTCAAAAGCCGCTGACAGCTTTTTGATTTTCGGTTATACTCAATTTGGCACTGTTCATAACCAAATATCGATAAGCAATTTGGTATTTTTGATGGCTACAGCGCTGTTAAGCTTCCTGATAACGAAAGCTGAGCATCATCTTAACAGTCAAAGTCCGTAAAAAATGTATCAACTAGGAGAGGTCGATTCACTACATAGGAATCTAACTCAAATATCGGGGTATAGCTCTTTAATGGAAGACTAAGATATCTCTACATAAGTTAAAATTGCTCAGAAAATCCGTGCAGATACCTTTTTTTCATATCTCATGCAATTCGTCGCCTTGAACGATATGAAAACTATTTCTTGTTTTATAAAGTGCATAACAACCTGTTCTGTAAAGACAAAAACCTCAGCCGAATCCGATGTCATTTGTATTCGGCTTAATACTTTCACCATTCATTAAACCAGATTACGGCTCAAAGAGCTGCATTGCATTGTCTAACACTGGCTGAAGCCGTTTGCGGCATTTGTTCGAATAAATCAAATGCATGGAATGTTCATAAATCAATTGATTCTATTCAAATGAATTGTAAACTTAATATGAAAAATATGCCAAGAATTTCCAATTAGTATTTTGAGCTAAAGATACTTCAAAGATATTAAAGCTAGATATTATTTGGATGATTGATTGTAAGAAGTTCTTTGCATATCAAATTTGTCTTTAAGCTAGAGAAAAAAAACAACGCTGGTTTAAATCAATGTATTTCGAGAAATTCTTCTGAAGCCACAAGCACCTGATCCAATAAAATACTCAAATATTCAAGTTTTCACACCAGACAAGACTTAATTTGACTTGCTTGAATTGTTTCACTGGTCAGTGAAATCAACGACAACTCTGCCTCTGAACACACATTTGTCAAAATTGTAATGAAAGTAAAACCCATTAGATTCAATGAGCTGCGATGACCATGACAACAAGAAAGCAGACGTGCGACACGTGTAGACCCGAAACACAACCCAAGCCCAAACATACATATATCACAGCTTTACAAGTGCTGTGTTTAAACAATGCCCACAAAAAAACAAACCTGACCAGACATGCGTCTAGTTAACTTGGCTTGGCTTCTTGTTGGCCAGTGCAGCAGCGGTTAGACATTAAAATAAAATCAACTTAACACAAAAATTTAAAAAGCCAAAAAAATAAATAAAAAAAATGAAACGAAACGAAATGAAATGAAAGAAAGGCAGCGTCTAAAAATAAAAGTCGGTCTACGTTTAAATCATAGATGTACAATGAGCTATAGTTGTCCGCCCAGTTTTAGTTTAGTTCAGTTCGCTGCGGTTTGCTTCAGTTCATTTGAGTTGAGGTTCAGATATGTATGTACATACAATATGTATGTTCACTATCGACATCCACATCGGAAGCGCCGTTGTGTCGACTTTTGTGCCCTTTCTTCGAAGTGAAATTTTTGCCTCAATGCCACAACGTCTACAATGCGCCACAAGAAACATGAAAAGCAAAAGAACACTGCGAATATTAAATACTCTTATTTAAATTTTATCATTTTTATAAATATGTTTATTGAAAAAAAAAATCGGTAGAAAAAAATGTACAGAATAAACTAAAAAAATCCTTTACAAAAAGACGCAAAGTAATTAAAATGGTATTTTTAAAATACGCCAAAAATAGTACGTTTCTTGTATGACATTTATAAATGTCAAATTTTAAATAAAGAAGAAGAACAGAAAAAATAAATGAAGCCTAAATTGCTTGCAACAGAGCGTTACACGACAAGTCGTCTAGCTAATCAGACGCCATATGAAACTTTTGGAATTTAATAAAGATGACATTCAATGGAGAAAGAGGGGTGTTGGGGGGGAGCAAGGGGGGACAACGACAACGACAACGAAGACGTCGACGACGACGAGGGTCGGTCACAAGTAATGAAAAGTGCGTAGATCATTACCTGTTTTCCGCTTTTATCATATTCTATGCGTCTGGACGGGCACCTGTGTGAACGTTGGACCGGAGTGTAGGGTAGGGTAGGACAGGGGAGATGAATTTTTTGTTGTCGTCGTTGTTGTTGTTGTTGTTGTAGACTGCATCTTAAAACACAATTTATTTTGCGTTTAATTGCTATAATTGTGAAATTAATTTCGTTTTCATTTTCGTTGGCCAGTGAAATCTTCTTTATTACTTATCTCCCTCTCACTCTCTCCTCTCTCTCTCTCTCTCTCTGTCTCTCTTTTTGCGTCACTGTCGGCTCTTTCTGAAGTTGGCTGATTGGGATCACCCAGGCGGGCAGGCAGGCCAGCGTCTAACTGGTCTGGTCTTATGTTTAAGCCATGTACTTACATCTAACCATCTGTATGTGCGTGGCCGAGTTCAGGCGATGAGAGAAACTCGAACTTTAAATGCATTTTTTTTCTTCGATCAAAGTAGGCTTTTTTCAAATCATGTCAAAATGGCAACTAAAATGAAAACACATACGTCATTCTAAAGCAAATCGTCGACAAGAAACAAACAAATAAAAAAAAGTTTTTAATAAAAGAAAATGGCAGAAAATACGAAAATCCGCCGCGTAAACAAGCCGAAAATCCGGCAAGAGGTCGTTGAGCGAATGGGGGAGTACCGAGATTACGGTATATATCTACGGGACACCCAAGTGATTGACGACTCCGACGAAAGCCGCGAATATTGTATATATTTGGCCGAAAACATGGCCGACATTTATGTGACTATGGTTGAGTATCTTAATCGAAAGCTTGAAAAGGCTATGGGCCAAGAAGCCGCATTTTTTGAAGAAATGCAAGATATAATTTCTGCTGCGGTTGCAGACCACCCCCTCGATTCGTAGTGGATGATGAATAAGAAGGGGTAAGAAAAGTCAGCGAATTGGATGCAGTTAACTTGCAACTTTTTTGCTTTTTTACATACATACACAAAAAACAGACGTTTATTTATAAAGCTATAGTATCTCATGTTTTGATCACTAGACACAAAAAATCAATTGCATTTCCTTGCTTTTTGTGCATTGAAAGGTTGTCATTATTAATAAAATAAAATAATACCAAAAGTTCAATTGATTAATCGAAAAAAATACAAAATTAATTAAACTTAAAAACCTTTTTTTTTTTTTCTTTGAAGAAACCAACACATAATATTTCAACATAATCTACAACGTATTGAATACCTATAACATCAAAGGTCACAAGGTTCGTATAAATATTATGTTAAAGTATGTTTCGCACACTAATTTTCGATCGATCGATTTAATTTGTATATTTATAATGAGTTAAAAGCTTTTTACTTGAAATTTTACTATTCTTTTCTTTGACAGGAAACCAACACGTACATATTTCAACATAATCCACAACGTTTTGAATACATATAACATCCAAGATCACAAAAGGTTCGTATAAATATTATGTTTAAGTATGTTTCGCATCCTAATTTTACCAATTTTCTCTTCACCAGACACCAGACTTTGCTTCGTTTACCGTTCATTTTTCTTTTTGGTCTTAGGTTAAGATATATACATGCACCAAATATGGAATAATCAACACTCACATCAAACAATAACAAAGTGCTTGTGGTTATCTTAATTTAATTCTTGTAAGTGGCTTAAGAGATATACTCATATACCACTAAATATTAATAAATCAACACTCAGAACTTTAGGTCGTAATAATAGCAGCGAATACTTAACTCAATTAAGAATCAAAAGGAAAACGGAAGAGAACGGAAAGTCACTCACAAACAGTCAGCACACATTCAATATAAGCTGACTAAACATGGCCGAAAAAGACAAAGGACGGTTGACGAAGTTAGAAAAAGCTCAAATCAGATGAACACAGATACAAACACAAAGATACACCAAATACAACTAAGCTAAAGAATAAAGCAAATAAAAACAAACTAAATAACCGAAAATTATGCTAGTGAGGCCGATTTGAGTTTCAAATCAAAAAGCTAATGAAAAGGTTATAAGTGCCGTTAGACACACAGACATTTCTGGCAGACAGCATAAAAGCCAAGAAATGATGCCAATGCAAATATAAATACTTAAACAGGTAAGAATGCTCTAGTCCAAGGAGAGCTCGACTAGCATATACCCTGGTTAACGCATGTGTACTTAAATAAAATGCATGGCCATATTTTTGTGTTTTTTAATTAATAGTTATTAGATGTAATGAATTTTTTGCAGGTATTTTATATCTGTCAAAACTTGACAGTTGTAATCGATACGCGATATATCTTGTTAAGTTACCGATAGCCTGTGCTTGCTATACTGAATTAATATCAATCACAGTTGCTTTCTTTTGGCAGTTACAACTTTATTAGCCATGTTCAATGGGTCTCTCTTTCTCTCTTTTAATTGCTAGCTTAAGAACCCCAAAACCCAAAACCAAACCAAACGAAATATAATGAATCTCAGTCTTTGACGCTCAGTGCAGTGGAATGCTAAGCATGCAAGAGCAGCAGCCAAAGAGCTTGTTTTCCAGCTGGTTGTTGAGTTAGACGACGTCTTTGGTTTTGGCCAAGTTCGCTTCACACGCTGACTGGCGATGCATCAAGCGGCGAATTGATGCCGCCGATGATGAGGTGCCACTGCCAAAGCCACAGCCAAAGCCAAAGCCAAAGCTGAAGCCAAAGTCAAAGTCAAAGTCAAAACTACTGCCAGTGTCAGTCAGCACTGCCAGCCAGCCAACAAGCCAGCCAGCCAACAAGCCAGCCAGGCATAATGAGTGTTACCAGCTGTGGCTTTGGCTGTGACTGCAATCGCTGAGATTATGCTAATAAGTTGGCGCTGTAGCAAACGGTATTGGTAGGTAACCAAAGTCATGGAACGCCACCAAAGCGAGCGCTTCAAGCAAAGAGCGAGAGAGAACAGAACAGAGAATAGAACCAGCAGCGACAGCTTGTACAACGGCAACGTTACGGGGACAGCAGAGACAACAGTAAAAGCTAAAGCTGCTGCTGCTGCTGCTGCTGCTGCTGCATTCTAGGTCAGTGACTACTACCACTACTAGGAGCGATGCCGCTGCTGTTCTTCAGCAGTTGCTTTTGGTGTTGGACAACGTCTCATTCATTTATTAGCAAAAGCAGGAGCCAACCTGGCCATGGAAATCGGTCAATTGTTGCCTGGTCAACTGTCAGCAACTGCTTTTGGTTTCCTCTCCTCTCGCTCTGTGGCATATTACGAGTATGTTGGCCTAAATGGCTATTTGGGAATTGCAATTGATTTGGCGCTTTTAGAGGAACGTGGGAGTTGTTTAAGGAGGTGGAAATGAGCTCAAGTGTAGAACAACGCCTACGCTAAATGACCTTCAGCTAAATGGATTATACATTTTCACATATGAAACAGAAAACTATCAAATTTGTCTGTCCAAGTAGGCTTTCACCTGAAAAAGTAATACGTGCTGCAAAAACTTGTACAAATAGTTGAGACGAATTTTCAATCTGACGTGATTAAAATAAAATATCAAATTGTAAATTTTCGAAAAAAACGCTTCATCTTTTACGATCGCTATGGATAAAGACTTGCAGAATATTCACTTCGATCATTGCGCAATAAAAGCGCAGGTGATGAAGCTTCTGGATATTCATCGCGAAATGGGCGAAAGATACCATAGTCGACCTCGTCCTGAAAGCTTCGACGAGCACATTGACGCTTTGAATCTGGGAATTGAAATGTTAGATACGATAAGCAACGCTCGCAAAATCTTATACAATATTGAGGAAACCACCAAGGAGGAACGTGACTGGGTTGATGAAATGATTGAAAAGATTCAAACCGCTAAGGACACATATCCAGTGGACCCAGCTCCTGGGGAAGATTTCTAATGCCACCTGAAATGAATGCAGTTTTGTTATGGTAAGTATCTTTTGACTTGTATGTTTTACAATTGTTTATATATATTTATTTATAACGTTGACAGTTCAATCAAATGATGCTGACAGTAACACAAAAATATTTAGTTCAATTAACATTAATTAGCCCAAATAGCAGCACACTCAACAATTACCAATTAAGAAGCCACAAGAGTTAAAGTTTAAAGAGCTGTTAACTTCAAAACACTTACACACTTTCAGGTTTGTGTGATTGTTGTGTTTTTAATTATAGATTTACTAATTTGTTCTTCCTTAAACAAATAGTTTCGTGGACTACAAATTTTAAGTTATTCGTCTGAAAATTTGTCTAGCCCAATCTTAAGTATTCGTTTACAAGTATAAGTAGTCGGAATTCAATAAGCACATGATTATGAATGAAGAGAGACAGTAGTGCATACTTCATGCAGCTTACTTTGAAGAACTTGACTACTGATGGATATTTGAAGAAAAAGGACACATCTAAATTTATTGTGAAAAGGTTTGTACGATTATTAAGGGTTTAATTTAAAGATTTACTTATTTGTTCCTCTGATCAACAGTTTTGAGGCTTAAATTTGAAGCTATTCACCTGACGCATACCACATTTTCATTCTTCGATTAATCGATGTAACTGTAACACAATAATATCAGCAATAAGCAAATAAATGCTATGAACATTTCAAAAAATATTGTACTCCTTTTTTGCAGCAATAGTTGGAAATGTTCACTTTAAGCTTTAGAGAAAACTTTTCTTTTTAAATAGCGAATTTTACTCTCTAGCTGTGCAAAATAAAAAATGAAAAAAAGCTAAAACAAAACAAACTAAGAACTGTCAGTAAGAAAAAGTCAACGTTCGGTTTAGTTTAGTTCATTCATGGAAATGGTAAGTTGAGTATCTGTAACTTTGAAATTTAGCCGTATCTGTATCTGTATCTGAATCTGAGTTTTACGGTTGTTTTTGCGCCGTTGTCGTGATCGTTATTGTTGTTGCTGTTGTTAGTTTGTTGCTTAACGAATGCTAATGCTAATGATAATGATGATAATGATAATGGCCAATAATAATGGCCAACAGACAACAACTGTTGTCCACTAACTGAACACACACACACACACACACACACTAAAACTCCAACTTAAAGATGAACTTCAAGAATGTGTCCCCATCTCATACTTCCAGCTAAAGTATTACAACAAATTGCAGTAAAATAAGTGACAATGCAGTGATTAACTATAGCTTAACTTAACATTCAAACACACTGATCTGCACAGACCTCCCAGGAAAAACTTTTTAGATGATTAATCCGGTAAACTCGTAGCTTTCATCGTTGAATATTAGGTTTATTAGCCAATACTGACTCATAATGGTCAAAACGCCCACAGTTCTTAGCTATTTCTTGCCCCTTTTTCTCCTTCTGTTCTTCTCGAAATTAATTAGCATTATCTTTGACTGTTGATTCGATTCGGTTTCGGATTCATAGGTGGGCGAGGTCGTTTATTTTGCTGATCCGTTTGGTTGTGCGTGTGTGTGTTCGTGTGTGCTCTGTCGGTCTCTGGGTCACGTATCACTTTCATATTGATAATCGCAATAAATCACGAAGTGCTTTTATTATATTTTTATGGCATTTTGATTCTCTCACTCGCCTCGCACATACAATATATGCCGTTTACACAACAAATAAAGTTCTATGATTCGTTTTGACTGTTATTTCGTGTTGCTGTCGCTGTTGTCGCTATAGTTGTTGTTGCCAAACAGATAAATAACACAAGCAACAGCAGAATCCGAAATAATAATAAAAACAACAACAACAGCAACAGCAAAAAGTTGACCCAGTAAAAGAAAAAGTTTATTTTTATAAATTTTGCTGCCCCTTCCTTTGACTTTTTGTTTATTTACTATTTCTCTTTTTGCAAATTTGCTAGCCAAAAAAAAGATAAACGTTGTATAGTTATTAATTCTTAACGGTTTTTACTTTCACGTTAGAACAATATGGACAGAGGCGATAATTATTTCTAAAGATGCCGCAACCTCAAGCATCCGCCGTAACTTATCGACTTGCTGCGTTCGTTGCCTAAGTCTTTTGTTTGCTCTTCCGCTGGTCGCTTTATCTAAGCCCCCCTTTCTGTCTGCCGCCTGCCGCCTGCCGTTCGCCTTCTGTCTGGCCCGTCTAGCCCAAATATGTTATTTAGTTATACCTTATATATGGCCAACTAACGGTCCGAGAATGACGAGCAAACTTTGCACTATTTGTAGAAGCTTAAAGTCAGTTATGTGGTTATTTTTTTCCTCTTTACTTTTTTGGTTATTTACAAATTTGTTTTTGTGTTTCTTTTCATTCGAAAATAAAGCAAATAGAAAATTCTAAAAGGCAAAAAAAAAAAATGAAAAGTATATATGCACATAAATGGAAACTAGAACATAATGCAAATTACACTGGACAATGGCCAAAGAGGTTACCTTGGGCCTGGCCAAAAGCAGCAGCGAAAAGGTGAAACCTCAATATCAAACAAATAAAGGCAAAAGAAAACAACCAATATATAAATAAATAAATACTGTGTTTGTTTTTCCATATATGCATAAGTATACAGTGTACGTTTAGGATCCGGGTTCGGAACAAATACTGTGTCACTTAGTTACGATTGTTTTTACCTTTTGTTGATCTAAAAGACCAGAGAGAAAATTTCGTTCCAATATTAAGTGCGAACGACATTGAATTCTTGAAATCTAGATTCTTTTACATATAAATCAAGTACAAAAAGTTTGAGAACAAAAGATAATAAGCTTGTAGGAAGTAAAACTCAACTTTAGCAATTTTATTCTTAGTGTAGCTAAAAGTGATTATTGTGTAAAAAAGTGAAGAACTTACTAGCAAAATCTTTATGCAAATACTCGTTAAAAAACTCAATCCTCAAATTGAAAAAAAAAATGATAAGTATGACATCAATATATTTAAATAGGATATATTTTTGTATATTTCAATGGATGGCTGTCGCTCATTTGTAGTTAATTAAGCCTTAACTGGCAAATGAGACCAATCTGATTTGATGATGTCTAGATGCGAGAGTGGTAGCCAAAGCTCCTAATACTAGATAGCTAGCGAATTTGGGTCAGGCTGATAGTGCCGCCATCATCATCATTATCATCCATAATAACAAGCGGCACATGACATGATCTTTTGAGATGAGCATGCATCTCGCATTTTACTCATCTTCTTCTTATTCTTCCTCCCCTGCTTCTTCTTCAACACATTTTATTTTTTGTACTGTGTCTGTGTGTGTGTGTGTGTGTTTTTGTTTTAACTCAATCATTTTTTCTGACTTTCGTACAACTTTCACATGTGAATGCGACGTCTGACGACTGCCATCATCACCTGTGCAGCCCGGCACCCCTCCCCTCCCCTCCCCTCCCCGTCCCTGGGCAGCACACCCCCGTAAAGCAAACTGTGCCTCTACCCCCCTTAATATTTACTTCCCCGCCACTCTCAAGCTCTTTGAGTTAATGTTTCGAGCGCTTCGTTTATTATGTTTCTTCTTAGTTTTTGTTTTTCTCTCGTCGCTTTTTTTTTCCCTCCTTGCAATTTCGCTGCTTTTCTTCTAATGGCCGCGAATGTTGCCGTTGTTGCTGTCGTCTTCTTCTTCATCTTCTTCTAGCAGGCAGTTACTGCTCAAGCTATAAATTTAATTTCGATGCAAAGTTACAGCTTAATTCTAATGCCCAGCAACGATGGACACGACCAAAAGATGTAGACGAAGACGTTCATCATCATCATCAGCGGCAGCGGCAGCGAGAAAATCAGAATTCCAGCGTTGTTGTGTCTGACCGGCGGGGAATTGCCAACCCAGCCCCTCCCTCGCTGCCCCGTTTTGACATCGTCAGCTTGTTGCAGGCATTTCACTTTTTTCGTGCCGCAAATGATGATCGATGTGCGCGTCGCATGTCGCTGTCTCTTTTGCTGCGGCACAATGTTGAACGTCTTCGCCTCTTCAAACATTTCGCCTTTCGTGGCCAGCTAAACCATTTAAATTGGCCAACATGCAAATGCCACTCCTACCCCGACCCCGATCCACCCAGCTGTCGACAGACGGTGCCAAAAATTATTAAGATAAATGTCAAGAAATGTCTAGGAATTGTTGAAAAATTAATTAGAGACTAAATGGGTTCGCCAACTTCAACTCCAACTCCAACTGGAACTCGTGCTCCAGGTTTGGGTCCATCTTCAAGCAACAACGATTGCTGTCCTTGGCAATCCCAGCTAATCACCAAACCGACTTTGCTGCAATCAGCATCACTTGCAGTCTAATAAATGACTACGCTTAAGTTCTGCCGACGTCGACGTCGCAGTCGCAGTCGCAGTCACAGTTGCAGCATCTTGTTAGCCGCATCAAGGCGCTAATTAGACGTGCTGTGGCATTGACTTTAGGGCCTGGCCAAGCGACACGACTAACGAATTGCTGCCAACTCTTGGAAACTTGAAAAAATAAAACAAAAATAAAAATTGCGCCTCGATCACAAGCCTTAGACTCAAACGAAGAACGGGGGGAGCGGTAGGAGACGGGAGAGTTTGGTAGGGTTTTGTGGGCCTGGGAGAGAAAGCCAAATGAGGCACCCGCATTTCAGCAGTTCCATCAGCATCTAATGAGCTAACATCCCCTGCTCCTCCCCGGCCTACTTTTTGGTAGCCAGCATAAGCTCACAAAAATAATAGTAAAGAGGCAGAACCTTCTTTTCGAGTGCAGCCAACATCTTCTTCTTCTCCTCATTAACTGGGCCCGCACAGCACAGCAACAACATCAGCATCATCAACATTAAGTGAATGCCTCAAAAGATAAGCCACATTCTAAGCTGACATGATCAACACCCTCTCTTTTTCCATACGATTGGATCTTGTATGTGGAAGTTACCTTATCGAACAATTAAAGGAGAAACAGGATAAAAGAGGGTGAGAAGAAAAGGGAAAGAGAGATGGTACGAGGAGGAGGTAGTGAAAGGACAATAAAAAGCGTGAGTACAGGAGATAAGGGGAAGAAGAAAGAAAGAGATGGAGGAGAATGAACAGAAATTGGTAAAAAGAGAGAGAGAGATAAGAAGAAGGAAGAAAGAAAAGGATAAATAAAGAGAAGAGAGATAGAGACACAGATGTAGAAAGAGATATATATATATAAAATTGTACATGTATTCTATATCTATACCATATGTATGTTCGTATAGGATTCTTTTGTCTGCTACCAAAAACTGAATTTTTGTGATTAGATCTTCGCTTTAATAATTGAAGATGAGAAGACGCCTGCCTGGCCATTATATTATATATTTCGAAGCTTCAACTATTGACTTGACTTTTCGAGCTTAGAATCTGTACAGATGATCTCAGCGGTCGCTCCGACGACGACTTCCGGCCACAAGAAATTTTGGGAGCGCCTTTTCTAAGTCGATTGGTTGATGCCCAATGTTAAATTGAAAACGCGTTGGCCGCATTGGAAAGCTAACGGTTAATGGCTGCCTGTCTGTGATTAACTGGCATGTATGATAGCAACTAATTAACGAGAAATCAAATTAAATCAAATCAACGCAGACACAAGATTAACTATGTATGCGTATACTTGGCCAGGGAAGTGAAAGGTTACTACTATGTAGTAGAGTTCAGTATAAAGTTTTGTCGCCTGGCACAGCTGATGAACAAGACCGGAACAGGACGGGGGCCATCTAAGCCACGACCGAAGTTGACTCACAGCTCAAGTGAAGCTATCTGAAAAAAGTAAAAGCCGGCTATGGACCAGGTCAGAAGAGAACAGAACAGAACAGAACAGAACCACGCCAAAACTGAGCAAAAAAAAAAAAAAAGAAAAAAAGAAAAAGAAAGGCTGTCCCGTCTTAGCAATGACCAAAGCTGTACTGCAAATATTTAGAACAAATCCAAAAGCAACAACAAACCTCTGAGGGTGTGTGTGTGTGTGTGTGTGTGTGTGCGCTTTGTCAGCTGTGAGTTAAGATTTGTCATAACAGCTGCCAGGTGAGGAGAAGGCTGGGGATGAGTTCGTGACACGCAAAGAGATGAGTTTGTGACGTGAAAACATAGCTTCAAAATAACTAAAGTAATAGTTAGTTTTACCACGTGACACGCTGCCATCTCTAGCATGAGGTAACTGATAGCTGAAACTACAAAAAAAAAAAAAAAAAAAAACACTAACTGCACTGCTTAGCAATTGCAATAGAGAGCAACGGTGCTTTTTAATTTTTGTCAACAGCTGTCACATAGAACATTTGCTCGAGTGTGCAGGTTGGCAAGAGGAGGGAGGGGGGGGATTGTGGCAGGTGATTGTGGGGGTGTATGCCGTGTATTCTATAGCAGAGCGGCTCAGGCAGCTTAAGTATGCGGAACCCAAAACGTCAAGTAATTTTCTTATTTTTAAGTGATTTTTTTACGCTTTCGCGGCGGTTGTGCTCCAGCTTCAATTTTAAAGCAGTAGCAGCAGCAGCAGCGTCGGCGGCAGCAAAAAACTGCCATTCGTTCCAATCTTAATTATTGTCGCTTGCAGTCAAGTCGGGCAGCAGTCTCAAGTCAAGTCTCCATCTCTATTTTCATCTTTCGCCTGAGCTTCGGTTTTGTTGTCTTCGTGTATTCGTCTTTGTTGTTGTTGCTGTTGTTGTTGTCGTTGTCGGCAATGGCAATTCATTTGCTGTTATGTCAAGGCAACGAAGCCCAGCAGCAGCAGCAGCAACAGCAGCGAACTGAGCTCAATTGATGCCCGCTCTAATGAATTATGATTAGATTTAACGTTCGTCTGGCAACTCTACAAGAAGGCTGCTGTTAGTGCCACTGTTAGAGTGCCACTGTTAAACATTCAGGCAGCGCTAGGCAGCGCCGTTAGCAGCATGGCAATGACCTGCGACTGCGTAGAGTTTACTTGACTAAATTCTCATTACTCAGCCGCAGCCGCAGTCGCAGCCACAGTCTTAACGTTTCCCTTTGATCTCCCTAGTCTCAGTCTCAGTCTCAGTCTGTTTGAGCAAGCGGGCAGCTACTTTAATGTTTGTTTTCTTGATTTCCAGCTAGTTCATTTTGTTGTTATTTCTTTTCGCCAGCCAAGCAACTCCGTTAATGTTTAATGCAAATAGTACTAGGTGCTTCATGTGTTAAAGTTGTATCTTCTTCTTTTTCACTATGTACTTCAATAGTTTTGTATACATACATTTTTCACATTTTAGTTAACATATTTCCAAGGTAACGGCAACAGAATTTGTCACCCTTTATATTAATTGGCATAAAATCAACAAAATATGATGTAGCCTGACCACTTTCTATTCGCATAAATTGCGAGAAAACTAAACAAAACAATAAAAGAAGAAACCAAACACAATTACAAATACTACATGGAAAGCAAAAAAGCCAAGTGATGTCTAAGTTTGAACTGATGATGATTTCAAGAACTGAAACTTCATTATAAATTATATAATATGCAGTTTTAGAGCTGATTGTGGACTTGCTCAAATTTATTATTATAATTTAGAAAAGTTTCTTAATTCTAGTCCCAGAAAAAATTTAAATTGCAAAGTGGTTTTCTTCTTAAAAGTGATTACAGTTAGGAATTCACATATTGAGCAACTATTACCACTATATTGCACCTATCCTATTGATATTTGCTCAGCACATTTTAGAAAAGTGGCCGCCCCTAAGATATTTATCATAAGACAGAACATCACACTGAACTGATTGCAGCAGCAGCGGCAGAGTGTGCGCCAGAGTTGCCAGCAGCAGTGACTGCGCATAATTCATTAGCATAGTGTTTATCAGTCAATAGTAGATCAACGACTCGAAATGTCTCATTACAAGCGATCAGCTAAGGTAATACACACACACACACATAAGACCCAAAACGGTAGCCATGCAAATCGATGTGCGCTGTGTAACAGGTGCCGTTGTCTCAACACAACACGCTGTGCGAGAGGCGGTTTCCAAGGGGTAAGAGGTACATACTGTCAAAGTCAAGCTCAAGACCACTCTGTTGAGTTGCTTGCTCTGTTGTTCAAGTTCAATGCTACTACGAGCAGAGGCTGCTGTTAATGTTACTTGAGCGCTCTGTTGCTGCTGCTGTTAAGCTTGAGGTCGCGCTGAGACCAACTCTACACGAAAAAGTGTTGTTGCTTGTAAGTTTGGAGAGTGCGCTCACTCTCTCTCCCCTCTCTCTCGTTCTCAGCTTTGGACTCTTTCTTGTTCTGCAGAAGAGGCTCAACGTTCGTTTGTTCGTTCGTTCGTTCGCTCGTTCGACCGTGGCTTTGTCTTTGTGTGTGTAAAGTAGAAATGGTCTCGCGCTTTTCGTGCGTTTGCATTGCTGCTGCTGCAGCATGGCTTTCTTACCGACACCGCTTTCTCTGCCGCTGTTCTTGTGCGCTCTCCCGACTGGCTGGCTGGCTGGTTCTTCTTCGCTGTGTGTTTGGAGACCTTTGGGAAAAGCATAAAAGTGGCGCACTCGCTGGCCCACCAGCCATTGCGCGTAATGCAATTGAAGTGCTAACAGCGCCGTCGAGTCAGCCAGCAGCAGCAGCAGTAGCAGCACTAGCAGCATTAGCAGCATCAGCAGCAGCATCAGCATCAGCAGCGGTAGCAGCATCAGCAGCAGCAGCTACATTAGCAGCAGCGTGGACATAATAATTACAACAAACTCTTTTTTTTTTTTGCCAACAACTCTGTGTGCTCCTAGTGAACTTGAAAGTGTGTGCAACATTGCAACATTTGGTGGCATTGGGATTTGAGTACAACACTCCTCCTTGTGCTCATAACACAGTCCAAAACACAACAAAGTGTGTCCAAAAGTGTGAAAGTGCAAGCATTTTTTTTTCGTTCATCTAAAACATACGCGAAAGGAATTTCGCAAAACAAACACAACAACAAAACGCAATACAAATCCGTCAAAATATCACAACAAGAAACTCTAATTGAATTTTGATCGTGCAATTAAATTACAAAACAAAAGGTAAGCAAGGAATATACTACATACACATATCAAAATATTTACGATTCGAGCTGTGAACAAAACTGAACAAAAAAGTGCTCCAAAAAATACAACATTTTTTTAAATTTTTTTTTGGTATATCATATTTTTAAGAAGTGCTGCAAAAGCAGAAGAAAATAAACTAAGTTCAGTTGGAACTCTAAAAACAAATATTTAGAAAAGAAAAGAATGAATTATCTTTTTAAATGACAGTAAGGATATGAGATCATTTTAAAAATTATTCCATTTATGATTTTTATCAAGACACAATCCAAAGAAATCTAAATACAAAGATTTCAAATAAAAAAAATTAATAAAAGGTATAGAAACAAAAATCCAAAAAATGATTATGAATTTCTGAATGAAAGGACATTATCTAGGTATTCAAATAAAGAGTTAATGGATACTTACTATATTTAAAATATCAAGTTTAAGCCAAAGTTGACATTAGCACAAATTTATTGAAAATGATTTTTCGATATATACAAAAGACTTAGGCAACGAACTTGACCATATGCATACCATTAAGAAATGAGACAAAAATATGCATGCGTTTTGTTGTTGCCTCTGTGTGTGTGTGTAAGTATGTTTGTGTAGCAGGATGAGTCGATCATTTGCCCGCACAACTTGCGACATTTTCAATTCATTGGAAAATGCAGGCGAATAGTTTCAAACGTCAAAGCCACCCAGCTGGACATGCTCTCTCTCTTTCTCACACAATACGTAATGGCACATTTAATGATCTTTCTTTCTTGTCTACGTCAGCTACTACTTTACTTTTTATTTATTTATTTATTTTACTTTTTTTTTTATTATTTTAATGCCTTGCGCTTTATATTTTCTGTTAAAGTCATTAACGCAATTAACCGTTATTACCGGGGCCGCCATCGTCGCCAGCGTTGTCGCTTGCTGGTCACCCAATTCATTAGGAAAGCATTTAGTGTAAAAGAAAGAGACACACACACACACACCCTTACACACACGTATAGACTCTGCGACAAGCAGCAGCAAAAAGCAACGGGCCAAAAGCATGAGAAACGCATTAAAAAAATACAAGAAAATAAAGCAAACGCAGCAAAAAAAAAAAGGAAAAAGAACTTCAATGCGGAGCAGCTGTGGCAGCAACAGCAGCAGCCCCCAAAGAAGCTTCCCCACAAGAACCCATTCGGACCGGCATCTGTTTTTTATAGCTTCTCACACACAAACACACACACACACACACCCAAGTGGGGGCACATCTTAAGCCGAAGCCAAAAAATGCGAGTTGACTTTGTTGAAAAATAAAGTTTATTGTTTCTGTTTTATATATATTCTTGTTGCTGTTGCGTCGCCCCGGAAACAACGTAATAATATGTTGCATAAAAAATGACTCGTTGTTTTATAATCGAATCGTAAAAAAGCCAGCAAACAAACGAAACGGCGCTTGGAAATAGAAGCAGCCATTAAAGGCTAGCCGCCGCCCGGTTTCACATTACTCAGAACGGTACGCGTTGCATGTGCCAAACAAATGACTTAGGCAACGAACTTGCAACACAAACAACGCTTAAACGTTTAATTACAACGTGGAAAATAAAACAACCAAAATAACCACAAGAGCAGGCAAATTTGAAACTAGCACACCACCCTGTCAACCACTTAACCTCCCTCTCCTTGTAAGTGCAGCCAAATGAATGAAATTTCTCTGTCGTTCGTTCTGTGATGCTTTTTTTTTTTTTTTTTTTTTTTTGCGTGTCCAGCGTTGTTGCAAGGCAGGGCGGGTGTGCAAAGGGGAGGCGCGCAACAAAACTGACCCAAATCTGCCAGAGCACCAAGAAAGTCTCAGCAACACTAACCAAAATACATGAGAAAACTAAAAACCAATATCAACAACAACAACAACAAACAAACAACTTGAACTAAACGTTAAGCGCTAAAAGCTTTTTTCTGCTTCTTTGGCCCACTTTTCAATGTATTTCACATCATTTGGTGGCAATCAAGTTGCCAACGCTTTGTAGCGGAAATTGATGAAATCGATTTTGATTAGATTAGAATTCCGTACCAAAAAAAACAAATAAAAACCTCTTAAAAACATGTGAGTTACACATTAAAAGAAAACTTCATGCTGGGAAAACTTGTTAGAAATACAGATAAAAACCAGAAGAAACTTGAGCTCAAGAGAAAATGGCTGCTTAAGCTTTTTCCTTACGTGAACTCTTTTATTTTACTCCTTAAGTGCTTTTTATTTTGAACGTATATTTCTTCAATAATCACTATATAAAAGTTACAGATAATTTCTTAAGCTTTTTTTTATTGGTGTTTTGCTTTCTATATTCATCAAAACTTATGTTGATTACTTTATCTTACTCTAAGGATCGAAAAATATTTTTAAAACTGCTGTGTCAAGCATTAAATCATACAGTTTTATGCTTGTATAAATGCCATATAGTTTTTTAGGTTATTCTCTCCGCTTAGTTGAGGAATTTCTCGTAGTTTTTTTATGGCTTTATAATGCAGTTTTTCTTCTTTCATCATTTCTTTAAGTTAGCATGGGCTTATTGACAGATAAAAATGATTCTGGTTTTTCCGCTTCTTAATTTCCAAACATACTTATTTATTTATAGTATCTTTTTGCAGAATCTCAGTGACTTTAATGCAAAAATTCTATGCACCAGTTAGAAGTTGTGTTTAGTTCAAGTTTGTCTTTCGTAGCTGGTTAAGAACTTGTATGCAGCCTACACACAGCAACAATCAAAAAAAAAAAAAAAAAGAAAATGCAACAACAACAAGATGCTTGTTCATCCTGTCTCACATTTCGGCCATCAGTGTGTTTAGGCCATTTGGTGGCTCATTTCGTTTCGGGTTTTGTGCCGCTTCGCTGCTGCTGCTGCTGCGGCAGTTGCAACTGAATGCGCTGTGGCACAGTTTTACTCTTCGCTGTTGTTGTTGGTGGAGTTGAGTTGGAGCTGTGCTGTGGCGCTGACCCACATTCAGAGCGAACAACAACAACAACAACCACAGCTGTTAGAGCTCTGAACAAATTAAGCCAACAAATACAGCACCTGTTGCGACAACAGATTCGCACATCAAGAACAAGCACAATCAACAATGGGCCAAAACAAAGATATAAAGCCGATAAATAATAGAAGTAAACATAGTTAAATAGCTTCCAAAAACACACTCTTATAACTCAGCTCTTATGAACACTTTAAAACGCGTTCGCTGACAATATCAAGAGGCTGTTCAAATGGTCAGCGATACTCTGAGTCTTAAGTGTGTGTGAATGTGTTGTTGAGTGAGTGTGTGCGAGTGTGTGTAGAACTCAAAGCTCGTTGAGTTGCAAACTTCTTTTTTTTTCTTTTTTTTTGCCTGTTCCAATTCACAATTCCATGATACCAAATGATGAGCTGGCACTTTTAGTTTGTTGTGCTTTTTTTTTCTTCTTTTTTTGTTTGTTTGTTGGTTTTTTTTTTTTTGGGCTTGTTCCAGCTGAAATATTTTCGTTTTCTTTTGGCTGGAGAACTTGGAATCTGTGCTAGTCAACGGTTTATTCTGCTTCTTCTCCATTTACAGCACGCCCCACTGACCGCTCGAGCTCAGCTATTCATGTCTCCATGGCAGTAGATACAAAGATACATAGATACATAAGCATGCGCCCTATAAGCCAAATGAAAGAGATTTTCTGCCTTTTGTTCGCGTTTCCCCATTTATGAATTTGATTGTCGCATCGCTGTGGCAGACTCCAAAACTTTCAACGGACGCGCACCCAATTAGGCCAACAAATTATTCAAAAGAAAAAAAAAGAATTCTTTTTAAAATGCAAAGAAAAAACAAAAACCAGCCTGTTAAGCCAAGTTTAAGAAAAGCAGCATGGAAAAAAGGTTAAAAGGGGTGAGGAACTGAGTTTCCAGAACCAAGAGAGCTCAAATGTGGGCTACCCGTTTTTTTTTTTAAAGGGTCAATGTCTAAGTATGTTAGTCGTGAGTTTCTAAAAGGAAATCTAATAGCAAAAGGATTTTTTGTTCATTAGAGTTTTGTTGGCTTTTATAATTATCTAATGGGATTCGTGAAGCACTAAAAGGGGATTGCCAAATACGTAGTTTCATTTTTTACAAGCTTAGTTTCGCATAAGATTCTTCTACATATAAGCCAAAGTAAAGAATTTGACGAGCACACAAACTAAATGCCTTAACCATAAACACTACTAAGATTTCGCTCCTAATACAATGCTCTGGCCTTGTTTTCAAACACATTTATTTTTTTTCTTTGTTTGCCAAAAATGTTCTGTTCACAGTTTTTATAGAAATAAGTTTCTAAAATCGTTGCAATCTTCTTCTTTCTGGCTTTATGTTGTGCTCTCACGCTTTTTAACATCTTTCTTTCACTGCCCAATAAATCTGAATAGGCCAACTTGATTAGCAAGCAGCTGAGCCAAGTTTCACTCCCTCTCTACCTCTTGAAGTTTGATTGAATGATGATGACGCGCGGCATCAAGTTAGACATTTATTATGGGTGCTGTAAAAGAAACGAAAAAAAAAAAAAACATATCTAAGCAGAGAATTAACGAAGAGGAAGAGCCAGAGACTTGATGGATTAACAAGTCCACTTCTGTACACCTGTCCCATTGTCCGCGGCAATGTGTGAAAGTGTTCCCATTTCGAGTGTCATTTCAAGTTGGGCGTCGTCTTCCTCTTCTTCTTCTTTTTTTTGTGTGTGTGTTCTTTTTTGGATTTCAACATGACTGTAAATGATATCATTGCACTTGACGTTGCCAGCAAACTTGTTAACGCTTCTTCTTCTGTCTCTGTCTCTGTGTCTGTGTGTGCTCATTTGTTGCTGACCGCCCAAGTCTTTGGAGTTTTTGTCCGCACTATTTTTTAATGAGCAGCGTCGCAGCGTCTGAGCTTTAATTAGACTTGAGCCGCATGCAAATGTGTGTGTGTGTGTGTGTGTGTGTGTGTGTAAAGTATGTTTTTAGAGTGTGCGAATGAATAGAATTTTTTCAATGGAAATTGGAGCAACTGCAGCAAAGTTGGCATCATTTTTTTTTTTTTGTATTTTATTTTTCCTATACTTCTTTTTTTTTGTTGCCTTTTTTTTTGTTATTCACACAGGCAGACAGCACAATAGCAGCGGCAGCGGCAGCTCAGCGAGGCGTTGCACATTTGCATACGTAGCGCTTATAAATGGAAAATGCCGCCCAAGCTTGTGGCCAAGTTTGTGTCTTAAGTCTTTTGTTATACAGATTGCAATTCGGTCAAGTAATCAAATAGAAAGCAAACATTTATTGTTATTGTTATTGTTGTTGCTGTTGCGGCTGCCACTGATTGTTGGATTATGGACCACATTTTTTTTGTTGTTGTTGCTGTTTTCTTTGTATGCTGAAATCTTCTAAGCAAGAAACATCATGTTTCTTCATGTCGCCAACTCTTGTTGTCTCTCTTTCTCACTTTTAATTGTTGGTGCTGTTTTGTGTGCTGTCGCTGTTACTTTAATTACTCACCACGTTGTTGTTGTTGTTGTTGTCATGCAAAAATATATATGTATATGTATATATGTTCAGTGTCCATGTGTTCCGATCTTTGGGGACCACATGCAGCGCAACAATTTCTTTTTGCACTTTCCACTCGCTGCTGCGCTCGATTGAATGATGACTCGACAACTCAACGAGTACACTGAGCGAAAATATCAAGTATAGCTAAAGCTGTACATGCTTATGAATGAATTCTAAGCATCGCATCGCATCGACTTTAACTCTCTGTGTAAAACAACAGCAACAAAGAAGATTGTAATAGAGTGCAACACGAGGCAGTGTATTGGGGCGTGGCATGAACATTTTCGTTCGCTGCGTTCTTTTTATTTTAGTTTTCCTCTATTTTTTCTCATCCAAGAGTCCAGCGCATATATCAATAACCCATTAGACGAGAGCTGAAGGCCTGCTACGAGTATACTATGTAGCATGTAGTATGTAGCATGTAGTATGTAGTAGATACCGTTACGCAGCAACTTTTTCAACCTGGTTGGGGGTTTTATGGGGACAGAGAGAGGGGGGCTTGGTTAGCGGTTTACTAGATACAAAAGCAGAAGCAGAAGAAGGAGAACATGTTGTTGCCGCTGGAAACCAGAATGAAGCAACGGCATTATGATCTTAATGTTGATGATGACAACGCCGTTGCCGTTTTCTTGGCCATGGCAAATGCTCAAAAACAAGCAACAACATCTTACAACAACAACAACAACTGGCAGCTCACAGCTGACCATCAAATTAGTTCAAAATATGCATTCAAAGCTGCGTTGCGGCTGCTGTTCATCTTCCCCAACTACTGCCCAAAAATAAAAAATAAAAAGTAGAGAAAAAAGAAAAGTAGCTTAAATTAAAAGAAAAATATCTTTCGTTATAAAAACTCGTTTTCTGCAGCTGAACGACCGCCCCCTTTTGCCCCCCCGTTGGCTGGCCAGCTGCGTGTTTGTTTCGATGGTAAAGTGCATTTCCCAAAAATAAGAAGAAGAGAAGAAGAAGAAAAAAACGCTGATTGTTATTATGATCAGATTCGGGAATAACTAATAATTAAGGCGCATTGTTTACGCGAAGCGTTGAAAGATGCTGCCACAGTTTGTGGCCAGCGAGAAGCTGTTGAAGCTGTAGAAAGCCAAGACATGGAAGCTTAGTTATCTTCAAGAATGCCAAAGAGAGAGAAAGAGACAGAGAGAGAGAGAGAGAGAGAGACGAATTATAGTTATAAAATTGATGATCAACTTGTGCTTAGATCAATTTTCGAAATCCAAAATAAAGTTTAGGTTGGGGGCTTAACTTTTCAAGAGTTTCTACATGGGATTAAAGAGCTTAAAATTTAACGAAAAATAGCTTCTAGACAATGGTATTTTAAAACATTTTTTTTTTAACACAATGGTTGGAAAAACATGAAGATTCTAGTTTTTATAACACTAGACTTAAAAAAGCCTAAAATATTATTAAATTTACTTTTATATGTAACTATCAGAAATCCACATATTTTTCTATCTATCTCTCTCGCTCTCTCTCTCTCTCTCTCTCTGTTCCTTAACGTGTTTGTTCTAAAGAACTGTGTCATTTAAGCAAATAATTTCAAGTTGAACTAACAAATGAATTCTCGCATCTTCTTCTATTTGCAGTTTTGTACAGCGACAAGTTCTGAATTGCTCGACTAGAAGAAGAAGAATAAGAAGGTAAGTTTTCCAATGCCAAATGCCACTGTCACTGCCACGAAGCGTAAGCAAAAAAGTAAAAGAAAAGGCAGACGAAGTGGAAGTGGAAGAAACTCTTCAGCTTTGTGCATAGTTTGAGATGCAATGATTATGTTTACACAACGCTTCATTTTAGCGCACAAAATCAAAGGCAGGTGTTGACTTGAAGAGTTGGAGTTGGAGTCTGAGGAAAGTTAAAGAAGGTTGAGTAACTGCTGTTGCTGTTGTTTAGGCACCAGCATCCACATCTAATCGCAGCTGGCTCTGCCCTGTGATCTGTGCAGTTGTTTCTGCCTATTTATAAGACTGAACGTTGCGCTGCAATCAGTTGGCAATTAGTCACTCAAACTGACTGACTGGCCAAGCTGGGCTGGCAGCAATGATTGCTGTTGCTGTTGCTGCTGCAACTGTTGCTGACCATACTTCACAATTAGGGCTGATGCTGCATGCTGCATGCTGCAGATAAATGTCAGTGGCTTTAGTCCCCACCTAATTGACGATCAGCGGCAGCAGCAGCGGCAGCAGCTTTAAGCTTTTAGCTTTGGCGGAGCAGCAGCAGCAGCAGCAGCAGCAGCAACAGCGTTGGCGGCGGCCTCCAATGACATTGAGTAATGCGAGCAACGCTTTAGCAGCAGCAACTGTTGCTGCCTTCAGCCGTCCATTGGGCATTGGCTTTTGATTTGTTTGGAGCAGCATCAGCAGCAACTGTTGACGACTGGCCAACAATTAAGCTCTGTTCTTTGGCTTCTTCTTCTTCTAGTTGCTGCTGACAAAACGAAAATGAATTGCCGCTTTCAAAATAGAAGAGGAAGAGGAATAAGATGCGCAGCAGCAGCAGCAGCAGCAATAAGACAAAAGGCAGGCGGCAACAATTCTGGGCAAAAGCAACGCCCCAAACGTTCAAGAACAGCGCCTGCCACAAGCCTCTAACTGCAGGGCGCGTCTCTCCCTCTCCCTCTCTCTTTCGCTCACTCTCTAATTTATTATCTGACGCAGCTGTAGATGCATCTTCATGGCAATGCCACAAAGATGCCAAGATGCGTTTAGCTGTCGCAGCCGCGCCCCGTTTGCTGCCGCTGCCGCTGCCATCGCAATTAATTTCTATGTCTATTTTTAATTCGCCTTTTGATTATTGTTCTCGGCGGCCTCGACTCTACTCGGTAACGGTGCTTATAGATACTGAATGGTAGTGCTGTCAATGTTTGTGGACGTCAGCACTTTGCAGCAATATTTTGATGATCAAAACAACCAACGACATCATTTGTTCTTATTTAAATCCGAAAACAAAAAACTCAACAAAGACTTTGCTTTAAACAAAAAAAAAAAAAAACAACAAAAGACTTAGACAACAAACTTGCATTTTAAAAAAGACTCAGGCAACTAACTTGCTTATAATTTATACAAAAGAAATTTGTCTTTACAAAGTAATTGAAAACAGACAATAAAGACAGCCTACTTTCACTATTTTGGCATAAGCACACAAAAGACTTAGGCAACAAACTTGCCAATATTGTGCACTTGCGAACTTGAAAAGAATTGCACTTTAACATATATAAAAGCATAGTCAACAAACAACTTGGGCAACAAACTTGCACAGATTTTAATGTTATTAAAGTGAAAAACAAAAGACTTAGGCAACGAACTTGCACTTGCTTCTCTCTCTCCGCTACCGCTAGATGCTGCCTGGTATGAGGAAGTTATTGCTGCGCGTATCTGGCAAAAGCTTTTTGGTCTCACGTGTGTGAGTGCAAACCTCAATTAAGTTCGTTTTGTTTGGTTTTATAGTTAGTTATTTAGCTTTATCGTGCTTATCGACTTCAATGCAACCATTTCCGGCTGCTGGCAAAACAACAAAAAAATATTTTCCTGTGCCGCTTCTTCTTTTAATTCTAGTTGAAACCGCCTTGAAAATTTTTTCGCATTGCAGTTTCATTTTGCTCTTCGTTAACGCTAATCGTTAATCGATAGATGAAATCATCACGCCTGCCTTCTTTCTATTTCTTCTTCTGCCCCCTTGTCTTCGTCCATTTATCAAATGCTGTCAACGATTTTTCATGCAATATCATTTAAAGCATCTCCGTAAGTTGACTTTATTGATTTATTACTCCAGCGACAATTGGAAAGTTTGCAACTTGTGGCACACTTTTTATTTGCAATTAGCGCATTTAATCAATTGTGCTCCGATACACCATCGTTAATTGATTAATGATTTACTATGCATTAGTGTAAAACTTATTTCTATTCGTAGTTTCTTTTTTTTTTTTCATTCTGCTGTTATCTGTCTAATTATTTATGTGCTGGCAACTCTTTAGACACTTCATATAAATCGATACAAATTTATCGATTGTTTTCGCTTACAAATTCAATTTCCCTTTTTCGTTCTGTAGTTCGCTGCGTTTTCATTTATTCGTTTATTCGCTTGGGTTATTGCTCATTTCTCATCTCCTCGATGGTCGACTTCGAGTTCGACTTAAAGAGAATATCTATCCTATACACTATACATAGATAGTATGCCGTCGCAATCTACGTCATCATCGTCTTGTGTTCATTATGATCATCGTTTAGAAGTGGCAATTGTTAATTTATTGTTTTTGGCTGGCCGCGAGCGTTTATTGATTCAGCTTGCCAATTATTGTGCAAATAAATTCCAAATTGCGTGCGGCAAACAACAACAACAACAACAACTACGAGTAGAACATCGTTTTGCGGCAAACTTGGCCAACGACAAAGTGTTCGCTTCATGAACTTGGCTCAATGTTGTTCTGGTTCTTGTTGTTGTTGTTGTTGTTGTTGCTGTGGTCATTGCCAATGGCCAAGCACATACATACATTTTTTTGTACTTTATGGGCAATTTTGAGCGTCCAACAAGCAACAAGAACAAATGGCCAACAGCCGCTCTTTTTTTTCTCTGTACAAGAGTCAAGTAACGGATACACTAACCACACTGTGGCTTAGGGGGTGTGTGGTGCGGGGCTCCATTGGGAGGAGATGGTTTAAGAATTTTGCTAACAATGCGTTCCATTGTGTGGTACAAATTGTCACAAAAAGTTCGCTGTACTTGCTGTTAATAAGCTCAGCACGAACAAAGGTAGGGCGCGGGGAGGGGAATTGATAATAAGTGTGCAAGGGATGTGATTAAAGTGAATTTTATTAAGGATTAAGAGTGAGTTATGGCAGTTGATGAAGTGAGAACTGAATGCTGATAAGGAAAAAGCCAGGATGAGGCAACAAAAGTAGGGAATCAATGAAGATAATGCCTAAAGCTTTAGGCAATTGTGGCAAAAGGTGTTGAAAATGAACCACAAAAGCTGCTAGAAAAGGAAAGAGCGAGAAAAAAAACAACGATGGAAAACAGACGAAGTCGTAGCTTGTCATTTGTTTGCTGACTTTATGAAACTGGCAAGTTTACCAAAGCTGAATGCTGAATGCTGCCAGGCTGCCAACAATGCCAACAATGCCAACTTCATCTTCGTCTACGGCAGCAGCAGCAGCAGCAGCAGCAACAACAATAACAGTAACAGTAACAATAACTTGCTCCTGCTGCTGCTGCTGCTGTTGGCAAGAGGAGCGAGCAAAACTTCGGGCAAAACTGACTGACAGACATTGGGATTAGCATTAAACATTCAGAGCCACAAAATACAAACAGAAAAGATGCCGATGCATGCATGCTCTGCTCTGGCCAGCTCCAGCTAGAAGTTGAAAGCTTTGGCTGCCTGAATGTTATGCAATTTCCAGCTACTTTATGCCCATCAGTCAATCAGTCCAAATGTCTGTCATCACATTTTGTTTCTCTTTTCGTTGACAGCCAAGAGTATGTTCACTTCACACACACACACATACATTCAGTTTTTGGCCATGTTTACACTAAAGCTTCCATAATGAGCTGACAGTACAGCTCACTGTTAATTTAAATGTGCTAAAAATGTTAAGCTTTATGTTTATGGTTATGTTAATTTAAAAAACCGTAATTGGCAATTCTGTTATTTTAAATGAACCAAAATCGCTTAAAAAGTGAGAGAAAGAGATTTTATGACTGATGCACATTGAAAGAAAAAAAGAATATAAGAAGAAAATTTGATTTGATTTTTATGGCGACTGTACAATAAATTGAAGATTTTTTTGAGCTGCTATTGTCGGTAGCCCTAAATCTTAAGCTAGCACAGATTTGAAACGTGTGCATAATCAACAGAAAAATACGCCTTAAGAAATCACACAGCGCTAACGATCAGAGACGTATTAATCATATGGTACTTGTACGTTCTCCGAACAATTTAGCGTAGCAAATGATATTTAATGGTTTGTTAAGTGCACTTTTTATTATCATTGCAGCAGGCAGCAGGCAGCAGGCAGCTGGCCCTGATTCGTTATGGCTAGATTTGCACACTTCAGGGACCATTTTTGGCCCAAGCTTTCCATTTGGCCAACCATTTAGGTACCGTACAAAAACTCGGCAATTTGTGCTAGGGAATAAAAAAAAAAAAAGAAAACAAAACACTTTAAGACTTCACCACAATTGGGCAATTGAATTGGGCAGCCGAAAAAAAAACAACTTTTTTTTGGCCGTTAAATGCGCACCATTAGCGACAGCACACATATTAGCCTTTCAGCTGCGGCTAAGGGGCAAGAGAAAAAGGAGGGAAAAGAATTCCAGCATTGACGAGAAAGTTGCGCCAGCAGCCATCGATCAATCGATTCTAAATCGATGCGATAACCAGCAAGCAGCAACCAGCAACAATAACGCTGCCGCCAAGTCAACCAAATTTAGCAATTTAGCCATAAATGAAAGACCAAATTGCAGAGAGTTGAGAGCGCCCAGTTTGCCGAGTTTGTTAAGTTTGTCGAGTTGTGGCTGCCATTGGCCATACATATATACTATACTATTTGCCGGGCCTGACGGCTGTCTGACTGGCAGTTTAAGGCTCATTAAAAACGCCCCAAATGCACCCGCTATGGCAGTGACCATCCAGCTCTCAAACTCTCCAGCTCTCCAACTCCAGTTTTGGATGTTCGCTGATGTCTGTCTGGTGGCTTCATTATTGAAATGTGCTCATAAAATATGAGAAATAATTGCAATTATTGAGTACAAGCAGCCAAATACAATGCGGCCCCAAGTCTTTTATGTACATTGTACACTGTAACAAAAAGGGGCACACAGCAATGTGAGAAAGTTGCTCAAGAATATATACAATATATTTGTATTTCATTTTTCGCTAAGTGTGCGGCATTGAAGCTGCTTAAGTGATGCAGTGCAACCATTTGTGGCACATGCAGCGCCCACGCCACGCGGCCCAAAAACGCTTAGCTAAACTGAGGTTTACTTCAGTATCTCTTACTCTCTGTTGTTGTTGTTGTTGTTGTTGTTGTTGTTGCTGTGGTTGTCCAGGCATTTTCTTGTGCATGTATTTGCATTTTTCATTTTGTTCTCTCCCTGCCCTCCCTCCTAAACGACGTCTTTTGGAACGCGGCGAACTGTGTGTGGACATGTGGATGGGGATGGGGATGGGGATGTGGAAACGACTCTCGATGTGAAACAACAACATTGTGGTTTTGTGGGCACTGTGACTTGGGCTGTTGCTTTGGTTTAGTTTGTTTGTCAGACTCATTTGAATGCAGTCGCTATTTATGTTTTATGCTAAAGGGGCGAGCCCAAGAGATAACACGCAACGGGCAACGTGCAACGTGCAACGGGCAACTGGCGACAACACCAAATGGCTAAGAAGTTCAGTTCAGTTCAGTTCAGTTCTTCTGTTAGCCAGTTAAGGCAATGCCAAACGAGGCTGGAAGCTGGCCTTTTGTTTGCTCTCTCTCCCTCCCTCCCTCTTCTTCACCTTTTAAGGTGTGCTTTACAGATATATGTGTATACAAAATCACACACACAAGAAAACTATATATGCAAATAGTTTTGGACAGCCCTTGCCACAACCCCTGACCCTAAGCTGCTGCCCAAAAGTGTCGAGGCTTGCTTATTGAGTGATCCGTTCGTTTTGATCTTTATAAATCAATGATGATGGGTTGGGCCAAGTAACTATGCTACTGGGCAGCAGTTCTTTTCTACCTGACTGAATAGTATCTGTTAATCAATGTGGAAAATGTTTGTGGCACGAACAGAATGATGATCTCCGATAATATTGTTAAGTTTAGAACCTGTTTGACACGTTTATTTTGAGCAAACACACTTTTTGTTCAGTTTTTCCAGATGTTAATAAAGAATCAATAGTGTTGAGAGGTTATGAACCAAGTTAGTATGCATTTGAAGATGATTAGACTAGGAGTTAGGAAGGGTTAAAAAGAGAGTTGCTTTAAAATTAAATATATTGATTAAAAAGTAGAGCCAGAAAATTTAAATGTGCCTTAACATTAGGTTTCACTGTAGTTGTACTCTTGTGGCCATTCATGGCCATTACCATTTCCGTTAGTCAACTGCGACGACAACAAGCAATTTCAAAATTGTATCAAATTGTTGGCATTATTTCACAACCTAGCCAACAACTAAAGTTACTAAAACAAAAACAGAAAAAGGAGAAGGATGAGAGGAGGAGGAGGGAAAAATGGCAACTGTCACACGCATTGGAGCGCTTTGAAGAGTTGGAGCTTATCCCACAATGATGTTATTGAATGCAGCCCAAAAAAGGAAATTGCGCTTAGAAGATGTCAACAGCTGCAGCTGCCATTTCTACTTCTCTCAGCCAGACATCAGCTCAAAAGTTGTCACACACACACACACACACACACATTCCAAATGTGAACTGACAATTTGGCGGCTGCATCTCATTTGCATATAGTCGAACTTCTGTGTGACTGTGTGTGTGTAGATATGGCATGTTATTGCATCTGTCAATGTGGCTGGCTGGCTGCCTGGTGGCCAAGGTTCTATTTAGTTGAGCTGCCAACTTGGCATTAACGAGATGAACGGACAGCGATAGAAAATTCAATGTCAGTCCGAGGGCAGGTTGCTCGCTAAGGCGATGGGGGAAAGTAGTGCGGTGGGTTGAGGGGTGAGGTAGACAACAGCAAACGTTTGACATTTGCATCGTTAAGTTGCTGATCTCTAAGAGCAAAGGAGTTGCTGTTGTTGTTGTTGTTGTTATTGTTTGTTGCTTCATTAGACGAAATAAAAACCTGGCCAGTTAAAAAGGAAGCTCAAGTCAATCAGTAGCAACAACAGCAGGAGCAAAAGGCAGCAGACAGCAAGCAGCAGGCAACATGCAACTAACAACTGCTGCTGCTGCTGGAGTTGTTAGCCAAAATGCCATTTGCCGTTGCATCTTGTGGCAGCGCCATAAACCGGTCAAAATTAACCTACTTAGCCACAATGCCAGCTGCTGTCGCCTTTCCCAAACCAACAAAAAAAACAAAAAAACAACAACAACACAAAAACACAACCAAAAAGAGCCCAAAAACAAATCTTTTGTACGTGCCTTACTGTTTGAAAGAAAAAAAAAACGAAATCAGTTAAAAATGCAGTTGGCATTAGTGAAGACAAACCTCTTAAAAAACACTGGAGCTTCAGATTTCTGTTAACAAATTGAAATCACAAAGCATTATTCGTGAGTTTTCGTGCCTGCTCACGAGCTCAGCACTGAGCCAAGGGTCAAGTGAAAAGTCAAAACTCACACGCAAAGAGAAAAATATGGCCTTAAGAAAGCCAACTTAAAGCTACCACGCCCACAATACGCCCAGTGCTTAGTCAAAGCTGATCAAAACTCTCCAATTTTTTCTTCTTCAGCTTCATCTTCATCTTCTTCTTCTTCTTCTTCTTCTAGCTCTCTTGCATGTGTATAGATTGATTGATTGGGAAAAACATCAAGCATTTTCCCATGTAGTATTTTTGATGTATTTAGTTTTTATGTTTAGTTATGTGGCTATTATAGCAATTTGTGGTTTTGCAAACTGATCTGCGCCCAGTTAAGATCTCTACCTGATCTTCGTTAGTTTTTCTTTGCGTTTTCCCTCAACTTGCGATCGATATTCACCTAGCAAATGATTATAATGCCAACACTCGTTCCGACGTATCATATAACTGACATCCAAACCCAAACTAATATGCTTTAAAAAACCAAAAGAAAACGAAGAAGAAGCTGCAGTCAAAGAATGATTGCATTTCTCAAGCAATCAATGTTCGCTTTGGCATAGATTGTTCAATAGATTCCTCTACTCTTTCACTCCGTTGCTGTTAATGGGAAGCTGTGTGTTTTGAGGTTAACCGCGATGCGAAATTGAAAATTGCAATAGCAACAAAAAAAAAAAAACAAAAACAAAAACCAACCACAATCAGGTCTAAGACAACTCAAGCGCAAATACATCGCACTCGCACATCAGCTTACATCGGATCAGAAGTAGGAGGAGAAGGCATCGATATCAGCTGCAGTTCTTCTTCTTCTTCTTCTTGGTCCTCTATTGCCGGTTTTGGTTAACAGCTTTAGTTACAGGCTGGCGACTGACTGCCCATTTGACCAGGGTTAATTGATTATCATGGCAAAAGACTTAAGGGGCTGGCTGATGGCGTCGCCGCCACAAAATTGCCTCCTTGCTGTTGTCGGAGGCGCAAATGAAGATCAGCGTCCGTTTTCGAGCTCAATGACAAGCGTCACGAGATCAAAGCATAGGAGACCAAAAGAAACCAAATTAGAATTTCGCCATTGGCCAAGTCCAAATGTTGTTGCCGCTGCTTCTTCTTCTTCGCCCTCCCTTGGCTAACAAGTTACGTAGAGTGGTAGCAACAACAGCAGCTAACACAAACCTCTGAAAAGCCAAACTGGACGTGACTCTGGCATCTTTCTAAGTTTAGCTTGTTGCTGTTGTTGTTGCTGCTGTTGCTGTTGCTGTTGTTTTTCGTGTGGCAAAGTCAACACCAAAAACAGGCCGGCAAATGGCTAGAAAATCAAGTGATTACTGTCTGGCATCACGAGTAATGAAACGTGACTCAAATCGCAGTTAAACACCCCAACGACACACACACACACACACACACACACATTAGCACAACACACACGCAAAGCCAAATCCCAAATCCAAACTTGAACGAGCTAAAAACACGAGGCAAACAGCAATTAGAACAGACCAAAACAACACCAACAACAACAGGCCAACAAACAAGACCAAAACGGGCAGATTGGCAACTGAGGAGGAGCTGCCTTCCTAGCTGCATCTGCTGCACCTGGGTGGGGCAGGGGCAGGGGCAGCCTGGTCATTGGCTATAGCTAGAACTACATCATCAATGTCGTTGCATGTCAGCCATTTGGATAATGTCGACCATTTGCTGTGTGTAAGTAACTGTGTGTGTGTGTCGAAATGGTTTTGCTCCTGCCAACATCCAACAAACAGTATGTTTTCTTTTTGTTTTTTGTTGCTTTCTTGTTGTTGTCTGTTTAGTTTAGGATGTGCAACAAGACACCCAACTACTTGCATCTGTATCTCTGCCAACTCAAAAGGGCTTTAACAAGAGCAACTTCTAGTCGATGGTGCAGGGAGGGGCGGTTAGGTGAAAGGGTCACTCAATTGAACCTTTGGCAGGAACACACACACACACACACACTGCACACTGCACACTGCACACACTGTACACGAGTTGAGCTATCTATAGATTAAAATTGAATACATTAAAAGCGCTCAAGATGCCAATGCATCTATAAAAGAAATAAAGAATAAAACGAGCATAAAAAGTGTGGTTAGGTGCACGCATTTGAGATAAATTCGTTTCCCTTTGTAAGGTGTGAATGGTGAGAACATTGCTATAGAAATTCTCCTTTCAAAGGTGCTATCTTAAGTACAATGTTTTATGGCAGGGAATGTATTAAGGGGCAAGCTAATTGCTAAGCAATGAAGTAAATGTTACCTAAAAATAGTTTCTCTATAAATATTAGATATTCTGTAAAAAATCGTATATGGGAAAAATCTTTAGAGAAAAGTTGCTTTGAATTGTCCTCTAATATTTCATGTACAGAATCTTGGTTGGTATCTTGTATCTTATTGGCAGTAACACTTGTGTGTGGTGCCTGTGGCATTCAATGCATCGGCTGTGGTTCATAGCCGTATCGGAACGCTATAAATGGTAATAACCGCATAGTCCATATCCGTTGGGCGCTGTCCATGAATTTTCTCTCTACGATGAAAATTTGCATACGTTTGTTTGGCTGCAGCCAAAGGTAACCGAATACTTTGGGGTCGGTAAAAGGTTGGGCCCCGTTAGGCCACTAACGCAACAAAAAAAAAAAATGTATATAGTATATATAGGAACTATGCAAATCTTTTTGAGCGCGTCCACGCCCAACTGCCAACTGGAACTGCAACTGCAACTGGCACTGCAACTGCAACACACGTATGTGTCTATGTGTGTTTGTGTTTGAGTTTTTGGCCACGTTTCGCTCTGTTTACAGATGCAAAACTGACACTGCAACACCAGGCGGCGGTGGCGGCGACTTGCCACTTGGCATGCTGCCTGCCTAGCAGCAGGAAGAAGAACCTTTTGGGGTCTTAGATATCATCACACACACACACACACACACAAACAACCACACATGTACACGTACACGTACACAAACAGTAACACTTAGATACGACCTGGTGTTTAAAATATTTCACTTTTGGTTCTAGACCAGCCGCCCACCGTTGTTGCATTGTTGTTGTTGTTGCTGTTGTTGTTAGGTACAACAATGGCTGGAGTCCACACAGCTGAGGATGATTTTGTGTTGGATTCCGAGGCTTCTTGGCCGGCACAAAACGGCGCAACGGCGCAACGGCAAATGTAATTCATGGGCATTAAAACACAAGGCAGAGGCCTCAAAATGGAAAATTGCCATGCATAACAATTTTTTCTTTCTGTTTTTTTTTTTTGGTTTTGTTTATTATAAAGAGCTGCAAAGTGCTCGCTGGAGGGCAGCAGCAACAGTAGACGAAGGGGTCAACAATTTATGCGAAGCGAACGCAATTCGGTTACAGATTTCAAAGTTACCGTGAAACTGTTTGCAGTTAGATCTGCCAGCGTTGATTATGCGTTGAACATTGTTAAGTTTTCTACTTGGGATTTATATACATACCTACATATATAAAGCCGTTAGATGAGTTAAGGCATAAGCACACACAGCTGTAACCAGTATCTATTGTTGCAAGTTTCAACAATGGAGATGTCTAAGACAGAAGGAGCAGAAGATCTAGAAACTTTCTAGTGGACAAATAGGATTCTTTTTATATGTTATTTCCAACTATCTGCTTAGACTTCAACTAGATCTGCTTCCATATAGCTCCAATTAGTGAAACACACAGCACATCAGCGGACATTTTATGAGAGATGGCTTAGTCCAATGTTGAGTTGACTGCCTGCTGGCGGCTGCCTAATTCAATTAACTTTCACTATGCTCTCTCTGGGCAAGCTTCTAGCCGCAAGTTCAGTTGTCTTTTTACTTTGGCTTTGAGGCTTATCTCATTGCTTGGGTCTGCAGCACGTTTGAAGCGGGCCAGGCCAGCCCCCCTTCCAGCCCCCGGTACCTGGCCTAATGGGTAAACTACACAGGTCGGTTCTGGTACGTGTCGTGTGTCATTAAGTAACGGTAATTTACCACGACACCGACGCGATATGCCGCTTCTTGTTGTTCTTGCTGTTGCCCCGAAGGGGCAGGAACGCAAAAGATGCGGGCTTTGCCTTAATTTCATGCCCATGCTTTTATTACGCCAATTTGCTGTTGTTTTCCATTTTATGATCTTATTAGAGCTTAAGAAGCGGCTGCCAACAACAACAACAACAACAACACAAAATATAACAAAAGACTTAAGCGACAAACGCGCCGACTTTAATATGCCTGCAGCTGGCAATCATTTATCAAATTCCTAAGCTTCTTTAATGTTTTATGATATTACATACATACATATATAGTTATATAGCTGTGTATATGTATGTATATGTAGTTAAGATCTGTCGTAGACTATTTTAGATTTTTACCATAGCTAATCAAGTTATTTTCTTCTTTATTGTTTGCCAATTAATTTTGTTACTAACTTGTTGAACAACTTTTGCTTTTACTTTCAGATTCTACAACAACGAAAGCAAATTTTGTGCAAAATATAAGGTAAATAAAAAAAAAAAAAAAAAAAAACGTCTTAGGTTATTTGTTATTCATTGCTGGTTTTTTCATTTCATTTTCATTTTGCTTACAACACAAATTAATTGCAGACCAATACAAATCTAGGATGATTGACTTATGTATAGTATATAGAAACAAACATATAGATCTTGATAAGTACGTGTTGTTAGATGGCTCGCGTTTTGCCCGTAAAAGCTGAGAAAGCATGGGAAAAAACCATGCAAAATTTGTATATCTCTTTTGGATGTTTGGGTGGTTGTGGTGGAGGGGGCCATTAGCTGCAACACGACTTTTGGCTAGCTTGTGCTGGCTCATCTTGGCATTTGGGGTTCTATGTGGCAGCCCGCTTCGCTTTCACCGAAATCATTTTATTTATTGAATTCTGTGCATGTCGAGCACGTTTGCACGAATAAACATACACTGCGACATTTGGAACATGTACGCGAATGTATGTATATGTATATGTGTGTGTTTGAAAAAAGTCGCGATTGTCAAGGAACAGCAGCGGCAGTAAGAAAAGCAACAATACCAGCAGCCAAGTGCTAAATAAACCAGAGACTGAACTGCAGAAAGGAAGAGAGGCATGAAGGGGGGGGCTTATATGACAACGGCTGGAGCAGCACATGTTGGCATGCCAATGAATTTGAAGCCACGACTCTATGGATGTTGTTGTTGTTGCTGTTCTTGTGCCTTACACTGCACCGCCCCTGCTCGCAAACCTGAGTGGCATGTGAATGAGACGCCATCGAAACAAACAACAACAACATCAACAACAACAACAATTTGGTACACTGTGCCGTGTTTTTTGGCCAGAAATTGTCTTAGGTCGTGCCAACAACGATGCGCATTATAAATGTACAACAACAACAACAACAACCTGAACAACAAACAAACGAAAATGAAAAGTTCTCAAGCGACCGAAAAGTTCCAATAAATGTGAGACTTGAAACCAAAAACCAAACCTTTTGACAGCGCACATTCAATGCACTCAACTGAGCGAAAGAGAGAGAGAGAAAGAGAGAATGATGAGCAGTTTAAATTTGTTGTTTTGCTCTACATTATCAACAACAACAATAATAAAAGAAAACAAAGCCAAGCGACAATTTTACAAAACACAAAAAAATAAAACAGTAAAAAAAAACTAAAACTGGGTAAAAAAAAAGACTCTTGGCAATTAGAGTCGGAAAAGAAAATAAAAAGAAAACTATGCTAAAGAAATGCCAACTGAAGTGAAAACCAGAGCAAAGAGCAAAACAGTTAACGAAAGAATGGTAGGGGGGAGGGGGATAGTTGAAGCCAAAGCGAAACGTTAAGGTGACTGCACAAATTGAATGACCGCAATTGGGTTGTAAAAATAAGCGTGTGTTCTCTCCTCTCTCTCTCTTTCTTTTCTTCTGTCTCTTTCCTTTACACATAAATAAAAAACCTGGGCAAGTTTCGATCTTAAGACAGAAGAAAAGTAATCAAATAATAGAAAAGGCTCAGAGAAAAAGTCATTTTAATAAAACTCAAGAAGAACATAAAAAGAAAGTATGCCGATAACGATTTCTTCTACATATAACGAGTATATATCGATAAGCGCATGCACATCACTAGTTCCACGATTGACCGCAAAAACTCATTTGCTGCCAGCAAAGAGCGGGGGTGGGGTAACAGCGCGTTGCATGTTGCATGTTGCAAGCAAGCAACAAAACGAAACTGGTTTGATTTGGCGGCCAAGATGGCAAACGGCGTCAAATACCAAGCAAACAGCAAATGAACCGCCCCAAAAACAGAACCCCAAATGATCACTCTCAGTAAGTATATCCGGCTGACCCACAAACACTTGAGAATTTGCATGAGCAGGCGGCACGCAGAGGAGTTAAGAGTTGCTGCATTTGAATCTTGACATAAAACCAACAAGATCTTTTGTTTCCTCTCTCTCTCTCTCTCCCTCTCTCGCTCTCTTTCTGTCTGTCTTTGAGGGGAACTTAACGACGCCGGTACAGAGAACTTGGCCCACTTCCATGAGGTGATATGACCGCTTTTGGTAGCTTGTTATGTGTGTGTGTTGCCTCTCTTGCGTTCGCTTCTAATCGTTGCTGTCAATAAAAAGAGAAAGAGTCTTAACAGTCATCGACGGGAAAGGGGCAAGGGGCAACAACAGGTAAAAAGCCGCAGTGGCAGTGTTGCACTTTCCAGCCGCAAAACGCACTTTCTCAACAATCAATCGTTGCCATCTTGACACCTGTGCAGGCACAGCCGCCAAATGTCTGTCAGGGTTGTCAGAGTCATGTGAAATGAGTAGGGTAACCGTGAAATCAGTGATATTGCGTTAATTTATCGATAAGAGTGGTATCGATAATTATTTGGAAAAGACTGCAGAGAAAGAAAGCTTTAGAGTTGAATCGATTTGCTTGACGAATCAATAAATATCTCAACGATATTTATTTAAATGGCTTTAATCATTGGCAGAAATAATGAGTTCAAATTAAGTATGAAGTCTTAACACAAAGAACGTAATCTGGAATCCAGTAAAACTATACTTGGAATACGATTTTTTTTCGACTTTGGGAGGATCAAGTTTTTTGTGTGATATTTTAGCTTAAGACGTGCTCCTTTTCTTCTGATCTCACTCTTACAAAAAAAAAGAAAGAAAAAAAAGAAAAAAAAATTGAAAGTGTCATTGCAACATAAAGCGAATGGAAAATCATTGCTCATTCGATTCGTCAGATGCCGCATGCCACACAGTCAACATGCACTCAACACACACTCTCCTAGATCCTACTTTTTTTTGTCAGCAATTGTGCGTCATTACCGTGCAACATTTTTCTGTTGCTGTTGCTGTTGCTGTTGTGCATCGCACTATGAGAATTGAGCAAACAAAAATGCCAAATGCATTAGCATTAAGCCCTAATCAAATTATGATGATGATCATCATGATGATGATGATGATGATGATTATGTTCCGCCTGACTAATGACAGCCTTGGCAGTCGCGTTCGTCCACTTATTCCCTGTGGACAGCAAATGGCAACAGTTGTTGCAACTGCTGCAACTACGTGCGTAGCATTTGGCGATGACTGTTGCGGATTATGCCATGACCTTTTGTGGGCCGCCCAATTGACAAGCACCCACAAACACACACAACAAGGGGCAACAACCAATATCAAAATCCATTTCAAAGTGGCCCATTGTGATGGGCAATCGGGGCAGCAGCAGCAACAACAACTTTACCCACCAGCAACTGCAGCTATCTATCGCGTTTCTGATCTGCTGTCTGCTCTTAACTTGACTGAGAGAGAGAGAGAGAGAGAAAGAGATAGATAGAGAGAGAGAGAGAGAGACTGCGACTGAGTTATGCAGTCATTTCTCAAAGATCTTCAGCTGTTGTTGCTGCTGCCTGTTGTTGTTGTGCTTGATTTCCGTTGCTTTTGTTGTTGCTGTTTTCTAACGCTTATCTCAGGCTGTTAACCAGGTCAACTAACGGCAACGGCCGCAAGCTGTTAAAGCCAACTTAAACAAATAACACTCATTCATTCAGACTCGCAATCTCTCTCTTTCTCTTTCTCTTTCACCTTCTCTCTCTCTCGCTCTCTGCCCGCATCTCTTGTCATGTTCTTAACACTCACTTGCTCTCTCTTTTTTTCCTTCTTTCTTTCTTGCACAATTTACGCACATAGGACGAGCACATTCAATTTTCCTATTGGGTTTTTTTTTCCCGCTTTCTTCAAAATTCAATTCAGGGTCAGGGGCCACAGAGAGATTATGTCCAATAATTGTTACAAATGCCAGCAATTTCATTTATTTGAAGCAACTCCAATTGCAAAGCTCATTGGCTTTCTAAGCCGATTTGCCTAATGACCCAAACAGTTGGGGAACAGCAACAACAACAATGTTTCAGGTGGCAAACGGCACAGTAGCACCTATTGATCCCATAGCTAACTTTGTACAATATCTGGATGCTTTATGCCATTACGGAGTAATAGCTGCATAATGAACCAAGAACCGCAGAAGAGCAGCAGCTGTAATTTCCATTTGATTGTAATAAATGATGATCAGCCGCAGCAGCATCGCCAATTTGGCGTGCAACAAAACAAAATATAAATCAGCGCAAGTTTGTTGCCTAAGTCATTCGTTTGCAAGCAGAGGCTGCTGCCACATGAGTGTTGTTATTAATGTTTAGGCAAACACATTGGCACAATGACAGCATTGTTGTTGCGATCAATCATGCTGCGTGCGCATTCTTTTTTTGTTGTTGACTACACTCAAGATACCCTGTAAAGAGGCAAAAGATGGGAACCAAAGATGGAAAAGTTGGTTGAAAGAAGTATTTACTAATTTGAAAAAAGGAAAAAGTAGATGGAAAATTCTTTAGAAATCTTAAAGATGTTTAAAAACTTTTATAGCACATCTATTAGTCGAGCACTGGAGGCCATTTGAAGCCACCAATTATTGCCGTTGCATTCACACATTTAGCTTAATCAAATTCAAGGCGCATGCCTCTCTCTCTCCCTCTCTCACTCTCTCCACCGCTCTGAGCCGTTGCGTGCCACACTTAAGCTTTAAATGAAAAGGGTGTGTAAGGGTGTGTGTGTGTGTGTGTGTGTGTTTGTGTTTGTGTAAAATGCCATAAAAATCACACACAACATAATTCTTAACAAACACAACACAACACAAAACATGCACAATCATTCAGCATGCAACATGACATTCCATTCCTCCGTCCGCCAGTTGCAACGTCACGTGCGGCATCTGTGTTACCCCTGCCCCCCTCCTTTCACAGAATACTCCTCCCTCGTCCACCCAGCTCACCCTCTATCCCGCTGTGGTTTAATTAAATGCTGGTTTTTAAAATTGCAACTGCAAAATGAGCCACAATGGGCCACTTAGGAGCACACACACACGCACACACACACACACACACACACACACATACACAGCTGGCACAACTGGCCGCATTTGCTTATCGAGCCGGTTGCTGCTGCTGCTTGCTTGTTGGCTGTGGCATGTTGCCATGTTGTAGCAAGCAAATTGGTCATCTTCATGTGGCATCTTTAGCAATGCCAATGCAGCTGTTGTTGTTGTTTTTGTTGTTGTTGTTGTTACCAAGCCCCGCTTCTGTCTTTCTGGCCTGGCGCATTCAATTATTTCCATGTCCTGATTGTCTTGTCGTGCGGCCGCGCAAGTTTTGCATTTAAAAATAGGCCGCCACAACTTTAAATTGCAACAATTTTTAATGAGCTGCTGTTGTTGTTGTTGTTGCTGTTGCTCTCACTGTTGCCATAGCGAATCTCTAGCGCCAGTTGCAGCTGGTAAAGTGTCAGGCTTGCTGTAATGAGCCAATGTCTTGGCTAAAAATACTACATACATGCATACCAATCCCAGCCCCAGCCCCAGCCCCAGCCCTAGCCGAACAGTCCCGCTGATAAGATAGGCATGTTTTACAGCCAGCAACAAGTACAACAACAAGAGCTGTAGTGTATCATAACAAGCTGTCATGTTCAACTTAAGTACAATCCGATATTTATTCATATTCATCGGCAACAGTGTAAAATCAGAATGTAATATGTAATATGTAATAATAATATGACAAGCTTTGTCAGCTAAACAAATTACCATCAGCAGCTCAATGACACTTGTTTAAAAGCACTTAGAGAGAGGAAACATTAAGTAAGTAATCATAAAAAGGGAATATAATATTATACTATGACTTCCTGCAATTTAAATGAAAAAACTCTAAGCTCTTCATTTATTAATACATTAAATTTTGCATCAAGTTTTCATATCGCTTATTCATAACTAATACCATCTGAAACGCTTAAAACTATACAACTTTTATGGGTTTAATATTCTTATAATAGAAAGGCGATTGTCAAAGCACTTTTTCTAATTACAGCTTGTCGTAATTTGCGCCTAATCACTTTCATTTTGTTGTGGAAGTTTGCTCAGCGCTCATTGGATCAATAGATCATGATGCCTGTCATAATATGTGGTTAGAGCAAATGAGTTTCACTTGTTGACCAAAAAAGCTTTGCCAATGAACATGGTCAGGCTTTAAAAGGGGCAGGGGGCATGATGGGTGGGGTCAGCGCTAGCAATTAATTGTAATTTGTGAGGTGCATTGAAGCCGCGTCATCATCATAATTGCCATAAATCATGCAACGCTGCACTTGCAACATATGCAGCACACAGCACATACACAGATGTGGCATCCACTGAAACTGCTCCGTATTGCCCAGCTCATCTCTTGTGTGTCTTCTTCTTGTTGCTGTTGCTGTTGCTGTATTCGCCTCTTATCCGCCACATTCCGCATCTCAAATGCGCTCTAATGACTCCTGTTCTTTGTTGCCTTCGCTGCTGGCCGCTGACTGGCTGGCTAATGGCTTTTTGCTGGCATAACTTCCGCGTAGCCAGGTTGTGCTAGCCACCAGTTACCAGTTGAGCGCTGAGGAGAAGGAGGAGTCGTGTTGGCCGCTTCCAGGAACGGAGAGGTTGCAGCCCACACAGCTGATCGAAATCGAGTTGCCAAACATGAGCAGACCAGACAATTGAACGATCGATTGAGCTTTGAGCAGCTCTTACTTCCACTCCCACAACATAAACGATCTCTCTCTCTCTCTCTCTCTCTGTCTCTCTTTCGCTTTTGTCTTGACAGCTGCATTTGCATAGCGCAGACAATCTGTTAGCCATTCCAAGAAGAATTTGTGAAATATGTGGCACAATGTGACCCTGGGAGAACCCTACGTAAACAGTTTAAGCAATCTACAAAATTGAGACTTTCAGAGAATCCAAATTTTTTTTTAATTTCTTAACGTTCACTTACCCTAGGAAAGTTAGATGAGTTTTTGGCAAATAAGCTAACGTTCTTATTTAGCAAGTGTCCACTGTATCCACTTTGAGTCTGTGTGCAGGGCCCAAAAGTCCAAACCCCAAATCCAAACTTAAACTCCAATCCATATCCAATCGCAGCGTGGGCAACAAACCACACCCGATTTATTCTTCTTCTTCTTCTTCATGTTCTTTTTCTTGCATTTTGGTGCCCGCATATCTTGTGCCTGCATCTTGCCAGTTATCCAAGTTAGCCAAGCCAAGCCAGGCTAGGCACTTTCAAATATGTTTGCTCGACACCCATTCCATGCGATTGCTACCCCTAGTCTAGTGTGTATAGTTGCGCTTTAAGTGTTGGCCGAACAACCTTGAGGCAGAGTCGTTGTGGCCAACTGAGTTGGCGACTTAACCTGGCCACATCCTCTCCTCGGCTATATCATGGGCTATATCATGTGATATCGCGCCGCGTTCAGCTTGTTATGCAACAAATTTCCGGTTCTAAGCAACAACAACAACAACAACAACAAATAACTTTGGTTCGCAGCCAAAAGGCAAGCAACCAAGTTGCCCCACTCTCTTTTTTTTTACTGCGGCTATTTATTTTTATTTTTATTTTTGTTCCGATTTGCGCTTTAGTTTTGGGCTTTTAGCTTAACATGCGCAACGAAGGCGACGGGCTCCCAAATTGAACGCCAGCCATCCTGTGGTGCAAGTCTGCAAACGTGCAACACCTGTGCAACAATCCTGGTCTTGACAGGCAGTCAGCCCGATTCTGATTCTCCTTCAATCATATCGCATGCAAGCGAGTGTGCTGCAGAGGGGCTAGGGGCAAGGTGAGGACCAGGACTCGTTTTGAGTGTGTTTTCATTTTAAGTGGGTGTCATCTTTACAAATTAGTAACGGCATTTAATAGTCTGCAAACTAACTTTAAATGCAGCGACTGCTAAACAAGTTTGGGCTCCAAGTCATTTGTATGCGAAACGAAAGCAAAATATTTGTCCAACCGAAGCCAAGTTAACTGTTATCTAAGATGCTAGCTGAATTTTACTAAAGGAATAAGCGTCTATAAATTAACATCAATTTGGTGTGGTTCAATCACAAAATTGAAAGTTAAATCATAAAAACTGGATGCAATTATAATTGTATGTCCAACAAAACTTCACATTTAATTATTTTAGAGGCTGCCATCCTTCTACAAGATCATGGCTAGTAGGTTAGTGACAACTGTGGCAAGTGGGTAGACATGCCACCACCACCACCATCAGCATCAGCACCAGCAGCAACAACAGCAACAGCAGCAACAGCTGGTTAATGGCAAGCAATTTGCTCGCTTTAGTGATCCAATGGAGCAGCCGTTGGCAAAGTCACAGCCTTGGCTCAGTTTGGGAGTTGCAGCAAATGAAAAAAGTGCTGCCACATATCAATGTTAATGCAATTTGCCAGTCATTATTTTGTGCCCCCAACACCCCAACTCCACGCTACCACTCAACTTAGATTTCGCCATGCGTTGCATTTAATTTGTGTAAAGCGTTTTCCATCGCATTTTTTATTGCCGTCTTCTAATATGGCAAGCCAAATGTTGCTTCATGCATGTGGTCCAGGTGGAATCTAGGTGCAGCAGGATGGGGTTAGAGTACGGCAACATTTGCCATTAGATGAAGGCCGCTTCATGTTGTTTGCCTTTCCTCACGCTTTGCTACATTATTTTTCTTTTTTTTCCAACTTCGTTTTTTTTTTCTTTTTTTTTTTTTTAATTATAACTTTTAATATTCTCACACACACGAGAGCACACACAATCGGCTATAGAGTGGAGAGAAAAGTGTTGCATGCAGCTGGCAAAGTCGGAAAATCTTGGGCAACTCGCAACTGGCAGCTGGCAAGTTGGCAGCTCTTCAGGTGTTGTGCCTCCTCTGCCTTGACATGTTTTGCGGTGCTCCATTGTTCGATAGCAATTATTGCATCGCACTTCTATAGCATTGCGGAACGGGGCAATGCAACTGGGACTTGGTGCATCTCTCTATATAGAAAAAAGACACGCACACACACACACACACCTTTGTGGCAGGTGCTTCAAGTTGAACGTTGCACGTTGCGCATCTTTAAACTGTGATGATTGAAAATTGCATAATTGCAGCAAGCAGAGATAAACGCATAGAGAAACAGTGAGAGAGCGAGTGAAAATGAAAGAGAAAGAGAGAGCGATAGAGAGAAAAGTATTTCGCACTCACACTCATTCACTTAGACACTCGCGTGTTGTGACAACAAATTGCAAATATGAAAAAGGCCTCCATTTCCGCCGCTGATCGAGTAGACAAAAAGACAGACCGACTGAAAGACAAAGATAAAGAGTGAGAATAGATGGCAACACCAAAGCTATAAGGCCTAGACATCCGTTTCGAGTGCCCCACACACACACACACACACACACACATGCGAACACACTTGCACACTCAATCACACGACACTCATGAGTGCGACTAGAACACCTCGCATGTTCAATGTACAACGTCCGACAGACTTTCGAGCCTTGGCTCTAAATGCAAAATGCTAAATGCAAAATGCAAGATGCAAAGGTTGCAAAAGCTAAGTTAGATGATAGGGTGAGAGTTTTACTGGCTGGCTGGCTGGCTGGCAGGCAGAGAAAGGAAATGAGTTAGCTGGAAAGTCAGCTGCTTGCTTGGATTTTGTTTATGATTTGCTAAAACGATTTCTTTGCCAATGTTAATGTTCGTTTGACTTGAAGTGAATCAACTATAATAAAATCGAGAAAAAAAAGTGATTGCAGTGGGAATAAAATCATTTATGAACTGACAACATTTCAAAGTCTTTGGTTAGCGTTATAATTCAGACATTGAAATATCATAAACTTGAGTTCTTTCCAAGATTTGAATTAAAGATAAAGATGTTTTTGCTAGAAATACTCTAAAGTTATCTTTATTATCATTCATATATCAAATTAGACAAATCTTGTGTTTTTTTTTCAGCAACATTCGAATGTCTAAAGGTTTCAATTAAATATATTTTGTATTCTTTGTATACCATTTCTCACCCAAAATGACTTATTCAAACGTCAGTCAAGTTGTGTTTTGCCCCTTTCACATCAATACATCAATTCCAATAATTATACACTAGAGCCGCATAATAGAGCTGTCATTTTGACTAATTAAAACTGGAACTTCTTTTGTAAAAGATATATGTTTGTTTGCCTATAACAATCTTATTGACTACTATTTCGTTTTCGCCTTTCTACTAGGTACAAAATTTCTCTTCCTCTCTACCCACAAGCCACAACAAAGAAATAAAAATATATAAAAAATAAATGATATAAAATAAAGAAGAAAGCAAATGATGGAAGTAAAAAGAAATGAAGAAGAATTGCCGTTGGCTGGTTGAACATTGCAATTTCTTCTGGTTAGTTTAATGGGTTTCTTTTGGCCTTTTCGTTGGTCGTCTCTTATTTCATTTTAATTGAGTTAATTGCATATTATTACTTTCACTGTTTTGTCCAATTCGCTTTGTGTTTAGTATATCTGTATTGTCACCGTTATTTTGTTGCCATCTAATTCCCAGTTATGTCTCGTTTCTTTTCATTTCTTTCACCCTTTTCTTTTTGCCCAGTCTTTGGCCTTAGTTCTGTATTGTTTGGCGACGCGCTTTCTTGCATACAAATATAAATTTGCCTTTATTATGAGTTATTACTGTTGTTGTTTTCTAACCTGTTACTTGCTCTTGGGCACTTTTCTTTCTGATTGGTATAACGGTGTGACCTTTGTAAAGGTTTTCTCTTGTCTTAAGCTTTTTATTTCACTTTTTTCTGCAATTTGTGGTTATTCTTTTCCTTTTCTTTCCTTTTCTATTCTTTTCCATCCATCTAATATTGCTCATGTGCTTAGGAACTTTTTTCTGTTCTTCTGTTCTGTTCGTTGACTGGTTATGGCATTCACTTGCTCACTTGGCTCGTAATTAGAGGCCGTACGCGAAGAGGAAGTAAACGTGCCTAATGATAACCTTTAGCTTGTTGCCTGCTGCTCAGCCACAGGGCGCCCAAAGCGAGAAACAAAAACGGGGAGAGCAAGTACGAGAGCGAGAACAAGAGGAATTACCTTTAATACTGAACCTACCTACATACTACTAAAACAAAAAGGCAGCCCAAACCAACAATCCCCCTGCCCCTGCCCCCTGCCCCCTACCACCACTCTCCTACCGCTTATAACATTCTTGGCCATTCCGTTGGGGGGCAAGCGTACAATTTTCTTGATTGCCGGTTACCCAGCTCGCTGCATCATCCATCTAACTAAGTACGCGCCACTGACCAGCAAAAGCAGCCTAGCCAGCCTAGCAGCTATGTTGCAAGCAGCAAGCAGAGGCCGACCAAGATTGGGATGAGTACGTATCATCATTTCAAGCTGTGCATATTGCACTAATTTTTCATTCTTCTTTACATACATACATACATACATGGAACATATCCTCTAACCCTTAAACATGCGCAAAAAGGGTATAATAGTGTTGCTCAAATGTGTTAATAGTAAGAGAGAGCAATCAATATTGTTGAAGAATCTTGTTGTTTGACAGCCCATCCAATTAAAATCTATTGTTATATTTTTATTTCAAATCCTTCATATTCCCTTCTAAAAGTTCTAGGTTAGTCTACATTCAAGAGTTAGTTCCAACTATACAATGATAGTTTCTTTGTTCTCTTTTTAACAAGTCAACATTTTCAATAGCTCATCCAGATTCGTCTGCTGGATATGTTTTAGTTGAACATGTTTAAGGTGTTTCGTGTTTATTAGTTGCTGTTGCATTCGCATTGATTGAGCGCCTTGGGTATTATTTGGTTAACGCCCACCTGGCTCTAGATATTTATGTTGTAGGCGTTGCCAGCAACACCAAAGCAGCAGCAGCAGCAACAGCAGCATCAACACTTACGTTTTTGGTTGCAAGTTGGTTGTTGAGTGGCGCCACATGTGTGAACTACTGCAGCTGCCGTTTCCTGTTAGCCAACGGCGACATTTAGCAGCTGATACCAGCTGGCAGTGGCAACAAGCATAAGAACTGCACTCGCAATTACATGCAACAGAAATAGAAACAGAAATGTGGCATCTGAATTGTCGGTTGCTGGTCAAATTAGAAGTGCGCTGCGTTTAAGCCAAGGACGCCCCAAAAATAAACGCAAAACGCAATTTGGCTAAAAATAAAACGAATCGTGAGCAGCAAGCAGCAGGCAGCAGGCAACAGCATGGATGGGCAACCAACGAACTTGCATCACTTGCAACAAGAGCAACACGCGGTGGCAATGACGTCAAATGCAACTTGCCAACGAATGCGTTTCGCGTTTTGCGTTTTATCTGCGCAAGCAGATCGCTCGACTGTGGCCATATAATTGGCTATATACCCCCCCCACACCCTCCTCAACCCTCTGGCATTCGCCACGCAATTCAAACGCATTTCATTGCCAGCTGCAGCTGGAGTTCGACCTGGAGTTGGAGCTGGGATTGTTGGTGTTCACTTCTCATGCAGATTGGCAATTGTAGAACACGAACTCACAGAGTCCGAGCAACAACAACAACAACAACAAAAAAAATGCGGCTCAATGTGCCGATAATTAAATACCCTATCAGCTAGATCAGGATCATTCCTATAGAATTCTTTATAAAATAGCAATCAAAAAGTCGTTCTAAAATTAGTAAGTTGCAAAAAGTTTAAATCAAAAATATCTATAAGACGTTACACATTTAATAAGAAAATTGGTTATGCTCTCTCTGCCAGGGTATAGGAAAAAAAAATGTAACAACGGCTCCCTGCGATGCTGGTGGTGGCTATATTGTTGATGTTGTTGTTGTTGTTGTTATTGTTTGTGCTGTCGCTTTGGTTGAGAACACGCTACACATTCCGCTGACTGTGTGTTGCCACCTATTTCATACATCGTCGTGGCTACATTTGTTGTTGGTGTCGCTGCTGCCAATGCTGTTGCTGTTGCTGTTGTTGTTGTCGTTGTCAATGTTGCTCATGTTGCCAGTTGTGGCATCTTTTTTTTTTTTGCTGCTGCTGGTAGAATTGGAAACGGCGGCAACGATTGCTCGAACTCGTTGTGAGTTAATATTGTTTGTAATAGCCACGTTCCAAGCACTGTAATCATTTGAAAGCACACCCCTCTCCTCTCCTCTCCTCTCCTCATCGCACTCACACACTCACTGTTTTTCGTTCAGTTTGGGGCGATTTTAGAACCTTATAAATACACTCGTGTGTATGTATAATTGCACCATGCAAGGAAACAACAATAAGAAACTTGCACGCTGGCTGCCTGGGACGATTCCACAAACAAATTGAATTGAATATGTAAATATAATTGCATAGCGCGTATTCACTATGAGCTACCAACTGCCTGCTTTGGGGGCGTTTAAAAATCCATAAATTTAATCCTAAATGCCGCTCTAAACGCAACTGCAGTTGGTTATTGGTATCGCCATATCGTTGCCATATCGCATGTACTTTCAAACATACATACATACATACATATATGGCAACACTGGCCAAGACTTCCGCATGGCATTGGCCATTTGCAGGCACTCATTATGCACTCAAATGCAAATGAATACAGTTGGCGAATTGAAGTTAAAGTCCATGCATGAATTGATTTCGAGTGTCAGCAGAAATCAGCATGAATAGCAAGTGCCATAGATCTATACCATAATAAAATGCATTTGAATAAGAAATTCACAACACTTTTCGCATACAGTTCTTCAGTTACATCTTCCATTGTTAGATAGCTGGATAGATTAGAAACGCATCGTTGATGACATTAAGCCAACTCATAGCTGATAAATGCACGATTGAAAATCAATTGTATAGAGATTATATCCATTCGCATTTGCAATGAATTGACAGCTCTGCGTTTGGCCACTTGATTGATTTACCAACTGAGTGCTGAGTGCTGAGTGCTGAGTACTCTGAGTACTCTGAGTACTCTAGGTGCTGAATGGTGATAATAATGTGAGTGTGCACACTTGAATCATTCATGAATTGTGCGCCATTAATATGAATGAGTTGGCAACTGAGTGAGGCTTTCGCTTTTCAATTGATCGGGACCTGATGGGTCAATGCTTGATCCCGCATGTGCCCAATTTGGGGGTCAGCCACTAATTGTGGCAGCCACAAAAAATCAAAAATAATAATAATAAAAATGGGCAGCTGCTTGAGCGCAAAAGCAATTTGCAGCACGCTCATGTTAAAGCCACAGGAATGCGAATAAAAGTTAGCTGTTGTTCGCTTCAGTCTCAGTCTAAGTCTCAGTCTCAGCATTATGTTTTGGGCTTTGGGTTTGGGGAATTGGAAACGCGTCCATTAGAATTTTAAACCGCAGATCTTCAGCAATAAAAACAAAATGACGACGATGGCTCGCGCAAGTGGAACGCCGGGGCATCAAATTCAACTTCAGCTTTGCAGTCCATTGTAATTTCCGCCGGGCAGCTCATTAAACTCTCAGCAAATGCAGCTAACGAACTTGCTGACTCCCCGAGGCAGAATGGAGCTTGTTGGGGCAGAGAGAAATAGCGAGAGACATAGGGAGGAGGTTAAGGGGTGTTGAAATAGTTCTTATTGGTTCGCTGGTTTGCTGTGGTACTCAGTTAAGCGTGTAATGGAGCGGATGTATGTATAGCCGCAAAACAGCAGCTCCTCAGCTTTCCCAGCTTTCCCCGTTGTCCCGCTGTCCCGCTGTCATCGTTTGCAATTAGCAAAATGCCAAACGCCATCTGACGGCCCAGACATGCAGCCACAAAATACATTAGTTAAATTCCAAAACCATTTTGTTTTGTGGACTGCAGTTCACAAGTACATACATATTTAAATAATTGAAGTAAAGAAATTCTATAAGAACAATGGAAGATAATAAGCTTACTATGTTCAAAACTTATTAAAACCATAACATTAAATAGGAAAGTTATCTTTAAAATTACCATATGATATTCGCTGTATATTGTATACCTAAGTAGAAAAGGACTAATTATAAGCCTAAACTCTTAAATTCTAGTATTTTAATATTCACACTACATTTGTATATTAATAAGAAGTGAAATTAATGAAATTAATGAATGAAAATCACATTTTGAGCAATTTAAACATTGTTAATTATTTACATTAAAGAGATCCTTGCTCTCTTTGCACGAATGTCCATCTAATATGCCACTTTTTGTTTTTCTTCCACTTGCAGATGCAAAAGGCAGTAAATAGTAGTTGCAGTAGCCGGCGTAGCCGTAGCAGAAAGAGTCAACAACAACAACAAGAAGCCGTGGCTGGTGGAAGACTAACAATAAAGACAACAACAACAACAACGATCTCTGGCGGCATGCTGCTCATCACACTGGGATTGGCCATGCTGATGGTGTTGCCCGTACAGGCATCCGCACGCATGGCCTTTGAGAAGCTGACAGATTACGATTTCGCTGGCACAACATACTATAGCGTTAAGAATCTCTCGCTGTACGAGTGCCAGGGCTGGTGTCGCGAGGAGGCCGACTGTCAAGCGGCAGCATTTAGTTTCGTTGTGAATCCACTGTCGCCGTCGCAGGAGACGCACTGTCAGCTGCAGAACGATTCGTCTGCGGCCAATCCGTCGGCGGCGCCACAGCGCTCGGCCAACATGTATTACATGGTGAAGCTGCAGCTGCGCAGCGAGAATGTCTGTCATCGTCCCTGGTCGTTTGAGCGTGTGCCCAACAAGATAATACGTGGTCTGGACAATGCTCTCATCTATACCAGCACCAAGGAGGCCTGTCTCTCCGCCTGCTTGAATGAGAAGCGCTTCATCTGCCGCTCCGTGGAGTATGACTACAATAACATGAAGTGTGTGCTGAGCGATTCGGATCGACGCAGCTCCGGCCAGTTTGTCCAGCTGGTGGATGCCCAGGGCACCGACTACTTTGAGAATCTGTGCCTGAAGCCAACACAGGCCTGCAAGAATACTCGCTCCTTTGCCAATGCTCGCATGGGTGTCTCCGAGGAGAAGGTGGCCCAGTATGTTGGCCTACACTACTACACGGACAAGGAGCTGCAGGTGACCTCCGAGTCAGCTTGCCGCCTTGCCTGCGAAATTGAATCGGAGTTCCTATGCCGCTCCTTCCTGTATCTGGGTCAACCTCAGGGCGCTCAGTACAACTGCCGTCTGTATCACTTGGACCACAAGACTCTGCCCGATGGCCCCTCGACCTATCTGAACCATGAGCGTCCGTTGATCGATCATGGTGAGCCCATTGGCCAGTACTTTGAGAATCAGTGTGAGAAGTCTGCCGCTGCCACTGGTGCTGGCAACTCTCCACCCGGCACTCTGGATAAGATTGATACACTGCCCGTGAGCTTGGATACCATTGAAGATCCCAGCCTGACCAATATGACTCGCAATGATGTCAACTGCGACAAGACTGGCACATGCTATGATGGTAAGCACTGTTGCAGTTAAACACTACCACTATTCAGTTGACCTCTTTAACCATATCTTTTTGTTATCCTTTCCAGTCTCTGTCCACTGCAAGGATACACGCATTGCTGTGCAGGTGCGCACCAACAAGCCATTCAATGGACGCATCTATGCCTTGGGCCGCTCGGAGACCTGTAACATCGATGTGATCAACTCGGATGCCTTCCGCCTGGACCTGACCATGACTGGCCAGGACTGCAATACACAGAGCGTGGTAAATAGCCCGGCGCGTCAGCCTTATAAAAACTAATCACTAACTGCAATTGATTCACAGACGGGCGTCTACTCGAACACGGTTGTGCTACAGCACCACAGCGTCGTGATGACAAAGGCGGACAAGATCTATAAGGTGAAGTGTACTTATGACATGAGCTCCAAGAACATCACGTTCGGCATGATGCCCATACGCGATCCCGAGATGATTCACATCAACTCCTCACCGGAGGCACCACCGCCAAGGATTCGCATTCTGGATACACGCCAGCGCGAGGTGGAAACTGTACGCATCGGCGATCGTCTCAACTTCCGCATCGAAATACCCGAAGACAGTAAGTGCAGCTAGTGTAAGCTTTAATTTTATTAAAGCTAGTATTAATACTCTCTCCTCCTTCCTCTCTCTCTCTCTCTCCTTGCAGCACCCTATGGCATCTTTGCACGCAGCTGTGTGGCCATGGCTAAGGATGCTCGCACCAGCTTCAAGATCATTGATGACTTGGGCTGCCCCACAGATCCGACCATCTTCCCTGGCTTCACCGCCGATGGCAATGCGCTGCAGTCCACCTACGAGGCATTCCGCTTCACCGAGAGCTATGGCGTCATCTTCCAGTGCAATGTCAAATACTGTCTGGGTCCCTGTGAGCCAGCTGTCTGCGAATGGAACATGGAGTCATTCGAATCCCTTGGCAGAAGGCGTCGTCGTTCCATTGAGACGTGAGTATTCCTAACGCACTTCAACTATTCTTCAATATTATTATTATAATCGGTGTGCTTCCCTGTCTAGCAATGAGACTAAGAGCAAGGATGAGATGAACATCTCGCAGGAGATTCTTGTCTTGGACTTTGGCGATGAGAAGCGTGAGTTCTTCAAGGCAGATCCAAGCACAGACTTTGCCAAAGGTAAGCATCCAAAATGAAATAAGATTTGTGTTTTTTATCCAAAACTTACTATTGCTCCATCTCGCTCGCACTTACAGACAAGACTGTCACCATCATCGAGCCATGCCCAACGAAGACGTCTGTGCTGGCGTTGGCCGTTACCTGTGCGCTCATGATCCTGCTCTATATCTCCACGTTGTTCTGCTACTACATGAAGAAATGGATGCAGCCACACAAAATCGTAGCATAAGCTTAGGCGCAACAAGAGCAACAGCAAGCAGAAGAAGAGATAAGAGAAGAAGAAAGAAAAGGAAAACAAAAACCATACACAACACAAATTGTCACCAATACCCACACACACCATACACACTCGCACACACATACAGATTCTCTCTCTGTCACACGCTTTGTCTATCTCTCCTTGGCTACGCTTGTCAGCGCTCAGCGACTCTCTTGCGAGAGAGATAAATCGCCAATGAGAGCCACAGCAAACAGTTAATCAGGAAACAACTTATAGCTTCGGCTTGCAAAAGAAAACAAAGGAAGAGAAAGTGTCCCGAATCCTAATCCTAACTCGATTTTGATCACAATCAAAACACACACACATACAAACAAATAGAGCAGCTGTCTGACAAGCGTATTTTTTTTTTTTTTTTTTTTTTTACATAATTACTATATATACAATTTATTTATTTATATTTATTTAGATTTAGAGCGTGAGTTAATTTCCCGAAATTGATTTGGCTAATGCGTCAACTGCGTTCGTCTGCCCTTAGACTATTTTTTTTATAAACTTATTTTCTTACGTTTACGTAGACAAAAAGTAGCAAGCAGCAACAAGGCGAATTGCACATTTACATTAACAAATGCGAATATTAATTTAAATTTTTTTAAACGAAAGGAGAAGAAAGAATACAAAAACGCATATTGAAAACTGTGAGCGCGTACTTTCTATAAAGTTACGAAAGAGACAGCCAAACGAATGAAATGGAATAGAATGAAATGGAAGTACATACATATGCATGATGCTTGAAGAATGAGAAAGAGAGATAGATAGATTGAGTAACGAGCTTTAAGCTCTATCGATCGTTCTCTTTTGTAACTTGTATAGAGACTGCGGCCACAGATGCACACATACGCACAAACACTCACACACACTCTTACACACCCTGCTAATTTCCCCATCACATACACAAGCGCACACGCACATACTCACATTTATTTAATTTAAAAGGAAAAGCAAACAAGGCAATAAACAGCAAACAGAAGCAATTTACAAGAGAAAGTAAGAAGGAAAACAAAATTAATTATAATAATAAGCGATCAGAAATGAAGCAAAACTAATTTCATAGTGTGTACAATGAAATTGTGCTTAATTGTATTGCATTTATTTAATTTAAATCTATTTATGATAATAAAGAATGATAACACAAACGTATTCAATATTGCAAATTTGTTATAATTGTCTCGATATTTAGATGACCCTAAAATCCTTGAACACCAATTTTGTAGAGTTCGTCCTTGTGATTCCATTGAAAATCTGCAAGAATATATTGGAAATATTACATTTGTTCACAACGCTATTAGAATTGCCTGAGTGCCCCTGAAACTGTGCTGCACTTTATGTTTATGAAACATTTTAGCCAATGCACAATGGCCCTTTTTCCCATTTTTTTACACTAAATTATTAACTCAAAGAATATGCGGCCAATTGTTAAAAAGTTTATTCCTTAGGTACATACATATATACATATTGTCGTTTAGTAATGTTTTTGACAAAATAGGCGTGGCAATGCCCGTCCTTCTTTATAATAGCGTATGCTAATCTTTTGTTTTTCAAGATATCCTGACCAAACTCGGTATATATTTTAGTGTAAAAAACTCATTGTTTGCGAATATATTTGGACCAAACTCACTAAAAATTAGTAATATTATGCTCCCTACAAGTGAGACAAAATAATCCAACATCCGACCACTAAATCATGTAGCTCCCATAGGAACAATGAGCAAAAAGTATTTTTTTTAAATACAAATCGATTCAAACAACCAATATTTTTGCACGAAACCTACCAGTTTCTAACAATATTACAATTTTTGGACATAATTTTGTCAATTTTGAATTTTTTATTTAGAGGTTATGTGCTTCAAATGCAAATTTCTAAGAGAATCGCAGAAAGTGCACCTTGAGGTTGACGTCAAATTGTTCGTAATTGATTACTCCAAAAGACGTTGTAAACGGCAACGAGGGAAAATCTTTTTAGTAGTTAAGGAGCATGTGTTTGTGGACCAAGAAGACTCAAATAGGCATTTTGCAACTTTGCTTAATAAAAAAAAAATAATAAACTATGCTATACGATGATTGTATTGATATTTATATATCGGAACTTAGCATCGGTATAAGTAGTAACCGGACCTCCAGGCATTGGATAAATAAGTGCTAGCCGAACATTAAGAAACTCAAATTCGACTAAACTTAGAATAGACATTGAGAAATTGGGCCTAAGGGACGATCTTTTCTTAACATTTTGCCATCCAAATTTTTCAAATCGGACCAACTTTAAAATACCATTGAAATGTAAAAAAAAATGGGAAAAGTTCCATAGTGCAATGCAGCAACCGGCCATAAGACAATACAACATACAATCAATTAATTGTATATGTACATATGTAATAAACGAAATAAATACATAAAATTCTTGTAGTTAGAAATCAGTATATTATATGTTAGGGCGTACGCTCTTCGGTGTACTTTTCTATTTTAAATCTAGACACATAAAAAGATGACGGGCAGCACTTGTGGACGAGACAAGACACTGCCAACTTGCACATGGAATGCTTAAGCCTAATTAATCTAAGTCTACAAGTGAGTATAAAAGTACTTATAAGTAGGATTTGGAAACTGGACGGCAGCAAGTAAAAGTGTGGAAGTGAAAGCGTAAGCGAATATATTGTATAATCTCCGGTCATCGCAGCCTGAGTGGTTGGACGTGTGCGACTCCATGCTCCGGTGCTGGAGATCTAACGGTGGCCAGGCAGGTCTGCTTGAGAGATTTACCGGGCGGGCGTTTGGTGCATTCATCAAAGTAGCATTTCTCAACGTTGTGGAGAAACTCCACAAGCAATTTGGAATCGCCGCCATTCGGCCCAGCAAAGTATTCGCATTCGTATCCATGAGATTTGAGGTCGCGCACGCAGCAATCAAGAAATTCAGCGTTTGCCGAGTACCAACTGTTATGGCGCTTAAGGGGAATGCCCAAACGGGTGCGCACAACGCCCGTTAGCCAGGTGTCATCGATCCAGAAGATGGGCACACGTTCCGCCTCAGCCACCAGCCGAGCAGCAGTGGGCACATTTGTGATGTACAGCCAGCCAGAGAGATAGGCGGGATAAAGAGCGTCCGCATACTCCTGTCGTGTCACAAACCACTTGTTCGCTTCCAGTCTTATGGGCGGCTTGGCATCCAGCACGTAACCCGCCAGCAGAGTGCTGCTGGTTGCCAACGCTGGCTGACTAAGCTCCAGCGATTCGAGATAGCGTCGCAAATGGAATACATCGTAGATGATGTCATCATCCATTTTAATGATAAACTTGGCACGTTGGCATTCGCTGGACGCCCAGCGAAGACCCATCACATGCTTGTAGCTTAAATTGCGATAGTCTTCCACAAAGTTGCCCTGCAGCAGATCGCCAAATCGCGCCTGTTCGCTCACCAGCTGCGCCTGACTGATGAAATGCTCACGCGCTGGCAACGAGGCCAGCAGGAATACACGCTGCAGCCCCATCTCGGCCAGCTTGCTTTGGGCTATTGCCTGGCGGTGTGCGGCGCGCAGTGCATCATGACCCGCATACGATGTGACAATAAGTACAGCTGTGTAAGGTAGATGCGAACAACAATACATAACAATATATTTAGTTCATGAAGGTATCATTCACTCACCCAAAAGCTCCCGCTCAGCACGTCGACACACATTGCTTGAGAGCAGATAATCAAAATCTGTAAGATTGAGCAGCGGACCAGGTCTTGCAACAGCTTTATTTTCAACTCCAACTGGCTGTGACAGGCGTTTACTGGTTTTCACTGTTGTTTTGTCTTCGTCGCTCTCCCGCGGTGGCAGATGGATCAGGAACTCATCTTTCTCCTCGTCGTGGCGGTCAGCGCTCTCACGCAGCGGACTTGCTATGTAGCTAATGCACAATATTATGATTACGATTAGCGCGATGGCAATTGGTAGCAATCTGCGGCCGCGCATGCGCATCTTCTAACATTCTATTATCGTTAATGTGTGTGTGAGTGTTGAGTGGTTGGTATGCACGTTAGCGAATGCAGCCAAAACAAATGAAATTATGCAAATTATAATAAAAACAAATGCAAAAATGAATAAAACGCAAACATAAACACACACGCACACCAACGATGGTACTTTGCGCATTGCAATCGATATATCGATAAGCTGTTGGTCATTTTATACAATGGTCGTTAGATTGAGAAGGTTGCACATTCATTCCAGTCTTTAATTTAAGCTGAAGTATATTATATATAATATGAAAGAAATACTGTATAATACTTAAATTTAAAAATTCAACCACTAAAATGTTTAGTTCTTCTCTCTCTTTCAGCGACTTTATAGTTTGTTGGCTTTGCGTTCTATTGGTGTTTGGTTTACCTTCCAAAAGCTGGGCGCGAACTTCTTTTGTTTTGTTTTTCTTTTCTCTTAAGCAACACTAAAAATAACGGATTGAACTTGGTTCACTGAGTGGAGCCAGCAAGTGCCCAAGCACATAATTTGCATACTTTGAACTATAACTTAAAACTAACATTTAAACAGTAAACATTGAATATACAAAAATAAATATTTATATAGGTGCTAACCTGTTGTGTGTTTTGGCACCAGAGACATGACTCGCACAGCTTATGATGTACAGCGCGACTTTGCGCTGAGCAGCAGCTTTGGTTCGGACATAATTTGGGACGCGTAGGTTCAAAAATTCATGTTCTTTATACTCTCATAATGTACACATTACGTTCCCTGCAGTCTAGCTGCCGAGCAGTCGGATGTGCTGCGCCAAAAGATAGCCAATCTGATATGTGAGACCAACAACGAAACAGAAGGAAAGAGCTCCAAGATGCTGGCCAAGCAGCGCCAGCAACTGTTCGACAATGTTTGGAAGCAGCGCATTTATACAAATCGAACACTGCTCTCAGCGATTATTTATGTGCTGGTCACCGAGCAGAAAGATCCCACATTGGCGCTGCAGTCGACCAGCTTCAGTTGTCACCCAGTGATAAGGACGCGCAAGTGCGTACGATCCGATGGCAGTGGAAATACAAGCGAGGGTTGCTGCATGATCTTCATTGATGAGCAAGGACGCGTCTATGCTAACTGGCACAAATATGTGCGCAACAATGCGCTGCCTCCAGGCACTATGATAGCGCCCCAAAATGGTGTCTACACAATAGTTCAGGCTCGCGAACCAGATCGTGAGCAAGTGCAACTAATGGTGCTGTCAACGCCAGCGTCGTGGCTTAAACAAAAGCTGCTTCGAGTCACCGATAAACTGTCAACAGTTGGGGGCGTTCTGGCCACGATGCCAGTGGCTGCCTCCTTGGCGCTGCCAGTCGCTGCACCTGTCCTGCTGGCAGCCACTGTGGTTGGCGTCTCTTCGGCTGCCTATTGCACCGTGCGCTCCGCATCGCGGCTCATCGATCGCCGCTGGCACGGACAGACCACATCCCTGGCGGACAGCGAGGCGCGCTCCAGCTGGCTGGGCGTTGCCGGCGGCGTTGTTGGCCTCGGAGCAACGGGGGCGAATACAGCGGTGAGCGTCATTCGGACGGGACGAGCTGGCAGGGCTGCACAATTGGCAGAGTGGGCCGCGCGGGGCTGCAACGTTTCGTCGATTGTCGTCTCCGGCACAGGTGTGCTGAACGGAGTCTATGATCTGTATCTGAAGATAAGTGATGAGCAGGCCCTGAGCAGCTACGATGTGATGCAGATTGCATCCAGTCTGCTCATCTTCACACATTCGGTGAACAATCTGCGCATTGCCTCGAAAGTAACTGACGGCTACAGCCTGCGGCGGGTGGTGCGGAACCAGACCAGAAAGGTATTCAGTCGCATCAGCCAGGAGTCAGCCAAGCTGCACAGCAGCAGCGACAGTTCCGGCAAGCTGGATATAGTGCGCATCATAAATGACATACCCTACAAGGAGACGCTGCTCAGTTTGCACAAGTTTCACACGAATTGGGCGCAGGGACTTTCTGTCCTCGGCGCAGTCAGTGCAGCTGGCATGTTGCCAAGTTTCGTTCAATTGAGTGCAGGCGGTGAAGGCTTGCGCCTGGATGTGTTGGAGCTGGTCAGCCAATTGGGTGGCAGGTTTGTGGAGCAAATCGGCAATCTGGGCACCTTTGTGGACGTGGTCGATGGCTTGTGTCGGTACTTTAGTGAGCAGGCTGTTCAGCTGCTGCTCCAGCTGACGCGCACCTTTGTGGAACAGAATGTGGACACAATTGATCGCAAGCTAAACACTTTTGTTTCCACTGAGTTGGTTTTGTACCGCATGCTGATGCACTGCATCAGTAGCTATGAGAATTGCGCTTTCGATTTTTTAGAGCAGCATCGTCAGGAGATCTTGACTGTCATCACCAAGTACTTTCAATCGCTGCAGCCGCAACCGGAGCCGAATCAGAACTGCCGCAAGCGCAAGTGTCCCACATGTCAGGGTATATACTATATGAGTTCTTTGTAATATGTTTCTCCATCTAAGTGCCACTGAACTGTGCATTTTTGTGTTAGTTTTTGTGAATTTTAATGTTTATTTCTGTACTGCTATATTTTGCATGTTTTACTTAACTTTTAATAAATATATCATTTACTTTTGTAGAAATAATATAAATTCTAAACGAAAATTAGGTGCTTAAGTTTAAAACTAAAAAACAATTAAAATTTGCGGTCATTGTTTAAAATAAATAAACATATCAATGGAGTGAACTAGCTCACGAGCGCAGGTTCGATTAATGAACGCAACACACCACTTGCCTGACAAAAGCTGCTTGTTACGATTGGCATCGATCAGTGCTGGACAATTTTATACGTTTGTTGGGCGGGAAGTGGAACTCAATTGAATATAAAAAAGAAGAGACAGTCATTTATTTTCATTTAGATTTATTAATTTTGTTTTCATTTGTAGTTTTTTTTTTTTAACGTCTGCGTATATATTTTTTTTCTTTCAAATACATATGGTATGAGTGGTATGCCAATTGCTTGGATTACAGTAAAACCTTAGCTCATTTCTGTGAAAAAGTTGCAATTGCAATAAATATTTTTTCCGCTTACATTTCACATTTGTATATACTTATTCACAAATATATATGTACACATGTATTAATACACATATGTAAATATATACTAGCTTGTAGTATATATGTACAAATATGGGTATTTCAAAGAACAGAGACAAAAAAACCCTATAAATTAGTAATGCAATATGGGTATTCCATTTATTTATTTATAAATACTTTCAACTTATATATGTATACACGCCCTAATACGCCTGATGTAATTCAGTGGTAAGTTTTTCGGATTTTTTTTTAAATATTATTATAAGTATTTATTTTCTTAGCTTTTTTCTCTTATTTTTGTCAATTACTTATTTATTTTGGATTTAAACTCGTTTTTGCATTTGACGTTTACTTGGCATTTAACGGTTCAATTCGTTTCTCAAACTTGCCTCACATACCTTTGCTTTATTTATTCAATAATTTATTTCATACATACATATACTTTTGGATTTTCATTTGCCTATATTCGGTTTTGCATTCGTTTTCGATTTTATCTCAGTTGCATGTCTGTATGTTAGTGTGAGTGTGTTTAAACTATCTTTTTATGTTTGTATGACAGTGTGTGTGTGAGTATGTATTGTGTTCGCTTGTTGCTTGTATATAATTGTATAAATTTCAAAAAAAAAAAATGTCTAACTGCACCCATGTAACGCCAGCGTTACAATTTTTTTTTAATATATATAATATAATATACATATCTCATTTCTTTGCTTGTTTTTATTTTTTGCTCTGCATACTTTTTATTTTCCGTTAGATATATAAATTTTTTTAATTTGCCAGAATTTCTAAGCGCAACTCTTTTTTTTCCACATTTCAAGCGTTTTTCCTTAACAACCGTCTTCCATTTTCTAATTTCCTTAAGAGTTTTGTTTTCAACTTTGGTGTTTTACATTTCATTAAGTACAAAACTTGCCATCTTTCAAGTAAATACATTAAGTTGTGATTTTTCTTTTTTTTTAAATACTTTTTTTTTATCATTTTATGCAGCGTATTTTCTTCCTTTTGCTTGGTATTTCATACATATATGTATGTATATATATACGTTATGTTAATATAAATTGTATGTATTTTTCAATTCACAAAAAAAATCAACTTTCATTTACAGCCAGCAGCACGACAATCAAACAAAATATATAAATGAGCCACATATTTCTGCAAAGTTTTCAATAAATTTGGCCAATCTGTGCTATAATGCTGCTCTAGTATCATACATCATATATCATTATCATCATTTATCATTATGGGACGTAGTTTACTAGCCAAGAAAAAAAAAAACACGAGGTTTTATACACTATAATTATATATGACCTCATATATATGTATATTTTAATAGATATATACACTGATATACTTGACGGTATGTCACAACTAATCGCTAGAAATACGACGATTAAATGTGAAATGTCACACACCTCTTAACTATTTGTATTTATAACATATATGTAAGTAGTATATGAACTATTATATGATGCTGCAATTTCAGTCAAAACTGGGCAAACACTGGGCCACAGCCATCGAAATTGAGATAGATAGACAGATAGAAAGATACATATGTATGCACATACATATATCGATACATAGATACATACATACATACGTATGTACATAGAGAGACTGAGTTGGAAAACTGAGAGTTTCAGAACAAAAAAGGCATAGCATACTTTTTCTCCACTCAATTAACTTTTCTTCTCTTTTTTTGCGTATATGTTTATTGTTTTTTTTTAATATGTAAATTTAAGTTTATGAATTGCTTTTTGTTTACCAATACGAGAGAATTTATGTCGTATGCCATTTTAATGGGTTATGTTTTTTTTTTTTGCTTTTTGTTTACTTTTAAAGATACACACATAAGATACACATATAATAAATTCATCAATTACAGTGACACACAAAAATACACGTACAACACATGGTTAGATACATACATATATAAGTAACTGTATACATAATACGGCCAAACGGCATTTGCACATAAATTATTAATTTCTATTGTTAGTAAATATCTATGTAGTACATATGCATGCATGTATGGAGGGTAATATATGCATGTGTATTTGTCCGGTATGTAAATATCAATGTATCCGTATCTATCATTTCATATGTCGTAAAGAACTGTTTGCCTGTTCTTTTTACACATTTATCTCACTAGCATTCATCATGTAATTGTGTTTCTGTGTGTGTGTTTGTATGGGTTAGTTAGTAACCAATTTAAATACATTACTTATTAATTTACTATATATGTCTGTACTATATATTAGCAATATTATAGGTATGCATGTATTTGTTATATTTTAGTAGCATGTATAAATAATTGTTATCTCTGCATTTTGGATTCAATTTTAATTTGTTATTGTTTTGAATTTTATTGTGGTAGAGAAAAAAGTCATTTAGTTTTTGTTTGTTTCATTTATTTGTAATTTCATTTCACTCAATTGTTAAAGTAGCTTTCAGTTTTGCCATGGACTGCGCCCTGCTTCCAACTACTGTTTGTTTTATTTGTATTTTAAGTAATTTTATTTTTTTTTCTTTTTTCTTTTACACTTGAATTAATTGCATCATTACACCATTAGTTGCAAAAGTAAATTTTAAGCGCACATTTACAATGCTGCTTTAATTGCTATAAAGTATTTTGTTTTTTTCTTGTTGTTGTTTGTTTGTTTGCTTTTTTTCTCCTGGTTTTTTTTAACTTACAGTTTGACAGTTGTTTTCCTGTTTTCTCATTTCAGTTACAACAATTTTTCAACACGTTCTCTGCTGCTTAAAGAATATATACTTTGCTTATGCTCCTTTTTAATGTATAATATATATAGTTTATTTTTATATTTTTGTATATATATATTGTTTTTTAATAGTGCATAATAATTTTAATGATATTTTTAGACCATCAAGGTTCATTTTCATTCCATGTTTTTTTTTCTTTGTGTGTATATATGTATGTATGTATATAATTATGTAGATATTACAAAAAAAAAAAACACAATTTCACGGATCCTGCCCGCTTAAACACAAAATAAAATATATATATATAGCATACAATATATGTGTGGTTGTGTGTGTGGGTTATATATATATATATATATATATATATATATATATATCATATATATATATATAAAAATAATAATAAATTAATAACAATAAACGTAATAAATTATGCGCTTTTTAGTTTGGCCAGCCACTCTTTTAATCGATCACGCACCAGCGTGAACATGTGACTCAGTAAAAATATAGTGTATATATATAGTCGCATGGATTGCTCCATGGACATGTATAGTTTGTATAGCCAATGACTTTTTATTTTTTGTGTTTTTTTTTTTGTTTTTGGTTTTCGCTTTGAATTAAGAATTTTTAGTGCTTGTGCTTAAAAAGTCTTTCTTTTGTGTGTTGTTGTTTGTGTGAAAACTGTGGGCCAAAGAAGCATTTTAAATTAGTCAAATCAAATCGAATAAAATCAATCAAAATGTGTTAATTCTTGTGGCGTTTCTCAACACTACACATTCCGAAGTATTCAATTAGTTGATTTAACTCTGTTACATTTTATTTGTTTTTATAACTGTTTGTCTACCACTAAAATAATGTTTTGCGAAGACAGCGTTTTACTTGGAAGCAACATAAATCAAGAATTTTTTTAGCTAATTGTACAAAATTTGTGGTTGTTGTTTGTTTCAAGCAAATTAAACGGTTTTTGTTTTTCTTTTTGGCTTTGTTTCTCTTTTTAGTTTAAGTTTTTTTTTTTTTTGTGTTTTTGTTTTTTGCTTCATTTAGTTTTAAGCTGCAAGCATTTGCTGCTTTATTTTAAATTCGAGTCCAACATTTAAACTATGTACAAATAATTAAAAAAAAAAGGAAGTAATTCATTTATATATGCACCTACATACAAACGTACATGTACATAATTATGTATGAAAGACTTTAGACAACTGCAGTCCAAGCTGCAGTCTGTACATATTTAAATTTAGATATATGTATTTGGGTTTTGGGCTTAAGTATTTTTGTTTATATGAATTTAGCTTCAATTTTGTTTGTTTTGGGTTTGTTTTCAATTTGTTTTAATTCACTGGTTTGATTTTTAGGCGGGGTTTGCGGGGAAGGCTTACAGTATGTATGTATGTATGTTTATGGTCTTAATTGCAGTTATTTGTTTTTGTGTGTGTTTGTCGTCTCTCAATAAATAAAATTTCAAACGTATGCAACAATCAACGCAATCGTTATCAACATAATCATCAACAATGACAATAATAATAGTCTTTAAAAGTTAATAATATAAATTTAAAATGTAAGCATGCAAAATATTTTTTCTTCTGTTTTGTTGTTGATTTTAGCTTGAAGCGTTGTTCATTTACAAATAAGCTTAACTAAAAACTTAATAGTTAAAATAATTATATAATTTTTGTAGCTGTTTTTTTTTTGTTTTTTTGTTCTAGTTGTTTAAGTTGCCTTCCTGGCCTTGGTTTGTCAATGCAATAAAAATAATAAAAAAAAGAAGCAAATTTGTTACCTTAAAAATAACTCATCAATATTAAATGTAACACATTTTTGACTTAAATATATTTAAAATTAAAAAAAAAAAGAAACGAAGTTAAAATCAAATAAAATATTTCAACAAAAATCGTCAATGGTTGTGCTTCCTAATTTATTTTTTTTGGGATATTTGTTTATAGCTTTTCTTTTATGCTTCGCTTTTGTTTGCTTTTGTCTTGTCTTTAGTTTAGGGTATTTGTTTTAAGGGACTTTGTTATTTTTTCTTTTAAGATTAGTTTTGTAATGTGTAATGTTATGTTAATGCTTTTGCTTAGCTGCTTTCTTTTTTGTTTTCAGTGTATTCCACATCAATCTCAGTTTTCATTAAGTAAACTTCTAATTTCTTATATTCTTTTTTTATGTTTTGTTTTTCGTTTTCTTTCACTACAAGTTAAACGGTACTTTTGCTATTGCTGTTTTGGTTTTACGCTTTAAACATTTGTTTAATTCTCTCATACATTTTTTTTTTTTTTTTTTTTTTTTTTTGATTTTTTCTCCTTTTTTTCGTGTCTTTTTGTTAATTTTTTTGTTTGTTTTTTGATTTTTGGTTTTTGGTTTTTGTTGTGTTTAAATTGTAGTCACTAACGTAGTAGGAAGAAGCTGTGCGCTTTTTCCGCTATTCTCCGATAAATTCCGACGACTCTCCGTCACATTCTACCGTGTTGCGCTTGATTTTGACTCCCTGGCGGCTGGCCAGCGCCGGCTGCGCTGGCTGTTGTTGTACCCGTCGCCGTGCTGGACCCAGCATCTGCTCGGCTTTCGCTCTCGTCGCACTCCTCAAGCTCGGCTAAATTCTCCTGATCGGACTCTTCCAGCGTTATCTGCAAATGGAGTGAGCAGAGCATGACAATATTGTTCTATTACATAATGGAAGAATGATTGATGAAATACCTGAAAGCGTATCTTCTCATCCTGCGGCATATCATCGGCTGCCGATGGTGGCGGCGATGGCGGTATCATGCTCTGATAGTAGTCTCTGTTCTCTTCAAGCGTATCGAGTATATCCTGTGCGTCCGGATGCACCAAATCGGCCCAGGTCTCCCACAGCGGATGCACAATGTAATCAATGAAGCCCACCTGTGACTTCTCAATGGTCGCATTGTGGCGATCACACATTGGGCTAATGTCCATGCCGTTTTCACGCTCCTTGTCGCCCTGCAGAAAGAACTCCTCCATTAGCAGTGCCACCCAGCGCTTATACAGCGTCAATGGCTTGGTGGGATTGCTTAAATCAGCGCAGTGCACCAGATTCTCAAGCACCTAAGCACAGACCAAAGCGAGCGAGCGAGAGAGAGAGAGAGGTAGAATGAGTATGTGTGTTAGAAGGTGTGAGATAGTTTCGACTTACCTGTATACGATCTGTGTAGTTGTCTAGCAGCAGCACACCAGAACCAGCTACCTTCTTGGTCTCCACCATGGTCTTTAGATCGGCGAGCAGACTCATGTGCTTGGACATGTCCGTGGAGAGCACAATATCAATAACCATTTTCCTCAATGTTTGGCGTTGTTTCCTAAACATAACCATACGAATTTGAATTAATTAGTGTTTTTTTTTTTTTTCGGATTTGACTTACTTTTGCATATTACAGAATATATCACATCCTTGATTTTGCAATAATTTGAAGGCGACAGCTAAATGATGATTTTCCAAAACAGATTCGTCATTGTACATTAATGCTAGTTCGGAACCTACAAAAAAAAAAAAAACAAACGGAAATTAACAAAAATATTCATTCAGTTATGTTGATATAAATTTCAGCTCACTTGAATTAACCAAAAACTGATTGGTTAAGCCAGGATGATCAACATCGTGTATGCAAGCGGCGAACAGCGCCCCGCCCACTTCGAGGGGCGTGAATACACCCTCCAATGCCGGTGTATTTAGTAGCACATTGGTGCTCTGTGTCACGTCAGCGGCATGCAGCGAATTGTGAAACGGATTGTCTTTGACGTAGTGGTCCTCCAGAGTAGTCATAAAGTTAAGAAAAGTTTTCGGTGGTATCATAAGACTGGTCAGTAATTCTCTACTCTGTAATGCCAAAAAAAAATAAACATTAATTAATTAGCTATTGATATATACATATATATAATTTGAACGCACCTGAAATATGGTGTATGCCACACAGGTGAGCGGACGATTGCAGCTGAAATCGCCAATTTTGAATATCTCAATGCCCCACGTATCGAGCTCACTGAGCAGCGGGCCCAGCTCAGTCTCGCTTGGCGTCTCCACACCGTACGTGGGCAAACGCTCGCCGGTGAAGCTGTTGGTGTGCGACAGTGGACGCTTGACGCCGCTTATCTGTGACATGGGCGGACCGTGGGGCGATCGACTGCGCGGATATTGATTTACCGGTTGGGTTGACGGTTCCGTGTTCTCTTCAACCCGCAGCGACGGTAAATCGAACTCTTGTTGCTTGTCTGCAAGTTTGCGAATACAAAAAACAAAGCATATTACTTGGGTTAGATCGATGCATTCAAAAATTCATATTAAGTATACGTCATGTCTAAGTTTGAATTGTGTTGACAGAACGTAATAAGTTTAAATAGCAATAAGAATTGGTCCAAAAATTTTAATAATAATTTATAATAATTTTTTTATAATTTTTATTTAAAAAAAAAAAAAAAAAAAAAAAACAATAAATTTACATGGAAATATAAGTGGATATTATTGCATAGGGTCTAAAAAATAACATTTTTATGCATACAGAGCAACAAAAAGGATGCTCCAAAATACAAATGTGTGTGTGTGTCTTTAAATAATAAAGTATAACATTTTCATGTATTTTTTATAGGGTCAAATGCAGCAGTATCCCATCCCTCTTATGGTAACTGTATCCACATATCTGTTGCTGTTTTTTGTGACCCGCTATATAAAATAATGTACGGCTAAAATGAATGACATGATGATGAATGACAGTTGAATATAAAATCGCTGATGACACATCTAAGAGAAATTCATTCACAAATTGGCTCCAAAGAATATGACCTACATTACAGCTGTTTATCAATAAAAGGTAATTTTTACTTAAAAAAATAGTTGAATTTAAGAAATATCTATTTGTTATCTGCACAAGTACTAAGCACATTTATACGTGAAAGGTTATTTGACATTCTTCGATTAAGCCCTTTTTATTTTAGCAACAGCTTTAAGTGGCTCAAACGCTTTTAAAACAACATTAAAAAATGTTTATTTTTTTTACTTATTTTTCGTTACCTTTGATTTTAGGCAAGTCTTTAAAATGCACACAGCATGTACACACACACACACACACACACACACACATATACATAAAAGTGCGCACATATGCCATCTATGCCACATTGCCTGCCCCACGTGCCCCACGGCATTAACCCGACGCAGAGCTGTCTCAGCTGCCTGCTGTTTTATGTTTCATTCCTCCCTGTTCCCTGTTCTTTATTTTTTTTTTCCACACACACACACACACATATGGATAGGCATATGTACATATTTTGCATACGATTTGATTTTGGTTTTGAGTTTTGAATCTTAAATCCGTGTCAGAGTTGTCTTCTTTATTATTTTTTTCGCGTGCGCTCAACGATTTGGCTTAAGATTAACATACGGCGACAGCCGCTAGATATATTCGCTCTCTCACTCTTCTACTCTTTCTATCCCTTTCTTTTTGTCTCTGTTTGCATTTTTGTGTCGTCTGCGCGTCTTGCAAAGTCGTTTCAATTAAGCCACCGACCGCCGCATACCAATTCTCATTCTCATTCTCATTTTCAGTCCTATTCCCATTCCACATTCCACATTCCACATTCGCAATCGCAATCGCAGTTAACGCCATGGGCATTACGTATACGCACTGTGTATGTCTGCTTCTTTTTTTTTTTTAAAGGCAAGTCGACTTATCGACTAGGCGACACATTTATGTTGTCCAACCGGTGTGTGTGTGTGTGTGTGTGTGTGTGACTTTTAGGTTGGACAAGCGGCTGGCGCTTCTGTTTCAAATGAAGTGTTACAAATGGACATTAGGGTACGCCGAGTGTGCGTGTGTGTGTGTGTGTGTGTAGGCTTGGGCCAAATGCGATTTTATGCTTGATAAACTACAATAAAATAACAACAACAACAACAACAATAAAGGAGCCAACTAGCCTAGGACCAAAAAAAAAAAAAAACAGAGCGAGAGACGGCAAAAAAAAGAAGAGGAATAAACGGCTAGTGGCCGCAAAGGTGGGCAGGAAAACGAGTTTAGGCCTGGCCAAGCGAATCATTTTAGCCAGTTGGCAACTTGGCCATTTAAGGTTGAGTCGCGTCGAGTTGAGTTCGAGTTCAGCTCAGCTTTGGGCCTTGGACTTAGCTCAACGAAGCAGAAATATGGACAAATGTGCAAATATGTTGGATGGGCGAGAGGGTGGAAGGGTGGTCACACCCACAATTTACCCACGCTCTCCTCTCTGCCAATGTTTCACTCACTTTCGCTTGTATTTTATTTGACATTGTGTTCTCTTCAGTGTGTGTGTGTTTTTTTTTATGTGTTGTATTTTGCTTCAGCTGTGTTGAAACTCTTTCGCTTTGCTCTACGCGCCTTTGTTTGTGCACCTCCTGGAGCAGTGACAAGCTTGGACGCAGTTTTTGTTACAACTCGCCTTGGGTTCGTAGGCTAAACAATGAAATTTCCACTTCATCTGTTTTTATGCTGCTCTGCATAATTTAATTTTGCACTTTCAATTCGACGGCTTTGGCTTAAGTTTTATTTTGCCTGTTATTTTGATTCCCTTCATTTTTTTCTCTTCTTTTTTGTAGAGTTTTACTTCCTTGTTTTTTTTTGTGTGTTCTCGCAATAAGCTTCCACTCGTATTTTACAGAAAAAGTTTTCAAATTTTGCCTATTGTTTTTGTTATAGTACATAGTTCTAATTGGGTTAAACGGGTTTAGGAGGTGGACGATGGGGGTGGAGAGAGAAGTAGCTGATGCTACTTGAAACTTTCCTGTGGTTAATGCGATTTTATTGCATACTTTCGTGCGTCGCGAAACAGCGAACGCAAAAATAGGAATGGGAATTTCGAAACGAAAGTTGAAGCCGTGAAAAGTTCTTAAACAACTTTCAATAAATTTGCATTGGGCTTAGAATTTGCCAGTCTCATTGATCTGACATAAAACTATAAAGATTTGGCACCCAAGTTAAGTCTGTTGGGTTTTTGATAAAGACATTTTTTATTTTTTTAAACGAAATTGATTTGACAATTTAACGACGTTTGCTATTAAATAGTAGAATCTTAGTGTCCTAAATTTTTTTTTTGTGTTATCAATAACGATATTTATCGATTTATTTAACTAGCTCAAGCTATTGAACAAGTAAGTAAATGTATCTTATATGTATCTGTCTGAACTTACCCAAAAATGTTGAACATATATATTCGGAAATTTGATTTCCCGATTTGCTGGACTCGCTAAAGTGGGATAGTTCCTTGTTTAGCATGCGCTTAAACTGCAAACGACAAACAAGAGAAAATTAATACAATAGTTAAAACAAGCAATGTCGAGTTTATCGATAGACGCACCTTGAGCGATGCCATGTCGGAGACACTACGATGCGTTTGTATGGTCTCCAGCTGATCCAGACACCAATCCAACTCCTCAATGGTATCGGTGGCTAGGCGAGTATAGTTATCCTCGCCCTGTGCTAGTTGGACACCGCTTGTATTGCCGCCACGTCCGGATGATGATTGAGCTGGCCGCCTGGATCTTGTTTGATTAATACATGATTTTTCACACGTACACACACGCACACGCACACACACACACACGCACACAGAGGACAGATGGTGAGACAATGAGAAGGAGTGAGGGATGGTAGGCACAATGGTTGATGGAAACATTAAGAGAAGGAAGGGTTGCGGGAATTTGATGTGATGGGTGAAACAAGAAAGGGTTGAACATGTAAGAACAGGAACAACAAACAATCAAACGTGGGAACAAACAAAAATCGCAAAAAAGAAACAGAAAGAAAAAATGTCAAAAATTACAAGGAAATTGCAACAAGAGGGGGGCAAAAAACAAACGATTAAAAAACAGAAAGGAAAAAACAATGTAAGGAATTTGTGGGAAGGGGGGGCAGGTAAGTGAGGGTTAACAGGCAGTTGGGTAAGGTAGGGGAAGAAGTTACACATACATTAATACATTTTTTTTTTTTTTTTTTTTTTTCGTTTACAACCACACACAGCGAGGAGTAAAAAACACGTGTTGACAACATTGAGAAACAAGAATTGGGAATATATATTGCATTGAACAACAATAACAATAATAACATCGATTAAGTGACGTTTTTTTTTTTTTTGGGTGAGCGAGACACACATATGTACACGTTAAATATATATATTAAGAAAGAGAGAGAGCAGAAGAAAGAGAGAAAGAGAACGAGAGAAAAAATATGAACAAAATGTTTTCTTTTTTTGTTTTTCAGTACAACAATTAAAAAAATTTATTTCTTTGGTTAGCTTATGATTAATATGTGGGAACTTTTGTGGTATACTTAATATGGGGTTTACATTGGTGGTTAAAACACACTTTTCTGTGGTAAGGGTATTTCTCATTCTTATATATTGTAAACAAAAAAAAACAAAGACACACCGAGATATTTAGATATAAGTGCCAAAAAACGCAACAACAAAAACCAACAGCAACAAAAAACACACACACAACTTTTGGGATTTCAAAGATTTGCAAGCAACACCTCGCGTCCCCCTCCCCCACTCCCTACAACCGCCCACTTTCGAGCAGTTCAATAGAACTGACAATGTTCTAATTTTGAGTTCCGTCATATTCGATGGAAAAAAAATATAAATAAATTGTGCGGCGGTTCGGCTTAAATTTTTTGCGGTATTTTTGGCACGTCAACACAGCGAATGCCAAACACAAACTTTTGTACCCGGTCACCCCTTCCCCTTCCCCTTTACCCCACACACATATGACCTGAACGAATTTGGTTCGCTTCTTTGCATCGTTGTTGTCGTCATTTCAGTTTAAGTGGGTCTTTACTCTTCCTCAACGGTTCGAGTGATGGCAAGGGGGAGGGGGTGGCATTACAAATATAAACACACTTGGCCATATACATACATACATATGTATGTAGACATAATTATTGCTAGTCGGTAAAGAAGATGAATGCTTTTGTTGTTGTTGCTGTTGTTGTTGTTGTTTAAGTTGATGCTTGATTAATTAAAGTGTGTGAGATGACAAAAAGATACTTTAGGGCGAGAGAGGGTAAGAGGGAGTGGGGGAACATCGACAGGCAGCAAGACAAAGAGTGCAATAAAGTAGGAAGTGGGAGTGAGAGAGAGTAATATCTGCTTCTCTTTTATTCTGTTTGAATAAGTAGGGGTATTAAGATATGTTTTTGCTTTCGCTTGTCATGAATCGCTTTAAGTGATTTTGTGGTAGGGTCGAAGGAGGAAAGTTTGTGGGGGGGCGGTAGGTGTGTCAAGGTCACCATATTATAAAACATAATGGTTAAACTCACTTGTTTGATGCTGGTACATTTGTCAGACTTAATAAATTGTTGCGCACTGAACGTAAACTGGCTAAAATTTGGGCAAACGGCGTTACAATGAGATCCTCGCCATGGCTGTAAAGAAATAAGGCAAAATAGATAAGTAACTGTAGATGTAATAATGAGTATAAAGCCAAATACTTAAGCACAAACCATAGTATACTTAAACACGCATGCAAGCAAAATGTATACGAAGTTAGCTAATGTTATTTTATTGGTATAGCGAGTATAACGATGTAACACTTTAAAAATACGAGAGTTATAATACAAATTATCCAGTGGCTCAGTGTAAATACTCGTTTAAGCTACGAAAATACAAATACGTAAGTAACGAGTTACAAAACTAGCGAGTAAGATGAGTAACGAGTCACAAAAGTGGCGAGTAAGAGGAAGCGAGTTAGCAGAGTGACGAGTATCAATCAACAAGAGGAATAGCTTGTAGCTAGTTTACTTTGACGAGTACGAAGAGTAACGAGTAATGAAAGTAACGAATAACTTGAGTGATTAACTCACAGTATCGAGTTAAGAGACGTAACGCAATGTTCAACATTTGACTATTTGCTTGTTTATTATTTAAATACAAAGCAGTTCTCGCTACTTGGGACTTGCTTGACATAAATTACCCATCAATGTTGCCGTCATTATTATGCATCAATAGATATTGGCAATTAGACGAGCTACCGAAACATAGAAACCAGAATGGAATTTTACACGCAATCAATTAAACGATGATACACTTTTCGCTTCCCATACCCAAACTGAATTTTGATGAGATTTAGAAAAAAATTAAAATTTCAAACTGATTCTAAATTAAATGAGTAAGTGTGAGAGTAAGTATGTATGTCTGGCAAATCAAGTGGAATATACTTATGGGAAATCTCCCCCCTTTAGGGCTGGCGGGCTGATGTCGTGGAACCGCGAAAGGTCAGCGCCATTGCCACGAATAGATGTGCCAAAAGCCAAAGCAAAACGCATGCCAACCAGCGACAAACACACACAAAGGCATGGCCACAAAAAAAGGAAAGTGGGTGAGTAATTTGGTTGAGCGATAAAGGACGTTCAAAAAATTCCACAGAATATGCGGAACGAAAAGCGGCGCGCACACAAATTGTGAAAATTGGAAATTGTGTGTGGAAAAGCAGCTCGTTGCTCTCAAAATATTTGTGCCGAAAATAAATATTAAATAGGTAAGAAAAAAAAAAAAAAAAACAAAAACAAAACCAACGAAAAATGAAAACTTGCGAGAACGCAACGAGACGAGGAGACAAACAAAAAAAAAATGGCATAAATTAATTTTCGTATAATAAAATTAACACAGCATATAAATAAGACCAACACAACAACAACAATCAAGTTATTGCCCCATCTGTGACGTCATGACGCGGCGTCAAAATGAAAATGCTCACACCCTGTCATAGTAATCAGTAACAACTTTATGGCTATATATTGTAGCAAAGAAAGTTCAATTGAAACATCGTATAGGGTATGTGCTAGTCGAGCTACTTTTGTCTAAAGCACTATTACTTGTTTATGTACATTCATGTATACATGTATTTCTGTGCCTTTCAGTTTTTAAACCAAATTGGCTGGCAATGACAAAACGCTTGGAAATATTGAAATTTTCATTTTCATTTTGTTGGCGACGACTAAAAGCGAGAGACAATAAGTGAGAGATGGACAACAGGGCGACAGCGATATGAGATTAATGATGCCAACTCATTTACAGTTCCACCACCTTTGCGCTTCCCCTTTCCCCTCGCCTTATCCCGCTTCACTCTACCCTTTGTTTTGTGGTACGTTTTTGCCTGATTTTTGGCACGTCGCACAGTTGCAATATCTGAAAAAGTATTCATTCATCTGATGGGGCAAGCATAAACAACAACATAACATAAATAACAAACGCAACACGCATATATGCAACAACAACTGCCTGCCCCCAGTTACAGTTCGAACTCTTTACCCGGCGCTAGACGCCACTTTGCCACTTTGCAGCCAGACATGTTTGTTTTTTTTCTTCTTTTTTTTTTTTTTGGTTGGTGCTGATTTGTCATTTAAAATCATGTCTTTTTCCCTTTCCCGTTTCTTGTTTTGGGTTTGCTGTTCTCGTTTCGGTTATTCGATTATGAATACTGCGACGCATTTCGACCGCTAGATTCAAAAACATGCCAATGACTCATTCACCAGAGGATGTGGGTGGCAGAGGGCATGGTAGGTGGTAGGTGGTGGGTGGTAGGTGGTATCTTAATAGGGTTACTCCTATGCCAGTGCACACAATTGAATATCGAATAAAAATGCATATAATGAGGCACTTTATCGAGTTCCTATTTATTTGAAGTGCAGCAATTGCAACGACTATTGACTACGAAAGCATAAGCAAGCTATCCACTTGAGTTCTGAGTGCCATGATTTAAAAGATAGCCAGACGTTGTTTGATTCATTTTGAATTGATTTTGATTTTGATCAATTTTGACATAATTTTGATTTGTTAATGCTTGAATTTTATTGCATTTTCAGTCAGATTGAATTTCCGTTTTATGTCTCATTTTAATTTTGTTGATTAAGAACTTGATGACTTAAGTACATGGATTAAGCCTCTGTCTATGTTTTGCTTATGCCCGTTTTTATATTGAAAAAGATTAGTTTTGGTTTTGCTTGAAACTTATAATTAAACATTTTAATTATTGCTGAAACTAGCAACTTTGAACAAAAAACCGCAAGACTTGGGTTTTAAATTAAAATAAATATATTTTATGACACAGATCTTTTTGTAATGCTCATTTAATACATATTCATATTTAAACAATATTTTATAATCTACGCTGGCAATAAAAAACCAGCTCAAAAAGTTTTATGTTAATAGTTTTTCTAACTAAACTTTTTTACGATCAGCAACAACAGCAAAAATTATTTGGTTCAAATTATCGGCAAATTTTCCGGTTCGATTAACATCGGTAACAGTAAAAACCTTTCTTTGCAACATTTTTCGACTCTTAATTAAGGCATAGACCAGAGTTCAGGGTATCTCTTAGTCTCTCTAGAATGTTTTTTTTAATAGTCAATTGATGATGTTGTTGTTGCAATTACTGATGAAATGCGGCTGGTTTTTGTGTTGTTGCGCACAAACTAATTAAAGCTGAATAAATGCCTAATAAATAAATTGTGTTGGACAAACAAATCGATGGCAATGCTGTGCGTATATATTCATAATTAATAGAGAAATATTCGAGCGCCAGAGATGCGTAAGGCATTGTTTTTGTTATTAGTGAGAGTTGGAAATTTATATTGAGGGGGGCGTTCAAAAACGAGAGTAGATTGGGTTTAGACTCTGGCAACTTTTCCGCCTTACCTGCGCTGTGATTTAATGGAGAACATATTATCGCGATCGGCCAATATGGTGACAGCCAGATCGTCCTGCATTATGGATGGTATCATATTGAAGAAACTATGCACACGCGGCAGCGATGGCGACGACGCTGAATTCTTGTTTAGCATGGTGACAGTAACACACACACGCACACATACGAACGAGCACACACAATCACAGGGACGGACACAAGAAAAACAATATACAACAAAATAGTTGAAACTTTCAAATGTTGGTAATAGAAAAAAAAAATAAACCGCCAAAAGGCGTCTAACAATTTTTAATAGCGATTTTTCGAATTTCACTCTGACAACAACAACGATAACGACAACGACAACGACAACGAAAATGTGGCGACAACGCAAATGCTTTTTTGAATTTTCCACGAGTGCGCGCTGGCCGAGAATGAGCGCGTCCCGCGGCGTGGCCAGCGAAAATACACAAAAACCTCACAGAAAACACAACTCAGACACGCTCAGAAATTGAAACAGCAACAACAACAACAACGAAAGCATAAGAAAAATTATTGTAGAAAACGACAGCGACGATGCTGACGCCGACGTCGACGTTGGCAGCGCAGCAGCCGCAGCCATCAGCTGAGTGGAACAACGTAACGTAAGAAACAAATTATATTCAACTTAAGAAAACGAAAAAAAAAAAAAACAACATATACACAACAAAAATAAATAAAATTAAACGTCTGCCTGTATGCGACATTTATGAATGTGTTTGTGTTTCTTGCTGCATGTGTGTGTGTGTGTGTGTGTCATTTCATTTTCATCATTTGTGTGTTGTTGTTTCTATATTTTTTTGCGCGCGTTAGAATTTTGCTTAAACAGTAGCAGCAACAGCAAAAACAACAACGATGATAAACTGACACATCATATACAACATTTGCTCAATTGTTCGACTATACAGGGTGTTGCGTGCCTAAAAACAATCATTAGCTGTAGACTGTCAACCTAAAAACATCAAACTTAAGCCCAAAGAAAAATATCTGTTACAATCTAAAAATGTGACCCAAAGTTGCAATTTTGAACAACGTTAAAACTTGGCTACCATATTTTGTATTGTGAATAATTTGAGCTTGAAATTGAAGTTAAGCAATTGTGATTTGAGTTTATGGCTTAGCGGTCTAATAGATCACTTGAAAATACCATAAATAACTTACAATAGGGCCAATAAAAACTGTTAGCTGCCTAATACCCTGTATTATATATGTAGCTGACTGATGTCCGGCAAGGCAAGCTGGCGTCCTTGCCTGATATAACAGCAACAACAACAGCAACTAAGAACATCATTATTAACATTTTTATTATCATTTTAATGCCTTCACCTGATTGTGTTTTTCTCTCTCAGAGCTTACGCAAAATTAATTTCATTCTCCTTCTCTCTCGCTCTCGCTCTCTTTCTATGAAGGTTTCAGCTTGTGTGTTGTTTCTCTATTTTATTTTAGCGCACTTACCTACGCTAATGTTTAGTAAATTCTCAACTCAAATTGCCATTTGGCTGCCTTCAAGCGATCTCCATTCATTGCTGTTGTTGCTTTTGTTGCTGTTCGCTTAATGAACGCTCATTACATAAGTAAACCACACACACACACACATTAAGCGAGAGAGCGAGAGAGAGAGAGAGGGAGAGATGTAAATATGCATATTTATATTTTTAACTACTACCGTTTATTTTTAATATCTTTCTCTCTGTAGCAGGTTAGAGTCTCCAAATGAGCGCACACGTAATTCTAATAATAATTTCGAGCAATTTTTAATTTAGCTAACCCACTTCGGTGTGTGCGTGTGTATGTGCCACTTAAGATGGAGCGAGCGAGAAAGGGAGGGAGAGGTAAGAGGCGCAGGCACATTACTCATACGCACCATGTGGCAAGATTTATACAAATGCCGCTGCTGAGATTTTTTCTAATTTTGATTTCAATTTTAATTTGATTCACAATTCCCGATTACGATAATGCCCCGCCCACTGCGTCACTTAACTCACGCGAATGACGAACAAAAAAGTGGCGCTGCATTCAATAAACAAAAGTCATGTACTCGAGGAATAGTGGAAACAACATTTCAAGCAACTGTTGGCGCGTGATGGGGGCCATTGGGTCAGCATAGAAAGAAATCTCGTGACTGACAGGCAAAAAAGAAAAGAATCGAAGCATCGAAGCATCGAAGAAGTCAAGTGACTGATGAAACAATTCATAAACATTTGCAAACAACTAGATCTAATAAATATTAATAGCCTGACAACTTTTGCAACAAAGTTTTCTGTGGCTGATCAAATTAATTAAGTGATTCGTTTATGCCAAATCAGAACATTTTCATTCATGAATTACTTTTTAAGAGCGTACTTATAAACGTATGCATTTTATTCAACTGATGTTTTAATCTACAGATTTTGGTTTTACTATATTGCAAATTCTAATTAAAAAACATAAGTGCAACCACTACAAATTGTAAAATGTTTTTAACATAATCCTCAACTTTATCCCAATATTAAGAGAACTTTTTTTTATGATTCTGCATTTGACTTTCTGGCCACTGCAATGTCAAAATTTCAATGCAGTTGTGAGAAATGAGAATTTCAATTGAAATTACAGAATAAATTTCATATTTTTTACACGCTGTTCAAATTTAAAGTTCATCAACAAAAAAAATGTGTGCGCATAAAAGGCTTTGCGTATTTGCAGAATATTGAATAGAGATGAGTTTGAATTTTTTTTTTTTTTTTTTTTGGTTTTTTATCATTGCTTCGCTGCTTGAATGACAAATTTTGTGTGTGTGAAATGCATTTTTGTTTAAAATCGCAAGAGGCCACTAAAAATCACACACACACACACACGCATACACATGTATTAGAGTGTGATTTGCATTGGGGCGCATGGTGCAAAAATTTTCGTTCGTTTGGCGGCATCAACGACAATTGAGGCGGCAAATTTAATGCGCGAAAGGAACGTATTTCATTTGGTTTGCAATTCTATTTATTTTTTTGCCGCTGCCGCTAATGTTGTTTTTTTTTTTTTTGCTGCCCCCTGTTTCGGTGTCACGCTGCGTATGAATAATATGTACGTTACGTATACGACAGCGCATGGCATCGCTGCATGTGGCAGCAACTGGGGCATATGATGGGCTGCTTAAGGGGGTTGCGGTCGCTTTAGCATGTGATTGAATTTTGTCAACGACATTTCTTCGTCTGCTTCTTCTTCTTCTTCTTCTTCATCTTCATCTTGTTCTTGTTATGGTAAGACCCATTCCCAAAACATTTTAGCACATTACATCCGAAAGATTTAGCCTTTTTTTTTTTACATTTTTGTGACTGACCGAATTTTCATTTGGGTTTTTCTTTTGGTGTTTTCCCCGTCTTCGTTCGTCATCTTTGCATTTTCGGCTACAGGAAATAGGAAATGTTTTCTCTCATATTTAAATTGGCTGTCGTTGTTGCTGTTGTTGTTGTTGTTTTTCGCATCTCTGGCACATTTCATTCAACAGCAGCAATCCACCCTACTCTGTACATTTGGTCGGCTTTGCGCCTTTAATTGCAACGACAACGACAAATGATGACGGGGATAAAAATTTCACTGAATTGTCAGTGAGTGACACGATGAGCGTCATGTGAGCAACGTTTATTCCCCCCTCCCCCCTCCGCCCTCTGGCCATTAAAAACAAGCAACGTGATGCAAGGAAATGTGACTCACGTATGCTCGGGGAAAGTCACACGGGAAAGTTTCATATCAAGTGAATCACTTTAAAGAGTTCTTAGATAAATACAGATATAAAGATTATAACAATTTATAATAATTTATTTTAAGTTAGCTACTCTGTTGAAATCATTTTTTAACTGTACATAAAAAGTGCTCTAGCTAATCAACAGCATCTAAATTAAGCTTTAAAATTGTCAAAGCTTATTATATACTCGTACACTACTTAAAATATAGGTTATAAATAAGTAAATTGCTTCTTTTGCCTTTAAAAACTGATTAAAAATACGTGTCTATATTTAAATTACTAACTAATTTAATGCAATATATGAACAGAAAGTATGATAAGGATTACTTTTACAAAGCGTGCACAATACATAATTTAGGTGAGGCATGGACACAATAATAGTAAGTACAACTACAACTAAGGAAAAACAAACAAGGCAAACATCAGAAGTCAAGCAAACATTAAGGCAGCAAGCAGGCAAAGGACATAAAGAGAATTCTACGGACAATTCTAGGGAAAGAGAGTGCAAGAGAAATAGAAAGAGATAGAGAGAGAGAGAAAGAGAGTGGGAGAGAGAGAGAGAAAGAACTGGGCATACGTACGATCTGTCAATGAGTATAGAGGCGTCCTGTTCTTTAAACCTGCAAAAGGGTTACAATAATAAACAACGATAATAGTACAAATAACGATCATAAGAGATAAGTAGATAGTAAGATAGGCTAAGAGTAGTAGATTTATAGATAGATAGAGATAAAAAAAACAGCACATGATCAAGTATCGAGTTGCAACAAACAACAATTATAATATAAAAAAATAAAAAAAATGGTACACCAAATAAGAAGGAGATGAAGGAAAATTCATGAAATTATTTGATTACTTCGTTTGTTTTTTCTTAATTCAAAATACATACTTATAAATATATATATATTTTGCACACATGAACATAAACTGTATTGTAAAATGTGTGTGAGTGTGAGTGTGACGACCTTCGGGGTATGCAATGAAGAAGCAAATGGGAATTGAGCAGCTTAATTGAGACATCACGTGCGACATTTAAGTGCTGATGTAAGTATGCGAATTGTGTGTGTGTGTGTGTGTGTGTGGAATGTGTGTGTGGTATGTGAATGGCATGTGGCATAAGTTAGCGGCTTGTAGCACGTTGCTGACGTAGACAATGCAACGACAACGGCAATGACCCCAACGCCAATTGATAGATAAAGCGTATACGCCGCCTGCCGCTTCCCGGGGCAATGTCATGACGTCATTGTGTTGCGCACGTCACAGCTGCAACAACGGCGAGAAGGAGAACAAGTACAGCACGAAAACTCGAAGCTGAAGTGTTGACATTTCAAAACATACCACACACACACACACACACACATTGTCTCTGACTTGCATTTTAAACTTTTTGCAAATGCCAACAGCAAAAACACACACACACACACACACATACATACACACACATCGCCCCTTGTACTTTGGCTTTAAAATTGTTGCCGACTTTTGCCCCGTTGCCTTGCCACACGAAGCGGCAAGTTGGCAAGTGGGCAAGTTGCAAGCGGCAAGTTGCAATTTGAAACGTATAAATTTCAATGGCATTTGCATGTGTTCTGTCAGCTCTGTATGTCTCTCCATCTGTGTGTGTGTGTGTGTGTGTGTGTGTATTTGTTCTGTTGCGGTGTTTGCTGCATGTCCAACAATTGACCTGACAACACCTCCCTACAGCTACTACACCAGACACAATTAACGCCCCGAAAGGCGTATTGGACTTTTGGTTTTGAATTCATCGTCCTTTTGGATCCTCTGGTTGCCTAGCTGCCTGCCATCCAGCTCAATAACAATCGAATGCACAACAGCAACTTATTTGAGTTGGACGCCAGACTAAGAGATAAGTTGATATTCAATTGTATTTGGATATTGAATATGCATATTACGAACTGATAAAAGACTAACGAGCTCGTTTTGAACAAGGCAAGCAACACAAAAAGAGTTAAGTTACATCAGTTCAGAATAAATATTGAACAGGTGTTTTAATTTGAAATCAAATCATTTCACTTAAAATCACAACTATTTAGTTACCTGCTGAAAAATGTTATTGGCAACCATACGGCATAAATAATTTAATATTTCAAGTCCAAGTCACATTTTCCGCTTCGGCAAGCTTATTTAAAGCTGCTTTTTAAGCTGCTTTAAATAACGCCTTGGGTGCTTCAAATGCCACTTGCTACTTATGTATGTAGTATTTAATCTGTTTATCTGGCGCATTCGTTGAGACGTCAGTATGATAATAAATTGAATTGTTGTTTTGGTTTGTTTTGTTTTGTTTTGTTTTGTTTCATTTTGTTTTGGCCTTGACATTTGCCAGCCGCAGTCAGTCAGCTAATTATTTGTTATTAGTGTTGAAATCTTTATGAAATTTTCACTCAGCTTGTGCTTGCTTATTGTGTTGCTCTTGGTTGTCATGACAGCTAAGCTGGGACCAGTCACTGCCAACCGAATAAAGGTATGTGTGTGTGCAATTGACAGGCTCATCAAGAACATTGTTTGAAAGTGGCAGACTGGCAGACGAGGGAGAACTGCGATATGTCTCAACTGAAAATATTCAAGTTGATTGAAAGCAAACGCAGCGAACACAGACCCCGAGAAAACGTTAAGAAGACGTCCAAAAGAGGAGGAAGGAGGAGGTGTGCAGCGTAACTAGAGGCCTGCCAAAAACTTTAAAGCATACCCAAAAACTTTTTTGGCCTGGCCCAGTCAGGCAAAAAGAAAGAAAAAAGCAAAAGAAGAAGAAGAAGGAAAAACTGCCAAAGAGAAATGAATGCAAATTGCGTTCTTCTTTTTGTTGTTGGTGTTGCTGCCAAATGGTCAAAAAGGGAGCCAAAAAATGCCAAAAAAATACCAAAAATATTTATTTCAACTATGTATAATTAAATCGTTTTTATGTTTCGACCAGCAGCAGCAACAGCAACAGCAGCGCCATTGGGGCCACTGCACTCGGGGGCACATCTAACTTTAGCCAGCAATTTGTGACACAAGGACATTCACTTTTGCTTTAAATTCAAAAAGAAAAAAAAAACATTTCGGTTTCTTTGCCCTCGCTTTTAGATTACATAATATTAATGGCACACAAGTTACAGCCTAATATGTTGGCTGCATAACTAGAAGTCATGGACCTGAATAGTTTTCCAAGAAATTTTCAATTTGTTGCTTGCCTCAAGTGTTCTATTTGATGATCAGTGGGTTGAATGGTGTGTTACTATAAAATGTATATTACATAGTTGAAGCAAACATTTTTATTGAAGTTTTTAATATGTGAAATCGAGCTGAGCTTAATAAGAATTTTAAAAAAAATTGCATGTCAAGTTGAAGTTAAATACTATATTGTTTTGCGATTTTTACTTCAAAAAAATTTTCTTTTTTCGCAAAGTTGTAAAATGGCATCTCTTGGAATAAAACGCATTTGAAATCAACTGTCGATTAATAGTTCTTGATTTTATGTGCTCTGTGCAGCAATTACTTTTAGAAAAATACACAAATTTGGCTAACTATATCAATCACATACATAAATATATGTATGGAACACACTAAACATCACTCAATGGCTGACTTTCTAATATAAACAATTTTGCCACAATTTAAATCCCATAACATTAAGATAAACAAAGTGTATTGATATGTCGGTGCCTATAATGCTCGAATTTGTTTTGATATTTTTTGTTTTTTTTTTTTTTGTGTTATAGTGGATAAGTATGTTTGTAGTAGATACACTTGATGGGCAATCAGTTTTTGTTGTTGTTTTCATATTGCAGGAGGAGGGGGTGGGGAGGTTTGGTTTTTAAGTGTTTTTGCGGTCCAAATATTTTTGCAATTTTTCATCTGCGATTTGCGCGCTATATAATTTAGCATTTTAGCATTTCAACATTTCAGCATTTTGGCCTTTGAGCGATTTGTGTGTGCGAGGAGGGCGCGGAGGCGTCAGGCAGAGAGATGACAGAGAGCCAAAAGTCGTGTAAAAATAGCTGTAAAATGCTACTCAACTCAAGGTTGCATTCACACACTCCCCTGCCACCGACCATATTTAGCTAAACAATATTCCATATGGTGTGAGAGTATTTTGTTTTGGTTTTGACTTGATACTTAGTAATTACAACTTGATGCTGTGTGCGTGTGTGTGTGTGTGTGTGTGTTGGTGTGTAATTATTATGTTATTGTTATAGTTTGGCGTTTGTTGAAATGCATCACAAACTGTACATGGCACAAAAATATTGCATTTCCGGCTTCCAGTTGCATAACTTTTTCTGTTATTCTTGCCCATGCATGTGTAATTTGATGTATGCATGTATGTATATGTATATGTATTTGTATGTGTGTGCTTGTGGTTAGGCTAAAGGTGTGCACTGAGTGCATAGTAAAGAAGAAGAAGGAGAAGAAGAAGATGGTAGTAGTTGTAAGCTGGCTAACTTTCACTAACTAATTTAGGTCTGAGTCTGGAAAATGTTGTTTGCCTGACTTTGCATATTCACCCACACACAGACACAACTCGACACACAGACAACAACAACAAGAATACCGCCCAAAATCCGAACAGTTCACGGTCCACAGAACACAGAATACCAGCTGACGCTGGACCACAGAGGGTTTTCTCTATAGCATACAGGGCGTATGTGTGTTGTTCCAAAACGAAACGAAACGAAACGAAACCAAGCCTGCAGGAATTGATGCCAAAAGGGGCAGGCAAAAGCCCAAATGTGGCAAAATGCTTGCTATGAATTCTAGAAATGCCATCAAACCATATCAAATGATGATGTTGCACACACACACACACACACAAGAGAAAGAAATACCGCAAATGATGGTTGCAAATACACGTAGCAACAACACACATTTCTAACTAAGGTGTGGCATTGCGAATTGTGGTCGTATTTTGCAGAAGAAAGAAACAAGCACAGACAACAAGGCAAGCAACAGATGCTGGAAATTAGTAACGAATCGAAACGTTGAGAAGCCACAAGCAAAACATGTATGTGCACAACACACTCGACAAGGCAGCTGACCAGAAAGATAGTGTACATACATATATTTAAGAGCATCGTAAAGTCGAAGGTAGTTGAAGGTAGAAAAAACGAAGGAATGTGGTTACAAGTACATATGTTTTTGGCATGGCTATGAAGAGAAGAAGTTGCAGAAAAATGTGAGAGAATGTGGTGAAAAAAGTGTTAAAGTTAGACGACACACAGAGACTTAGAGACTATAAATGTTGCATGTGGCATGAAAGTGTAAAACATAATACAATATGTAAAAACATCAACAAATGAATAACACATAAAAATGTTCATACTTAATATCAATAAATATATGTAATCATTATATACTCTATAAGGTAACAATTTGTATTGAGTTGCACTTACCTTTCGCTAGCAATGCTTGAGTTCCTGGACATTGACTTTGGTGACATCTCAAAGTCCGAATCGGAACGATATAGAAAGGATTCGCGACGTTGCGGTAAATTCTGTAGAACCAAACCAGCGCTGGGTGAACCGCCCTCAAGCGGTGATCGGGCGCCCTGGCCATTTTCTACATCGAAACTGTAAGCGAAAAAAAACAAAAAAACAAACAATGTCAACATTAATTAAATAGTCAAGCTAGTTAGTCAGCTAGTTAGTTAGTTGTGTGTGTGTAATTGAGAGTCGACACTTTTAGGCCAAACTTGAGACATGTTAAAAATGGCTGACGGCCAAGTTGGCTTGACGCACAGCACACGCCAGCCAAGCTAAACTTTTCTTTCTTTCGTTTTTGTAGTAGCAGCCAACAATCGAGTGGGGCTAAGATACAATAGCGTCGACGACCTACAGGAAACGGAAGCGCGCCTAACAAGGCGCTTTTAAAGTTTTTCATTTCGTTCGTTCGCTTTTGGCTTTTGTCTGCGGCGTCATCGCCTTGTGCTTGTGAAGAACTTTTTGAGCCAACTCGGCGAAAAATGTAACAGCCCATTTTGCCCCCTCACTATTTCCACATTCATCACCAAAAATAAACCAAAGCTAAGCTCCGCTTTTCTCACATAACCGCGAACCGAATGTGTAGCCAACTTTATTGAAAACTTTCTAAAACTTAACTACACTAAACCCAAAGAGAGAGAGAGGGGATTGTACTGATCAAGTTTCCGAGGTTTGCCAAGGATCAAGTTGGTTAAAGTTAACTTATTAACAAGGTGGCGCCATCTAATGGCTGCGGCTTGAACTAGTTGGGAAATTCTAAGGCATATCAAATGTGATTTGAAGTTATCACAAATGTGCAAACTAAGCAAACATAAAAAACAACAAGTGACAGTGATAGGCATCAATCTAAAGCCATTGACATAATTACACAAAATACTTTCATAAGCAAAAAACAAAATAGCAGATGCCGCTGTTTAGTAAGTTCTCCCGCTCCCTCTCTCTCTCTCTCTTTCTGCCTCTATTGAGAACTTGCTACTAAAGGACGCAGCTGTGTCCTGTGTATTCCAACTGTTATATTGTTGCCTCCTGTCTTGGCCAAGCAACCATCACCAAACCGCCAGCTGGGCAAAAAGCGACTTGAAGGCCGCGCTTTTGGCAAGCGAAAGTCGTAAAGAAAAATGATGTTTTAAGTAAAATTTATATCGGGGTCATTAAGTAAACTTGGCACAAAGTTGACACTGGCTTCTTACTGTTGTTGTTGCTTGTTTCTTTTCAGTTCTTTATGCTGCTGTTGCTTTTCATTCTTGTTGTTTTGCGCAACAATGTCGTCATTTACCATGGCATACTTTGTAGCACTTCTTTCAAGTTATGTGCACCGGTCAAAAAAGGGGCGGAACATAAGAGTGTGGGTGCTGCGAAGCTAGAGTTACAGTTAAAGTTACAGTTACAGTTAAGTGTTTTTTTCAGTTAGCTGCTTTTTATAATATGTTGACTGTCCCTAAAGGCGAAAAAATCATGTTTTTGTAACATGAATAATATAACTTATAACATATTTAAGGTATTTAGTAGCTAAGATATATGTGTTAAGTAATAAGTTGATATTTGCTAGCAAAGCAAACATGCCTCTGGGTATGTTTACAATCATCTTATATGTTATATTGATATATCTCGTTTTTCGAGATTATTGATCTAATGAAATAAGGTCACACTGAGCAATTTACTGGTTGTAAAAGCCAGTAAATTTTAATTTAAATTCACAATACGACAAATACAACTAGCTACAGTGTAATATATATAACACATATCACATATATCATGGCTACTGAATACCCTAATTGTTGTACAACTTTTGAAGTATGTCAGAAAGAATTTGTAAGGAAGAGTTTTTTTTTTCCTATTTTTTTGCAGCACTTTGAAGTGAAAAAACGCGACTTTAGCTCAAAAACACCTGTTAAGGCAACTTTGGCAAAGTTATTTGTATAATTGAATATCACTTCTTTTTTCTCTGTGTATGCTCATTAAATTGTTGCTGATGTCCTCTCTCTTTGATTAATGTCTGTCATGTAAGCAAGTTTGCATTGTCTGTGGTTTGTTCATTCACTCATTCAAACACTCACTCACTCAGTCAATCATTTCACATCCAGCTACTTCTTTCTTAACAAACTAATTAAGCTACAACTACACACACACACACATGCACACACACACACACACGCAGTTGTTGAATGACAATCAGCTGGGGTCGTCGTTCATTTATTTGCACATACAATTAGGCGCATGAGTTGCAACTGCCGTGGGGCACATTTCCTGTCAGTCTGAACAATGGTTCGCCCCCAAAGTTAGCTTTAATTATTCTTGCTTTTATGCTTACTTAACTTAGCTTAATTCGACTCCTATAAGTGATTAATATTTTGCAACTTAAAAGTTTGAGTTGCGGCTGAGATTAAATATGCCGGGCACAAATTTATGGCACACAAGGCGCTAGTGTAGAAGTATTTAACACTAATGCACTGCCACAAAGGCCAATGAAATGGATTCAATGAATGTGCATGATAGCAAAACGACCTTGGCCAGAGTATTCCCAAACAGCAACTGCAACTGACTATATATGTATGTATATGTATGTATATGTATATGAAACTGAATCAGAAAACCCAAAAACCAATCCAACGACACATGCAGCACTTGTGTGTGGCAGCTGCTTTTGAGGCATACACATTTACATACATGTGTGTGTGTGTGTGTGAAAAAGGAAAAAAAAACAAAAAAGATGGAAAAACTATCACAAGGCCATTAACAAAAGCCTGAGACTGACTGCAGGGCGGCGCGAACAGCAGAAGAGTGGCGAAGGGGAAGCGGTGCGGGGTCTCCAAAAGATTCGGGCTGCTGGAGGCGTTGGCTGCCATTGCCATTGCTGCTTTTGTGTGTGTTTGTTTGAGTGTGTGTGTGTGAAAACCAAATTAAAAGTGCGAGCGAGCAGTGTGCGATATGAAATGAGCACAGATACACTACACTACACAACACTAGACTGCACAACACTGCACAGCACTGAACTACATCATCACCCCATCCCATCCTCCCTCCCTCCCTCCCTTCTCATTTAGCTACCTTGGTAGGTAGAGGGGAAGGAGAGGGGACTGCATGCGCATGTTGCATAATTTGGCAAGTGCAGAAAGCAGAGCATCATCATCAGAAAACCAGAAAAAAAAGAAGAAGACGAAGAAGCAGAAGAAGCAGACGAAACTGATGCGTTTTTTGGGCCTGGCGAATGAAAAATGCAAAGGTGACATAGAAACGTTGATTTGCATTTCATTGCGTCGCGTATTTGATTAACCATCGCACCAGCTGTCGCCTGTCGTGGCAATACCCCGCCCCCGCCTACCCACCACCACCAAAAAAAAAAAAAAAAAAACTAACAAATTGAGCATGCAACCTTTTTGGCAAACATTGGCCAAACAAATTGGCATTGCAAACGCCGATGAATCAGCCAAAAGATAATACAGAGCACATATAAAGTAGACCAAAAGATTGATCTACTTAACAAAAGATTAACGTATGCCAATTTTTTAAATATTCAGCTAAAAGGTTTACAAATTGTTCGAAATCAGTCTAATAATGATTTCTACCAAAATAAACCGACTTTAAAAATTATAACATTTTAATGTCTCACTTAGAAAATACAATAAATAAATAAACAACACATTTGATAAAGGGTATTTGCATGCTATGCTCATATTTAGTTGGTATCTATATATATAATACACTCTCTCTAACACACACAGACAGGATCGTGGCAGCTGCAGCAGATGGAACAGAACGGAATAGAACAGAAGTGACTAATCCTACGCCCATTCAATAGAATGCTCTACTAATCAGCCACATTCTCAGGCATCTGTGTGTGTGTGTGTGTGTGATGCAACGCTAACGATACGCACAGTGGGTCAAAGCTGACAAAAAAATAAAAAAGCATTGTTTACAATCAATCAATTTAACTCAACTTGCATGCCACTGTTTGGCGTTGTTGCCACGTTGCACAAGTTGCCCCGCACAACCAACTGTTTTCCAAATGTTTGTTATGACAACAATGCGAATGTTGTCAATAATAATACTAAACTAGCAACGACTACAAATTGTCATTCACACTCACACACATCTTGCCCAATGAAGCCACAAACGAAATATGGCGTTGCAGCAACAGCTGCCTCCAGCGTCCTCTGCGAGGATGTTCGCAATTTTACAACAAGACGTCGCAATCTCTTGTACCTGATGCACCGTTATTTGCTCGAAAATGGCTACTACAGCAGCGCCGAGGCGTTGAAGGGTGAGGGTAAACTCTCCGAGGAGTACGAGCTGTGCGACAATGTTGACTTGGATGCCATCTACTTGGAGTACGCCAGTTTCTTCAACATGAAGTTTGGCAAATATCCGCGCATACTAAAAAAGTAGGACCCAAGCTCAAGCTGGAGCTCAATGCGGCAACAAAACAGTCCGTGCCACAGTTGCAGCAGCAGTCACAGCAGCAGGCCTGCTGGCATGCGGGCATTGGAGCTGCCACAGCGGCAGCCGCCGCAAGTTTGGATCAATCGAGCCTGCAGGCAAACAGTTTGCCGCTGCATGTTAAGAAAATGGAGACGGCCGAACAACAGCCGCAACCACCGAATGCACCGAATGCACTGAGCGAAATCGAGCATGGACATGCGGGCGATGATGCATTGTTTGCCACTGCGGAATGGCAATCGCTGGCCGAGCTCGTCAAGACGAGCATCCTCACCGACGATATCAAACTGCGCTGGACGGACGTCTGTGGCAATCAGTGTGCCATCGAGCTGGTCAAGGAGGCGGTCCTCACGCCCATCGAGTATCCGCAGCTGTTTGTGCACGGCCTCAAGCCCTGGCGTTCCTTGCTCTTGCACGGTCCGCCCGGCAGTGGCAAGACCCACTTAGCCAAGGCCCTCTACGCGGAGACGCGCGGCAAGGTGACCTTCTTCAATATCAGCGCCAGCATTATGGTGTCCAAGTGGCGCGGCGAATCGGAGAAGATATTGCGCGTGCTCTTCCACATGGCGGCCAGACGTGCCCCATCCGTCATATTCTTTGATGAGATCGAGAGTCTGACCTCGCGACGAGATCGTGCCACGGACCATGAGTCCTCCAAGCGTTTCAAGAACGAGCTGTTGCAGCTTCTCGATGGCATGGAGCATACGCTGAGCGGCGTCTTTGTCTTGGCCAGCACAAATCTGCCGTGGGACATCGATGAGGCGTTTCTGCGACGCTTCGAGAAGAAGCTGCTCATCCAGCTGCCCAATGCCCAGGAGCGCAGCAGTCTCATCCAGCAGCTGCTTGGCTCCACTGTCAGTCTAACCGGCAGATTGCTTGAGCATCTGGTGCACTGCTCCGAGCACTTTACGGGCGATGAGATTCGTTTGGCCTGCAAGGAGATTAGCATGCAACGTATGCGTTGTGCAACACGTGGCGGCATCAAGGGTGCAAGCAAAATGGATACCTTACAGGAAGCAAACTTCGAGCGTGCCTTTAAACAGATTAAGCCGCTGGGCATGAAGCTGCTCTCCCGCCACGAGCAATGGCAGCAAGAGAATGGCTCCTAAGTGAGTGTTGTCAATTACAATTTATAAAAGACTTGAATAAAATTAAACTCTTGACGGTTTTGAATATTAAAAAGGGTTGAATATGGAAAAAGAGACACATAAAGAACACTTAGACCCAATTTCTCAATGTCCAGTTAAGCTTGCAGTTAACTTTGTTGCTCGAGCTATCCGGGAAATAAGCAGTTTGGTTTTGCTCATTGATATCATTGATATATCACAATCGCCTAATGGTGCTGCCAACCTATGTAAGTGCTAACCGAACATTGAGAAGCTCAAATTCGACTAAACTTAGAATAAGTTGACTAACCGGACATTGAGAAATTGGGCCTTGGAAGGGAGAAAACAGTTAACATGAAGAAAAACGAAAATGTCGATACTTATCGATAGTGCAGTTTAGAGTAAAATAGATATAGAGGGATACATATGTAAAAAGTAAGAAGGCTCTAGTCGAGATTTCCCGACTAGGAGATACCTAAACTTCAATCTTCGATATCTCTGGTGTTTCTCAACCGATTTCGATGAGATTTTTTTGTAATCGATTGCATGTGTATATCGGAAACCAGAATAGTTATCGATAATTTGAAGCAAACTTGTTCTGCTTATGGTATAGGAGAACTTTTATTTAAAATCTGAAGTCTCTAGCTCTTGTTGTCTCTGAGATCGACGGACAGACGGACGGACGGACGGACGGACAGGCGGACATGGCTATATCGACTCGGCTGATCAAGAATATATATATACTTGATGGAGTCGGAGATGCTTCCTTCTGCCTGTTACATACTTTAGCACAAAACCATTATACCCCTTTTACCCATTTTATGGGTTTCGGTTCGGGGACGTGGCAGGACGTTTTGGGATTGCAGAGCATCATTCATTACCTTCCCGTTGTGCGACGCCTCGCTCCCGCGATGGTCATCCGGGAGACGTAGCGTCGAATGCGGCCGCTCGAACGACGCTGGCTGCTGACCGGAACGGAGCCGGCAATCGATTTAACACTGTACTCGGTGGTTGTGGAGCTGCGACGATCGCTGTTGACCATCACATCGGAGCAGAGGGACGAGGAGATGATGGAGGCAGCCGAGCGACGTTTGCCGCCGGTGAAGGTGCCGCCACCGCTCGAGGATGTGGTCGTTGCGGAGCTATCGGACCGCGAGAATAAAGAGGAGCGCTTGCTCCGACTGCAGCTCGATGTGCCGGCGGCATCCTGTATATTGCTGTAGAACTGCTCGGTCTCACGATCATAGCTGGCCGCCTCATCATCATCTAGCGGCGGTCGTTCCTCATCCTCGAACTCCTCCGCCTCGGTGGCCATTGTATCGCTGCGTTGTGACATTCCACGTGCCCCGTTCGATGTGGAGGAGCCTCCGGCTGCCTGCAGCTGATAGTACTGATAGTCGTCACGTGATCCTCGCGATCGACTGCTGCTTGTATTGTTTGTATTGTTGTTGTTGTTGTTGTTGTTGCTGCTGCTGCTGGCCAATGTACGATATGGCGCCGTTGCCGTCAAAGAACCCGAATTGCTTGTCGTGCTGGTCGCACTCAAAGAATGACGCTTCATCGACGATGTCGAGCTCAAGCCCGGACTTATTGCACCAGCAGCCGCCCCACCCCCACCCCTGCCCGTTGTCGTCGTCTCCGGCTCGACATCGCTGTCGCCGCCGCCAACGCTGCCGCTGAATGTAACCTCATGGAATTTGGACGATTTGCGACGAGCTCGTGGCGGACCCTGACCCATTGTTGTTGTTGTTGTTGTGATGGAGGGTCGTGGCGCATTAGTATTGTTGTTAATCGGTTGCAACAATTGTTGCTGCTGCTCCTCGTCATCGGTTGCAGGCAGGTGGCGTCCAGCTGCAGCGGCATAGGCACGATGACGACTCCAGGGAAAGGCGCGTATAAATGCAAATATGATGAAGAGTGTGGCAATCATATTGTCTGTTGTTTAAATGGTGGGTAACTTCTATATATATATATTGTACAATATATATTCCAGTGAGTTGTTGTTGTTGTTCTTTACAATTATTATTGTTGTTTAGTTGCTTTCTTTCGCTTTAATATTAATTATACACAGAGTTTAGCAGAGTGCAAGAAAGATAGATGGAGAGAGAGAGAGAGAGAGAGAGAGAGACGAGCTGCGGAAACGGAAGTTAAGCTGACACACACACACACACAGACAGAGGAAACACAACACAAACAATTAAAAGATAGAGAAATAATTTTAGCCCCAAATAAATATAGCTTAAGTCTTAAGTCTTTTTTTTTTTTTTTTTTTTTGTTTGACAAATTTTATTTATAATATTATAATATCTAGAAATAAAGCTAGTTGTTAAATTGAAACGTTGAAACTATTGTGTGCGCAACTTGATTTGATTGAGTGCACTTTGCTGTTTTGATTGATTGAATTGACAATTCGAGTGGCATTTGAGTGTGGCACTTGCGCAATTTCGATGCTTATTATGATTACGATAATCACAATGCACAATTATGGCGCACACTTGCCACAAGCAACAAGAGGCGCCACACGCCCTATTCATACACAATAAACGACTTAGAGCACAATGTGTGGCAGCTGCCGCATGAGGCAGGCATTGTTGAGCAGCGGAGGACACCAATGCACCAGGTATCAGGTATCAGGTAGAAGGTAGAAGGCAGGAGGCTAGGAGCAGACATTGTAAGGATAAAAGAAATGAAACTAGACAATAACTGGATTATGACAAGAAGCAGCATTTGCAACTGCAACAAAGGCCACCAATTACGAGGTCCTAGTTCCAAGTTCAAGTTCTGACCAGGTTGTGTTCGATGATATATACATATATTTCAATTAAATTGCAGCTGAATATTGAGCAATTTCTATGTCATTATTATTGCATTATAACCGTTCAATAATTGAGTCTCAATTGTTGATGTCTGCTTTTGGCCATGTGGCATGCCCCCACACACACACACACACACACACACACGCGTAATTGACAACATGCAGCTGGCGGCAACAAAATTACCACGCACTACTTTTCAATTTGTTAAAATTGCATTACAACAAAAAGCAAAGCTGACACACGCAGCCAGGTCGATCCATGTGCAAGGGCTGACTAAGAAGGGGAGTGGGGGGAGGGATTGAGTGGTTGGTATCTGGACCGAGCAAATTAAAGTGAATTAAGTGCAGCAAAGGCGCAGTAGCCATAGATAGAGATAGAAAAAAAAGGAAAGAAAAACCGTACAGCAAAACTTGATTACACGGCAAAAAGTGTGCTAAAACAAATGCAATTATTTATACCCCGATGCCACTCGACTTTATTTATCATAACAGCGAAGTCGGTAATGCGGGTCGTTCCACTATCAATCCAACGTAAACAGCGTATAATTTAAAAAGCCGCTGACAGCTTTTTGATTTTCTGTTATACTCAATCGATCAGCGCTGTTTTAAAAACTTTTTTTTTCCATTTTTAAATATATTTTTTTTCTGAATGTACAATATGTCGAGAATATTGTGTACAAATTTTAAGCCAATCCGACTACAACTAACGGAGTTACTGAGCGTTTCCGTTGTAAAAATCAATTTTCCAGAAAACGTATTTTTTGTAAGTTCGTGAACCGATCTCTCTCTTTTTGAAAATTTTGAACAAAACTTCTTCACATAAATCAACAGGTAATCACGAAGAGTTTTTTTTTTTAATCACAAAAAATATGATTTCTTTCGAATTTAAAACCATACCCCGAAAGCTGACATCTGCGTAACAGCCAAAGTCTGTATAAAATTTATTAATTAGGAGATGTCGATTCCAACTGAGCGAAATTCGGGGAATCGGGGTATTAGATTAATTTCTAAGCATATGTTTTAACTTTAAAGTATGATTTTTAAACTGAAGTCGATTCTTGCACAAAGCTTAGAAACAAACACATCAACAATTGGCGCCCTGATTTACGACATAGTTGTGCAAGCCAAAAGAAACATGGCCGACATGTATCGTAATAAGCAAGCAGCAGCAACAAACACACACAGCTACAGGTACACACGTACACAGAGGTAAAGGCATTAATTTTTGTAGCACAGGTTTGGGGGCTCTTGCGGCGCCTGCGACTCCTGCGGCTCGCTGGATTGCTTATCGCGACCGGCAGCCAGAAAGTAAGGCAGGCCAGTTAGGCAGTCAGGCAGTTTGCCAAGTGTGCTGTGTTCCACTCGCCGGGCTGTTTGAGTGTTGGTAAACAAGCTACAAACCCCTCACAATCTGCAATTTTTTTTTTTTTTTTTTTTTTGGGGACGCCTTGGGCGCTGTTTGCTACTTTTACAGCGACTGCGCTCGACAACCGCCGCCTGGCTACATATTTCCTTTCAATTCTTGTGTGTGTGTGTGTTTTTTTTCTCTTGCTTTTCTTTGGCAACCTATTCCAGTACACACACACACACACACAACAACAACAAGCGCATAAAAGTGGAGCAAAAAAAAAAAATGTATGTACATGAAAAGATTTCTTCAAGTTGCAGCATCAGCGAAGCGAAGCGGTGGCAACAGCAGCCAAGAGTTAACCGACAACAGTAGCTGCCGGTCCAATCTGCACACCCTTCCCTTCCGCCCTCCCTCTCGCCTTCACGCACGAATGTTTTTTGTTGTTTGCCGCACACTCTCGGTCTCGGGGGCTAAATTTAAGTAGCAACAAATCACTTCATTGTTTGCGTGTTTACATAATATTTATACATTGTATTTGTGCTTGCCCACCCCTCACCTTCCCGCTCTACCTCACACACACACACACACACACACACACACACACACACTACTCGCTGTTGACACACTGCGCACCATGTTCATTAATAAAGCGCAACTGACGAAAAAAAAATAAAACGAGAAAGTATGCTGCGTTATTTTTGCTTGCTGCTGTCCAGCAGTCACCAAGAACACACACACACACACACACACACACACACACACACACACACACACACACACACACACAGTCACACAAAAAAATTGTCAGACAATCAGAAAAAGGACCTCAGACTGCGCGTCGCCAGCCAGAGCCAGCCAAAAAAAAAAAAAGAAAGGAGGAACAAACTGAGTTGAGAAACTCTGGTCAGGTCCAAACAAAAATGGACAGCAAAAATTGCCAACAGACAAAAGCTGCAGTGAAGTGTGCTCGATTATGAGATATCCTGTATAGGGATACGAACTACTGAACTGACAAAATTGGTTTTTATTTCACAGTACGACTCAAAATGCTAAGGTTGCGAGTGTTTCTTTTGATTTGAGTTAGGTTTTACTTGCTTCAAGAATCATTTCTAGTCTATTAATACTAGGTATAAGTTAATTTAAGCATTTAAATGCTGAAATTTTTCTTAATTCAAGTTGTTTTATACTTGGTTCAACTAAAGTTTAACATGCCTCCAGATTAAGTATTTTAAAGCTGAAGTCGACAATATTTCTATTTTTTCCAAGTCGGTTTGTACTTGATTGAAGTAAAGTATTACTAGCTTTAGGATTATTTTCTGGTTTTTTTATTTTTTTATTAATTTAAAGAAATTTGTACTTAAGTCAATTTATTAAGTAGAATACTCAAATAAACCATACCAGATCAGCTCTAAAACGCATCTTAAACTTGTTTTTAATAACTTTAAGATTTTAAAGGAAAAATCAAGGAAAAAAAAAACAATAAGTATTCTACCCAAAAACTATTTTAATTGGCTAATTAACAAAAAACAAATCCTCTTACAAAGACTAATTGATATTTTGTTTCCATAATAACCAAATTCAAAATAAAATGGAAACTATAGCAAAAAAGCGTTGTAAGCATTTTCCAGTAGTGCTTTTCGTTGCAGTTGTTGTTGTTGCTGCTTAAAGTCATGCATGTTGGATGACAAATGTGGCGCGACGCGCCAATTTCAATTATACATATATCAAATGGGGGGGTTGAGAGGTTTTGGCACTAGTCTGCTGATCTGCTTAGTTGTGTGAGTGTGAGTGTGTGTGTTGGTGTGTGTGTGTATATATAGATTGGTAGCTAACGAGCAGCCAAATGACGTCAAACAGGTCGTAGCAGCAGCAGCAGCAGCAGCAATAAGCAACCAGACCAGGGACCTTTAACAGCTTTAAAAGGGCAAAGTCTCTCCACCTCACCCTCACCCCTCACCCTCTCTCTCTCTCTCTCTGTGTGTGCACTTAAATGCAGTAGAGAGCAGCATCGGCAACATCATTATTATGTTAAACATTATGATGATTGCTGCAATCATTAGAAGCATCATAAGGTCGACATAATCCTACTGACGTCCTTTCGTTGTTTCGCTCATAAATAATGTAGCACAAAATATATATATATATATAAATCTATGTGTGTGTTGTGTGTGTGTGTGTGTGTGTACAAAATCCAAAATGCGAAATACGCTTTAATGCAAAAACATGTTTTATACATGGCAGCGAAGCCAGCAAAAGCAAAGTAGCGGCGGGGGGAGGGGGGGGGGGGAGGCGTAAAGAGGCCAGGCGTGGCAAGGGGCAGGGGGCAAGGGGCAAGCGGAGGGATGTGTGACCGTGTACTGCATTAACGGTAGAGTGCATTGCATAATGCAAAAGCATATTTCGGTGGCTAAGCGACAACATGGCGTATGCGCAATTTTAGCAATACTACCAGTCAATACACACACACCAACACACACACACACACATGTTTATAGGTAGGCTGATAAGCAAATTCAATTATCGTTCTTGGTGGCATATGCATGTCCACAAACATTAAACGTATTTATTAATTTACAACGAATATTTCAACAAAATGGAAAAGTGCACCACGATTCGCGGAAATGCATTTCCCAAAAAGAAAATAAAGTGCAAATATGTACAAAGTCTTTTACACACACACACACACACACACACAAATGTGCATATTAAATGTCATTTTAAACAGAATTCCTTGAGCAGCTCAAAAACTCTTTCTCAAAAGCATTTATTGTCATTTTATGGTTACATGATTTTACCAAATGAATTCTATACGTATGTAACATTTTCAATAAACTAATTGAATGAACATGAGCAGTTTTTAATTATGGTTTGACCTTTAGTTTGTTATGCCATTAAATATTATTAGAAGCTTGATTTTTCGCTTGAAATGTTTCAATTATTTAGTGCAATAAAAAAATAAATAAAAAAAAGTGTCAATCAGCAAACTTTGTAAAGGTCAAACAAAACTAATGAAAATCGTTTTTGCTTAACTTAATTCAACGGAAAAAAAAAGTTAATGCGCTGCAGGGAATTCGATTTGACAAATAGTTGTAGATTAAAGTAAATGATTGTGATAAAGTCTCTAAAGCAATAAGCGATTATCATATCTTGACAATTGATTTGCACAGCTTTGAGACTTCCTAAACTCGCCATATACCCAATGAAGCACCATGGGAATACTCTCCCTCTCCCTCTCTCCCTTTTGACAGCTTGTTGATACAGGCAGCTGTCCAGTTTGGTCAGCCACAACACACACTGGTCAGCAGTGCTTTCATCCTCAGTCGCTCAATCTCTGCTACCACTCTCCCCCCCTCCCCTCTCTCTCTCTCTCTCACCATCTCTCTTTTGTCACTTGTGTGTTGGTTTGTGGGCCCAGCTGCAATTTGAAGCTTTTGTGTTCGGGGTTTTTGGTTTTGAGCCTTCAAACAACAATGATAATGCTGATGATGTTGTTTATGTCTCTGTTGTTGTTGTTGTTGTTGTTGGGCAATGACAATGCCAGTTTTCAATGAATCTCAATGCAAATGCTGCCCAAATTAGTGTCAAACGTATTGATTCACTACACCCATATAAGTATGCTATATATATTATTATAATTATTATTGTTGTTGTTGTTGTTGGTGCTTTTAATAGCGTTGCAATTTGCATATGTGTGTTAACTGTCATCCCTTGGCGCCTGTGTTTATGTCATGAATTTTGTTGCCAACACACTTAACCCACTTGGCACGCCCACACACACACACACACACACACATAGACGCTTGCATAGATGTAAACACTTATGCACTCAACCACTTGCACTTTGCCACATGCTGCATGCTCCATGCTCCATGCGGCATGCGGCATGCTGCATGGCCGCTTGATGCACATGATGCACATTGCCATGTTGCATAATACACAAAATGTTTTGCACTTAAAAAAATATTCCTTGTCCGAAAATTGCAATTAAATTCAATGACAACATAATTAAGATTCTGCTTTGGAAAGTGCAAAATGGATGTCATGAACGTAGTGTGTGTGTGTGTGGTGTGTGTGTGTGTGTGTGTGTGTGCTTCAAAAGTCAATTGATGTCAAGCAGACAAGAGTTGAAACCTACATGCGAGCATCCTCATAACAACGTGTGTGTGTGTGTGTGTGTGTGTGTGTTTGTTTTGGCTTCTTTCCTCTTAACATTTGACTCTGGCTTGAAAGCTGCTTGCTATATAAAAACAATTTCTCCGCAAAATCACTTTCGCTGCAATTTCGCCAAAAAGCTTATAGAAAGAATTTCTGCTTCTAGTTTTCAAGGCGAAAGTGTTTTTTGGAAGATTTCCTGCAGTCACATCAAAAAAAAAAAAATAAAATCAAAACAAATGGCGTCACAGTGGCTGCGAGGTTTTATGGCCAAGGTAGTGCCGCCCCAGCCACGCCCACAATGGTTTAAGCTGCCAAAAAATGAAATCAAAGCGCAAAATGCAATTGAAAGAATCACAAATCACAAAATGGTAACAAGGAAAATGTGGGATAACACACACACACACACACACAGAGAGAGAGAGAGAAAGGAAAATGTTTCATTTGATTTTTGGCAGTCGATTGTTTAAAAGGCCACTTCCTGGAATTGTCGAAAAATATTCAACCCTCTCTCTCCTTCTGCTACTACCTGCCACGTTTTCCCCCTTATTTTTCCATTACGTTTTTGGCTTTCATCTGTTTTTGAGCTGTAATTTCTTTTGTGACTGCAAATTGAGCGGCAAAATTGAACGGACGCTTTTAATATGGCGACACTGATGACGTCACACCGAAAAGGGCCAAAGCCAAAGAGAAGAGGAAGAGCACAGGAAGGGAAGGACCAACAATATTTTCATCGAAGAAAGACATAGCGAGACAAGAGACACTACCTCTCACCACCCACCACCCACCACCCACCGCCACCCCCTCTCTACATGGCCGGGCAACACTTGAAAGGAAAGTCGAGCCATATGACTATTAAATGGTGCGCTTTGCCGGGCAAAACAATAAGCGGGACAAGGGGCTGAAGGGGCTGAAGGGGGTGAGAGGTGGCTAGGCATCTTAAAAATGTTGTGCAAGGTGGAAGGGGGAGGGGTGAGGGGTTGAGATGAAGGTAATGACGTTGCTTTTAGCGCTCGCGCCAGTCGAGCCAGCAAACTCAATTAAATGTGACAGTGAAAATGGCTGCCTAAAAGTATGCTTTATGCTTTGGCACAAAGGCAAAGGAGAGAGCCAAAAAAAGAAAAATATATATACGCGAGTGGTAAAAGTAGAAAGTAGAGGGACACACACAGATACCGAGTTAATTTGAGTGGTTGCGGAAAGGCGAAACTTAGTTGAGTTTAAAGTGTAGAAGATTAATGAAATGCAACCATACGTTAATAAGTTACAGATTGCCCAACACTAGCCAAATGCAGTCGTGCAATCAGTGTTGACAAAGTGTCGATTTTGTGTGTGTTTTTTTGTTTTTTTTTTCACAAAGCAAGCTGTGTAAATTGCTGTTCAGAACCTAACAGCAGTAGTTGCTGAAATCATTGTGAGCCGTTCAGTTTTATCACAAATATAAATTTGTGTTCTTAATTTTAATAATTTTCACCGGTTTTTTTTATATATTGTATATCGGCGCATTAAACGCGTGTTCAAATCATGTCGGGCGACAAAGACAGCAGCAAAAGCGAAAAGGATTACGATTCAGACTATAAAGATAAAATATACAGGCTGGAGGCAAAAGTGCAAACATTTCGCGAGCGCTGCATAATCATGAATGTGGAACGCACAAATTTCGAGACGAACGCTTTGGAAGATCGCGAGCTCATTGAGAAGCAGGCGCGCCAATTGAAAGAGATGGCCGCTCGCATTGCTAAGCTGGAGAAAAGCGTCGAGCCCAAAGATTGCGTGGAGCACTACGACAGCGTCATCAATGAAATGCAACTGGCTTTGAGCGAGTCCGAGAAGCGAGTGAAGCTTGTAGAGCAATTGGGCGAGGGCGCAGAGGAGATAAATGCTTGCGATGCTCGCTTTCGTGAAAGCCTACAGAAGATAACATCCATATGCAAGGATCCGAATAGCACATCCATTGACGACAAGTTGGAGGACAATGAGTTTAATCTGCTCGATTTGCAGACGGCCAATGAGCAGGCCTTTAAAGTTTTGGCCAAGGGCAAAGATAGCGTGGAAACAATGCTCGAAAATGGACAGATGCTGGTGGATCAATTGAAGGCAAGCACAGTGCTGAAGCCAAATCGTGACCAGGAGCTGTGCGACAAATACGAACAGCCCATAAGTGATTACAGGCAGCTGAAGGCAGAGTGCACAGTTGGCCAAGAGAAGCTTAAGCTGGAGCAGACCTCATTGCTACTGGATGTGGAAGAAAGCAAATTGCAAGAATTGATGGAGTTCCTGAACAAGGACAGCGTTAGCGAGAAGCACGCAGATGAGCTCAAAGTGTTGGAAGATAAACTAATGGCCAATGCAGCAGAGCAGGCGACGCTGTTGAAGAAAGTCGAAACTTTGAATGAAGAGTTCAACAACTTTAGTCTCGAGATACAGAGGGCTGTAATCAAGGCCAAGGACATTGACAGGCTGCTGAGTGCACATGAAGTGACCGAAGGTCATCTCAATGATACGTACGAGCTGATCAAGGAGCTGGCTGAGGATGTGGGCGCGATTAAAGCTGAGTTAGCCGCTGCCAAGACTGTACCTGAGCCGAGTTTAGTTGAGGAACTGCAAACGGAGTTGAAAACCACGTTTCAGGCAGAGGACAAAGCTTGCTCGAAACAGGAAAGACTTAATAAGAGGCTCGACGAACTTGAACATAAGATATTTGAGCAAACACATCAACTCAAGCGCAAGTTGAAAGTGATAGAGAGGGGTAAGAATGCGCTGCAGATAGAGTTGCTCATTTTGATGAATAAGAAGGTAACCCTGGAGACGTCAAATAATCAGCTTGCGGTTAAAGTTAAGATTGAACTGAACATGGCTCAACAAGATGTCTTTAATGCAATACGCAAACAGAATGCGATATTGAAGAGCTGTAATAAGCGACTAAATTTAAAGTTAACATTCAAGGAAAAGTCCTTTAAGCGGCTGAATGCGTTAAATGCTCGACTTAGGGCACGCTTAGCCGCAATCAAGTCCAAACCTGACAGCCAACTTAAATGGCAATCAAACGAATTAATGTTGACCCGGGTAAGTGTGAATTAAAAGTAAGACTTTTTTGAGATTTTTTTTTCATTCTGTTTTAAAAGTTTAAACATGATTTAAATTAAGTGTCGATAAACATACTACTTTACTTTGACGAAAGTAAAAAGTAAATAACAATTAATTATTAACAATTTATAAGCCACAACAATGTATTTACTTGTCGATATTTATCGATAACTTTATTATTCACATGATACACTGTGCAACTCTGTGTTTGCCAACAAACGAAAATTGAATGAAAAAGTTCATCGTGTCAATCGGGTGTAACATACAATATTTCACATAATACTACTAAAATACTTTGTACAGAAACCCGATAAAACTAGCTTTGAAGCTCAGGTAGAGCGCTTATATGAAAAAGTAAGTAACCTCATTGAGGAGAAGGAAAACTTGGAGAAGAAACTAAGCGATGCTCAGACCATTGTCGTCAGGCTAGAGTCCGACTACGAGGAGGCAAGGGAAAGTAAGGGTTTGGCATACGTACAAATTGTAAGTGTAATACAATTAAAATCGATTAATAAATTTGAAGGACAACACTTAACACTTTGCTGCAGGAAACCAGTGAAATTTATCATGAGGCTGAGGTAACTGTTTTAATGGAGGACAATGGCAGCCTGAAGCTGAAACTGCGCCGGGCAGAAGACACTATCAAAAGCCTAGAATTTAATTTGAGCGAAGCTAACAATAGCATAGAGAATGCAGCATATAGTTTACAACAAATAAAGCAGGTTGAAATCGATGAACTGCGTTTGGCAGTTGTAAGTTGAAAACAACTTTAAACAATTTGAACATGTTTAATGGAATATATTGAACACTTTTCTGCAGGAAAGCAATCAATTGAACCATGAGGCACAGATTGCAGTTCTCGTAGAGGCCAAATTTAACCTAAAAGGAAGACTATGGAGAGCAAAAGAGACTGTCGCTAAACTCGAATTTGAGCTACAGAAAGCTAAATATAATTCAAGCACTTGTTTAACACTGGAAACAACTTCACCAACTCTGCGCTTGGTAAGTTATACCCAATTAATAACTTTCGAATATTAACATTGTATGATTTTAACAGCAATCACGTCAATTTTGGCAGCAGCCAAAACAAAAACTCGCTGCCCTTAAATGTCGTCTGGCCGCACTGAAAAGGTCAACACTTAAGAATACCGCCAGAAGGGCCGCTAAAATGCAAAAGAAAATCAGCGAGTTAACTTTCATTATAGTGAGTACAACCTTAAAAAATAAACACACACAAAAAAAACAATTAATATTTTTTTGAACAGAAATCGATGCAAAAGAGTTATTATGCAGAGAAAGTTCGCTATAAGCAAAGAGTGTGTGTGTGTGGCCTATTGGTGAATAAACTGGAAACGAGGCAGGAGCTCTATGAGACAGAGAAGGTTCTCGAGGATCTACAATCGAAAATTTCTGATGACGAAAAGTCTTCGCCACACAGCTCTGACTCAAATACTTTGATGGTAAGTTGCTCTAACTTTGTAATCGATGAAATAGTTGAATATTTTGCATATCCTGAACAGGAATGTGATGAACAACAATCGACCTATGACAGTGATATGCAGGAAGATAATGAAGATGATCTAGTTGATACAAGTAGCGGCTCAAACTATGAGACCTGCATTATGAATCAGTGTGATTTTACTGACAGCGACGATAATGATGATGACAATGTTCAGGACATAGAAAAAGGGATGAAACCTCTAAAGGAAAACGGCGTTGATGCGGCTGATTGGGATGATAACATTGATGATGAGGGGGGAGCCTGCATGATTGAACCTCTCGAAGATAGGGAAAATAGTTTGGAACCCGTGGAAGACAATAGCGATAAGGGCAATGAAAGTGACAACAATCAGGTGTTGGTTGAGCGCAGGTCAAAGATGAACAAAATTGATCCCTTCATGAAGTGGTTACTAAAGCGTGATCAGAGCATGCGTGTGTTTAAGGACAATGAGCTAAAACGCCTCAAGCAGCTGAACTTTGACCTATTCACACAGCTTAAGAATCAAAACGTCTTGATCTTTCGTCTAAAGGAAAAAGCGGCCAGGCTGCAAAAGAATCCGCAAGCAGCTGTCTCAACCAATGCCACACAAACGGAGTCCGATGTGGAGACCCTTCTGCTGGATTTGACCGAGAAGTTGAACGATTCTCTGCAGCTGTGCCGCAGTCGCTATCAACATAATCGGGAGCTGGAGAAGCAAATAGTTAAGTTGGAGCATGCCGCCGGCTACAATCTGGACGTTTCGCCCCAATTTATCGATGAGATGGACGAACTAAAGGCCGACATCGCCAAGATGCAGAAGGAGAATGCTGAGCTCAAGGAAAAGTATGCATTCGCCAAGCGTGCGCTGAGAATTCGCTGGGGTGACCTGCAGGAAGTGCGTGAAGCTGATGGCGTTGAGCCTCATGGCTTTGACTAAATTTAATATGAAATGTTTTAATTTGTTTTAATTATTGTTTAGCATTCAAATTTCAAATAAAAAAAAAGGCGTTATTGCAGAGATTTTGTTTGCTGGAATCAGCAATGGGAGAGCAGAAGCAAAATAGGAGCAGCTGTCAATTGGCAACAATCGACTCGATGTCATATATATATATACAGTGATGGAAAAAATAATAGAAACAACATATTTTTTTTGTAAATTTCAAATTTCTTTCCATAGCATAATATTTCCACCGCCATGCTTAATGGTTTTAATTGTGTGTTTTGGATCGTGTGCAGTATTTTTAGGACGTCTTACTTGTGGTTTCCCGTCAGATCCAAACAATAAATTGCAATGTGGTTAAAACTATAAAATTGCATGTTGTTTCTATTATTATTTCCATCACTGTATATATATATGACATCTATGTGTGTGTGTGTGTGTGACGCTTTTGTTGTTGTCTGTGTGCTAATGTCCTACAAAAATGCATGCGACACTTAGCAGCGAGTGTGTGTGTGTGTGTGTGCGAGTTTGTGTGTGTGTGTGCGAGTTTGTGTGTGTGTGTGTGTGTGTGTGTGTGTGTCGAGTGTGTGTGTGTGTGTTGGCACATTGATAGCACTTGTGAGAGGCGCTATAAACTGCAAGCAGTAACTACTTGCTCGAGACTCGGCCTCAAATTGCTCATACGTCATGTGTGCCCCGCAGGCATTGCTATGATTATATATATGTAGCCTATTCAAAGTTAAAGCTTTAAATTGAGTGGCATTCGGGGTGTGTGTGTGTGTGTGTGGAGAAAGTTTCGCATTGTACGTAAGCCCCCCGTTTCAATTTGAAACTAAGTAGATTTAAGCTGTCAAAAACTTGCAAACTGCAATCGTTCGCGTTGTTGCCTGTTGTTGTTGTAGGTATAATGCCTCAGCATGACAGAGAAGATCGAACTTTGAGCATGTGTACATAAGTGACAAATATTAAGTTAACAGTTAAGCTGACAGTCGACAGACGAACATGAACATGAAGCTGCCACTTGAGAAGTTCTTTCGCAAAAAAAAGGGGAATTTTTTTTAACTGAAAGTTAAACCATACCTGTTCAATAATGATTATTAAATGTACACAGCAAAAAAAAAGGTTTGAGAATTTTTGGTGT